>WOAB01000312.1:668128-1336256 GCA_027886185.1 Rheum nobile
TTGCGATGCAACTCGAGTAACAAAAGCGTACGCACTTCGGATTCGTTCCTCCACAAGAAGGCTCGGTTTGCAAATTACGTAAACAATTAAACTCGGATTGTATATGTGCCAAATAAGGAAAGCAAAGACTCAAAATATCCTATACTAAATGCACAACTAAATGGGCTTTAAGAGGGTTGAAGGTTACTCTTTCCAAATTCAAACTAGTATTAAATGCAATTAAAGCACACAATAAAGCCAAATTTGAAGGTTACAATTCTTCCACTCTAAAAACGCCACTTCCTATAGGGCATTCAGATTTTCTAGATCTATCCTAGATGCAAGACACACGACACAATCAAGAAAAAATTCAAGAACAAAGCAAGAACAAGATTCGGACACAAAATTCCAACTACACATGCAAAGGCACGAAAACAAAGAACTTGTAGGACTTCAGACCTTGAATTTAAAAGAGGAATTTGAGCAAAACTTACGTGCTCTGATACCAAATGTTAGGATCTAAGGATCGTGAAGCCACGGTGCAAGCTTTGCTCGTCGATGCCTCAGAACACAAGAACTCAAGACAGCAGGATTCCAGAATTTGTCCTGACTTCAATGGGGTCTTTCTTCTTGCTCCGAACACCAAATTGAATGATTCCAGCGTCAGTAGTTAGATAATGAAGTTTAGTTTCTGTCCTCGAAATTTGAGCGCAATTGGATCACGGAAACGAAAGTTATGGTGCTTTTACTGAGGTGTCACTGAGAGTTCCGGGAAGGACTTCAGCGAGATGATTGTTGTGGATGTTGGTTGTTGGCGTGAAAATGATGGCTCACAACTAGTTCTTCAAGGGAAGGGAAGAATCGACGCAGACTTGGTTGAGAAAGAAGAAGAGTTGGCGAGATGAACTCACTCGGCAACACTTAGAAATTTGACGCAAGGAAGCAAAGAAGAAAGAGAGAGAGTTTTGACAAGGCAAATTCGTTTTAATCTTGCGTGCCTTTTCAGGCATTGGAAGACACTTATATAGTGCCTACATATTGTCATAAAGTGCCAACAAAAATAACAAAAATACGGAACTTGGCCTACTAACAAGAAATACTAAAAACGTGGCCATAAAAGGAAAGTCTTAAGTTGGGCCATTATTTAATAAATAAAATACTCCCATGCCATGGGCCTGGCATGAGGTGGCATGGTCCATGTGCCAACCCACGACACTCATTGCGCCTAGCCAAGTGGTCCAGGATGGCTCGGCTCCTTGCTTGATTCTTCACGGGCCGCAAGCGCCGGTGTTCTCGGCGCCGGTTTGGAGACTTGTGTAGAAGTCGGCTCGGGCGTGGCTTAGGGGCCCTTGGCACGCCAACCCCTTCTTGAGGTCCTGGAGGAGGTGGCGATCCCTTGACCGAGTGATGGCTCCGGGCATAGGGTCGTCGGCGCCGCCTTGGTTCTTCACACTCGGCCGTCTTGTCTTGGCGCTAGGCGTTGTGCTCTCCTCTTGGCCTAGCTCTTGGCGTGGCTCCTCTTGCTCCTCGTCCGCGCCTAGCTCTTGGACATCCTCGCCTAGCTCCGGCTCATGTTCCTCGTCCGCGCCTAGCTCTTGGACATCCTCGCCTAGCCCTAGACCTTGTGATGGCACCGGGGATTGCCTTGTCATCTTGGACGTAGGCCTTGGTGACGCTTGTGCCCGGCGCACCCGGTGCCTTGGCCATGTCTTGGCCAATGCCTTGCTTTGGCTTGGCTTTGGCTCTCCTTGATGAGACTTGAGCTCCATCTTTAATACTTGAGCCATCTTGGAAGTCCAGGCTCTTTTGAAGCTCTTGATGGGACCCATGGTCACATCAGAGAATACCAAGTCAAGCCATGACAATAACTAAGGCACTGTCGCCAGTGAAGCATAGGCCATACTCCCGGAAAGGATATCAATAGTAGTCGTCTCGTCTAGATTCATCGTCGAATCTACTTAAGGCAAGTGGTGGTTCGCTCTCGCCTATCATTCCATATTTCATTTAGTTATCAATTACTTTTGATTGTTAATTAAATTGGAATAAAGTGTTGTTTTCGTTTGGGAACATATTTTATAAATTTGTGATTAATTTGTGATATTATAATAGGTTGTATATATTGCTAGAAATGACGCTATTATATCTGTTGTTACCGTGATGGTATTGGTGTGGATTTTATGTGTGAACTTAAATATGTAGTTAGAACGAGTATTCGTAGGAACGCTATGTACCTTGCGAGGTCTGGCCGTTTCTTTATAACCGTGGTGCGTAGGATGTTCAGACCCTAACACCCTTCCCTGGTCATGACCGTCCCCTATCCGAATATAGGGGTGGTGCACTAAGCTGGTGCCAACACTTGGGATTTATTCCCCAAATATCTCTCGTGATGAGATGATATTCCTTAAAAGCTTTAACGTGAATGTACGTTTTGGAACTAAACAAGATAAGTGCCGTTGTGCACATAATTAATATACCCTCGGGCGAAAAGTACAACGTGGAAACCGTCCGGACTTCGGTTAGAGTAAGTCTTTTTTCCAATCTGGATTCGCATTGCGCGGTGAGATTGGTCGTTGACCCAAATGATCAAGTCGTTTTTAAAACGCTTGTATGAAAACTTTAACGTTCCCGAACATTTGTCATACTTTCCCATAAGACTCAATTCCTTTGGAGTCTTCTTTTCAGTGCATGTCTAAATTCTAATTATTCCATGGAAGTTCCGGGTTATATATCGTTCCTTCGGTTATTATTCGAAGGACAATGATAGTAAACGGTTACGATCACTAGAACCATTCTGTTTTCACCCTTGCATAGTCTTTCATTAGACTAACCAACCGGTTTTATTCCTTGCATGGTTGGCTGGTGTCATCCGTCTTATACGGCACATCAGTGGTCGGTTCCCGAAGTCTTGAAGTAACCAATTGAAGAAGAGGCTTGCAGTTGCAGATTTAAGTGTCGGTATTTTAAGGTCGTTAAGTATTACTTTAATATATATTTTTATAACCTAGTCATGTAATAGGTTTATTCTTAAAGTTTTCCGCTGTATAATTTAAAAGTCTTCCGTTGTAATTTCACTCTGTTGTAAATCGTTATTGAGAAATCTTTTAATAAAAATGATTGAGTTTCATTTAAAAATGTCTTCCGCTGTTTGACCTTTCGTTATTTAATATGTTTAATTAAGATTAATTGTTCCGATTAAAGCCTAGGATGACATCGAACAGTAACGTCTGAGGTCACTGGCGTGTGGCACTACCGACGTAAGTCAGGGGTGTTACACTTCGAGCTAGGGTTTCTCAACTCCACCAAGAAAAAATCATTCAAATCGAAAATTCCACAAAAAACCCCATTCTTGTTACTATCTTGCCACCAAAAACAAGAACATCAAGAACATGGATTTGAAGGTGACTTTCCTTGAACCAGAGCACAAATCCTTAGAGGAAATGCATCATTTGGTATCAGATCTTGCTCGAGGTAAATCTAAAAACCTTTTCTTGTCTTGATTTCAAACTCTAGAGATTGTGTTGATCCTTCCCTACCTTGCGAGAAAGAGGCTGAATTTTCCTTTAGGAAGGGGGCTGCGAAAATCCTTTTTGTGACCCTACAAAACTTCAGCTGAAGCCCTACATAGAGGGGAGGTCCCAGGCCGTGCGAACCACATCCTCCAACCAACCCACCTTAGAGTGTGCAGTTGTGCCTTGCGCGCCAAGACACCAAACCGAACCGCCACCAAGATACTTGGGCGTGAGAAAAAGGGTGGAGTGGGCTGCAAAGGAAAGAAAGAAGGTCGAGAGAAAAGAGAGAGGAGGACTCCACTTGCCACGCCTTGGCCCCCAAGAAACAATCAAATCTTGGTAAATCTTATCTTTTATAACAACCTTATTCTATCCTTTTGTTGTTAGCACTTTAAGATAAAGATTCTAACTTGTTGATTTGATTAGATAAGATTTTGTTGGGATTTAGTTATATCTTTTGGTAGTTAATATTTTTTTTGTTACTTGTTGGATTAAAACAAAAAAAACAATATCGTGATCTTCCAAGTTTCTATCTTAGACACTTGACAAAAAAGGAAACACGACCCAAGGCCGAATAGCTTAGTGGGCAAGGCCCTAGCTGTGCACAAGGGCAAGAAGAATAGGACACTTGCCCTAGCTTGAGATAGCCCAAGAGACCCTTGCGAATAAAGCTTGAGAAAGCCCAAAGGGACCATTGCTAGGGCTTGAGAAAGCCTTCCAAGAAGATCAAGAAAGTCCATCTTGAAGGAAGAATCTAGATAACTACCTTAGTGTAAGTCTATATTGAATTTATCTTATCTAACTTATCTTGCAAGATTGATCTTTTCTTGGTGTTCATGACTTTACCTTGGAGAGAAGCCAACCGTCCCCAAAAACCCAACAACACTATCTTATTTTTGATCTCAAGAACGTGCTTGGTCCTTACCTTGCGCTTGCAAAGACCTCCACGTGACTGCCCACCCTAGGGCACTAGATAAGGTTCTTGGACAAGAAACCCTAGGGCTGCGGCTGACCACAAGGAGAGGAGAAGCGTGCGGTTCAAGAAAGAGGTTATTGATCCTTGAAAATTATATTTCTTGTTGTTTTGTTTAACTAACATCACAAGTTGCTTGCTTTGATTAGTTTAGCTAGATTACTTGCAATTAGTTGTTACTATGGCATGCCTTCGGGCAAGACGCCAATCACCTTGGAGGAACTCACAAGATTGCTTACACAACACTACAAGGAGCAAGGGGAATACGCCAATGCTGCCACACACACACACACACAGAGAGAGAGAGAGAGATAGAGAGAGAGAGAGAGAGAGAGAGAGAGAGAGAGAGAGAGAGAGAGAGAGAGAGAGAGAGAGAGAGAGAGAGAGAGAGAGACTTCTTTCACTTGTGTGTTTTAGTGAATAATATCCAAAACAGGTTGATTAGGCTTTGGTGCGTAATTTCCTTAGCTTGAATCTTCATCTTCTCGAATCCCTTGGTGAGTCATATCCAAGAGAGGAGAGTTGCTTATCCCTTTATCTTTCTTGCATTTTAAAACCCAAAATCCCACAAAAAAGAACCATTCTTGTTACTATCTTGCCACCGAAATCAAGAACATCAAGAACATGGATTTGAAGGTGACTTTCCTTGAACCAGAGCACATATCCTTAGGGGAAACACTTCATAAATGAAGTCCACATCATCCCAACTCGACTCGTGAATTGCAGACTTTTCTCCCTTTAAGTATTCAAGTGCACGAGGAGTTATGATATGTGGACTAGTTGGATCGTGTATGTACACGTGCATTGTCTGTCTATAATCTTCAAACCAGAATACGTCTAAGACAACAACCTTATGTTTCTCGATAGGGTTCTGCACAAGTGCATTACGGAAGTGATAACAAATCTCATCCATTTGCTTCAAAAAGTGAAATCATCCTGTCAGACATCATCCAGCCAAGCTTGTGGTTACATTATTAGCTAAAACCAATCCCTATCCATGGATTCACCGACGAGTCCAACTCTTGGCTCGGAGATGAAAATGAATGAAGGCATTATTAAATCCATGAGATAGTTCAACATAATTATGAAAAGGAAAGAAGGCATAATTAAAAAATTACTAACCTTTCATCATCCCGCCATTGTAGCAATTCAATTATCTCCTTAACTTGTGGATTCTTGGTTATCTTCTTCACAATTTATCTTTTTTCTCATTTGTATAAGGTGTTAACTTTTTGAAGAATGGATTTAAGCTACGGCTAGGAAGGACCCTCTTCAGTGGGGAAGTCTTCTTTTTCCTTTTGGGTATTCTCTTGGCAGCCTTTCTTTCCTTGATATCCTCTGCTACATCATGCGGGGGTACATCAACCACTTATTTGGTTTCCAACAACATGGCCACTGCGGTTAACACTTCAAGACCTCCTGCCCGTTGGGTAACCTCCTCCCGTGGGGCATCTTCAAGATCATCAGTAATATATATCTCACTATCACCTTCTTATTGTTGATCACCCTCTTCAACAAGATCATGGTCTTTCTCGCCAACCTTTGCATTTATGTCTTCAACAATGCCCATTACTACATTTCCTAGATCCACCTCTGTATCTTCACCATCTCCTGCAATCTCCTCAAATGCTTCATCCAATATCCTTGGTGATAGATGTTGTGACCCACCTTCAACATATAAGACTAACAGGAAGTCCTTAATATAATAATTCTACAATATATCAAAACAAATGTCCCTCATTATTCCACTCTATTTCCACAATCATAATAACCAATTTAGGATGACACATACAAAGAAAACTATCAAAGGTATAAAATCCAATCCTGATGGACATGACTAAAAAACCTGTCACTATGTCACAAATCTACCTTATAGAAATTGTAAATAAAATTTTAGAGTAACATATGTTATACCTTTTTTTGACTGTCTTCAGCCTTAGCCTCACCAGTTTCTACCTCCTGGCTGCCTTCAGCTTCACTAGTTTCCACCTCTTTTTGGCTGCCTTCAGCCTTACCAGTTGTGACCTCTATAAGGCATCCTTCAGCCTCATCCTCCTCTTTCTCTTTCTCCTCCTCCTCCTCCACCATTGCTTCCAATTCTTGTTCACCACCCTTGCGAAGTTCTTCATTTTCATTACCCTGATCACCATCCTCCTCCTCCTCCTCCCCCTCCTCCTCCTCCTCCTCCTCCTCCTCCTCCTCATCATCATCATCATTATCATCCTCAACTTCCTCATCGTCATCAGTCCCCTCATCGTCTTCAACTTCCTCATAGTCCTCAATTGCAACGTCCCCTCCTCATTCTCATCCTCAATCTCATCGTCATTAGTCCCCTCATCCCGCTCATCCTCAACCTCCTCATCCTCTATCACCTCATCCTCTACTTTTTCATCTTTAGAGCCTTGGTCATCCTCATTCTCATCAGACTCACCACCACAAGATTTAAAGTCCTCATCATACTCTTCAATCTTATGTTTCCCTTTTGATTTCCGCCATCTTTACTCTTAGGCACCTTCAACACCTCCTCATGGTATGATATCCTCTTTTCCAGCATTTCCAACCTCTCAAGCACTCATTTTCCATCCTCCCCATCATTTTGAACAAATCATTTACAACACGCATTACCTCTGAAGAATGCACATATTCATTACTCGAGAAATCCCTAGAATCACCATCCTTTCTTTGCTTCTTCCTCTTTCCCTCCCTTTGCACATGCTTAATTGTTTCCTTCATTATCTTCTCAAAATGTTGGTAATCCTTTTCATTAGCATATCCATCTCATCTTCATCCAGAACAAGAATGGGCTTAACCTCATTTGTACGATCAACAAAAGCCACCTCCAAGACTCCATGCTCGTGGAATTCCTCTGAAAACCAACGAATACCTCGAGGTATTGCAGATTCCATGAACCTTGATGCAAATTGAAGCCCAATTGGTGGCACAACTTCTCATACCGGTATCTATAATAACAAGTGGTTTGAGTATTAGCCAATTAGCAAACCAGACAAACAATGCATGGATGATGCACTTTTATATCCTATCAGCTAAATTTTATCGAAAAGTTTTTTGTATTGATTTTTTACGGGGCTAAAAGTGCACAAGCAAATGTCGCTGAATAGCCAAATCAAAGTAAATATCCTAATGGACCTACTAAACAGATGTATAGTAAGCAAGTAAGGGTCGAACCCACAAGGAAGATCGAATGAAGTATGCAGTCGTGATTGACAAGTAACAAGCAAGGGGGGTTTAGTTATCATGAGAAAGCAAAGTAAGCAAAGCAAACAAGTTTGGTTGAATTGAGAAAATATAATGGGGAAAGTAGTCCTACTAGAGCGAGATCCACAATACAGAGATATAATTTGATCACATAAATCTATTTAATCCAAGTTCTTTTACTATCCTTATAGTTGTTCCCACCCTGATCTTAAGTACTATCGATTCTCACAATTGTCGATAGACTTATCACTATGTCACTGGTAAAGTACCTCCGATTCTCACAGTTGTCGGTATACTTTACCACTAACGCATCAATAGCAATGCACGCAAGGATATAGGATACATGCAAATAGAAGACGCCTTACTATTTAACATGCAAATAATTCTCACTCACGATTGTACGCTCGGAACCCCTATACGCACAATCGTGTATGCCACTAGATATGCACTCGGAACCCCTATATGCAATCCAAGCAGTTGATAAAAAGTATTCAACCTAGTTGATCAGGCTATGAAGAATAACAAGAAATCAATATTCAATATAACCAAGAGAATCAAACCAACACTTATAAGGATAAGAACAAGGAATAAAAATCTCACAAACACATCAACTGTATTGCTTCAATCGTCTAGTAGAACAAAGGGAAGTTAGTGCTCCATCAAAGGGGATGAAACTCTAAGGGAAAAATAACGTCTGATATAAAGTAGTAACGAGTGTCTCTCCTCTTAACCTAGAAAGAGGACTTTAAATAGTCTTAAGAAAACTAGGTTAAACTAATGTCAACAATAAAGGAAATAGAATATTAAAATAACAAAGTCTGAACGAAATAAAAGGAAATAAATGTCTCTGGGCGCGCGGTATTTAACACGACCACCGCGGGGCGGTGAGATCCACCGCGGGGCATCAGGCTTTCTCTGGGAGTCACCGCCGGGCCGCGGTGATTCTGGCGCAGGGCGGTGAACTCGCTCACTCTCTTCTCCAGCTCCTCTTCTCTTCTTCTGCTGCTCTTCATTACTACCAAGTGTTGGTAGTATTCTCCAAATATGCTCCAGCAGCTCCATCTCCATCCTCATGTCTCCATCTAAGCTGCAAATCCTGGGATATCTTCACTTCTCTCCATAACTTCAGGGATCACAGACTTAGCTCCAAAACTCATCCAAAACTCCTCCAAATCATGCTAATAATTGCTAGTAAAGGTGTATGAATTAACACCTATCAAATTCCCCCATACTTAGACCTTTACTCGTCCCGAGTAAGCTAAAGAAAAACCTACTCTCTTAATCAACACCAAGGTCTCAGGAAGTACAAGAAAATATGACACCAGCAATTACAACATATCAACAATAAGCTCCAGACAACCAAAACAAGTGATGCAAAGATAATTCTAATCCTAACTCCAAACTAGCTCTTTATTGCTCCAGAGTGGCCTACCCGAACTCCTTATACCACCTCTTCTTATGACGCCTCGCCAAGAATAGAGAGAAATCCTAGAATCACTCTTCTTCTTTTACGCTCATCTTGCCTAGGCGCCCTTTCGGGTTTTTACCTAGCCACTCATTTCATTTTGCTAGATATCTCACATATACTCACATCACTCCAGTCCACTTTTGCCCTGGTCTATATCAGCCGGACTACCTGCTTTTTACCTGAACTGCCCTTTCGGGTTTTCAGCTCATCCCAGGATTTTGGTTGCCTTTTTACTTCTTTTTGGCTTTTTTTGATTTTTTTTTTACAAACTCGAATGGGAAATACAGCACACGAAAAGAAAACAATATGTATAAAGGGTAGACATATAGCAAGTCTAAATCCCTCCCCCATACTTAAACCGAACATTGTCCTCAATGTAGAAAAGAGAACATCAAATGAAATAGGGGAAGGGAAAACAAACTCACTGTGGGCCTGATGATGGTGGTGGGAACCTCCCAAAGTAGTCCCTCAGATGAGCGTCTGGTCAGATGAGCGTCCATACCGTCCAGACGCTCATCTATATCAGTGCGGAACTGGGCCTGCCAAGTCTACAAACTGGTCTCTACTCGGGTGTTCCAGTGCGTCTGCTACACTGAGAATGCATCAAATCTCGAATACAACTCCTACCAAGGTGTGGCAGGACCGTAAGAAGATGAGGGCGCGTCATAAAGTGTAGGCATATGAGTGCCTCGCCCGCAAACTCAGCAGCAGCAGCAACACCACTAGGGCCCTCTCCATACGGGCCTGAAGGAGCAGCAGCAGGGGTATCATCAGTCGTCATCCTGCTATCACTGGAGATCCACCAATCCGCAAATGAAGGGGAATAAGCGAACTCCCGTGGAAGAATCAGAATGTGGCCATCATATGACGACCAGACCAAATCACCATCCTTTCCCAATGGCTTCAGCATCGAGCACACCTTCATGTGCGCCATATCATACACCACGTAGGCAACATGCCGAGGAATCTGATCGCAAGCTATCACTCCAGCACAAAGGAGGGTGATCAGGCCACCCCCATAGATATCTCATGGCTCACCATCATGAATCCTCTTCAAGGAACCCAAAAAGAGGGTAGCCCAACACGGCGTGTACGTAACAACCTCCAAGATGCTCATAAACCACTGGAAATTCTTCAGAGAAACCTTTCCATCATCAGCATGGCCAAAGAAGTCTCTCATCATCACCTTGTGGATCAACCGTAGACACGGGTTCACCAACGTCGAATTCACCTCCTGACCCTTCCTGAACGTCCTGCCCGTAGCAGCCTTCTAGAACTCCATCATATCAGACTCTAGAATGCCACCAGACCACCCATCAGTTGGCAACTTTGTAATGCCCAGGGCATCACGCACCACCTTAGGGGACAACGAATAATCACGCCCATTGTAAGTGAACGTGACTCTCATCATCCTCTTGTTGTCGGAACCATCGGAATTCCTCTTGAAAGAGGCGATGAACTGGTAGCAGAGCTCGGGATACGCAGGGGCAGCCATGTTCAAAAACGTCCCCAACCCACACTGTGCCAGACACAGGGACACACACACCAACAAACCCATCTCAGACAACGTAGGCTTGTGAAAGAACTTAGTCGCCAACACCTTTCTCTCCTTCACCACATTGTAGACCTCATTCTCATCTCTCGTAGACACTTGCTTCTTATCCTTAGGTGCCATAAGTAATGAATGTAGAATTTCAAAACGAAGTGCAACCAAGAGAACTTACAAACGAGCAAACACACAGCCAAGAGGTCTCGCCGCGGGGCGGTGAACGAGTCGCCGGGTCGCGGTGGGACAACTAGGAGCTTTGGCCGGGTCGCGGTGAAGTCGGCGTGGGGCGGTGGCAGCAGCGATGCGAAGCGGGGCAGCGCGAGGCGGAGCGACATCGAGGCGGGACTGATGCAATGCGGTGGGGTTGTGTTTGGCTTGTTTGTGAGGCTAGACTTCCAATTGGTGAATTGGGGGCTAGATTCGGATCAAGGTCGAGAGAGATTTGAGGGAGAATGGGGCAAATTCTTTGGGGGCTTGAGAGTGATGTTGGGAATGGAGTGTTTGTGAGTATGGGGGCTAGGTCAAGGAATGGAAAGTGAAAGGGAAGAAAGGGATGATGGGCCGGATATGTACCATGGCCGAAAGAAAAATCTTGGCCCAAAGGGGGGCCCAATCCGTCAAATCCTTCGTAACAACTCAAGAAATAAAAATTTTACTCACCCGTTTAAGGTTTTTTCGGGGCCCTTTGTTCTTGTTTTTTTTTTGGAGTTGAGAAAGTATACCAGACATCTACCGTGGGGCGGTGAGGGTCGCCGCGGGGCGGTGGAACGAACTGGACACACCGTCTCCTCTCCACTTACTTTCGTACCTGAAATGTTAGTGACAGGCGAACGAAACAAAACAAAAGAAATTATGAAATTAATCTAAGGGAAAGGAAAAATCAAAGAAAAACTACCTCGGGTTGCCTCCCGGACAGCGCCTTGGTTAACGTCGTTGGCTCGACGTACTACAGATCAACTACCACTTGGAGTAGGATCCCCTCGGAATCCTCTTACTCGTCTCTTCCTGTCGAGACTTCCCATGGAAAGGTTGAGATCTTAGACCATGTTCCCTTTTTTCCATCGACTCCATGCTTACCTCCTTTGGAGTATCTCCTCCATACTTAGAGCGATGTGGGGGCCGATATGGCTCAATCTGAATATGATGCACGTCACTGGATAAAGGTTTACAGCCTTGTATGGTTAGTGTAGGGGGGCAAGTGCCTAAAGTAGAGGGAATGGAATCTCCTATATCATCCAGCAAGACATCACCAACATGCAACTCATGCAACTTAATAGGTCCATCAATAGTAGAACACTCAACTACGGTCTCTACTGCACCAGTTTTAACATTTTCATGCACATGATTATCAATATCACTAATGCAGCAAGGAACATGCAATTCAATGGAGATGGCCTTATGAATATTGTGTTCAAAAATTATTCCATCAAATTCCATAGTTAAAGTTCCACTATCTACATCAATCTTTGTCATGGATGTTTTCATAAAAGGTCGCCCTAGCATAACTGGAGCCACCTGCTCATCATAGTCCATATCCATAACAAAGAAATCAGCAGGAAAAATTAAAGAACCTATCCTGACAAGAACATCCTCCACAATACCCTTAGGGGGCACACAAGAACCATCAGCAAGTTGTATCACAATGTTAGAATCATGCAAGGGTCCTATTCCTAAATCTTCAATCAGTGAATAAGGTAACACATTAATTGAGGCACCCAAGTCTAACAGGGCTTTCTCAAATCGATGCCCACCTATAGTAATAGGAATAGTAAATGTACTTGGATCCTTATACTTCTCAGGCATGCGTCTATGAACTACCGCTGACACATGTTCACTCACTGGAATCTTATTTTGAACCTTCTGCTTCCGAGCCCTCTTCACGGTGCACAGCTCCTTCAAGAACTTGGCATATCGCGGGATAGCCTTGATAAGCTTGATCAGGGGAATGTTCACCTCACAGTCCCGAAATGTCTCAAACAGATCACTGTCGTCGGCTACTCTCTTGGCCTTCAGCGCCTCAGGGAAAGGTGCTGGTGGCTTCTCAGAACCTAGAGGGGGAAACACGGGGCGAACGTAGTCATCAACATAGGTTTCTTCAACAGAGTTGGGTTCTTGAAGGCCAGGTTGCGGCAAGCCCACCGCGGGGCGTTGATCATCACCGCGGGGCGGTGGGGTCGTGGTGTCTTTACTGAGATTAGCCGCTGGGTCGCGGTGAGAGTCGCCGTGGGGCGATGGCTTCAGCTCTTCTTTCCTGGCTCCTTCTTCCATTTCTGGCCGGGTTGCGTTAGCATCCACCGCGGGGCGGTGGGTGATTTTTGTCTTCTCGACTTCGTTCTCCTCTTTAGCAATAGGAGCAACGACCAACTTCTTACCACTTCTAAGGGTAATAGAACTCACGTTCTCCCTTGGGTTCATAGTAGTCTGAGATGGCAGGGAGTTAGATGTCATCTGGTCAATCTTGGTCACAACATCAACAAGCTGACCAATCTGTCTCTCCATGTTCTTTATACTTGACTCAGTAGCCTGCACATGCGTGGCAAAATGCTGAGTCAGTGTCTTTAGCATCTCTTCAGTAGAAGCACCAGAGCTTTGGCCTTGAGGTCTCTGTTGGTATGGGACTCTCTGCTGGTACTGCTATTGTGCCGGCTGTTGACCACCTTGAGGGTCACTCCATCTAAAACCTGGGTGGTCTCGCCCTCTCGGATTATAATTGGGTTGTCCACCAAACTGTGGTCTAGGGGGTCCATAACCTCCTATAGCATTAACTTCAGCAACACCCTCCTCATGCAGCTGAGGACAAGTGTCGGTGGGGTGGTATTGATCAGAGCAAAGCCCACATGCTTTAACTTGTTGAGGGGCGTTCTGGTTTGCCATCCTCTTCACCATCTCTTTCAGCTCGGCTAACTCAGTCAACACTGGGCTTGGTCCTATAGGGGCCACGACATTGACCGCCTTCCTTTGGTATGTCTTTCCAAAACTCCTGGTACTCTCACTCATCTCCTGGAATCTCTCCATGGCTGCATCCGGTGTCAGATTCAGAATGCTTCCATCGCATGCAGCGTCAACCATCCTCCTCTCTTGATCTAGCAGACCATTGTGTAGGTAGAGAACAAGGTCCTGCTTGGCGTATCCATGGAACGGGCAGCTAGAGCAAAGCCTCTTGTACCTCTCAAGATAATCATACAGCGTCTCATCACCAGCCTGCTCAATGTTAGCAATTGGCTTTTTCAAAGCATTCGCCTTCTTCGTTGGAAAGTACTTGTCCAGAAACGCCTTGTGCAGTTTATTCCAGGTATCTATGGTTCCTGGCGGCAAGTGATAGTACCAGTCGCTAGCAGAGTCTAACAGGGAGAAACCAAAAGCTCTCATCTTGATTTGGTCCTCCGTCACATTCCTGGGCTTCATAGTCATGCAGACATTGTGGAACTTGCCCAGGTGAGAGATCGGGTCCTCTCCACTCAAACCATGGAACTTTGATAGGTAAGCAACAACTCCAGACTTCAGCTCAAAGTTCACCCCTTCGCCAAGTGTAGGGATGATAACAGCCAGGGGTTGCGCTCCAATATTCAGCTCAGTAAGCTCTCTCAGAGTGCCAGCCATTGCAAAAGCAGGGATGTCAACTGGCTCAGTCGGCTCAACGATCTCAACCTCTACTTCTTCTTCTCCTTGACCGCGTAGGTTTGCACGGAACGATCTGTCGACTTCTGGATCAAAAGCAGCCAGAGGGGAGTCAGTAGAACGAGTGTCGACTATAAGATAGGTCTCCACCAAAAATCAATCACAAAAACACACAACAAAACAAAATCTTCCCCGGAAACGGTGCCAAATTTGACGGGGCTAAAAGTGCACAAGAAAATGTCGCTGAATAGCCAAATCAAAGTAAATATCCTAACGGACCTACTAAACAGATGTATAGTAAGCAAGTAAGGGTCGAACCCACAGGGAAGATCGAATGAAGTATGCAGTCGTGATTGACAAGTAACAAGCAAGGGGGGTTTAGTTATCACGAGAAAGCAAAGTAAGCAAAGCAAACAAGTTTGGTTGAATTGAGAAAATATAATGGGGAAAGTAGTCCTACTAGAGCGAGATCCACAATACAGAGATATAATTTGATCACATAAATCTATTTAATCCAAGTTCTTTTATTATCCTTATAGTTGTTCCCACCCTGATCTTAAGTACTATCGATTCTCACAGTTGTTGATAGACTTATCACTATGTCACTGGTAAAGTACCTCTGATTCTCACAGTTGTCGGTATACTTTACCACTAATGCAACAATAGCAATGCACACAAGGATATAGGATACATGCAAATAGAAGACACCTTACTATTTAACATGCAAATAATTCTCACTCACGATTGTATGCTCGGAACCCCTATACGCACAATCGTGTATGCCACTAGATATGCACTCGAAACCCCTATATGCAATCCTAGCAGTTGATAAAAAGTATTCAACCTACTTGATCAGGCTATGAAGAATAACAAGAAATCAATATTCAATATAACCAAGAGAAACAAACCAACACTTATAAGGATAAGAACAAGGAATAGAAATCTCACAAACACATCAACTGTATTGCTTCAATCGTCTAGTAGAACAAAGGGAAGTTAGTGCTCCATCAAAGGGGGATGAAACTCTAAGGGAAAAATAACGTCTGATATAAAGTAGTAACGAGTGTCTCTCCTCTTAACCTAGAAAGAGGACTTTAAATAGTCTTAAGAAAACTAGGTTAAACTAATGTCAATAATAAAGGAAATAGAATAATAAAATAACAAAGTCTGAATGAAATAAAAGGAAATAAATGTCTCTGGGCGCGCGGTATTTAACACGGCCACCGCGGGGCGGTGAGATCCACCATGGGGCGTCAGGCTTTCTCTGGGAGTCACCGCCGGGCCGCGGTGATTCTGGCGCGGGGCGGTGAACTCGCTCACTCTCTTCTCCATCTCCTCTTCTCTTCTTCTGCTGCTCTTCATTACTATCAAGTGTTGGTAGTCTTCTCCAAATATGCTCCAGCAGCTCCATCCTCATGTCTCCATCTAAGCTGCAAATCCTGGGATATCTTCACTTCTCTCCATAACTTCAGGAATCACAGACTTAGCTCCAAAACTCATACAAAACTCCTCCAAATCATGCTAATAATTGCTAGTAAAGGTGTATGAAATAACACCTATCAATTTTGATACCTTTTATTATTTGTGAGATGAGTCTTTATTTTTTACATGAATAAGGTACTGTTCACAACTTTTATATAGTCCAATATTTAATTGGACTTTTTCTAATACAGATGCAGCTGATTATAACTAATAAATTATATATAGCGACTAATTAGCGAATAAATAGCATAAATGAAAATAATTAAATCAAGTTAAATAGTTGCATTGGGGTTCGGATATAAATAACATACGAGTAACCAACACGTTGTATATGAAAAACTTTTACACTATGAAAGTTACGAAATTGGATACATAAAATGTAGCATTGTTACCCTATTACATCTCCTTATTTAAACTCATTAGATATATCTTTGATAATTGTAGGATTAAATTGAGAATATATTGTTAGGAAGTGAACTTTTGGGAACTCCAGTTCCCTTTCTCAGTTTTCCTAGTTTTGACGATGACAAACACTTTGCTATTAATATTTCCATAAGTGTTGATAAACAGGGAACTAAGGAATCAAAAATACAAGACAGAGACCAAGACGCCAAATTTGGGAACTAGCACATGAACTGAAGGACGCTGACGCCGCAAGCACTTGGAACAAGAGATGAAGGGCGGCGGCGATCCGATTAGGGTAGATCTTTACTTAGAGAGAGAAGATAAAGATTATCCTGTTTCCATATTATCTTAGGAATTAAATGTATATCTTTTATGGAAACGAAAAGTGTAAAATCGTGGAAGATTATATTTGGTAACAAATATTATCTTTCCGATTACTTTTTGATTATTTTATTTGTGTAAATCAGTTGTTGGAGATTCGGTTCTTCTATACAATTTAGTTACATAAATAGCGTAATCAAACTCTCTCACTCATACGCATTCATGCACATTGCTTATGAAGAAGAAACAGAGCTTAGTTCTTTGAAGAAGAACTGTAAGTCACTTGCTTGTTGTGTGCTTGATTTGGTCGAACTAGGTAGAGTCTTTAGTGTGTCTTAAGACTTTAATCTGTGTGTTCTATCCTAGTTGATTGTAATCGAAGCATTAATAAAAGAAGTAGACTTTCAAATCCTCTTCAAAGAGAGGTAGTGGGTTTTATCATGGATAACTAGTTGGTTATCAAAGGTTCCCACTCTAAGGAACTAGACTTGATTATGTGACTGTTTAATTATTCCGCTGCTAAGGAACTGAACTCTCAGTTCCCTTTGATTTCTAACACGTACGATCCTACAATTGGTATCAGAGCAGGCGCTCTAGATTTGTGTTAGTTTACAGATTTCAAGATGACTAGCTCAAGTGAATTCACTCTGGGAATTTCGATCAACAAGCCTCACATTCGGAAGAAAGGAGAAAGATGTTTAATGGCTTTACTAAATCTCTTCTTGACTGTGATAAGAAGCAATTGATTAAAATTATTAGGAAACTTGGAAAAGAGAACAATTCCCTTCAGGAAAGACTAGATGAATGTGAAGAAGAAATTTCATGCTTATCTACTGAAAATTCTGTTTGGAGCAAGAAACTTGATGAAACTGAAAATTTGCTTGCTAGTTCCTCTAGAAAGTGCGATTCATGTACTGCTCTTGAAAATGAACTAGCACAACTTAAAGATTCTGCAAGCATGTCTAACGTTTCCCATGTTTCATGTGATAATTGTACTGCTCTTGAAAAGGAACTAGCACATCTTAACGATTTTGCAAGCATGTCTAGCATTTCCCATGTTTCATCTAACAATTGTGTTGTGTTTGAAAAGGAACTTAAGCATGCTAACAATTGTCAGAGTTCCCTTAGTCCATAAAATGATTTTCTTGTTGAGATCATAGATAAGCTTGATGTGTTGACTACTTCTATTAATGAAAAAACTGTCAATCAAACTGTCTTTGTTAAATCTAGATATGGAATTGGATATGGTGATGAGGATTCTGATGATAGTTGCTCTTCTGCTAAAGAAAAACTATCTAGGGAACTAGCTGAGAAAAATGACATTCTTGATAAAGCTCTTCAAACCTGTCGTGATAAAAATCAATTTCTTGAAGAAAAGGTTAAGGTTCTTGAACAGGGACCCTCAAAAGTAAAGGATTGGTTTCATGGTCAGAATGCTCATCACATGTATGTTAACCAAGCCCAAGGGAACTCAGGTAAAGGAATTAACTTTCAACGGAGAAAAAGGGAGAATCCCTTTAGGCCTGGTCGTGGTAAATATGGTCATGTTGTTTACAACCGTGTTTGTTGGCATTGTGGTAAAAATGGTCATTATATTCATGATTGCATTTATAAGAAAAGACAAATTGAAGAAAGTCGTAGGAAAAGGAACTTGGATGCTGAGATTGGTGGTCATATGTATTACCCAGCTAACCTGCAGGAGCAAAGGAACTCTCATTCCCACAAACCCAGAAAAGCCAAGCTTGTCTGGTTGCGTAAGTCTTAATTGAATTGCAGGTTGAAGTAAGATGCCTAGTTCCCTACAAATTGAGAATTAATGATTGGGACGCAGAATTGAAGATTTTTTACGCTCATCTCACTTCAGAGGAATAACAGTGGAAATAAATCCTTTGTTAAAGGAAATTGTTTTGGAGGGGCAGAAAACAATGAAGGGAATTCCAATGCAGAGAGAAATGATCGAGAGTCACAAGTTGGTGACAATAGTTCCCAATGATAATATCAACGGAACTACAAGCATTAGAAGTCAATGATTCAGGGGGAACTGACGTAAATGAGGAAATTCGTCACTTCAGCTGCTTATTGTTCCCAAGTCCTATTGTTGGAGCAACATCTTGGTGGTCAAGGTATGTTCCTTTGACACTATTCTTATCATGTGTGATGTTTCTAGTGCCTTTAACTTTGTGTAGTATTCAGTTCCTCATGCTAGGACCAAGCATATAGATATAAGGCATCATTTCTTGCGTGATCATGTTAAAAAAAAGGGAACATTTTGCTAGAATAGTGTAGGACTGAGGATCAAATTGCCGATATATTCACCAAAGCATTGAATCGGGAACCGTTTGAGAGCCTAAGGTCTCTTTTGGGAATGATTTCCCTAAACTAGTAGTTTCGGTTGCTGTTACTAGTTCCCTTGCTTTGACTAGATTTGATCTTTTTCTATGATTTCATTGACAATATTGTTGATATTTGATCTTGTGCTGCCCTCGCATGTCCTGTAATATTTGTTCTAAAGCATGTTCTTAACACTCTTGCATGATCTCATGATTTTATGATATGATTCGACCTTGATTACATCTCTTGTTGGCCTCATAGTAGTCGATTTGATCTCATATATCCATCATAATAAGCCGACATGATAATTGACTACAAACCGTCCTAAGCCTGACTGCATTGCATAATTCCTTATGATCCATCTTTAGTCCACAACTGGGAATTATCTTTGTGGTGTCAAAAATGCCAACCTTTTTTTCTTGATATGAGTATGTACTTTTTCTTGAGTGTTACTTAGTTCCCTACATAAATGTACCCATATCTATCATGTTCGTGTCACAAATTAAGGAAAGGAACTGAGGAAAGGAACTGGGAATTGCTCTCAACGTCCAGAATTCAAATCTATTGGAATTTCGCTACTTCTCGAAAAAAAATGCAAAAGATCTTGTGAACGTTGGAGTGCTGATCTGGGTTTCCAATTCTTGGATAAAAAAAAGGGGGGGTTGAAAGAAAGAAGCCATCTGTGCAGTCCGAGGAGAAGAAAATTGAGGAGGAGGAGCAGAAACTTGTGGAGTAGTTCTCTTGGTTTCCTACTCAGTTGACACGGAATCTTAGTTCCCTAGGATCCCTCTTCCATATTATGATCCTCTTTTGTGTGTCTCTGAGTGCTTTATTTTGTTATATGTTGTCTCTGTTCCTATTATGTTTAATGATATCCTCTGTGTTCCTTGCAATTGTTTTGATTTGCTTTTAACTTTTATTATAGTGCCATTTCTCTAGAGTTCAGCATTAGTCTATTTGTCACTCTAAATTCTCTTTGTTCTTCATTTAACTGATTCTTTTCAATGATGTCCAAAGGGGGAATGAACTCTGTAATCTAGAACTAATAGGATGAAAGGAACTCTGAACTGGTTGTCTCTTTAAGGGGGAATTAAGGAACCCGATTTGATGTTAAGGGGGAATATGCAATTCACTAATGATTATTCTACATCTAGCCCTGTTTTGTTTTTCCTCATATATCATTCATGCATATTTTAGATATGTCAGGTTCTACATGTTTGTCATCATCAAAAATGGGGAAATTGTTAGAAAGTGAACTTTTGAGAACTCCAGTTCCCTACCAAGTTCCCTTCATCAGTTTTCCTAGTTTTGACGATGACAAACACTTTGCTATTAATATTTCCATAAGTGTTGATAAACAGGGAACTAAGGAATCAGAAATACAAGACATAGACCAAGATGCCAGATTTGGGAACTGGCACATGAACTGAAGGACGCTGACGCCGCAAGCACTTGGAACAAGAGATGAAAGGCGGCGGCGATTCGATTAGGGTAGATCTTTACTTAGAGAGAGAAAATAAAGATTATCATGTTTCCATATTATCTTAGGGATTAAATGTATATCTTTTATGGAAACGAAAAGTGTAAAATCGTGGAAGATTATATTTGGTAACAAATATTATCTTTCCGATTACTTTTTGATTATTTTATTTGTGTAAATCAGTTGTTGGAGATTCGGTTCTTCTATACAATTGAGTTACATAAATAGCGTAATCAAACTCTCTCATTCATACGCATTCACGCACATTGCTTACGAAGAATAAACAGAGCTTAGTTCTTTGAAGAAGAACTGTAAGTCACTTGCTTGTTGTGTGCTTGATTTGGTCAAACTAGGTAGAGAGTCTTTAGTGTGTCTTAAGACTTTAATCTGTGTGTTCTATCCTAGTTGATTGTAATCGAAGTATTAATAAAAGAAGTAGACTTTCAAATCCTCTTGAAAGAGAGGTAGTGAGTTTTATCCTGGATAACTAGTTGGTTATCAAAAGTTCCCACTCTAAGGAACTAGACTTGATTCTATGACTGTTTAATTATTCCGGTGTTAAGGAATTGAACTCTCAGTTCCCTTTGATTTTTAACACGTACGATCCTACATATATTTTCTTGAATAATAAGGTAATTTATGTATATATATTTGTAAAATATATTTTCAGTATGGTAATGTAATTTTTGTATATGTATTATCTTCTAGAATGATAGTATGATGACATTGTTTCCATACCAAACGATTTTGAATTGATCGAAAACCAATTTTTGTTCTGCATGGATGTCAATATGAATAAGTTGGAAAATTCCAATTCGGGTTTCACATCTTGACGATGATAGGTGACCAATTAGTACTAATAAGTAACTCTTTCTCCATTGTTATTGTCTTCCGATCTTATAGTATGACATTAGCATAGTGCCTGTGCCAAGCACGAGAATAGATTTATTAACTTTTTTTAATAATATGACATAAAAATCTACGAAGTTAAATACTTTTTGTAATACTTAAAGATAATTAATTTTTGTATATTAATGCTTATAAAAAATGTCATACTATATGAAACACAACAAAAATCAAAAAGAGTTATCATAATTATCCAAGTCAAAGTTGGACGTTAAATAAAAATTATATCTAGTTATCTTAGGAAAAATTTGAATAATGATTTTTCCATCATTTTTTTTAAAATCTTCTTTTATATAAAAATTGAATTGATATTATGAGGGCCGTTCGGATGGAATTGCCTCTTAAGATAAACACTACGAAACAATCACAACCGTAGGATGGAGCCAATAGACGGCCCAGATTGAAGGAGAAGGAAAAAGAGAAAAAAGGTAAGCGAGCGAGTACCTGTTGGACGCGGTGGCATTTTTGTAATTAAATCTAAAATTAACACATTATTACACGTTTGCCCCTCACCTCTAAAACCCCCCAAAACGAATCAAACGCTCTCAGACAAACTATCCACCGAACTCGAAGAGGAGAAGACGAAGAGACCAACTTCAGAACTCGATCGATCGAACACGAAAACTGCAAATGAGGAAATCGATCGCAGACGAAGCTCGGAACTAACAAAATTACAATCCAAAAGAACGTAAAAAACTATCTTACGATATGAGGAGCGACACAGATTACAGTGAGGATGACTTTGGAGGTACGCATATCATATTTAGGGTTTCGATTTCACGAAAACACCTAGATTACTCAAAATTGAAGGTTTCGAGAGTTTGTTAACTGTTGTTGCACCATTTGAAACACAGACCTCGAAGTTAGGGTTTCTTCAGTACTATTGGGACTTTGTTTTCCTTGCCTGAATTGTATGTTCGTTTCCTGATGTTAATTTTGTGAGTTGGAGGTTCATTTCCTTCTTCAAGAGTTCATGCATTTGTTGTAAAAAATTAGGTATACCTGAGGTTCATTTTATGAGTTGGGGGTTCATTTGCCTTTACCAGAGTTCATGCCCGTGTTTACCTGAGTTGCATTAATTTCATGAGGTTCATTTGTGAGTTGGAGGTTCATTTCCTTCTTCAAGAGTTCATGCCTTTGTGATTAAAAAATTAGGTTTACCTAAGGTTCATTTTATGAGTTGGGGGTTCATTTGCCTTTACCAGAGTTCATGCCCGTGTTTACCTGAGTTGCATTAATTTCATGAGGTTCATTTGTGAGTTGGATGTTCATTTCCTTCTTCAAGAGTTCATGCCTTTGTGATTAAAAAATTAGGTTTACCTGAGGTTCATTTTATGAGTTGGGGGTTCATTTGCCTTTACCAGAGTTCATGCCTGTGTTTACCTGAGTTGCATTAATTTCATGAGGTTCATTTCTGAGTTAGAGGTTCATTTCCTTCTTCAAGAGTTCATGCCTTTGTTGTAAAAAATTAGGTTTACCTGAGGTTCATTTTATGAGTTGGGGGTTCATTTGCCTTTACTAGAGTTCATGCTCGTGTTTACCGGAGTTGCATTAATTTAATGAGGTTCATTTATGAGTTGGAGGTTCATTTCCTTCTTCAAGAGTTCATGCCTTTGTTAAAGACAACTTAGGTTCATTATGCTTTCCCTTAGGTTCATTTGGAAACTTAGGTTCATTTGTTGTTTATGAGGTTCATTTACTTTTTTAGAGTTTACTTCATAGTCTGAGGTTGATCTTACAATTGTGTTGTTTCTCTTAGCAGGATCTACCGGTCCATCACGACGACACAAAGGGCCGACATACAAAGACATCGAGATAGACTATGAAACTACTAAGAGTGAGGAAATTGCAACAACAAGAAAAGTGTATGCTAAGAAGTCTATTGTTTCAAGGAGAAACCCAAGCCTGCCTCGAAAGAAAACAACACTGACTGCAAACAAAACACGAAAGCCTAGACATAAAGTGGTGAGACATAAAAGAGTCAGACATACCGTTTCCAAGGCTTCAAAGATTCAAAGTTCATAAGAAGAACCACCAGCAAAGAAGCAGTGCACACAAACAACAACTGAAGATGATCAGCCTTCTCAAACAATTGACAACACACCTGACGTTTGTCAACAAACAATTGCAGAGATATCGGCTTCTGCAGAGAAGGAATTAAAAGCCACTGATGAAAATGTGACAACGCTGGTCAACACAACACCAACAGTTCAAACAATACTAGGTTCAGAGAAGAAAGAGAAGAGTAACACATCCAAAGACACTGACGGAAACCTACAAATAACAGAGTCAAAGAGCACAGAAAGAAAAGGAACAACAACCGACAGAGTGAGTTCAGAAGTACAGGCGAAGGGTAAGGAAGTACAAGAGGAGGAGAGCGTGAGTTCAAAGGAAAATACCAAGATCAGTACATCAGAAAGTTCTGAGGAAACACCATCTTCTGGAGAGAAGAAAGACACAACATCATCAGACAGCTGTGATGATACTCAACCAAGGAGACCAAACACCCGGTCTAGGGCTGCAGTTCAGCCAGATGCAGAAGATGAAATACAAAGTTTGAGTGAAGAGGAGTTTGAAGAAAGCTTGAGCAAAAAACAAAAGACCAAAGAGATTAAAGGTAAGAAAGACAATGGCAAGCAAAAAATGAAGGTTGACGAGGAAGACAATGCAAAGAAAAGGAAGAAAGAAAAGTGGGTCGTAGTCAAGGAAAGAGGAGAGAGGAAGCTAGTAATTACAAAGGAAAAAAAGGAGAAGGAGAGAACAACAAAAAAGAACAACAAACTGGAAATTGTTCCTGCACACCTCAAAATCAAAACAAAAGAGGATGGATCCCAGTACAAGTGGTTGAACACCAGAAATGTGCCAAAAGCGTTTGTTAACACACTGGAAAGTATCCCTGAACAAATGAAGGCATAAGCAAAGGTGTGGATTAGAGAGATGGGGTTTGAAAGCATGCTGCATTTGAAGATTAAATGAGTGCCTCATTGCCTGGCTTTCTGGATCCTCGAAAACTATGATAAGATCAAATGTGAGATAAAGATGGTGGATGGAAGCACCATAAAAGTGACAGAGGAGGAAGTCTATAGATTGCTACATATCCCTAGAGGGCAGAGGAAGGTAGAAAGGAGAGGCAAAGAGGCTACTGACAACGCCATTATACAAGAATGGAAAGAGTATTTTGACAATATCAAGCAAATCAGGCCAAGTCATGTGGCAGCCAAGCTCAAAGCGTGCACCTCAAAAGTATGGTTTAAAAGGCTGTTCATCGTGTTGTTCATGTTCGTGCTTGTGGAAAGCAACCAAAAGGGCACTATTCCTCAGCACATGATGATTAGTGACGTTGAAGACATAAAGGGATACAACTGGTGTGAGCTTGTAATGAGCGTCTTGCCTCAAACAACAAATGAATGGAAGGGGAAGAAAGAGAGGTTCTATAGAGGGCCCATCATATTCCTTATGGTAAACAACTCTTATTTAATTACAAAAAAAAACATATTCTACTGTGTATTATGTTGCATGTCATGTGTGTAGTAATATATTTCTGTTCTTCTATATAGTTGTTGTATTTAGACAGGGTATCTGTCTTTGGAGATACAAACACAAACAATACACCGGTCTTCCTAGGATGGACTGACGAAATTTTGGAGGAAAGGGAGCGCAGGGAGATGAAGTTTGGGGGCTTTGGACTAGGAACACTACAACAACCAAGACCAGCAAAGGAGAGGAAAGAACATGGATTCATGAATAACAAGCTACAGGTAAACATCAAGCTTCAAGTTCACAAAGTAGTATAGTGGGTTCATCAGTTTAAACATCAAGGTTCATTAGTTTACAGATTGAGGTTCATTTATATATACATTAAGGTTCAAAAATTGTACTGAGGGGTCATCCAGTTACACAATTAGCTACATGATTGTAGACATTGTAGTTCATGCATCACACATAGTGAGGGTTCAATGTAAAACCAAGCAAAAATAATGAAACTTCAAGTTCAAAAAATAGTATAGTGGGTTCATCAGTTTAAACATCAAGGTTCATGAGTTTACAAGTTAGGGTTCATTCATGTATTGACCAAGGTTCAATGGGAATTGAGTTGCCTGTTCATGTAATTCTGAGTAATACATGAAAAATGATAAACAGGTGCATGAATAAATAGTATAAGGTTCATTAAACTGAATAATAATGTAGAATGTATGATGTCGTTGATATAATGTAGGGTAGTACTTTAATGTGAATTTGATTCATGGTAAATGTAAAATCAATCTCTGGTTCATGGAGTTGGGCAAACAGGTTCATGAGCTTCAAATTTGACCTTTTTTCCTTAATAGCTATATCAAGAAGCACAAATATAAGTGGATTAGCTTGATTTCCTTCGTGTGTCATGGTATTGTATGCAATTTTTGTTTTTTATTTCAACTATTTACCACTTAAAATTGTTTTCTTGTATGCAGGAGTGGTTGAATAACTTTACAGTCCAACAATTTGTAGTGGCAACAGAGATGCTGAAACTCACAGATATGGTAGAGAATTTACCTACTGAGTTTAACGAGGAGCCAACGGTCAGAAGCATGATTAAGACAGCACAAACGCTGATTGGCAAGAAAAAAGCCGAGGAAGAGGAACAAAATGAGTTCGAGAAGATATGGAATGATGTTGTTTCTGGAGCGATCCACAACTTATAGAATGCTTGAGACAAGTTGAGAAGGCTGATGCTTCTAAAGAAAAGATCAAATTCTCACAAGCTGGAGCTTCAACTTCTAAAGCAAACAAGGGCGTGGATGCCACACAAACTTGGGAGGATGTCAGCAACATTCTGAATGAGTACACTGATGTGCTCGAAGACAAAGAAGAGGTAAGAGAGCAAGTCACAGAGGTGGAGAAAGAGAAGGAGGACGGCTTAGGTGATGACAGTGAGCAACTAAACACTGTAAGTGAAAGAGGCATGGTAGAAAAGGGACAAGGGTCCATTTCTGTGCATGCGGCAGACGACGCTGAGCAAGAGACAGTGGGTGCAAGTAAGAACAAGGAACCAACACCCGTAAAACCAAAAACAAGGAAGAAGGCCAGAAAGTCACCGAATTTGACAATTCCATCCTTCAAGCTTATTAGTTAAGATGAGTTAGAGAACTTTGATATTGACAAAGACATTGATGAAGAACATGAAGTGCATGATGCACAGAAGGACAAGGAAGTGCTTATAAGCTCAGAGGAGTTAGAGAACTTTGATGTTCAGAGAGACACGAATGAAGAACATGAAGTGGCTCATGCACAGAAGGACAAGGATGTGGCTGAAACTGAAAAACAAAGAGAAAAGGACAAGGGGAAGGGGAAGGGGAAACAATTGGAGGCTGATGCTGATGTGGTTCATGGGCCAAGGCACAAGAAACTTGGAGAAAAGCTCAGAAGCCCCTACAAAAGCCGGACTGTGGACATCTTTGCAAAGAGAACTAAGGAAGCAATGGTGGTGTACAACTACTGTCTCCACTGCAACATAGGAGGGTAAGATCTACATATAGCATTATGATGTATTTTATTTTATTATTATGCTCAATAATACAGATAAATATTTACTAATAGATAAAATTTCTATTTCTATACAATTGAATAGTGAGCCTCTATTCAAACACAAGTCTCTCAAAGTCACCGAAATGGAGTTGGCTATGGACATAGACATCCACTACAAAGCTATTGATGCATGGACAACAATTTTGAATACTAATGAGGAAGTGAAGAGCATCAACAAACCCATCAGAGCATTCTTGTACGTCTACCAAATGGTACGTAAACTGTTTTAAAGTTAACTAAATAAGGTGCATGGATATATACCATAAGGTCCATCGATATATACTATAAGGTTCAAAAGTTAACAAAATGAGGTTCATCATATAAAAAGTGAAGTCTTATAAAGTTCATGTAACAAGGGTTCATTTATTTAAAAAGATGTTCATGGATTATTGAATAAGGTTCATGAAATTCTACATCAAGGTTCAACAGTTTCTCTGTGCAGTTTTTAGCTTGTATATATAATTGGTGTATGCTAACAATAAATTATGAAATGTTGAAACAAAATGTCAACTTGAAAGATCAACTAGGAGAGTTCATCAAGAACTTCAACTTCGCCGTGGGTGAGGTGCATGGACGAAAAATAAAGGACATAGACATGGTAAAAATTATTACTAGTCTAAGCTTGTCTGTTTTTTTTTGTGTTGATTATTCTTTTGGAGTAAATTTCAAAGGTCACTAAATGAAGGCATTATTATAGGTTATTGTACCTGTCATAGTCCACAATGACCGTTACTTTGTCATCGCCATGAACATCAAGAATAAATGCATACATGTGCTCGACAGTACGCCAAACAGCTGTGATATGGGCGTCTATGCACCAACTATTCAGAAGATTGTAAGTGTACAAGAGTGTATAAAACTGTGCTGTTTTGTAGGACTTTTTTTTTTTGGGTGAAAATTGCACGTGAACACACCTATAAGATGAAATATATCCATTTGTTGTGTGCAGGTATCGATGACTGCAATTTACCTCCGCCAGAATCACTTAATCAAAAGAGCAAATGACCTCGAAGCTGGACAGGCTAAGGCGCAGTTGATTCCTCTTCCATGCCAAGCTGACTATGCACAAGACCAAAGCTCCGGGGTGTATGCCATGTGACATATGGAGAAGTACATGGGGATGCCGAATGCCAACTGGGAGGACCAGATGAACAACAAAAACAAGAACAAGGCCATTGAAGAACTAAGGATGAAATATGTCCATACCATCATCACCTCGAAAGCTAATGACATCAAGGACAAGACACTTCAGACCATTAGAGAAAACCATGAAGGACCATATGAATGAACATTGGATGATTGTTAGCATTTTGGTTACAATGATACTAGTTTGCTTGTGTGGATTGTGAAAATTTAGGATTTCAGACTTGGTTAGAATGATACTAGCAAGTAGGACTAATCACGTGATTGATTGACTAATTAGGATGAAGATGATGTACACTTCAATACATTAGCAGGTTCATTCACTATAACAAACAGGTTCATTGGTGTTGTCTTGCATGTTCATTAATTTTGTCGTGCAGGTTCATTGATTTTGACTTGTAGCAATAGTTAGTCATGAGTGTACTCTGTCCAAGCATTGGGTTCATTAATTATAACAATTAGGTTCATCATGAACAACTAACAGGTTCATCGAGTATAAGTAACAAGTTCATCAGATATAGAATAGGGTTCATAGAAGCTGGAAAGTACGTTCATCTAAGTTACTAGGTTCATCGACTATAACAAACAAGTTCATTGGTGTTGTCTTACAGGTTCATTATTTTTTTCGTGCAAGTTCATTGATTTTGACTTGTAACCACATTTAGTCATGGGTGTACTCTGTCCAAGCATTGGGTTCATGAATTATGACAATTAGGTTCATCATGAACAACTAACAGGTTCACTGAGTATAAGTAACAGGTTCATCAGACATAGAATAGGTTATACACTTCAAAAATCGAACATGTACACGTTTTGTGTTTAAAAAGAAATTTCGTGACAAAACTCATTGAATAGTTCAATAACTTTTGTCATTCAAGTACCCTAAAAATGAAATGGTGAATATGTGTTCATAGAAGCTGGAAAGTATGTTCATCTAACTTACTAGGTTCATCGACTATAACAAACAGGTTTATCGATTTTGTCTTGCAGGTTCATTGGTGTTGTCTTGCAGGTTCATTAATGTTTTCGTGAAAGTTCATTGATTTTGACTTGTAACCACAGTTAGTCATGGATGTAATCTGTCCAAGCATTGGGTTCATGAATTATAACAATGAGGTTCATCATGTACAACTAACAGGTTCACTGAGTATAAGTAACATGTTCATCAGACATAGAATATGTTATACACTTAAAAAATCGAGCAGGTACTCGTTTAACTCATTGAATAGTTCAAAGTTCAATAACTTGTCGTTCAAGTACTCTAAAAATGATATGGGTTCATAGAAGCTGGAAAGTATGTTCATCTAAGTTACTAGGTTCATCGACTATAACAAACAGGTTCATCGATTTTGTCTTGCAGGTTCATTGGTGTTGTCTTGCAGGTTCATTAATTTTTTCGTGCAGGTTCATTGATTTTGACTTGTAACCACAGTTAGTCATGGGTGTACTATGTCCAAGCATTGGGTTCATGAATTATAATAATGAGGTTCATCATGTACAACTAACAGGTTCACTGAGTATAAGTAACAGGTTCATCAGACATAGAATATGTTATACACTGCAAAAATTGAGCAGGTACTCGTTTCGTGTTTAAAAAGAAATTGTTATAATGAAACTAACAGGTTCATCAGGTATGGAAACTAGGTTCATCGAAAAATACTAAAGATGAAATGGAAAAATACTAAAGAATACTAAGAATCAAGCACTTCAGTGCAAGTGCGACTATTGTGAGTGGCATACTTGTTGCATCTTCCACAACGCCTTTGCCCTGCACGGCTGGAAGCAATAGAAATTTCTCTTCCACTCCGGATACGCGAGCCGCTTCCTTTGTTCTTAGCTTGCTCTGGTGGTAGCACATTAACAACTGAAGGGACTTCAACTCCAACATAAGACTGCAGCTGCTCAAGGTTCGACGGACCAGAACTAGACGAAGCACCACTCGCAGACAACAAAGCCGCCTTTTTCTCCTTAAGTAGAATCGAAAACTATTTCATGAGGTCCGGCTTGTCATCCAATAGCCCCACACAACTATAAAAGTTAGAAATCAACTCATTTATGACCGCCTCACGCTCTTCAAGGGCCGCACACTGAGTGACAATGGTGTCGTCGATAGTGAACACCGGTGTAATAGTGGCATCCTTGGTCCAACGGGCAAGTACATACCTTTCTGGAATCCTATCAAACTCGAGGTTCCTGAACACAAACATGAGATGACAACAAGGCAGACCAATCCTTTGAAACATATCACATCTGCATACAAAAACCCCACCTTCAGCTGATTGCTCGACTGTGAACATCTTGGATAAGCAACCCTTGACACCATAGAATTTTGTACCATTAACCTCAGACATGCTCACCATAAAGCATGATAAACAACATTCCATAATCTGATCCTGAACAAGTTTGAAAATTAAGAGCGTGTACACCTCATACACATGCTTCTCCAATCTTAAATGTGTCTTAAGATCTGGACGCATAGTCGAAGAATCAAAGTTCAGCTTCGCCTGCTTGTGTCTCTGCGTGTCCAAGGCAATGTCAAAGTGCATCACCAACTCAACTAGGCGATAATATCTGTCAGTGAAGTGACCAAAGTAACTGTTTGCAGATTCGGAAACAGAAGTAGTCCTAAGCAAACCGCCAAACATGACATCCCTGAAGTAGGCTGGGATCCAAAAATGTCGGATTGCAAACATGTCATCAAACCACCTCCGCTTCACCAATGGGAATTCATCAAGCAACGCAGTCCACTGTGACTCAAACTCTGCAGGTGAAAGGTCATGGGTCCAGACAATGTTGTCCAACCTAGCCCTAAATTCTGAACCAGCGGCAGTGTCGTACTTGGTCTTTGCGGGCACTTTTTTCATGATGTGCCACATACAAAGCCTGTGGCGCGACCAGGGGAAAACTTGTTCAATAGCGGACTTCATGGACTGATCTTGGTCTGTCACTATAACCTTTGGCTCGTGCACCATAGCAGCCTTGAATTTCTCCAACAACCAAACATATGATCCGACATCTTCCTTGAAAATTAAACCAGCCACAAAAGTAACACTCGACTTGTGATGGTCTAGGCCAGTGAATGGTATGAAAATCAGATTGTACCTATATGGAAGAAATGTAAACAAAGCCAATGATGCATAAGTAAAAAGTGATAAAACACTAGAATAGTCTGTAATAAAAAGAGCAATGGAAGGAGGATTCATAAGTAGACAAAGAGGTTCATTAGAATGAATATACAACTACAAGGGAGAAAAAGTTAGACTAGGTTCATCAGGTTTGCAAACTAGGTTCATCAGTTTCAACAGAGAGGTTCATACAATCTAACTAACAGGTTCATTCAATAAACTAACAGTTAAAGAATCAAAAACAGAGTAGTAAATGCAAGGATAGTTAGAAGGGAGAAAAAGTTAGACTAGGTTCATCAGGTTTGCAAACTAGGTTCATCCGTTTCAACAGAGAGGTTCATACAATCTAACTAACAGGTTCATTCAATAAACTAACAATTGAAAGAATAAAAAACAGAGTAGTAAATGCAAGGATAGTTACAAGGGACAAAAAGTTAGACTAGGTTCATCAGGTTTGCAAACTTGGTTCATCCGTTTCAACAGAGAGGTTCATACAATCTAACTAACAGGTTCATTCAATAAACTAACAGTTAAAAGAATCAAAAACAGAGTACTAAATGCAAGGATAGTTACAGTGTAAAAGAAAAAAAGGGAAAATGTTTTGAAGAAGGATAACCAATAACCTGTTGGTTCGGTATGTAGAATCAAACGATACAACGTCGCCAAAGAGAGAGAAGTTCTTGCGAGACATGGGATCAGCCCAAAATAAACGCGTCAAACGATCACAAGAATCAACGTCGTACTCAAAAAAGAAGGCAGGGCAAAGTTCTTTTTTGTTGAACAAACGGTTGATCGTCATTTGAGCATCGGAACCACCAATATAAGCCAACATATCTCGTCGGTAGTTCTTGAAATCAACAGCAGAAGAACCGACTTGGGAGTAGCCGCCAACAAGTTCCTTGAATATTCTATGCGACCTGATTGGACCGATGTGCGCTTTCTCACAATCCATGACAAACTTCTTATGTCCAAAGTCCAGCTTCCTCATAGACTTCATAAACTGTTTATCCTTAGCAACAACCATTTCATGTGTGTGGCGATCTTCAAAAGCTGTTACTTTGTAGCCCTGATTACCGGCAAAAGAAAGGGTGAGTTTCGCCTTACAACCAACTCTGTTTGAAGGACGTCGTCGCATGCGTTTTGTGTTGTTCTGGCCAGTTTTAAAACCTTGTCTGGTGCAATGCAAGTACTTCAATGCAACCACACTGCCTGCCATGCGTGATCCGCCGAGCCTCACAACAAAGCCACATTCCAGTGCATATGCCTTGTAAAATTCAACTGCTTCCTCCAATGACCCAAACAGTATACCAACAACTGGTTTCAGAGAATCAACATAGATTGGAATGTGGTACACAGAACCACCTTGAGATAAACGGGCAATAGATAAGTCCGAAGACATCTCAGTGTCAGAATCACTTGGATATGAACTAGGAGAACTCTGACCAAGGGATACACTACCACTAGCACCAACAGACATACTTCCAGGCACTGCAAACATAAAGCACATTGAGGTTCAATTGTATTAGGTACAGGTTCAAAATAATCGTCCATTGAAGGGAGCAAAAACCTAATAATGAAAAGTTGAAGACGAATTTGTCAAAGAAGACAATAGAAACGACACAAACGAACAAATTGAATAGAATCATTCTTAGATGACTATCAAGCGTAGAACATAAATAAACGCAACAACAAATTCTGAAACCCTAGAACATAAATAAACAAATTAACTTACCAGAATCCATAGAAACGTCTATGCGAATCAATCCAATAGCGAACATAGATTGAAAGAGGCGAAATCGATGAAGAACATGAACTGAAACGAGTGAGAACGAACAAGTCCTCCAATGGCGATTCCGGCTACAGCGAAGACGGGAGAGAAACGAGGGAGATCAGAGAACAAATGAAGGTCGAATGACGAAAATGCCCCTCTGTGTTGTTAAATGATGGATCAATGCCAGCCGTTTGATGGTGACACGTGGACGGCTATATCACATGCTCAATGTTTACTTTAACACCCGTGCTCATTTGATCCCCTCTCTTATTATATAAAAGTATTAATCAAAGTGGATAGCTTTAGGTGTTTAACGAATTTCTCAAAATATTAGATATTTTTCCAAATTAACTTTTAAAAGAAGATATTCTGCATAGATGAATTGACCACTTACAACATATAGATTTATTTTATTATAAGCAAGTTGAGTTTTTTGTCTCTAAGCAAATGTTTCAAAAAGGGGAAAAAAAAAACATGATTTCATAATATTTGTGGTGAGAAATAATTTTTTAAAAGGTGAGGTAAAAATCTTCCCATTAACAAATTTTATTTCTATCCAAAGTGGTTTTATAAGTAACATATTTTTAAGATGCATTATTTTTCACGATTTTTTAGTACATTATTTTATCCCTCCATATAAACTAGAATCTATATATTATATTCTTTTAAACAAATATATATGATGTATGATTTATAGAAAAAATGACAATATCGATAAGTACATTATTTTCTTATGTTCTTCCTTCTTTTCACCAATTTTGCAGGACTCGCTACACCCAATGCCTATCAAATGGCCTATACCATCTATAGCAGAAAAAATTACAATCTTAATAAATGTGGAAAAATAATATAAATATATAACTTTAGTACAATAATCTAGAACTAACTCACCAACTAAATATACGTCTTCAATGGAACTAATTAATATGACATCAAAAATCACAAAATCAAATATATTTCGTGGTATTAAAAGATGATCAATCTTATGTACTTTAATTTAGTAGTCCTGAAAAATGTCATACTATAAGGTTCAACGACAATATCAATAAGTACCATCATAATTGTCCAAACCAAACATTAAAATATGCACCATATTGAGTTATGGTGGAAAATTTCATGAACAATGATATCTGCTTAAAACCATAAAGCTTGCTTCCCTGTAAAACATAAAAAAAATTGTGTTAATGGGCGGAGAGAAAAAAAAGTAAACCGTGTTTGTATAAACAAAATTTTAAAAAGTTTCTTACCTTCTCATCAACCAAAACCATTTCTTTATCAATGATAATATCCTTATGTTTGTATAAAAGTATTAATTATATAATTGATAGAATATCAAAGGTCATTTTTTACAAAATATATTAATATTAATTATATTTTTTCAATATCTTTTGGTATAATATCCCACTTAAAATATAAGGGTAAAATAGTAATTTTAAAGTGGTAAAAACAAAAGTTTTTATTTATTTTTATTTCTTTTAGAGTAATAATTTAAACTTTCATGAACTTAGGTTGAGTTATGATAATTTTTGGTACAAATTATCATATAATAATAATAATATGATGTTAAAATAAATAAATAAGTATAACAATGGTGGTAATTTTAAATTTTAAATAATAATAAAGGACATAAGAATTATTATGTTATCCATAAAGGGATAAAGTAATAATTGTCCTAAATAAGTTATTTCTTTAAGCTAAGGATGGTTTAAATTATGATTGAATTTATGTTAATTATAATTTAGATAAATCTTATCAAATTTGACCTAGAATATTTAAATCAACTTAACAAATCTTTGTTAAGAATTTAAGTGTGGTCAAACTTATAAGAAAAATAGCTTAAGTTTATTTTAACCCAAGTTAAAATTTCCTATACTTTAAATTTGGGTTAAAATAATATTATAAACTTATAGAATTAAAATAAATAAATTTGGGACAGTTTTCTGATTTTTAAAAGTTAAAATAAGGGCATTTCTGCCACAACTTAAGAAAGTTGGGCACAAATGTGTAATTAGACCAAATAAGGGCGGGCATGTGCAGTTAACCCAAAATTGGGTCTTCTTCCCCAAGTGAGCAGCAGCCATGAAACGTGAGCTTTATAAGCTCTTCAATGGAGGATTTTGATCCTCCTCGGATCCGATTGAGCAAATTAAAGGATGGTAATTTAAGACAACTCTATCCTCCACATAATACCTCATCCAATTGGGTTAAATGGCCACGAATGTTTGACGAAATCTTATCCCAAACCAACGTGTCGTTCATTCCTCCGAATTGAATTTTGCCAAAATTCGATCAATGTGGCTTGAAGTGGGAGGAACGAATTGAGGGATTATACTTGGGATATTTCCCTATACCATAGCCCTATAAGTACTTGGATATGAATAAATTATTAGATTTCTTCATTGTGTTTGACTTGGGTAAATAAATTATAAGATTTGTTTATTTATAAAAAAGATTATTTAAAATATACGATTAATTAATTTTTAATCGTATAGATAATCGTCCTACCGATTAAGCCTTGAAATTGATTTATTTATGAGTAAATAAAATCAATTAGAAACCGAGACATGATATACTTTCAATGATTATATTGAATAATTTCTTCATTGTGTTTGACTTGGGTACATCTCAGGATTTCGTTTGGAACGGGAATAAAGCAGGGAGCCGATTTGCTTTTCGAGAGCAACCATCTCCGATACGTCGTTCATCATTTCCTTGATTCAAGGCAAGTGGCGGTTCACTTTTGCTAATTTATTCCATATTTTTCTTAATTGACAATTAATCTATTTTCTTATATAAGTTGGGATAAATATTCTTAATTTCTCGTTTGGGAACTTGTGTGTTAATGTTGTGTAAAATAAACCTTTTTATTAGGTTGTATATATGCTAGCTATAACCCTTATATATATATTATTATAGGGTTGCTAGATAATAATTGGTGTGGATTGTTGTGTTTTGGTGTGGATAATAATTGCTAGTTAGCACGAGTATTCGTAGGAATGCTATTACATCGCGAGGTTTAGCTGTTTCTTTATAACTTTGTATTAAGAGGATTATTGCCTTAATACCTTTGGTCATGACCTACCCTTATGTTATATAAGTCATGGTGCACTTAGCTAGTGCCGAAATTCGGGATTCATCCCATGTTACACATCTTATTGCGAGATTTGTATGGATTAAAAGCCTTAACATAAATGCGCGTTTTGGAATTAAATAAGAAAAGTGCAGTTTTGCACATAATTAATATACCCTCTCGGTCTCTTGTTTAAAGTAAGTCCCCTTTGTAACACCCCCAAAACTTAACCCTTTTGGAAAGGTATTACCGCCAGTGACCCCAGTGTTCCTTACCGAGATCACCTAAGGCTTTACCATTTAAATACAATTTATGAAATACAAATGATACATAATGATCAAAGCATTCAATTCCAAAACATAATATTGTCAAAGAAACATGAGTTACGGGATTACAACCCAATCCCGAATAGGCTAACACAGAGTTTAAACTAAATACAGCGGAAGTCTTATAAAGTAGGGTACAACGGAAGTCTTATAAAATACATTACAACCAAAGTCATTGTCCAAAAGATCTCAACCTGATTAACAAAATAACTAAAACATTCGAAAACCACCGTCGACTTCATAGTCCTTCTATTCTTCTGAACTACTTTCTATCTGATGTGCCGAATCGAACGGATGACACCAGCCCACATGCGGAGAACAAAGTTTGTGGGTTAGTCTACTTGAATAGACTAGCAAGTGTACAAAGCAGAAGGTTCGATGTAGTTGTATCAGGTTAGACTTATCGTTTCTCGAATGATAACCGATAACGATAATCAACCTTCATACTTCTACGGAATAATAACAAGAGGTATGCATAAGAGAAGACTCTGGAAGACTGAATCATTACAGAAATCAACTCAAAGGAAGACTCCAATGGAAGTGAGTCTTTAAGGAATTATGACAAATCTGGAAAGTTTAAAGAATCATACAACAATGATTTAAAATCTGACTGAGATGCTTCGGTTCACGACCAACCTCACCGCATACAGCGAATCCAGATTGGAAAGAGAACGTACTATGACCAAAGTCGATACGAGTTTTCCTAGCTGCACTATAACTTAGCTGCACTACTCGCCGAAGGTTTATTAATTATGTGCGTCGAGTAGCACTTTTCTGATTTATATTTCAAAACACACATCACGTTATTAGACTTTTACATGTGTACCCCACCATTGGGACGACACATCTTAGTATACGTTTCGTCGAGAGTGACGCACACCGAAAGGTTTGTGACACCAGCTAAGTGTCCTGCCTCTACACACTTGTGAAAGAGACCGATCATGATCTTAGAATAGTACCAGGTGGAGACGAACCACCCCGATACCAGATTATAAAGAAACGACCGGACGAAGTCCGAGTACATTCCAAACTAACAGTGCTAACCACACAGATACTGCACAATTACAGTTACAGAATAAATCCACATAAAGGCCCGAAAGGCGATCACAGATAATAGCGTTGTTCTAACAGATATACAACCTATTATATGATTTTCAAAACAGTTTATAAATCACTTCCAGACAACACAATAATAATCGTTCCAAATTAATTAATCAATTGAAATAACTGATAATCAATATAAATATGGAAACAATGAGCAAGAGCGAACCGCCACTTGCCTTAATCCGCATAATAGAAACAAGCCTAACGACAACGACGGGATTCCGGGCTCGACACGAGTATAGCTCCGACAGCACAACGACCTTCGAATCGACCCATAAAAGGAACCCTAAGTTAGATCCGACATAACCACAGTACGAATCTAAAACGACGAAAGAAAATGAAAGGAACGACGCCACAACGATGACCACAAAATCCAAAAGCCCTAAAAGGCATTCTGGACACTAGCGGCAGTCGCCGTTCTTGGCGTCGGTCGCCGCAGTTCATCACGGCGGGCGCCGTGAAGAACACGACGGTCGCCGTGAAGAACTCAGACGACAGAAGCGGTGAGAAAACTCACCCAAAACACCAGCGACTCGGCCTCCTTCGACTTGCTTTGGTTTCTAACCTCCAAGACTACCAAAAGCTTCACAAAGGCACTCTGGAAACACCACCAAACGACCTCCAGCGGAAGCTTCAGAAATCCGGTGAGGCACAACTCCGGTGAGGCAAGAATTTGGGAGAGCTTGGGCTGTGGATTTAGCTCAAAAACCCCTCCCAAACACCTCCTTTTATAGCCAAAACACCGGGAACACAATGATGGCCCTAGGAAGAGCTACTCCGGCGCTGCCAGAGCCACGCCGGCGACCTTCGGGCAAGGACCTCCGGACAACGACGGCGGGCGCCGCGGAGAGCAAGGGTCGCCGCCTCACAAATTGCCTACGGCGGGCGAATTACGGCGGGCGCCGTACTGCACGGAGGTCGCCGCCACTAGGCCTGGCGCCCAGCTAGGAAGACGACTACGCCAGTCCTCGAGCCTGGCGACGGCGGCGCCTCCATAAATGCGGCGGGCGCCGCCCTTGGCTTTGCCGCCTCCTCAGCTCTTAGACAAAAACGATATTAACCCGGGATAAAATTATCGTACACGAACGAGTATTAAAATCCAAAGCACGTCGTCTGTATTTTATTTCACTGAGAAAAATATTACAGATACAGAGAGCATTACCGAACGTCTTAAACTCTCTGAATTAAATCCGACGTACATAACGGGTACTCGGGAAAAATCCCGGAACTCCAGAAATAGCTTACAAAAATACGGGGTATCACATCTCCTCCCCCTTAAAAGAAGTTTTGACCCCGAAACTTAGGTCGAGAATAACTCGGGAAAACGCCTGAGCATATCTGACTCGGTTTCCCATATTTCCCAAGTAACTTCCTCCGATCCGGACTTGGACCACTGAATCCGTACCAATGGTACGATCTTGCTACGCAGCTGTTTCTCACGACGCTCCAAATTGCGCACGGGCATCTCCTCATAAGTACCATTAGCTTGAATCTCGATGTCCTCATAACTCAGCACGTGAGACTCATCTAGTACATACTTCCTGAGCAAAGAGACGTGGAACACATTATGCACTGGATGAGCCGATGGCGGCAACGCCAAGCGGTACGCTAGAGATCCCACTCTATCTAGAATCTCGAATGGTCCCACATAGCGAGGGTTAAGCTTCCCACGCTTACCAAACCTGAAAACTCCCTTCGAGGGCGACACCTTGACAAACACCTTGTCACCGACCTCGAACTCGACATTCCTACGCTTCTTGTCTGCATACGACTTCTGTCGACTCTGAGCGGTCAACATCCTTTGTCGAATCAAGGCAATGTCAGAAGTTGTCCTCTCGACTAACTCTGGCCCAAGCAGAATCTTGTCGGCGTTATCGTCCCAACAAATCGGAGATCTGCATCGGCGACCATACAAAGCTTCGAACGGAGCCATCTTGATCGTAGCATGCCAGCTGTTGTTGTAGGTGAACTCAATCAGACTCAAGCTGTCCTCCCAGCTAGTCGGACGATCGAGTACACAAGCTCTGAGCATATCCTCCAGAGTCTGGATGGTCCTTTCAGACTGGCCATCTGTCTGAGGATGAAACGTTGTGCTGAACCTTAACTCGGTCCCCATAGCCTTATGAAGTTCTTGCAAGAACCTTGACATGAAACGGCCATCTCGATCCGATACGATGGTTTTAGGGATACCATGTAAACGGACAATCTCTTTCCGGTAGACCTCTGCTAACTTCTGGGTTTCCCATGTGGTCTTGATGGCTATGAAATGAGCACTCTTCGTAAGCCGATCCACAATTACCCAGATAGCATCTCTCTGGCTTCGAGTCTTGGGTAGCCCAGTGACGAAGTCCATGGCGATGTCCTCCCATTTCCATTCTGGCACAGAGAGAGGTAGCAACTCACCACCTGGCCTGCGGTGTTCAATCTTGACCTTCTGGCAAGTCAAGCACTTTGCCACAAAGTCTGCTACGTCCCACTTCATGTTTGGCCACCAAAACTTCTTCCTGAGATCCTTGTACATCTTGCTAGAGCCAGGATGCACAGAATAAGCAGATGAATGAGCTTCTCTCATCACCAACTGACGAAGGCCTTCTGCGTCTGGCACACAGATTCGGTCTTGAAACCAAAGTGATCCGTCATCCTGAATCACAAAGCCGGGAGCTTTCCCATCCATCACTTCACTGCTTAGCTTCACCGAGACGATGTCATCAACTTGCTTTTCCTTGATCCGATCCAGCAGTATAGCCTGAATTTCCAGCATACTCAGGAAACATCTACGCTGATCATACAGAACTTCAATGTCGCATGACTCTCGGTTCAGCTTGGTCTGAGCAATAAGTAAAGCAACTACCCTCTCGTGTGTTACTTCTGGCTCAATGCATCAGCTACCACATTAGCCTTGCCCGGATGGTACAACAACTCGATGTCGTAGTCCTTGAGCAACTCTAGCCAGCGGCGTTGTCTCATATTCAGCTCCTTTTGAGTAAATATATATGATAGGTGTTATTTCATACACCTTTTCTAGCATCTATTAGCATGATTTGGAGGAGTTTTGGATGTGTTTTGGTGCTAAGTCTGCAATCCAGATGTTATGGAGAGAAGTGAAGAAATCCAAGGATTTGCAGCTCAGATGGAGTTTAGAGATGAAGATGGAGCTGCTAGAGTATTTATGGAGAAGGCTACCAACACTTGGTAGTATTTGGAGAGCAGCAAAAGAAGACGAGAGCTGAAGTCTGGAGTTCACCGCCCCGCGTCAGCAATGTCGCGGCCCGGCGATGACTCCTAGTGAAGGATGGAGCCCGCGTGAGAGGAGACCACTGCCCAGCGGTGGAGAGCTGAAGCCCCGCGGTGGATCTTCACCGCCCCGCGGTGGATGTGTTTATTGCCTCGCGCCAGATTTTATATTTATTTCCTATTTCGTTTATGACTTTGCTTTATTAGTTTATTCGGTTTCCTTATTTATTTGTTTTAGTTTAACCTAGTTTCCTAAGACTATTTAAGCCTCTTTTTCTAGGTTAAGAGGAGAGACGGAGACACTTCGTTATTGAGACTTAACTTTGATCGTTATTTGATATTAGAGTTTTTCATCCCCGTTGATGGAGAACTAACTTCCCTTTGTTCTGTTAGACGATAGAAGCAGTGCATTGATGTGCTTGTGAGATTTCTATTCCTTGTTCTTATCCTTATAAGTGTTGGATTGATTCTCTTGATTATATCAAACTTGATTTCTTGTTGTTCTTCTTAGCCTGATCACCTAGGTTGAATGCTTATTATCAATTGCTAGGATTGCATGTAGGGGTTCCGAGTGCATATCTAGTGACAAATACAATTGTGCGTATAGGGGTTTCGAGCGTACAATTGTGTGTGAGAATCAATTGCGTGTTAAGTAGGGGAGTGAGTTCTTGTACGTCTTTCTACTTGCATGTATCCTATATCCTTGTGTGCATTGCTATTGCTGTGTTGGTGCTACAGTACGCTGACAACTGTGAGAATCAGTTGTACTTTATCATTGGCATAGTGATAAGTCTATTGAAAACTGTGAGAATCAATAGTACTTACGAGCAGGGTGGGAACGACTATAAGGATAAATAATTGAACTTGGATTGAATAGATTTCAGTGATCAAACTCTATCTTTGTACTGTGGATTTTGCTCTAATAGGACTACTTTCCCTCATATTATTCTCTCGATTTTACTCAATCTACTTGCTTGCTTGCGTTGTGTCCTCTTGATTACAAACCCCCCAGTTACTTGTTACTTGTCATTTACGATTGCATACTACATCATACCTTCTCTGTGGGATTCGACCCTTACTTGTCTGCTATACTCTGTTTAGTAGGTTGGTTAGGATAATTACTTTGATAGGGCTAGTCAACGACATTTGTTGTGCATCTTTAGCCTCCGTCAAATTTGGCGCCGTTGCCGGGGAGGGTTTTTGTTTGTTGTGTGTTTTTGTGATTGATTGTTGGTGGTGACCTATCTTATGGTCACCCGTAGTACTGACTCCTCCCTTCTAGGTCTTAATCCAGAGATTGAAAGATCTTTCCTTGGAGGCTTGCGAGCTTGAAGAGGAGAGGAAGAAGAGGCCGAGATTGAGACAATGTTGGACGTTGAGACTGACACAACCGAGAACGTTGAGACTGAAACCACTGAGATTGCTACTACCCCAGCCGCTGCTATGGCTGGAAACGGAACTCTGAGAGAGCTTACTGCACCGAATATTGGGGCAGAACCCCTAGCTGTAATCATCCCTGCGCTAGATCAAGGGGTGAACTTTGAATTGAAGTCGGGAGTTGTTGCTTACCTCCCTAAATTCCACGGTCTGAGTGGAGAGGATCCGATTTCTCACCTGGGCAAGTTCCGCAATGTCTGCATGACTATGAAGCCTAGGAACGTGACCGAAGACCAAATCAAGATGAGAGCTTTTGGTTTTTCTCTACTCGACTCTACGAGTGATTGGTACTATCACCTGCCGCCAGGAACCATAGATACATGGACGAAGCTGCACAAAGCGTTCCTGGATAAATATTTTCCCACGAAGAAGGCGAATGCTTTGAAAAAGGCAATTGCCAACATCGAGCAGGCTGGTGATGAGACACTATATGATTACTTGGAGAGGTACAAGAGGCTTTGCTCTAGCTGTCCGTTCCATGGATACGCCCAACAGGATCTTGTTCTCTATTTACACAACGGTCTACAGGACCAAGAGAGAAGAATGGTTGATGCTGCATGCGGTGGAAGTATTCTAAACCTGACACCGGTGGAAGCTATGGACCGACTCCAGGAGATGAGTGAGAGCACCCGGAATTTCAGGAAGACATACCAGAGGAAGGCGGTCAACGCTGTGACCCCTGCCGGACCGAGTCCTGTGTTATCTGAGTTAGCCGAGTTGAAGGAGATAGTCATGAAGATTGCAAATCAGAGTGCTCCTCTACAAGCCAGACCGTGCGGTCTTTGTTCTAACCAGGCCCACCACACCGACACTTGTCCTCAGCTGCAAGAGGACGGTGTTGCTGAAGTCAATGCTGTAGGAGGCTACGGAGCTCCTAGACAACAATATGGTGGACAGCCTAATTACAACCAGAGAGGCCGTGATCACCCAGGGTTTAGATGGAGTGACCCTCAGGGTGGTCAGCAGCCGGCACAACAGCAATATCAGCCGGCTCAGCAACAACAGTACCAGCAACGAGCTTAGTACCAACAGAGGCCTCAGGGCCAAACTTCTGGAGCCTATACTGAGGATATGCTGAAGACTTTGACTCAGCACTTTGCTACACATGTGCAGGCTACTGAGTCGAGTATCAAGAACATGGAGAGGCAGATTGGCTAGTTAGCTGATGAGGTGACCAAAATCAACCAGAGGGCCTCAAACTTCCTGCCATCCCAGACCACTGTGAATCCCAGAGAAAACGTGAGTGCTATCACGCTGAGAAGTGGTAAGAAGGTTATTTCTCCCATTGCTGAATAGGAGAACGAAATTCCCGAGAAAAAGGAAATCACCGACACGCCCCGCGGCGGCGATCGCCGCGACCCGACGCCTGTGCCCAGTAATGACACCGCGACCCCACGGTGATAATTTACGCCCCGCGGTGGGCTTGCCGCGAGCTGGTCCTCAAGAAGTTGTTCCCACTGATGACACCTATATTGATAACTACGTTCGTCCAGTGTTCCCTCCTCTAGGTTCAGAGAAGCCCCCAGCACCTTTTTCTGAGGCGCTAAAGGCTAGGAGAGTTGTCGACGACAGAGACTTGTTCGTGACATTCCAAAACTGTGAGGTGAACATTCCCCTGCTGAAGCTTATTAAGGCTATCCCGCGATATGCCAAGTTCTTAAAGGAGCTATGCACGGTGAAGAAGGCCCAAAGGCAAAAGACTCAGAAGAAGAGTCCAGTGGGTGAACAAGTGTCAGCGGTAGTTCAGAAGCGTCTACCTGCAAAGTGCAAGGATCCAGGTACGTTTACTATTCCTATCACTATAGGTGAGCATGTTTTTGAGAAAGCCCTGCTTGATTTGGGTGCCTCAATTAATGTCTTACCTTATTCTTTACTTGAGAAATTGGAATTAGGACCCTTGTGTGAGTCTAACATTGTGATACAACTTGCTGATGGTTCTTGTATACCCCCTAAGGGTATTGTAGAAGATGTCCTGGTTAGGATAGGTCCCTTGATATTCCCTATTGATTTCTTTGTTATGGATATGGATTATGATGAGCATGTTGCCCCGGTCATGCTAGGGCGACCTTTTATGAAAACTTCCATGACTAAGATTGATGTTGATAGTGGTACTCTGACTATGGAATTTGATGGAATAATTTTTAAACATGACATTCATAATGCCAATTCCATTAAATCACCTCCTCTCTGCATTAATTACTTTGATGATTCAATGCATGAAAATGTAAAAATTGATGCCGTAGAGACCATAGTTGAGTATTCCACTACTGAAGGACCTATTGAATTGCATGATTTGCATGATTTGCCTGTTGATGATATTTTGTTAGATGACATAGGAGACCCCTCTACTTTGGGCACTTGCCCCCCTGTACTAACCATACAAGGCAGCAAGCCTTTATCTAGTGATGTGCAGCATATCCATGTTGAGCCATATCGGCCCCCGCATCGTTCTAAGTATGGGGGCGACACTCCAAAGAGAATGAACATGGAGTGGGTGGCGAAGAAGGAACATGGTCTAAGGTTCAAACCTTTCCATGAGAGGTCTCCACAGGAAGAGACGAGTTGGAGGATTCCGAAAGGATCCTATTCGAGATGGTAGTTGATCTGCAGTACGTCGAGCCAACGATGATAACCAAGGCGCTGTCCGAGAGGCAACCCGTGTTAGTTTTTCTTTGATTTTTCTTTTTATTAGATTATTTTTGTAGTTTATTTTGCTTTGTTTCGTTCGCCTGCTACTCACATTTCAGGTACGAAAGTAAACCGAGAAGAGATGAGGTGCCCAGCCATTCTCACCGCCCCGCGGCGCCTTCCTACCGCCTCGCGGTGGAGCTCACCGCCCCGCGGTGAAGGTCAGGTATCGATTCTCAAATTATTATTTTTTTAAAAAAAAGCAAGAATTATGGGCCCCGAAAAAACCTTAAACGGGTGAGTAAAAACTTTATTCTTAAGAGGTCACTAAGGTTTTGACGGATTGGGCTTCTTTATGGGCCAAGATTTCTCTTATGGGCCATGGTACATGACCGGCCCATCATCCCTTTCTCTTCACCTTACCCTTCCTTGACCTAACCCCACACTTATAATTCCCAGCGCCCCCTCAAACTCCTATTCTACTTTCCCCTCTCGACCTTGAGCATACTCTAGCCCCAAATCACCCATTTGGAGTCTAGCCTCACAACCAAGCCCAAACACAACCCCACCGCGCTGCTGTAGTCCCGCCTCGCTTTAGCTCCGCCTCGCGCTACCACCGCTTTGCGTTCCTGTTGCTACCGCCCCGCGCCGACCTCGCCGCAACCCGGTGTCTGTTCTCAGTTTCTCACCGCGATGCCGCCGCCCCGCTCTGAGTCTCTCCAGAACATTGTGTTTGCTTGATTGTGAGTATTCTTTGCTGCCTTTTGATTTGAGCATTCCCATTCTTCACTTATGGCTTCGAAAGGCAAGAAGAAAGCGTCAACGAGTAGGGATGAGAGTGAGCTGTACGACATTGTGAAGGAGAGGAGGGTGGTGGCTTCCAAATTTTTCCACAAGCAGACTCTGGAGCAGATGGGATTGCTCGCTTGTGTGACGCTGTGTTTGACACAGTGTGGGCTGGGGGATTTCATGAACAAGGCAGCCCCCGCGTATCCTGAGCTGTGCTTCCAATTCATTGCCTCGTTCAGGTGGTTCACCCGCGAGGAGTCTGATGACAAAATTCTGCGCAAGATCACGTTCACCTACAATGGGCGTGATTATTCTTTGTCGCAGAAGGTGATCCACGAGGCCCTGGGCATTACAAAGAACCCTACCGCTGGGTGGGCGAATGGGCTTAATGAGGCCGAGATGATGGATTTCTAGCGGGCTGCCACAGGGAGGACATTCAAGAAGGGTCATGAGGTGAACTCCAAGTTGGTGAATCCATGTCTGCGGTTGATCCACAAGGTGATGATGAGGGATTTCTTTGGCCATGCTGACGATGGAAAGGTACCCATGAAGGACTTCTAGTGGTTTATGAGCATCCTGGGGACGGTAGAGCTTACGCCGTGTTGGGCAACTCTTTTCTTAAGTTCCCTACGGAGGATTCATGATGGCGAGCCGAGAGATATTTGTGGGGGTGGTCTTATTACACTCCTCTGTGCCAGCGTGATTGATTGCGATCATATTCCTCGGCCGGTCCCCTGCGCCGTATATGATTTAGCACACATGAGGGTGTGCTCTATGATAAAGCCACTGGGGCAGGATGGTGATTTGGTTTGGGCGTCTTATGAGGGCCATATTTTGGTTGTTCCGCGAGAGTTCGCTTACTCGCCTTCATACGCGGGTTGGTGGATTGATAGCGATAGCCGGATGCCGACCGATGATGCCCCTGCCGTTACTCCTTCGGGTCCGTATGGAGAGGGCCCTAGTGGTGGTTTTGCTGTTGATCCTGTAGAGGGGGACGACCCCGGTTCTTCACAGTTTGAGGAGTCTTCGTCTGTGTACGGACCTGTCGCACCTTGGCAGGAGATGTACTCTAGATGGGATACTTTCTCTACGCGCCAGGATCAGTGGACTTCCAGAGTAGAGACCGGTCTGCAGACTTGACAAACCCAGCTTCATTCAGAGATAGATGAGTGTCTGGACACTATAGACACTCATATGAGGGACTACTTTGGGTTATACCCACCACCACCTTCCGGTCCACAGTGAGTTTATTTCTCTCTTCCCCTATCATTTGATGTTCTCTTTTCCACATTGAGGACAATGTTCGGTTGAAGTATGGGGGAGGGATATAGACTTGCTATTCTTGCTAGCTAGTGTACATAGCTTTATTTCTGCATTTGTTTCTGCATTGTTGTTTCCATTCTGTTTTCTAAAAAAAAAATCGAAAAAGCCAAAAAGAAGTAAAAAGGCAATCAAAATCCTGGGATGGACTGAAAACCCGAAAGGGCGGTTCAGGTAAAAAGCAGGTAGTCCGGCTGATATTAGACTAGGGCAAGATTGGACTGGAGTGATGTGAGTATTTGTGAGATATCTAGCAAAATGAAATGAGTGGCTAGGTGAAAACCCGAAAGGGCGCCTAGGCAAGATGAGCGTAAAAGAATAAGAGTGATTCTAGGATTTCTCTTTATATCTTGGTGGAGGCGTCATAAGAAGGGAGTCATAGAAGGACTGTCGGGTAGGCCACTCATGGAGCGATAAGGAGCTAGATTGGAGTTAGGTTAGATTATTTTTTGCATCACTTGTTTTGGTTGTCTTGGGCGTATTGTTGATATGTTGTAGTTTGCTGGTGTCACGTTTTCTTGTACTTCCTGAGACCTTGGTGTTGATTGAGAGGGTGAGCTTTTCTTTAGCTTACTCGGGACGAGTGAAGGTCTAAGTATGGGGGAATTTGATAGGTGTTATTTCATACACCTTTTCTAGCATCTATTAGCATGATTTGGAGGAGTTTTGGATGTGTTTTGGTGCTAAGTCTGCAATCCAGATGTTATGGAGAGAAGTGAAAAAATCCAAGGATTTGTAGCTCAGATGGAGTTTAGAGATAAAGATGGAGCTGCTGGAGTATTTATGGAGAAGGCTACCAACACTTGGTAGTATTTGGAGAGCAGCAGAAGAAGAGAAGAAGACGAGAGCTGAAGTTTGGAGTTCACCGCCCCGCGTCAGCAATGCCGCGGCCCGGCGATGACTCCCAGTGAAGGATGGAGCCCGCGTGAGAGGAGACCACCGCCCAGCGGTGGAGAGCTGAAGCCCCGCGGTGGATCTTCACCGCCCCGCGGTGGATCTTCACCGCCCCGCGGTGGATGTGTTTATTGCCTCGCGCCAGATTTTATATTTATTTCCTATTTCGTTTATGACTTTGCTTTATTAGTTTATTCGGTTTCCTTATTTATTTGTTTTAGTTTAACCTAGTTTCCTAAGACTATTTAAGCCTCTTTTTCTAGGTTAAGAGGAGAGACGGAGACACTTCGTTATTGAGACTTAACTTTGATCGTTATTTGATATTAGAGTTTTTCATCCCCGTTGATGGAGAACTAACTTCCCTTTGTTCTGTTAGACTATTGAAGCAGTGCATTGATGTGTTTATGAGATTTTTATTCCTTGTTCTTATCCTTATAAGTGTTGGATTGATTCTCTTGATTATATCGAACTTGATTTCTTGTTGTTCTTCTTAGCCTGATCACCTAGGTTGAATGCTTGTTATCAATTGCTAGGATTGCATATAGGGGTTCCGAGTGCATATCTAGTGGCAAATACAATTGTGCGTATAGGGGTTCCGAGCGTACAATTGTGTGTGAGAATCAATTGCGTGTTAAGTAGGGGAGTGAGTACTTGTACGTCTTTCTACTTGCATGTATCCTATATCCTTGTGTGCATTGCTATTGTTGTGTTGGTGCTACAGTACGCTGACAACTGTGAGAATCAGTTGTACTTTATCATTGGCATAGTGATAAGTGTATTGACAACTGTGAGAATCAATAGTACTTACGAGCAGGGTGGGAACGACTATAAGGATAAATAATTGAACTTGGATTGAATAGATTTCAGTGATCAAACTCTATCTTTGTACTGTGGATTTCGCTCTAATAGGACTACTTTCCCTCATATTATTCTCTCGATTTTACTCAATCTACTTGCTTGCTTGCGTTGTGTCCTCTTGATTACAAACCCCCCAGTTACTTGTCATTTACGATTGCATACTACATCATACCTTCTCTGTGGGATTCGACCCTTACTTGTCTGCTATACTCTGTTTAGTAGGTTGGTTAGGATAATTACTTTGATAGGGCTAGTCAATGACATTTGTTGTGCATCTTTAGCCTCCGTCAATATACTTGAGACTTTTGTGGTCAGTGAAGACTTGGCATCTTATACCGTAGAGGTAATGCCTCCAAATCTTCAGCGCAAAGACAACCGATGTTAGCTCAAGATCATGTGTCGGATAGTTTTCTTCGTACGTCTTGAGTTGCATGGATGCATAAGCAATGACTCTGCTCTTCTGCATCAAAACACAACCAAGACCACACTTTGAAGCATCACTATAGACCACATAATCGTTGTTCCCCTCTGGGAGTGCTAACACGGGTGCCGAGGTCAGTCGTCGCTTCAACTCCTGGAAACTGGCCTCGCACTTGACATTCCAGACAAACTTCTTGTGAACCTTGCGGAGTAGATTGGTCATAGGTAGAGCGGTCTTCGAAAACCCCTCCACGAACCGTCTATAATACCCGGCAAGCCCAAGAAAGCTGCGCACCTCCTTCACGTTCTAGGGCTGTGTCCAATTTGCCACAGCTTCGATCTTCTGGGGATCAACCATAACCCCATTCTTATTGATCACGTGGCCTAAGAAAGCCACCTCCTTCAACCAGAATTCACACTTGGACAGTTTAGCATAAAGCTGATGTTGTCTAAGGACTGACAACACAATCCGCAGATGTTCTTCGTGGACTTCTTCACTCGGAGAGTAGATCAGAATGTCGTCTATGAAGACCACTACGAACTTGTCCAAGTACTGGTGAAAACATCGATTCATCAGATCCATAAAGACAGTTGGAGCATTTGTAAGCCCGAAAGGCATCACTACGAACTCGTAATGACCATATCTGGTCCTAAACGCAGTTCTAGGAATGTCCTGCTCACGAATTCTGAGTTGATGATATCCACATCTCAGGTCGATCTTGGAGAAAACCTTTGCTCTCTGCAACTGGTCCAACAGGTCGTCAATCCTCGGCAATGGGTATTTATTCTTGATCGTCACTTTGTTCAACTCTCGATAGTCGATGCAAAGTCGAAACGATCCGTCCTTCTTTTTGACAAACAAAACCGGAGCACCCCACGGCGATGCACTCGGCCTGATATAACCCTTGTCGAGAAGATCTTCAAGTTGACTCTTCAACTCTTGCATCTCTGCAGGAGCCATCCGATACGGTACCTTAGAGATTGGCGCAGTACCAGGCTCAAGATCAATGGAAAACTCCACATCACGGTTCAGAGATAATCCAGGAACCTCCTCTGGAAAGACATCCGAGAACTCTCTGACCACTGGAATATCTAGAATCACATGTCCATCTTTCGCGGGCGAATCCAAGTAGCAGAGGTACCCGACACATCCTTGTCGTAGTAGCTTAAACGCAGCCATCGCATTGATCAGCTTGCCGTTATCAGCGTCATTCCGGCCCTTGAACTTGCACACGAACTGGCCCTTAGACGTCACCGTCACTGTTCTTGAACTGAAGTCGATCACCACCTTGTGACGCGTCAGCCAATCCATACCAAGAATGATGTCGTATGGTGCCATGGCTATACATATCAGATTTGCCTCAAACTCCTTACCTTGAATGGTAATCGGAAAGTCGGACAGATGCTTGGTTCCCACCAAACGTTCTCCATTAGGAAGACTAACGACGAAAGGGTCGCACGAATCGTTGCACACTAAGTCTAACTTGTTAACACAGCTATTCGAAATAAAGGAATGCGTAGCACCAGAATCAAACAGAATGCATACGGAAGTAGAGTGAAGGTATAAAGTACCTTGAGCAGTCGGAGCGTTGGGTCCATCTACTTCACGCATCTCGTACAAGTGTTGACCCTGACTTCCAGAAACAGCTGGGGCCTTTCCCTTGTTCTGAGCAGTCGTCTGAACTGACGGGCTAGGAGTCTCGGCAGGCTTGAACCTAGGTCGGTTGCTCTGATGAACTGACCCTTGCTGTGACTCTACTCCCTTCTACTTCCCCTGCTTGCAGAACTTCTGCAGATGACCATCACGTCCACACCCAAAGCACGATCTCTTCTCCTTCTGACACTCATTGCTCTTGTGCCCAGCAACACCACAGTTATAACACTGAACTGAACTTCTGCTCTGATGGGACTGCTGCGTTGACCCTCCGTGAGTCATGTCCGTCTTTGCTCGGCCAGACTTGGCAAAGCTAGACGGTGGCGCAGGTCGCTTGAATCCACCACCCTGATTCTGATTCTGATTCTGCATCGACCTCAGTCGGATGCGTCTCTTCGTTGACTCCTCCAGAGTCACTTCCAGCTTGTAGGCAACATCCACATACTGGTCCAGAGTAGAGCATGTGTGGTGCACCATTAATGGCTTGATATATGGACTCATCCACTCGTGGAAGTACCAGATCTTTTGTGCCTCGCTGGTTATCTCAGCTGGGGCGTATTGCAAAAGATGATTGAACTTGGTTGTCAGCTCAGCTACCTTCAATCCATCGGTCTTGGGGTACAGAAACTCCTTGTGTTTCTCCTCTCTCATAGCACGAGAGAAGAAACGGTCAATCATTTTGGTCTTAAACATCGACCAGGTCAATACAGGGCTATCAGCTAAGCCTGTACTCTCCCACCATTCACTAGCACCCTCTTTCAGCTGCAGAGAAGCTATGTGGACCTTTTCAGCCTCAGTACAGTCCACATTACGGAATAGCCGTTCCATGTGAGAGAACCAATAGGTCACCTTGACTGGCTCTCCTTTTCCGTTGAAGCTGTCAGGCCTCATAGAACTGATGGTCTTCAGAGCACGATCATAGTTGTCCCTAGTCCTGACTGCATTCTCTTGGACATCATGGTTTCTTGGCTCCTCAAATCTAGGAACCGGTGGGGGAATCGGCACGCCTTGTGCCTGTGGCACATTTGGTCGCATAGCATCAGCGATAGCTTGCATGACAATTCCTCGAATTGTCTCCACTGCTGCAGCATCAAACACCACTAGTGCATTACTCTGATCCTGATCATTGCCCCTGGATTGATTATGGGATTCAGATACATGCTCACCTTGGCCAACATCTCTTATGATTGGTCTAGGACCCTGACTAGTCCCAACACCAGCTCGAACCGTGTTCCTTGTGTTCACCATCTGTTTACCGATCAAATTCCAAGTTATTTATACATTAATATCATTCAAACATGCTTAATATAGTAAAATTACTCAGAATAGATCAACTAGGTATTTTATAGATGAACTGGAACTGTTACACAAGCTACACATAAGTCTATTATCCGAGCGTTAGGACAAAAATTGCTCGAAGATAAAAGTGTTTCACAGAGTACTTGCCGCAATACTGAAATATTACACAGAGTACATACTGAAATACTAAGAAAGGAAACTACTACGATAGGCAACGCCAATCCTCATCAAGGCGTTCCAAAATGTCTCCTATAAGACTGGCTACTCGTGCAAGGTCTCTTCGGACTAGGCTCACCATCGAGCTCTGGCGATGGGTTTCGCACCCTGCTCGGTCCTGGGTCACATGGCTCTGGTGACTCAGACCCAACCTCAGTCGTGGAAAAGAAAGGATCGTCCATAAGAGGTCCTCCTATCCCAGCCCTCCTCTGAGCGCTAGCGATCGCCTGATCCATCTGCTGCTGCTGCTCCATAAGAGAGCTCATTTCGCTATGGCGAAGGATCTCTCTCAACTCAGCCTCTGATCTCCTCCTCCGAGGCGGAGTAGGCGGATAGTCCTCGTAGATCATGGTCGGGCCACTCCTCCCAATACCGTGCTCAGTGTACAGTGCCTCCCAATCAGCATCAGTCATGAGTGCATAAGCCGGCACTGGTGATAGTTTTGGACTGGGGGGAATAAACTGCACCCCCGGCTCCTGACTGTCCACCAGCAAGTGCCTCAAGTTGTCTGGCTCCTGGCTCTGCTCTTCCAGGTCCATCTCGGGGTCCTCCTCAGGATCATCTTCGATAGGATCCTCATCCTCGGGATCAATCTCGATCTGGTAATCGTCATCGTAATGCCCTAAGGCGTATCTAGACGACTCACCCACTTCCTGCACTGCTTCCTCCCTGAGTGGCTCTACAGGTGCAGCTATAGTGACCACTGCATCCCTAGGCGTAAGGACAACAGACTCGGGAATCACATACTTGATGTCCTCGGGCGGGCTACTCGGGCCTCCAACCTCGAAACATCGCTGAGAGATCGGAAAATCTAGCCTGCCTGGAGACGGCGGGTCCGTCTTGGCGTCCTCCGACCCCCTATCAAGAGAAAAGCACGCACCCATCCTACAGGATAACGAGGAAGGAGTTAGTCTTTCTAGACATAGAAGCAAGCTTACTATATCAGACTATATAGAAGACACGACTATGAACGGTGTTTTGAAATTCTTTTTACTTTGAAAATTTCGAGCCCTTTTAACGTATTTTCAAAAAACGGATAAATGATATAAAAATCTCAAACCCGTTTTAAAACCTTTGGCTCTGATACCACAACTGTAACACCCCCAAAACTTAATCCTTTTGGAAAGGTATTACCGCTAGTGACCCCAGTGTTCCTTACCGAGATCACCCAAGGCTTTACCATTTAAATACAATTTATGAAATACAAATGATACATAATGATCAAAGCATTCGATTCCAAAACATAACATTGTCAAAGAAACATGAGTTACGGGATTACAACCCAATCCCGAATAGGCTAACACAGAGTTTAAACCAAATACAGCGGAAGTCTTATAAAGTAGGGTACAACGGAAGTCTTATAAAACACATTACAACCAAAGTCATTGCCCAAAAGATCTCAACCTGATTAACAAAATAACTAAAACATTCGAAAACCACCGTCGACTCCATAGTCCTTCTATTCTTCTGAACTACTTTCTATCTGATGTGCCGAATCGAACGGATGACACCAGCCCACATGCGGAGAACAAATTTCGTGGGTTAGTCTACTTGAATAGACTAGCAAGGGTACAAAGCAGAAGGTTCGATGTAGTTGTATTAGATTAGACTTATCGTTTCTCGAATGATAACCGATAACGATAATCAACCTTCATACTTCTACGGAATAATAACAAGAGGTATGCACAAGAGAAGACTCTGGAAGACTGAATCATTACAGAAATCAACTCAAAGGAAGACTCCAACGGAAGTGAGTCTTTAAGGAATTATGACAAATTTGGAAAGTTAAAAGAATCATACAACAATGATTTAAAAGCTGACTGAGATGCTTCGGTTCACGACCAACCTCACCGCATACAGCGAATCCAGATTGGAAAGAGAACGTACTATGATCAAAGTCGAGACGAGTTTTCCTAGCTGCACTATAACTTAGTTGCACTACTCGCCGAAGGTTTATTAATTATGTGCGTCGAGTAGCACTTTTCTGATTTATATTTCAAAACACACATCACGTTATTAGACTTTTACATGTGTACCCCACCATTGGGACGACACATCTTAGTATACGTTTCATCGAGAGTGACGCACATCGGAAGGTTTGTGACACCAGCTAAGTGTCCTGCCTCTACACACTTGTGAAAGAGACCGATCATGATCTTAGAATAGTACCAGGTGGAGACGAACCACCCCGATACCAGATTATAAAGAAACGACCGGACGAAGTCCGAGTACATTCCTAACTAACAGTGCTAACCACATAGATACAGCACAATTACAATTACAGAATAAATCCACATAAAGGCCTGAAAGGCGATCACAGATAATAGCGTTGTTCTAACATATATACAACCTATTATATGATTTTCAAAACAGTTTATAAATCACTTCCATACAACACAGTAATAATCGTTCCAAATTAATTAATCAATTGAAATAACTGATAATCAATGTAAATATGAAAACGATGAGCAAGAGCGAACCGCCACTTGCCTTAATCCGCATAATAGAAACAAGCCTAACGACAATGACGGGATTCCGGGCTCGACACGGGTATAGCTCCGACAGCACAACGACCTTCGAATCGACCCATAAAAGGAACCCTAAGTTAGATCCGACATAACCACAGTACGAATCTAAAACGACGAAAGAAAACGAAAGGAACGACGCCACAACGACGACCACCAAAGCCAAAAGCCCAAAAAGGCATTCTGGACACTGGCGGCGGTCGCCGTTCTTGGTGGCGGTCGCCGCAGTTCATCACGGCGGGCGCCGTGAAGAACTCAGACGACAGAAGCGGCGAGAAAACTCACCCAAAACACCAGCGACTCGGCCTCCTTCGACTTGCTTTGGTTTCTAACCTCCAAGGCTACCAAAAGCTTCACAAAGGCACTATGGAAACACCACCAAACGACCTCCGGCGGAAGCTTCAGAAATCCGGCGAGGCACAACTCCGGTGAGGCAAGAATTTGGGAGAGCTTGGGCTGTGGATTGAGCTCAAAAACCCCTCCCAAACACCTCCTTTTATAGCCAAAACACCGGGAACACAATGATGGCCCTACGAAGAGCTACTCCGGCGCTGCCAGAGCCACGCCGGCGACCTTCGGGCAAGGACCTCCGGACAACGACGGCGGGCGCCGCGGAGAGCAAGGGTCGCCGCCTCACAAATTGCCTACGGCGGGCGAATTACGACGGGCGCCGTACTGCACGGAGGTCACCGCCACTAGGCCTGGTGCCCAGATAGGAAGACGACTACGCCAGTCCTCGAGCCTGGCGACGGCGGCACCGCCATAAATGCGGCGGGCGCCGCCCTTGGCTTTGCCGCCTCCTCAGCTCTTAGACGAAAACGATATTAACCCGGGATAAAATTATCGTACGCGAACGAGTATTAAAATCCAAAGCACGTCGTCTGTATTTTATTTCACTGAGAAAAATATTACAGATACAGAGAGCATTACCGAACGTCTTAAACTCTCTGAATTAAATCCGACGTACATAACGGGTACTCAGGAAAAATCCCGAAACTCCAGAAATAGCTTACAAAAATACCGGGTATCACACCCTTTCCAATCTGGATTTGCATTACGCGGTGAGGTTGGTCGATGACCTAAATATGCAACGAGATGTTTTTGTAAAACTGTGTGTGATAATATAAAGTTCCCAAACAAATTCATGTAATTTCCCATAAGACTCAATTCATTGGAGTCTCCTCTTCAATCATTGTTATTCATTCTTTTTGGTAGAAGTCTATAGTCATATATCGTTTACCGAGTTTCATTCGGGAAACATGGGTAGTGATTATATACGACTACGAGAATCAATCTGCTTTCACCCTTGCATAGTCTTTCATTAGACTAACCAATCGGGTTTTATTCCTTACATGGTTGGCTGATGTCATCCGTTCTATACGGCACATCAGAGGTTGATCCCCGACGATTTGAGATAACCAATCGAAGAGAAGGCTTGCAGTTGAAGTTTGCGTTTTAAGAAGTAATATTTCTAAGGTGTGTATGTTTAATTTGAAATAAATGTAATACATAATCATGTAATTAGGGTTTCTTTTAAAAGTCTTCCGTTGTAACTTAAAAGTCTTCCGCCGTCACTTCACTTCGTTGTAAAACCGTCCTTCTCATTTTACGAGAGGAATCTTAATAAAAGATTGAGTTTCATTTAAAAAGTATTTCGCTGATTATTCTCTCATTATTTAATTATGTATTTATTTAAGCTTAATTGTTCTGATTAAAGCACAGGGTGACTTTGGACATTAACGTCTGAGGTCACTGGCGTGTGACACGACTGACATAAGTCGGGGGTGTTACATTTGGAAACTTCTCATAGTTCGTAATCCAAAAATTATAGTTATGAGTACAAAATATATTAATTAATTTCATGATCTCAAAATTTAACAAATAACTCTATCAAAATAATTAAGTTTTATAATTATTATATATCTTACTATTTTCAATTGTTCTAAAAGTATTTGACTAATACTCAAATACATTAAGAAATAATTTTAAAGGAAAACCTTTAACACTTCTCTTACTTTTAATTAAAAAATCTCATCAACTAATAAATTATCAAAAGAATTAATTTTTATAATATCTGTTGAAAACTTAAGTTGGGTGAATTCATTCAATTTAATTTATTTGATTAAATAAGTTTTATTTATAATTAAACCAGACTCACTATTCTAATTTTTCTAAAAGGATGGATGATGTGACAAATTCTGATTGGATGGGTAATGATACGTAAGTGAATTGAACGTGGTGCCGACATGTGGGATTAGACCTCTCCTTTAGTATATATATATACTAGCACAGTGCCCGTGCCAAGCACGAGAATGGATTTATTAATTTTTTTAATAATATGACATAAAAAATCAACTAAGTTAAATACCTTTGTGATACTTAAGGTACATTAATTGTTATATATTAGTGCTCATTAAAATGACTTACTATAGGAAAACAACAAAAATCGAAAAGAGTTATCATAATTATCCAAGTCAAAGTTGGATGTTAAATAAAAGTTAAATATAATTATCTTAGGAAAAACTTTGAATAATGATTTTTTCTTGAGAAATTAAAAATCTTCTTTTAAACAAAAAAATAAATTGATATTACATAAAAGTATTAATCAAAATGGATAGGTTTAAGTGTTTAACGAATTTCTCAAAATATTAGATTTTTTTTAAATTAACTTTGAAAAGAAGATTTTTTTAAAAAGATGAATATTCTTATTAGTGATAACATTCTTATCTTTGTATGGAGTTTTATTCCACACTTTCATGACACATTGACGCGCATTTTAAATGATATTAGTCTTTAACTTGAGCTCTTTAATGGAGTGTAATTTTCAACCAATTTTAAAACCTTTGAAGAGAGAATAAGGATTTTATAGAGAAATAGAATAACCAATCTATATTAATAAGATTATAGATTGGTATGGTATTAATGTATATGTAAGGGTTAAAGTTAAACTAGACCTGAGCATCTTCGGGCCCGGGCCGGATATGGTCCGGGCTTGACTTGGAAATTTTGTCCGTTTATCCGGGCCGGGCTGAGCTCGGGAATAGGGCTTGGACATTCCCGGGCCCGGATAGCCCGCCGGAACCCGTATTCGGTTTTGTATATAATTCACATCTTATAATTCATGTCCATAATTAAAAAAATATCAACATTTTTATAAGTCCAAATAGTCTTTCCACCTTACAGTAAAAAATATTAAATATCCAATATCAAAGTCTACACACATGTGAGAACAAGGGGTGGAGTGGAGTTTGTAACCCATAAAAATTTAGCTTTTATATTACTTAGTTTAAGTGTTTTTATTTTTATTATTTTAGGAGTAGTAATAATATAATATTATATATATAAATAATATTTATATATTATATACGAGCCGGGCTTACCGGCCCTACAGGGCTTGACTTCTTGTCCATACCCGACCCTCCCGATACTCGGGCCGGGTATTTTTGTCCCTTTAGGGCTTACGAGCTTGTCCATACCCTCCCGTTTATACGAGCGGGCGGGCCGGACCAGACGGGCCAGCCCGCGTTTGCCCAGGTCTAGGTTAAACACATAACTACTCAAACTGTGACATCAACAACTCTTTGAATCTATAAACATATAGACTAAAAGAGGAAAATTTAGGATTTTTTAAATTAGAAATAATGATTTTTAGTTGGCTGAATATTAAGATTTTATAATTCAAAATTGTATATATTTAGGATTTATAAAATTTGTAATTCAAAATTAAGTTGGTCGAAATAATTTATATGTTGAATCCAAAATGAAATTGGTAAAATAAATATAACACACAACATCTAATGCACTCTCACCTTTAGTATATATATAGGATGCGGATCTGGTGAGAACTCTTCTTAAAATTCGAACTGGTGTACAAGTCTGTGCAACAAGGTACACAAGGGGAACAAAGTGCACAATGCACTTGCAAGTATTCATATTTGGGTGCACAAGTGGTCTCCCTCATCGGAGCTCCGGTGTTGACCACCGTTGACCGGTATTGACCGACCCTTGACCGGTCAGTGCACTAGCTTGTGCACCACTTTGGATGTGCACCATGTTATATATGAATACTTGTGCACCATGTTAGAAATAATTATACACCATTTAAATAAAATACAAGTGTACAACTAAATAAAATATAGCTATGTCATAAATAAATGTGCACCACATTACAAGTGTTTGTGCATTGAGAAGGTTCATGTGTTTGTGCACTTCATTGTATTTAAAAAAAATACAAGTGCACTACTCAATAAAATCGGGTGCACAATTCAACATATTATGGTGCACATTTCAACAAACTTTGGTGCACAAACTCCTACAACTTGGTGCACGAGTTCATATTTTAAGAATAGTTCTCACCATATCCGTTTACCATATATATAAATATATATAGATAGATTTTTTTTGATAAGGTAAAAATTTGACCGAAAACCACACAAAGTCGGTTTCTCAGTCTATAGCATCCTTGCGGATGAGAATTACAAGTTCTTGATTGGCTTGAAAGTCTTCCAGGGGACTCCGCTGGCTCATCTTCGCAATGTAATCAGCAACAATGTTTGACTCCCGAAAGACATGACATATCTGCATTGTGGAAAAAAGTTGTAGAATACAAAGGATATCAGAAATTAAAATTTTACTATCCCAAGGACAGTGCCAAATCTTTTTCAGGACGTTTACAATAGTAAGGTTATCACATTCTAGTTCAATATTGTTTATTCCTAGTTCATAGACTTTAATTAAAACATTTCTCACCGCTAGGGTTTCTGTTCTTAGGGGGGTTGAAACTCCACATTTATCTCCAAACATATATACATGTTCACATTAATTGTTTCAAAAATTAATATCTGAAACTAAAGTCGCCGTTTGTCATAGTTGATCCATCCGTATTAATTTTTATGATGCCATCTGACGATTTTTTCCATTTCTTTTTTGGTCGTTTACCTCTGTTTTTTTCCCCAGTTTTGTTTAACTTCAACAAGGGTATCTAAGTTCTAGTTCTTAGTTTTTTTTTCCAATAATTGATTTGATTTTTGATGCAAAGAGGTACATCCTTAATAGTGTCATTGTCATTGTTCGTTTTTCCAAAACTTTGTTGGTTTCTATAGAACCAAAATTCCCCACCAAGAGGCTGCTAAATCCACAAATTGCGCTCATCAGTTTTATTGCGAATTTCTTCAATGATTTCTTTGGTGTTTTTATTTCCAATGGTTAAAGATTTGAGGATTCTATGTGTTTGATTGTTAATTTTTCCAATTGTTTACAAGGTATGTCTACATTCAAATAAAAGGTGGTTCGAGTCTTCAGTTTGTGCATTGCAGTGCACACACCCTTGAGGGAGCGCAACTCCTTTTTCAGCTAATCTTGCTTTTGAGGGAAGTCCATTTTCTATAATTTTCCAAAGAAAGTTTTTGACCCTTGGACATGTGTTCAATTTCCAAATACATGACAAATCATATGTTGTGTATCTTTTGTTTGTGATGATCATATCCATGGCAGATTTAGTGGAAAATCAGCCACTTTTACTAGCTTCCCAGTACAATTTGTCATGTATGTTATGTAATGGAATGGGTATATACATGATCTTTTTAGTTAGATCAGGAGGTAACACTTGTTCAATCATCACCTTATTCCAGGTCATGTCTTGTTGGATAAATTCTGCAATTGTTGCTTCTTTGTACAGAGTTGGATGGATGTTGATTATTTCACACAATGGAACATTTGAAATCCATTTATCAGTCCAGAATTTAATTGTTTTTACCATTTCCCACTTGCCAAATAATTTTTTTTCTTAATTCATCTAAAATTTCAATCATCTTTGACCATTGCCAGGAGCAGTTGCCTTCCTTCACATAATGAAAGATATGTTGTGTTATGAGATATTTTCCAGTGATAATTTTCACCCAACAGTTATTGGGTTCAACCAAAATTTTCCATAGAAGTTTGAATTGTAAGGCTTTCTTCATATCTTTGGATTTTCTCAAATCAAGACCTCCTTGTTGTGTTGGTAATATGAAACTTTTCATCAAAACATTTGGTCTAGATGCAAGGTTCGCTTTTATTAGTGTTGTTCTTCTTGCTTGTGATAACGAATTCGCTTTCCATTTGGTTAATTGTTGTTGAGTGCTTACTAAAAGATCAACAAAGGTATTCATATTGACCCTACCATTAATGATAGGACAACCCAAATATTTTTCCAGCGATACCATGTTTGTGATGGTAAGGATACCTTGAATATTCAATTTTTGTGCGTTCGGTACTTTTTTCGTTACTTGAAATGCCGATTTGTGATAGTTTACTTTTTGTCCATAAATTTTACAGTACTCATCAACAATATCCCTTATTTCTTTACAATTTTCATGTTTTGCTTTTGAGAAGATCATAATGTCATCTACGAAAGCCAAGAAAGGTATTCGAGTTCCATTTTTTGCTAGTTGAAATCCAATCGGATTTCATGGTCTGTCTGATGCTCTCTGTAATTTTCTAGCAAGAATTTTAGATCCGAGTATAAAAAGGAAAGGTGAGAGAAGATCGCCCTATCGAAGTCCTCTAGTTGGTTTGAATATTTCTGTAGGTCCATTATTAACCAAAACTGAGAAAGAAACCGTAATAATGCATTCTTTAATCCAAGAGATGAATTTATCATGAAAACCGAACTTTTCCATAGTTTTAATGATAAAGTTCCATTTAATTCTATCGTACGCTTTTTCCATGTCTAGCTTTAAGGCTATAAATCCTTGAGTTCATTTTTTCGATTTAAAGAAATGAAAAATTTCATGAGCTATTAATATGTTATCTTGAATGACTCGGTTAGTAACAAATGCACCCTGGAAAGGGTGTATTAATTTTCCCATAGTCTTTCTTAGCCTATCTGTTAGAATCTTTGATATTGTTTTATAAATTGTGGAACACAGACTTGTAGGTCTGTAGTGATTTGTTGAGCTAAGATTATCACATTTTGGTATTAAGGATATAAATGTATGGTTTACTTGTTTGAGTAATTTGCTGGATAGAAAGAAACTTTTAACTGCTTGAATCACAGAAGGGCCTATAATATCCCAGTATTTTTGATAGAAATCAATTGTCATGCCATCGGGTCTAGGAGATTTATCCAAGCCAAATATCAAAAACAACCTTTTTGATCTCATCGTTGGATACATTCTTTGTTAATTCCTCATTGTCTTCAGTTGAAACTTCAGATTGAATTAGTTCAAGGTTATCTCGGAAAATATGACTACTTGTTTCTTCACTTTTAAATCTTTTAATGAAATCATTTCTAATTTCATTTCTAATGTTTTCTTCCTCAATTATACTTGTACCTTCTTGTGTTTTAATTCCCTTTATGACTTTCCTGTTCCTTCTACCACTAGCTATTTTGTGGAAATAGCCAGCATCGGTGTCATGAAATTTGATATGTTTGACTTTAGCTCTGTGATTCCAATATGTCTTATGAAAGTTTAGTAGTTTTTATTTCTTTCCAATGAGTCTATTTTATTTCTGGATTAGGGTATTATTGGAATTATTACAAACAGTTTGGATGTCAAAAAGTTGTTTTTCAATGTTTTTAAGTTGAGTAAAAACATTTCCAAAAGTGCTTCTATTCCAAATTTTTGCTTGTTTTTTAAGTAATTATGTTTTACATACCAGGTCATACAACCTGGATCCTTGGTAATTTGTCCGCCAGGCTTGCTTAACTATGTTTCTGAAATCCTTTCGGTCATCCAAATTTTTTCAAATTTGAAGGGTTGATTTTTGGTAGTTGTTGAAGATAAAAGTTTAATAGATATTGGACAATGATATGAACTTGTAAAAGCATGATTTTTGGTAAAAATACTAGGATACCATTGTAGAATGCAGTGATGAACTAAGGCCCTATCTAATTTTTCATAAATATTATTAATTTCTGTCTTATTTTTCCTCCATGTAAAAGTATTTCCTTGTATAGGTATATCCAATAATTCACATTCATATATAGATAGACTTTGACACTAACATATAAACAATTATTAATTTTTCATATTATAAAAATATTTGACTTTGTAAATTTGAATATAATATGAATTTTTCTAATGTGTGTCCATGAACACACAATAAAAATCCCATATTTATTAATAATAATCCTTTTAGTTATTAGTTTAACTTTTATTTTAGGAGTTCACCCATTCTACTTTAGGGAATATTTTAAAAAATGTTTCCAAATTTGGCCTCTTAATATGTATCCATGGGCACACATTAGACAAACCAATATAATATTATTAAAAATAATTAATAAATCCGTGCTTAACACGGATACTAGCAGTAATTCTGTAATTAGTTAACATTAGCATGTGTTCCCGTGCCTTGCACGGGTATGACCATATATTTTAAGAATGAATTTAAATTTGTTTATGCTATGTAAAATATAAAAGAGAATTATATAGGAAAATTAATATGATGTATCGGAAAGGTAATTTCTTGATTGGAATAATTATAGGGTATATTGTATACTAAAAATTAAAGGTAGATGTGTGAATTTATATTAATAGAAGAAAATATAAATTAGGAATTTTATATAATTATTAAAAATATAACTACACTAAAAAAAACTGCATATTGTATTCTTTATAATGGAGTTTAATATATTCACCCTTATTAAATCATGAACACTAATGAAGTATGATAATAATGTTTTTGGTAAATGCATAATTATATGCATGTTGATAGATGAACCGTATAACGTTGACTATTTACGAATCATCTATCTATATACATATCTTTAAAATGGAGTTTACGGATCATTAACGTACATATTATATTATGGACACTAATTAAGTATGATGATAATGTTTTTGGTAAGTGTAGAATTATCATGTATAATGACAAATATTTTAGAATGGTAATTTAGGAAATTTGTATAAATAAAAGATAAAATAAATTGTAAATAGAATAAGGATAAACATGTAAATATACATAATTATTTAATGACGTGACATATTTAGATGAATCCCCAGCCCCCTTTTTTCGCCTGGCTCGTCGGAGTCATAGAATTCCCGCGCTTGATTCTCTTTCCTCTCTCTCTTCGTTGTTCCCGCCGCCGCGCAATTCCACTGCCGATTGCTCCTCTTCTCTCTTCAATTCTCCCTTACCCGCCACCTCAACTTTCTCCGTTCGGGAGCGCCGGGGATGGCAGTTTTCTGTTGCCTGTTTGCGGAGTAGCTAATTACGGTAATCGTCTGCGGGTTTTTCTATTCTTCTTCCTGATTTTATCTACCTAGGGTTTCTGGAATTTGATGGAATTGTTTATGTTGTAGTTCAGTTTATGGTTCAATTGAATAAGCTAGGATTTTTTTTTTCTCTCCCCGGTTTTCTATCTCATCGTCACTGTGAATTCTGTTATTCTTAGTAACCTCGACCTCTGTCCTGGTTTTAACATGCTCTTAAACTAATCCCTACTCTAAATTGGCTGTATCTGATCCAACGAATTTGAAATTCACGATGCAATGTTGGTTTCGTTTCATGCGGTGGTTTGTTTTGTTTGTTCTAGAGTGTCGAGCTGTCTGGTTTGAATTACAAGAATTTAGGGCCTTGGACGTTGGAAATGGTTTTCTTTCATGCTGTTATCTGTTGTTTTGCTTGCTGTCTAGTGTGATTTTATAGGCAATTCTTCTGGGACTGGGGATATTAGGTCTTCTGCTACCTGGACCTCGTGGTTAGATTTAAAGTAGCTTTCTTATGATCTCATACTGAAGAATTTCCTCTTTGTCCAATACTTCTTTTTTTTATTTTTCTATACGAACAAAAAAATTACTGTATGATATATTGATAATTTGATATGCATATGTATGGTGGCATGCATTGTCAGCAACAAAAAAAGTACTGTATGATACATTGACATTTGTCAAGTTATAACATGTAATGTCATGCTTGTAGTACAATGATTTGTGTATTATCTCTTTGGGATCTGCTTTGTTCTTAGTTCTATTCAGTATTAAGTGTTATGTTCAATTCTATCTAACTGATTCAATCATTGCAGCGAATACAAGTTTCTATCACTTAAGCTCCTACATTAGAAGTTGAAGGGAGGTTCAGTTGCTGCCTGAGCAGAAAAAGTTGTCAGCATACAACAAAGAGTTTTGGAAGTGTTTGTGATAGATTTTCTTAAACAGTGTAGTAACCCTTGAAATATGTCTAGTCAAGGAACAAAAAAGGTATCAGGTAGAGACATTCAGTTGGTGAGTTTTACCTTCAATTTATTTTAATCTTTTGGCTTCTATTACATTATGTTCCTTAGCATGCTTGTAGACTGTACTGTGTAGTATATTCTTGAGTGGCTAGTCTTTTAGCCATATGACTGTATGTGATTTATCTTTTAATATATATGTCCTTTCATCAGGTGCAAAATCTTATAGAGCAATGCATCCAACTGCACATGAATCGGGTTGAGGCTGTGAACGCACTCTGGTCACAGGCAAAAATAGACCGACACCTTACTGAACTTGGTAATGTTCAACGTCATATATTTGTTTAATACGCAAAACAAATTTCTATCTTTTTTGCCCTTTTCCTTCGTTTCCTTGAGTAATTTGCATTGGGTGGGGCTATATGCACAATATCTTCTTAGTGCATACCACATATTGACATGCGACAACTTATTTTGCGAGGGTAAATGTTTACAACTTCATTGGAAATGTAGATTTAAGTGGAGTTGTAATTGAAGTTGTAATGGGTGCTCAAATAATTGAAGCTCCATTTTGGACTAGGGATTTATGATTCCTTGTCTGTTCACCCATGTGATGTGAGCGAACCACTCTGTAGATTTTTTTTGGAAGTTATGTTCTTAAAGTAGGCCTAGAGTATTCAATAAAATTTGGGAGAAGGATGGGTTAGTCTTAAGCTTATGGAAGTGTATTGTTGCTTACAATTTAGTTGTGTTTCTGTTGTTTGTGGCTTTTTATACAATCATTGCATTGTTTAAACACCTTGTTTTACTTAAAAAGAAGCATACCAAAAAGGCTTTTGGATTTAGATATGTTAAAAAGGTTGATTTTTCACAATCCATCCCAAAATTCCCAAAATCGGTAGTTAAAATTTATAACGGAGCTTAATTTGGCATCTTATGGAAGTTGACATACAGGTCCAAGCTTAATTTGGCTCATTAAGAGAGCCCATTATCAGTGTTTAGTAATTATATTTAAATTTATAATGGAGTAGGTATAAAAGGTTTCTCGGATCAGTCAACTTAGTTGCAATCTCATATTATCCTCTGCATTTTGTTATAAATTATCTTTCTCTCTGTAGTTTGGCAGAAGCTTGAAGACGAAAACCAAGATTTCTTTGAAGCTTACAATCTTCGGTTGGCATTAAAGGATCATATTAGCATCTTCAATGAACTGCTTAGACAACAGGTTTTACTAATGAACGAGCTTCAGTGTGCTGGAGTTCATACTCCACCAGTTCCAAATAAATCTCATTCAACATATTGTGAGTTTTCCATCACTAACTGAAATAAGGGACAGTCTTCCATATGTTATTTATATCTAATTTGAGGACAATGAAGATATAAAATTTTGTTTTACTATAAGAAAAGGCTTTGTAGTTTTGAAGTCTGCGTTCTTGCTTTTCACCTGTGGGAGTATATTTGGTGGGTGCTGAAGCTAAGATTATGTTTATTCCCTGAGATTGCGTGTATTTTAGCAGTGACAACAGGTTTGTGGAAACTATTCTTGTGTCATAGCTTAGTGCCTTTCTAGCTTGTTTGCATGTTGGTCATGTGTTTGTCTGTATCCCTGTCATGAGTCTAGTTTTGTTGCTTCTGTGGAATTGTACTGCTCATGAAAGTGTTTCACTTGCGTTTGTTTTGTTTGCTAGTCCCAGAGAACTCTGAATCCCATACCTCTGAACCATTGGTCGGGGCAGAATCTGTAAAGCATGAGAATTTGGACACATCTTTTTCTTCCAGTTTGCCTCAGCCATGCACTAATGGTGTGTCGCATATGCATGGCAGTCTCCACACAGCTTTTAGTTTGTCTGGTCCATCGGGAAGGATTGACTCTAATGCACTCTCTCCTCAGGGCTCCGGTCTGAGAATGATACCGGGGATGAATGGAGGGGAAGATGCAACGGTTAAACCAGAACTTGAAGATTATGCATCCAGTTCACAATTCATTTTTGGTGCTAATGATGATGTTCTAGAGATGCGGCAAGCCATGGGGAATGAACACATTGGATCTTACAATGCGCTGGACCTTCACCCAGAATCATTAGGACCAAGTTTAGATCACATTGCTCTTCTTGGGCCAATTTCACAAGATTTGAGCTTTTCCAACTTGTCAGCCAATTACTCTGGTTCTGGTGTGTTATCCCTCTCTGGACTTCTATTTCTCTTTTCTGAATTTCTGCTTATTCCCTACGTTGCTGGTTGATACTATATCGCCTCCCACTCAACAGATTGTAGCTACTCATTAAAATTAGGAATCTCAAAGGCGTTTACTGGCAGTTGTTAAAGACACCTTGTATCCGAGTTTTTGATTTATGGTTCTCGTTGATGTTCTTGTAGATATACTGGAGGGATCGCCCTTTCTTGGGTCAGATAACTTCGTTTGTTCTCACGAAGGCGGAGAGCTTCAAGGTGAGCCTACGTTGTGTTTGGCCTTTACCTTTATGAGGTGTGACGAACTTATAGTAGTGATTTTCACGGTGCAGGTGAAGAAAATAACAGATTGGAGAACCTTTCAGAGTCCTGGAGTTACAAAGATTTTTGAAGTCAAGAACCCAAGCCTTAGGGGTTGTTTGGAGGAGCAATTGCCTAGGGCCAGAGGAGGACCCAATTCAAATATTAATGAAATAAAATTGGGAAATTCATGTTGGTATCCCCGAGTTTAGAATTATTTCTGTTGGTGTCCCACGATTAAGTTTTTTCCTGTTGGTATCCCTAAGTTTTTGGTTTGTTCGCTTTGTAATATAAAGTTTTCATATCCGTATCATTTCGGTTCGAATTGATCAAATCAAAGCTCATCATTATGTTTATTGACCTCAACTTAGTAGGATTCGACTCCTAAAACAATCAAATTCATACTCAAAACATTCCGATTTGAATTTTTAAGGTCGAAATGGGTTGTTGTTTCGGAATTCAAATCGACATAGTTCGGACATAGATTTGGGTATTTTAGGAGTCAAATCTTACTAATTTGAGGGCGAGGAACACAATGGTAGACTTGGATTTAATCAATTCGAACTAGAATGATACAAACATGAAAAAGTTTGGTTACGAAGCAAACAAACTCAAACCTTAGGGACACCAATCGAAAAAAACTTAATCGTGGGACACTAACAAGAATAATCCTAAATTCAGGGGCACCAATATGAATTTCCCTAATTTTTACTATTTGATAACAAAATAGCCTTCTATCCTAATCTCTGTACTCATTTTTAAATCTTATTTTATTTCTTACAAAATAATACTTCACATTTTTAATAAAAAATTATGGGAAATTCCTGTTAGTGCCCCCGAATTTAGGGTTATTCATGTTGGTGTCTCACGATTAAGTTTTTTCCTGTTGGTACCCCTAAGGTTTTGGTTTGTTCGCTTTGTAAAATAAAATTTTCATATCTGTATCATTTCGGTTCGAATTGATCAAATCGAAGCTCATCATTATGTTTATTGACCTTAACTTAGTAGGATTCGACTCCTAAAACAATCAAATTCATACTCAAACCATTCTGATTTGAATTCTTAAGGTCGAAACGGTTTGTTGCTTCAGAATTCAAATCGACATAGTTCGGACATTGATATGGTTATTTTAGGAGTCAAATCTTACTAATTTGAGGGCGATGAACACAATGGTAGACTTTAATTTAATCAATTCGAACTAGAATGGTATAAACATGAAAAAGTTTGGTTATGAAGCAAACAAATCCAAACCTTAGGGACACCAATCGGAAAAAACTTAATCGTGGGACACCAATAAGAATAATCCTAAATTCAAGGGCACCAACATGAATTTCCCAAAAATTATCTATTAATTTTATATTTAGTGAAACATTTGTATCTTGCACAACTCCATATATAGGGGGATCAATAATTAGTTTTATTTAAAATTTTGATAAATTAATAGGGTTATAAAAATGAATTAAGGATAACTTAGATGATACTTAGAAGAATGATAAAGACGACATGATAGAGCAAAATGATCAAGTTTAAAATCGAGTTCTTCATTAAAAATCACTATATGTTACATTCATAAATTCTGAAGATAAATAGTAGAAGGTTGAGAAGATAAATAGTTATATTAGTGTCCCTCCTAAAATATATTGGTATTTAAAAAAACGTCAGAAACAAATAGATATTTATAGGGTCAGTCTATATGCAAACGAAACGCCGTCTATATGCAAACTGTTTTGTGCGTTAAGGATAAACGCACAGACTGGTGTGTTTAGGCTTAACATACAAGGGACAAAACTGGAATAAAAATGAAAAAAATATCCAGAATGACACTGTAGCTGTGCGTTAAGCCTTAACGTATGGCACTGTAACTGTGCGTTAAGGCTTAACGCACATACAAAAAAAACAATTGCCCCATAATCATGTAGAGAATTTCAATACGAGTCCGTACATATAAAATTCGTCCAAAACGGACATCGTTTGCCCCTCCAAAAGCCCAAAAAACAAAGCCTTCCTACCCATTTTTTTTACAATTTGGTGCCCGACATATAGCGCATTGTAGTGAATTTTTTTGGTTTTTTTTGGCATTTTTCTACTATAATTTTGTATAAATTTTAATACGAGTCCGTACATATAAAATATAATGAAATACTATAGTATATAAGTGTAACTATATGAAATATAATAAAATATTATAGTATATAAGTCTAAGTATACTAGATTTAATGAAATACTATAGTATATAAGTGTAACTATATGAAATATAATAAAATATTATAGTATATAAGTCTAAGTATACTAGATTTAATGAAATACTATAGTATATAAGCGTAACTATATAAAATATAATAAAATACTATAGTACATAAGTGTAACTATATGAAATTTAATGAAATACTATAGTATGTAAGTCTAAGTATACTATATTTAATGAAATACTATAGTATATAAGTCTAAGTATACTAGACTTATATACTATAGTATACTAGATTTAATGAAATACTATAGTATTTCATTAAATCTAGTATACTTAGACTTATATACTATAGTATTTTATTTTATTTTATATAGTTACACTTATGTACTATAATATTTCATATAGTTACACTTATATACTATAATCTTTTATTAAATCTAGTATACTTAGACTTATATACTATAGTATTTTATTATATTTCATATAGTTACACTTATGTACTATAGTATTTCATATAGTTACACTTATGTACTATAGTATTTCATTACATCTAGTATACTTAGACTTATATACTATAGTATTTTATTAAATTTCATATAATTATACTTATGTACTATAGTATTTCATTATATTTCATATAGTTACGCTTATATATTATAGTGTTTCATTAAATCTAGTATACTTAGAATTATATACTATGATATTTCATTAAATTTTATATAATTACACTTATATACTATAATATTTCATTAAATTTCATATAGTTACACTTATGTATTATAGTATTTCATTATATTTCATATAGTTATACTTATGTACTATAGTATTTCATTAAATCTAGTATACTTAGACTTATATATTATAGTGTTTCATTAAATCTAGTATACTTAGACTTATATACTATAGTATTTCATTAAATTTCATATAGTTACACTTATGTACTATAGTATTTCATTAAATTTCATATAGTTACACTTATGTAATATAGTATTTCATTATTTTTCATATAGTTACGCTTATGTACTATAGTATTTCATTAAATCTAGCATACCTAGACTTATATATTATAGTGTTTCATTAAATTTAGTATACTTAGACTTATATACTATAGTATTTCATTATATTTTATATAGTTACACTTATATACTATAGTATTTCATTAAATTTCATATAATTACACTTATGTACTATATTTTTTCATGAAATCTAGTATACTTAGACTTATAAACTATAGTATTTTATTATATTTCATATAGTTACACTTATATACTATAGTATTTCATTATATTTTATATAGTCACTTATGTACTATAGTATTTCATTGTATTTCATATAGTTACGCTTATGTACTATAGTATTTCATTAAATTTCATATAGTTACACATATATACTATAGTATTTCATTATATTTCATATAGTTACACTTATGTACTATAGTATTTCATTAAATTTCATATAGTTACACTTATAAACTATAATATTTCATTATATTTCATATAGTTACACTTATATACTATAGTATTTTATTATATTTCATATAGTTACACTTATGTACTATAGTATTTCATGAAATCTAGTATACTTAGACTTATAAACTATAGTATTTCATTATATTTCATATAGTTACACTTATATACTATAATATTTCATTATATTTCATATAGTCACACTTATGTACTATAGTATTTCATTGTATTTCATATAGTTACGCTTATGTACTATAGTATTTCATTATATTTCATATAGTTACACTTATGTACTATAGTATTTCATGAAATCTAGTATACTTAGACTTATAAACTATAGTATTTCATTATATTTCATATAGTTACACTTATATACTATAGTATTTCATTATATTTCATATAGTCACACTTATGTACTATAGTATTTCATGAAATCTAGTATACTTAGACTTATGTACTATAGTATTTCATTATATTTTATATACTCACACTTGTGTACTATAGTATTTCATTATATTTCATATAGTTACGCTTATGTACTATAGTATTTCATTATATTTCATATAGTCACACTTATGTACTATAGTATTTCATTATATTTCATATAGTTACGCTTATGTACTATAGTATTTCATTAAATCTAGTATACCTAGACTTATATATTATAGTGTTTCATTAAATCTAGTATACTTAGACTTATATACTATGATATTTCATTAAATTTCATATAATTACACTTATGTATTATAATATTTCATTAAATTTCATATAGTTACACTTATGTACTATAGTATTTCATTATATTTCATATAGTTACACTTATGTACTATAGTATTTCATTAAATCTAGTATACTTAGACTTATATATTATAGTGTTTCATTAAATCTAGTATACTTAGACTTATATATTATAGTATTTCATTAAATTTCATATAGTTACACTTATGTACTATAGTATTTCATTATTTTTCATATAGTTATGCTTATGTACTATAGTATTCCATTAAATCTAGTATACCTAGACTTATATATTATAGTGTTTCATTAAATTTAGTATACTTAGACTTATATACTATAGTATTTCGTTATATTTCATATAGTTACACTTATATACTATAGTATTTCATTAAATTTCATATAATTACACTTATGTACTATATTTTTTCATGAAATCTAGTATACTTAGACTTATAAACTATAGTATTTCATTATATTTCATATAGTTACACTTATATACTATAGTATTTCATTATATTTCATATAGTCACACTTATGTACTATAGTATTTCATTGTATTTTATATAGTTACGCTTATGTACTATAGTATTTCATTAAATTTCATATAGTTACACATATATATTATAGTATTTCATTATATTTCATATAGTTACACTTATGTACTGTAGTATTTCATTAAATTTCATATAGTTACACTTATATTTCATTATATTTCATATAGTTACACTTATATATTATAGTATTTTATTATATTTCATATAGTTATACTTATGTACTATAGTATTTCATGAAATCTAGTATACTTAGACTTATAAACTATAGTATTTCATTATATTTCATATAGTTACACTTATATATTATAATATTTCATTATATTTCATATAGTCACACTTATGTACTATAGTATTTCATTGTATTTCATATAGTTACGCTTATGTACTATAGTATTTCATTATATTTCATATAGTTACACTTATGTACTATAGTATTTCATGAAATCTAGTATACTTAGACTTATAAACTATAGTATTTCATTATATTTCATATAGTTACACTTATATACTATAGTATTTCATTATATTTCATATAGTCACACTTATGTACTATAGTATTTCATGAAATCTAGTATACTTAGACTTATGTACTATAGTATTTCATTATATTTCATATAGTCACACTTATGTACTATAGTATTTCATTATATTTCATATAGTTACGCTTATGTATTATAGTATTTCATTAAATCTAGTATACCTAGACTTATATATTATAGTGTTTCATTAAATTTAATATACTTACCCCACTCTCCGTCCATTAGATCTGGGCCAATTCGATATCCATCTCCGTCCAACACGTACCACCCTACCCCACTCTCCGTCCATTAGATCGTTAACGTAATTACATATTTAAGCCGAACTTTTTATTTTCATTCAATTTCTCCACAACTTCAAAACTTGGGTATTTATGGAAAGAGAATTTCGGTTTTTAGCTTTATGGAAATTGGACGATATCTGGGCCAATTCGATATCGTTTTAGGTCAAACTTTATACGATTTCGAAGCTCTTCCCGAGACATTTTCAACCCCTATAAATAGGGCACCTTTCAATGAGTTTTCGGTATCCAATTTAATCCCAAAAGCTCAAGAACCCTAGCTCCGCGGCCGTGTCTGTTCATCGAAGAAATTCGTCGACCACCGTCCACCGTTGGAGTCGCCGCTACCACCAAAAGTTGCGTATGGAAGTTAGCTTCCAAAGCCCCAAGCTCTCACCGCCAATTATCCACCTCCGGTCGTCGCATTAGCCAGAATTTTATATGTCCGTTTTTTGGGCTTTTGGAGGGGCAAACGATGTCCGTTTTGGACGAATTTTATATGTACGGACTCCTATTGAAATTCTCTACATGATTATGGGGCAATTTTTTTTTGTATGTGCGTTAAGCCTTAACGCACAGCTACAGTGCCATATGTTAAGGCTTAACGCACAGATACAATGTCATTTTGGGCCTGTGTCCCTTGGCCCATTTCAACCTGTGCGTTATGCCTTAACGCACAGGTGGTACCCTCGAATTTTCCGAAAATGTCTCTTCTGTCCCTTGTGCGTTAAGACATATCGCACCCCACCCGTACGTTAAGGCTTAACGCATATTTTGGTTTGCATTTAGATAATTTTTCGTGTGTATATATCCTTTTCCTATTTATAATGTGCTTTGATGCATAAACTGATATAGTGATATTCTATTTTATCGAAGGTTGAAACGACCCGATTTACAATTTTATGAACCGATTTAGAATTAAACCAACCAACTAATCAATAAATCAAAGTGGCCTGCACTTTCTTAAACCCAATTTCCACACCAACCTACCTACCTTTACCGGAATGGGTACAATTCTAGGACCAAAACGGACACGTCGTCCTCGGCGGCCAAGGCCACCTCCTCTGGCACCACAACAATTTCCAGCTCAACCCCAATTGCACCCGCTTGTCCTAAACTGCACTATCTATCTCAAACTTTTATAGTGCATCAAACAAAATTACAAGATTACAGTTTTCAATTTGTAAGCTTAACCTTTGTAAGTGCACTATCTACTTTAGTGTTTTTTCTTCTCGTTCTTTTCTTTATTATCTTTTCATATTTATAAGTATTTGTTATGAAATCTCAATTTTCGTTACCTATAACAAAATAATCACAAACTCATATGTGATAATTTACAGTTTTCAATTTTTACTAAACATAAAAATCAAGTGGGCAGTTTTGAGAAACACATTCTTACCATGGAATCATCCTTGTTAAAATCCCGATTCGATTCTACGATTCTAATGATCCTACGATCCAGGAGTGGCATAACGATCCCGATTCTAGGTAGAATCCTATTGAAAATAGAATCTTAATATTTTGATATAAAATTGATAGAATCTTACATACAATACCGATCCTGCATAGAATTCTGACGATTTTATGAACAATTCTGACGATCCTACAACATGTTTATTATATGATATTATTTTATTATTAGATAAAAATTTATACCTAAAATATAAATTTATGCATTTTTTCTTTTATCAATTATAATATGATTATATTGGTAAATCACCACTAAATTGTTGTAGAATATATAATGTTTTCATATCATAAGATCACTAATATATAATATCTTTTATGTCCCCACTTTAAATATAATATGTTTACCATTTATTAGGTTGATTTCTACTATATTTAGTTTTTTGGTAAAATCTTACGATTTTACAATTCGATTTTACGATTCAATTTAAAAAGCATCTTACGACTCGATCCTGGAATCTCGATTTTAACAACATTGCATGCAATGTACTTCGAAGTTGAAGAAAATGAGTCCTTGAATTTTCATGTTAAGTTTTATGTAAAGATATTGACCTTACCTTTGAAAGTAATGATTCACAATGTAATGCAGTCGATGGTGATGAACGAGACGATGAATGAGTGGATATGGGGATTAAATTCAATGAACCGGTTCAGAGAGGGTTGGATGGTTTGATTTATGAAAAATTGGAGGAAATATACCCTTTGTTTTATCTTTAAGAGTAAATATACTTATTGAAACTTTCTCCCATTAAATATACTCTAGTATATTAAAATGACAAAAATAACCTTAAAATAATATCTTGACTTAACCTAATTAATTACCCTAATCTAATACGTAGATAATCTTCAACCTTTTACCACTGCTGATTTCGAGCACCGGTGACAAAAATAAATTTTACCACTACCGATAACTTTCTTCATAGGTTGCAGGGCACCGGTGATGTCGAGCACCGACGGCGACGGTTTCCTTCACCTTCCACCACTGTTGGTCGACAATTTCAACGCTAAGCACCGCTCTACCACCATTAGTCTACTCTACGCATTGGTGGTGTGCCTCATTCAACAATTTATGGTTGGTTATGGCTATATATACAAGCTTTTTTGATGTTATAATAATTGTACCTTGAACTCATCTCTATTGCATCCAATAGGAAGGGAAAATGATGCCTTCTACTTATACCTTTTTGGATATGAAAGTTAATTTGATTCACACTTTGAAATCTCAACTAATTAACTAGTTTGAAACCTTAACTAATTTACACTGCCGATAACTTTTTTCATAGGTTGCAGGGAAAGCTTTTTGGATATGCAAGTTCAAATAAGCTTTTCTGATGTTTGACTATCTAATAAACCTAGTTTGAATATTTCATGTTTTTGTATTTAAGCTTCTATCTTGTTTACTAGTTTCACATTTTATAAAAATAGTTTAGGGGTTTATCCATATATATAAACTTAATTTACACCTAATATACCTACAAGATAATAGTTTAGGGGTTTAGGGCGCATGGTTAGCAATGGCCTTTCCTTAATTTATGTTTTAGCGGTGCCCATCATTGGATTGTTGGACGTTTTGATATATCACGCTAATGATAACAATTGTCAGTCTGTTGATAACAATTGTCAGTAGAAGGATTTCTTTTTGTCAGGAAGAAAGAATAGACAGAGGAAGAAATTGGGCTGAATGCTGCTTGATTCTCATTAAGAAATTGAACGGCCTTTAATAGGCGATTACATAAACTGACTTAACCTTAATTTAGGACCCATTACAACCACTAACAACACTAACATACTGCTGCAATATTTTCTCTAAACTAACAGCCCATAAATGCCTAAAATTCAGCAACTGATAAATCAGGAAATATCTAACAAATCCTCCCTTAAACTGAAGTTTGCTAACATCAGTTTAATACTTTGATACTGCAAAGACCAAGTAGCTTCCTGAATGACTCCTTTTTGAGTGGTTTGGTGAAGATATCAGCCACATGTTCTTCACTTCGACAAAAGATGAGATCAATTACTCCATCCTTGCTAAGATCCCTCAAGAAGTAAACTCTCACATCAATATGCTTGCTTCTTCCATGCATCACTGGATTCTTTGACAGCTTGATTGCTGAACTGTTGTCACAGTAAATTTCAGTTGGTTCTGGCTGCTTGAAATTCAACTCTTCAAGAACTTTCCTCAGCCATATGGCCTGACAAGCACCAGCTGTTGCTACAACAAACTCTGCTTCCGTGCTTGACAAAGTGACAATAGGTTGCTTCTTTGACATCCAAGAAATAGCAGCTGTACCAAGCATAAACACATACCCGGAAATGCTTTTCCTGTCATCTTGATCTCCTGCATAATCACTGTCAGTAAATCCCAACAAATTTGTCAAGTCACCTTTCTTGTAGTTCAGGCCAAAATCCTTGGTTCCTTGTAAGTACCGAAGGATTCTCTTAGCAGCCAGCAAATGCATTTCAGTAGGATTCTCCATGTATCTACTAATCAAGCTGACAAAATATATAATATCCGGTCTTGTGGCAGTCAAATACATCAAACTTCCCATAATTTGCTTGTAGAGTGTGTTGTCCACCTTCTTCCCTTCATGATCTTTGTGTAGCTTGAAACCACACTCAGTTTGAGTATTAACAGGATTGCAATCCTGCATCTGAAACCTTTTCAGAATATCTCCAACATACTTCTTTTGGGACATAAAAATTCCATCACCTGATTGTACTACTTCTATGCCAAGAAAGTAGTGCATCATACCAAGATCTGACATTTCAAACTCATTCATCATAGACCTCTTGAACTCCTTAAACATGACAACACAATTTCCAGTAAATAGCAAATCATCAACGTACAAGCAGACAATGAGCATTTTTCCCTTATCTCCACTCTTAACAAAGAGTGTATGCTCATAAGGACACTTTATGAAACCTTCTTTCAAGAAATAGCCTTCAATGCGACTATACCATGCCCTTGGAGCTTGCTTTAGCCCATAAAGAGCTTTCTTCAACCTGTAAACTTTATGCTCATTTTCAGATTTAACATAACCAGGTGGTTGATCAACAAATACTTGTTCATCCAAGTTTCCATGTAAGAAAGTTGATTTGACATCAAGCTGGAAAATTGGCCAAGAATTCTGAGCAGCCAATGCAACCACCAATCTGATTGTGTCATGCCTTGCCACCGGGGAAAATACTTCTGTATAGTCAACCCCATACTCTTGCTTGTATCCCTTTGCTACCAAGCGAGCTTTGTACTTGTCAACTTCTCCATTCTCTTTTAGCTTTGTCTTGAAGACCCACTTCACACCAATGGTCTTATGACCTTCTGGTAGATTGCACAACTCCCATGTGTCATTTCTTTCAATAGCATCAATCTCAACATCCATGGCCTTTTGCCATTTTTCTTCTTTGACAGCATTTTCAAAACTTGTAGGATCACAATCAGCAAACAAAGCAAAATAAGTAGTTTCATCATTTAATCCAGTTACCTCATAATCTCCCATCCAATTCGGCCTTCTTCTGACACGCCGAATAAATTGAGTTTCTGTTGGATTAGGCTGGGCAATTATCGAACTGACATTTGCTGTTGTCGGACTGACATTTGCTTCTAGCTGGATGGTATTTTCTTCTGGCTGGCTGACATTTGCTGAACTTTCAGCGTCACTGTCATAAACGACTTGGATAGGCTGCTGCCTATTCCAATCCCAAGTGTTTTCTTCATCAAAGGTCACATCTCTGCTGGTCACAATCTTCTTTGTAAGTGGATTGTATAACTTGTATGCCTTTGATATCTCACTTACTCCAAGAAAGACACACTTCTCAGCCTTGTCATCAAGCTTCTTCCTCTTGACATCAAGAACATGAGCATATGCAATGCATCCAAAAATCCGAAAGTGATCTACTGCTGGTTTTCTACCACTCCAGGCTTCTTCTGGTGTCATATTCTGAACAACAAAGGTTGGGCTTCTATTCAGAACATAAACACTCTAATTTATCGCTTCCGGCCAGAAATTCTTTAGGACTTTGCCTCTTGTCAACAAGCTTCTCACCATGTTGAGGATTGTTCTGTTCTTCCTCTCAGAAACACCATTTTGATGTGGTGTATATGCAGTTGTAAGCTATCTTCAAATCCCTTTCTCTTCACAAAATGCTTCAAACTCCTTTGAGCAGTACTCACCACCCCGATCTGTTCTAAGTGTTTTGATGGATCTTTCTGCTTCATTTTCCACCAGAGCTTTGAAGCTTTTGAAAGCAGTAAATGCTTCTGATTTTTCCTATAAGAAACGAACCCACGTTTTTATGGAAAAATCATCAGTAAAAGTAATTATATATCTTTACCTCCATTAGAAGATGGCTTTATGGGGCCACAAATATCAGAATGCACCAGCTCCAAAACTTTACTTGCTCTCCATGATTTCCCCTTGGGAAATTGAGTCCGATGTTGTTTGCTAACAACACAGTCTTCACACACTTGAGTAGGAGCTGTAATTTCTGGAAGACCTGTTACCATATTCTTTTGCTGAAGAGTCTTCAACCCTCCAAAATTCAGATGCCCATATCTAAAGTGCCATAACCACGATGACTCACTTACTTCATCCATTAGACTAGATTGAATGCTTTTAATCTTTAAAGAGAACAACCTGTTTGAACTCATTGGAATAAGAGCAATAGCTCCTCTAACAGGATCATAAATTTCACAAGCATTTGACTTAATTGTGATAATATAACCCTTTTCTTGCAATTGGCCAGCACTCAGTAAATTAGTCTTCAAATCAGGCACATACAGGACTTCTGAAATTTTCTCCATAAAGCCATTCTTGGCTTTTATCCTGATATCTCCTTCCCCATCACTTTCACAAAAGATTCATCCCCAAATCTTACAGTAGAATGATAATCTTCATCTAAATAAGAGAAAGAAGACTTACTTCCACTCATGTGGTTACTGCAGTCTGTATCCACAAACCAAACACCTGCTTCAGACTTCTTTCCATCTTGGATTATCATCAGCAGAGTTTTTGAGTCCTTTGTTTCAGCAAACTTCGAGTTCTCCTCCTTCTCCTTGTGCAGTTTGGTGTAGCATTCAGATGCATAATGGCCAAACTTATGACACCTATAACATTCGACTTTAGACTTGTCAAAATCTCGGCCTCTACCGCCTTTTCCCTGACTGCTGTCATTATTAAGCCTGAAATTGTCATCATTTTACCTGAAATTCCTGTTGGAATCATGATCTCTGTTTCCTCTATTCTCTCGATTTCCTCTTCCTCTACCACGACCCCTTCCTCGTCCTCTTCCTCTGAAGTTGTTGGACTGGGTGTTGGTAGATGTCTTCAAAGCGTGCTCCTCTGTTATAGAGCTCCTATTCACCTTTTGTTCATGCACCAGTAGAGAACTTTGCAATTCATCAAGAGAGAGCTTATCAATGTTTTTTGATTCTTCGATCGAACAAACAATATAGTTGAAGTTCCGCGTCATGCTCCGCAAAATCTTCTCTACTATGATGACATCAGTCATCTTCTCACCATAATTTCTCATCTTGTTGCAGATCTCCATCGTTCGCCCGAAATAACTAGTGACGGACTCCTTATCCTTCATCCTCAGCGACTCAAAATCGCCTCTCAAAGCTTGAAGCTGTGCACACTTCACTCTGTTGGAGCCTTCATACTTCTTCTTCATAGAGTCCCATATATCCTTGGAAGTATCTTTGCAAAGAATAGTTTCCAGGATGGAACGATCTATGTCTTGGAAGAGGTAACTCTTCGCCTTGAAATCCTTCAATCTTCTACTCTCCAGATCTATTTTCTGAGCATCTGTCAGAACTGCGTTTGCCGCCGGTTCTTGCACTCCACCATCAATAACGCTCCAATTCTCCTTAGAGCGAAGAAAATTTTCCATCAACATACTCCAATGATCGTAGTGACCATCAAAGCGTGGAATAGAGACTTGCACGTAATTGGATTTGGCAGCCATTGGATGAGAAGAACTGTAGTCTGGTTTTGTGAATCTCTCACGTGTTTACGCTCAGAATCTGAGAAAAATTAGGATCGTCGCTCTGATACCACTGATAACAATTGTCAGTCTGCTGATAACAATTGTCAGTAGAAGAATTTCTTTTTGTCAGGAAGAAAGAATAGTCAGAGGAAGAAATTGGGCTGAATGCTGGTTGATTCTCATTAAGAAATTGAACGGACTTTTATAGGCGATTACATAAACTGACTTAACCTTAATTTAGGATCCATTACAACCACTAACAACACTAACATACTGCTGCAATATTTTCTCTAAACTAACAGCCCATAAATGCCTAAAATTCAGCAACTGATAAATCAGGAAATATCTAACAGCTAAGCCATAAAATATATTGTGATCATGTGCATACTCATAAGTAGGTACTGGAAAATATTTGTCATATTGTTTTTATTTTTGATTTCTTGTACGGCCAAATGTCAAAACCTACCTTCAATAAAGGAGCAAGCATAATCTAAAGATTGTACAAGGAATGTTAGAGAAACACCAACCTAATGATGACAACGTCAAGGAGGACGTTATGAAGGTGATGACACCATTGAAGGTAAAATTAAGTATAATTTCTTTGTCAACTTTGTTTGTGTCGCTTAGGGTAATATTGAATTTTAATCAAATGTATGAAATATAACTTCATGTACGTCATATCAGTTTTCATATAGATTTGATGAAAGTCATCATGAACTCAAAGGAAAGAGCAATAACCATTCACGCATGCGGTTGATCAGTCAAATTATGGAAGGATTTACTAAGGAAGATCAAAAAGCTTTGCTTGAGAGTTGTTTTGGACCCATCGTGAGGTTAGGTGAAAGGGTATTATTTTCATCTCAGCTTATTACACTACATGTTGCTTAGAGAAGTGGTGACAAATATGAGATATTCAATGTGGTTTGTAGTAAATAGCCATTTGTTGAGGTTTGGCTTACTAGAATTCTCCTCGATGAATGGATTAAAAGTCACCTATATATATCAAGATAAGATTGTTGAAGTGGACATGGTGGATGTATTGGCTAAAAAAACTGCACTGTAAGAGAATTGGAGGATTTGTACATGAAAGAGTCTTCTACATCCAAGTACAAGTACAAGATGTCATTATTGTTGATTTTGGAAGGAATATTGCTAGGGAGGGATAGGAAAAACAAGGTTAGACAACATAGTTTTAATCTTCTAAATGATCTACAAAAGTTTAACACATATCCTTGGGGTCGAGTTGTGTTTTCAAAGACCTTAGAAGGACTACGCAAGGCAATTCAAATGAAGAGGAAATGTGAGGGATATAACTTATATGCCTTTCCATTGGCATTCCAGGTATGTCCAATTACTACTTACTTAAATTTTGATATAATTATTAAGTTGGCTCCAAATATTGATTTCATGTAAAATATGCAGATTTGGGCTTTTGAGGCACTCCCAGATATAAGTAGGATCTTTGCTAGGACTGATGACGAATCTAAAACGCCACTCTGCTTGAAATGGGTATCCACAACAGTTGGTACGAATATGCCTAGCTTCAAAGGTGTATATGAAGTTGCACGTCAAAAAATGGCAAGTCTTGTTATTTAATTTATTTCCATGTAAAATTTAACCTCTCCATAAAATGTGCTCCAAATTATATATCCTATAAACATGTAGGTAATACGTATATAGCTCCATGTTATATTTGTGTAGCTAGATAGAAAACTAGTCTGACTATGTGCATATATAACTTATAAGATTATTGATATTCATGTTTATCTTATAAATACATTAATATCATTTATTACAAGACAATTACATGATAATTGGTTAACGGTTTACGTTTAGAGTTTAAGGGTTAGGGTTTTATGGTTTAAGAGTTTAGGGTTTATGATTTAAGGTTTAAGGATTTAGGGCTTAGTGTTTTAGGGTTTGAGAATTTAGGATTTAGGATTTATAGAAATGTAAGGGTTCAAGGTTTATAAGGTATAAGGGTTTAGGGTTTATAGGGTTTTAGGGTTGAATTGACACAATAGGGTTTTAGGGTTTAGGGGTTAGGGTTTTATGGTTTAAGAGTGTATGGTTTTAGGGTTTAAGAGTTTAGGGTTTATGATTTATAGAAATGTAAGGGTTTAGGGTTTATAATGTTTAAGGTTTAGGATTTAAGGATTTGATTGACACAATAGGGTTGTAGTGTTTAAGGTATGGGTTTAAGGATTTATGGTTTAGGGTGAAAAAATATTAAAGTTCTCCCTAGGAACTTATAGTTTCGTGTGTAGTCTTGTATGTGTTCCTTGGATAGTCTTGTATATGTTTCGTGTCAATTCTTTTATATGTTTTCTGTATAGTTTTGTAAGTTTTTCTTGTATATATAGTCATGTATGTGTTTCTTGAAAAGTCTTGTATGTGTTTATTACATAGTCTTGTATGTGGTTTTGTTTAGGGTTTATGGCTTATATGGTTTAGGGTTTAGAGTTTAGGGTTTTAGGATTTAGGGTGAAGAATATTAATATTCTCCCTTACAACTTATAGTTCCGTGTGTTTTCTTGTATTATATTTCTTGGATAGTCTTGTATGTGTTTCGTGTCAATTCTTGTAAGTGTTTTTTGTATAGTCTTGTAAGTTTTTCTTGTATAGTCATGTATGTGTTTCTTGACAAATCTTGTATGTTTTTCTTGGATAGTATTGTATGTGTTTTTTGGATAGTCCTATATGTGTTTCAACTGCATTAATTATGCTTCATATATATTTACATTCAATTGATATCAATAGCTCAAACTCTAGTTATATTGTTTACATACATATTGGTATAAAATATGTTTTGGGTGAAGCTCACGATGATAAGTTGTGTTGGCCACGTGAAGAGCAAGAAGATGACAAAATTAAAGAGTTCTTTGCGAGAGGTTGCCCTATTGTGTTTGTGACTAAAGATGTTCAACTTAAAACATCATATACAAGAGAAAGCGGTAATGTTTGTAAAATTAGGTTGAAAAAGGGGATACATGTTTATGTAATACAGACACAGAATCAGATGATTTTGTCATTGACAAGAAAACAATTGCAGAAAGGCAAAAACAATTGAAGATAAAAGCTGATCATTTGAAATTAAAAAAGAGAAAGTCTTCTGATATTGAAAAGGATGATATTAATAGGCAAAACATTTGAGATATTATTTGTACTTACTTTTTATGTGCTCTATACATCAATAATGCAGGTTACCTAATGGATTGGAGGATACAAGAAAGAAAGAAAAGATGGCAAAGAGGACCGTTGATGAAGTTGGTACAAATGAGGAAATAACAAAACATTCCCAGTAGTGAATGATGAACAAAGGTATATAATATGTAATATAATAATGGTGTAACATTTTAACTTTATCAAATACGTTAGTATATGACAATGTACTATTTATCTGCCACATAAGGATTATGTGAAGTTTTATTTGTTACACAGGATGGACCAGAGTGAGCCATTATGGGCAAAACAACTACGAGAACATATTAATGATTTATCAAGGTCTGTTAATAGTGTTTGTCAAAACATGGAGGCATTGAGGGAAGATGTGAAACAACAAGGTGAAAAGCTTGATCAAATCCTCGTTGAGCAAATAAACACCAATTGCCAGAAGCTAGAGCAACAAATTTTTATAGTCAAAAGGCGGCTTAGAAGGATTGCCAATTCTGCTGTAGTTCAGGCTCACACCACTACTCGTGTTGATATTGAAGCAGAAGACATGAATAATATCCCTACTCAAACACATACGCCGGAAACCCTTTCCCAACTTAGAGAAAGGATGGATGCTAATCTTCAAGTTGAAATCAACTCCGTCAAGGAGGATAAAGAGGTTGATAAAATCTTGCGTAAAATGTTCAACGAATTTATTGATTCCCAACTTCCTACCCAATTACCAAAAGGCACTCCCGAGCTTGGTGAGAAAGAAGAGGAAAATGCGGTTGTTGAAGTGGAAAGCAATCTCGAGGTGGAAAAAAATTCCAATGTTCGAAGTCAATCATTATTTTGTATTTAGTTCTTTTACAATGTGTTTGAGATAATGATAAAGATGATTATTGTTTTTCTACAAGTACAATTATCATATTTACCTTACATTGACCAGACCCTAACAAGAAAAAGGAAGGGATCAAGGAAGAGGAAACTGGGGACATCAATAATGGAACCATTCACCATTGAAAAAATAGGGGAAAACCAAAAATTTCAAGGTGTCCAAAGAACAACTTTCTTACAACAAAGGAGATGCAAGAATTGTACAAATGGTATCAAAGGTGTGTTAATGTTTTTAAAATAACATGTATGACAAGATATTAGTAAACTACACAAATAATTTCATGCTATTTGTTTTATTGGGTACCAAGGATATTGACAAAGGTGAAATACAAGGGTTCACCCGCAATTTTGGAAGGATGTTTTTTGACGTGATAGTCAAACATGATGCTTGGCTATGGAGCGATGTAAGTATGCTATAATTATGTTTAAATAGTAGAACTATTCTGTTGTTTTAGTAACATTATTAACCTTTATGTTGTGGTTTGTGTAGCATATTAATGAGATGCTTTGTCATACACGTAATAGAGTCATTGATTTCCCAGAACACTTTGGTAGGATTGTTGTGTTGCATGATTGGTGAACAATGTACTTTAATCAAGTACTTTACAACACATTTTTGGAGGTAGGGGCGAGTTGCTATGAATTTGACGCTGCCATGTACGAAGTTTATCGCGGGGAGCAACCAACAGAATTTCCCATAACCTTGACCAATGCAGATAGGATTTATGCACCATTGAATATTAAAGAAGTGTATTGGGTTGCAATTGAGATTGATTTCCATTCATGGAATATAAATATATATGTTTTAGATTCATCTGTCATAATGGATGTTGAGTTTGAAGATGCCATTCAACCAATCTGCGTAATGTTTCCTCATTTCTTGAAGTCGGTGGGAGGATCTACAAGATTTGGTGATTTAGTACTTAAACCTTTTTTTATAAACGAGTACTCAGATTGCATAGAAATATAATAAGTTAAACATGCATACATACATTTTACTTTTTCTACGATATTGTTATATTCTCACTAACACGTTTATAATTTATATTGCAGTGGTAGTTGTGGCATTTATGTTGTGAAGTACATTGAGCTGCTATCTTCTGGTTGTACAAACTTGTCTTCTATTTGTGATGCATACATCCTTGCTTATAGAGAGAAAATGGCATATAATGTTTTTCGTAGGCAATGGCGTTAGTCATTCAAGAAGAAGGATGATAATTGAACAATGTGGGTTGTTCGTGTTTAGGACTTGATATTGTGGAATGATATAGTACATGTTTTGTATGAACGTTTATTTAGGAGGATTTAATTCTCATTTTGGAGAAGTTAGTGGTTCAAGAAACGCATGCAAGAATAAACAAGTACGTAACACTTACAAGAATATATAAGAAATACAAGACATGAAAGACCATACAAGAATAGACATGAAAATGAGGTACAAGAAACGCATACAAGAATAAACAAGTACGTAACACTGACAATAATATATAAGAAATACAAGACATGAAAGACCATATAAGAATAGACAAGAAAGACTTACAAGACCGTATAAGATACAATTATAATAATAGACAAGAAACACATACAAGACTAGATAAGAAACACTTACAAGACTAGACAAGAAACACTTACAAGCAATGGCGAATCCAGGAGGGGGTTTGGGAGGGCTCTCGCCCATGCTTGGGCCCAAATTACTATTACATATTAATAAAAAGCCCAATGTAGAGAACAAGTATATACTAGTTCAGCTGGCAATTTGTGTTTGCTTTTAACATTCCCTCCGTTTAGTCTCAAGTTCGAGCCCTCTCAACTACGGGTGATGGATGGGTGGAGCCATTTTATCACCCGACCCGTGAATTAAATCCTCCACCCGATCTACCCGTCACCCGCGAAACCTTTCACCCACATCCATCCATCCATTATCCAACGGGTGATTCAGATGGGTCGGGTCATCCGTATAATATTTTATAATTATTTAAATATAATAAAATATATGATTAAGTATAAAAATTAATTAATTTTCTTCAATATATGAAAATAGTTGTTCTAAATATAAGATTTGATGGATGTTCATATAAAATATTCAACTTTTAAACTTATAAAAACTAAAATTAACGTCATACATTTTAATAAAATAGAATTAGAACTATAATCGCCGACGGGTGAACGGATGGGTGAATGAAGTGCGGGTGATGGATGAGATTTACAACACCCTTCACCCACCCGTCATCCGTTTCACCCGACCCACCAACCATCCATCACCCGGTTTACTTCGGGTGATCATCCATATATTCGGGTCGGGTTTTCGGGTGGGTCGGTCATCCACGGGTGATTTCCAGCCCTACTCTCAACCAAACATTTGCTCTATTTTTTCCAAGTATGTGTGGGCCCCAGTCCTTTTGCTTCCTTCATGTATTAACTTTATCATTTTTGTTTCTTCATATATACAGGAAAACATGTACGTAAGAAAAAAAAACATGTACGTAAAGGAGAGGATTAGAAAATTTTAAATAGGTTTATTTGTTGGATCTAAATTTTGGAACTACCATATAAAATATATAAAATTATTTCACCAAATAGTTTAAAATTTTATCAACTTAATATATATTTATTTAATTTGTAATGTACTTAATTAGTAACTATGCTTTAAAAAATTATCAAACTATAATGAAAATAATTACCAATAAATCTTAGATATAAGTTAGTATTATAACTATCTAATAAGCAAGCTTTTATATCAAAACATATGTTTAGTAAACTTGATAAATCAGTAAAGTATTTGTTTTATCACGAGCTTGCAAATCATTAGCATGTCATGTCTCTTGTATCGAGCGAGTCAAAGTTTTAGCTCGTCAACCCCTTCAAAAAAGAGGCTGGTCAGGTTGGCCCCAACCCATTTTCTTGACCAATGATGACTCCTCACTTATGCTGCTAGTTCTACAACAAATTATAATCTCAACCCGAAAATTTGTTGAATACTTTCGCTCCTCATTTCAAGAAATCCTAGGTCCGCCACTGCTTACAAGAATAGACAAGAAATATTTACAAGAATAGACAAGAAAGACTTCCAAGACTACACAAAGAACACTTACAAGACCATACAAGAAATACTTGTAAGACTATGGAGGAAACGCTTTGCGGGAATTTTAACATATTCCAAACTGATTTTTTTTCTTTCTAAATTGCTATTTTATAATGTAAGGTATATAAATTTTATTAAATTCTTGATTTACGTAAGCATTTATTAAATACATATACACAATGAAGGACATACAAAGGTGTCTACAAGACATATTCTTTTTTATGATATAGGGAAATATGTATACATTCATGAGGAATCACACACACACATTAAAACCCATAAAGTTGAATAAATAGAAAGTAATAGTAGTTTAATATCAAGAGATCACATAATTTTGTAAAAGTTCAATCCAATAAAATCCAACAAATAGCATAAATTGACTACTAGAAGGCACCAAACTCATCCGTTGTATTTACTATGACCCATTCTTGCAGGCTGGTTGGTGCATGTTTTCTTATTATGACCAGATTGACCACATCTTCTATATTTCCTTCTTTTGAATTCTTTAATTGAGAGGATTCTGACTTTTCTTGGCCTTATAATTCTTGTACACTTGATCGGGGGTTTGCATGTAAAATCCCGATATTGTTGTGGAACATTCCACTGTGAACTGTCTGGAATAGGATATACAGTCATATCATATGCTCATCTCCAATACTCGGTTATATATTACTGACCAACAAGTGAATCAACATCTATGCCAATATGAATAGCATCCGCTATAGCATGTACACATGGTATTTCTTCCATATCAAACTCTATACAAGTGCAAGATTTCTCTAGCAAATGTACAACAACATCAAAATCACCACATGTTACTTCAAACTCCATTGTTGTTGCATTTAGGGTACTACAAGAATACCTCATGGCTTGATCATACTTAAATTGTATGATCTTTTGCACATTGGGTGTGCATGCTCTTGACTATTCGCTGCCAGCTGGCGTCTTTCATTGAACCTTTGACTCAAGCACACTCTAAGATCGTCAAACAATGCCAATAGTGGATACTCTCTAGCATCACTAGATTTGGAGTTCACAGACTCTGCATTAATTACTTGTCATTATGTTTTACATTTTTCTTGGAAAAAATGATCTAGACCATGTCTCAATGCCAGCTTCTTGTAGATAAGCTCGTATCTTAGGGTTCGCTTAGTGTTAGAAAAAGATTATAAGTGACAAGAGTAATATAAATAATGGGAAATAAGTCATGAATTCGATATCTACCTGACTTATATCATTAAAGATACGCATGAAATCCGTTTGCATGTAGCTCTTAGCTTCCATTGAAACCATATACAAAATCTTTTTCACCTTGTACCTTGTTATGACATTTTGTTCAAGATGAAACAAGCAAATTCCATGCTTTCCTTGGGAGTAATTTGCTGAAATTACCTTCTTGATTGACTGGTGGCGGTCATTTACAAATACTTGTTCATCACAATTATGGACAAGCTTTCTCAAATTCTTGAAAAAGAAATCCCATGAAGCATCATTTTCACCATCTACAACAGCAAAAGCAAGTGAGAATATTTGTTGGTTTGCATCTTGTGCAGTCGCAGCTAATAACACACCACCATACTTTCCTTTTAGGGATGCTCCATCCACGGTTATAACCTATGTTATGAATTGACATAAAAAGCAATGCATATATATGTAAAAAAACATGTAAAAAGCGTGAAGAAAAGAGTATGATATTATGTACCTTTCTCATCACTTGATAACCTCTTATAGATGCTCCAAAAGGGACAAAAGCATATTTGAAACGTTTTTAAGCATCAACCTTAAGGTTTGCAATTGTCCCAGGATTTACTAGTTGAAGCATGTAGAGGTATGGAGGCAAGCTTGTATAATTGTCTTATTCTTTTTCTCTTATAATATTGTGTGCAACTTCTTGTGCTTTCCAACATTTCCGATAGCTAGCCTTCATCTTGAAGGCATTCTGCAACACGACATTGATTTGTTTTGGTGTGTGACCTTTGTTAAGACCACGATACATGAAATATGATGTGAATGTTGAAAATATATTTAATGAAATAATGATATACATAGTAAATTCAATAATTAAAAAATGATCAATAAGGAAAAAAAGCACGTACATTGATCTATTTTCTTGAGCAATCACTTGATATGAAGCTTTTCTGTGATGAGCACGCCTTGTTTGAAGAGAACATGTGTGTTTATCGATGTACTTGCTAACAAAAAGCAACTCTGAATTCTACAATTTTGATGCACATACTCTCCAATTGCATCGCTCATCAATACAAGCTGCTAGGACAAGTGATATGTTGGATTTCTTGATCTTATGAAAACACTGTGAAATTGCAAGTGGACATAGTGCAATCTTCAACTCTTCCTTTGTTCTATAAGACTGACCCTTTTTGATATGCCTATTAGCAATCCATGGTTCTGTATCACATTATGTAGACATTCTAGCAGGTTCATCCATCTCACATTCAATACCATGCTCACTCATCCCATCAATGTGCTCAAAATCAAGTATTTGTGACATTTTATGAATGGTAGTGGTGGAAAATAATTCACTATCATTAGATGCAACCACATTTTCAATATATTTCTTGATCAGTGAAACACACAATGTCACCCGCCCAGCCATATGGGGCATTTTGTTGATGGAAACACATGCTTTAATGTCCTCAGTGTAATCTATGTCACATGGCTTTAGAGATGGATGAGTAGCATTCACACGTGTCAACATTACATTGTACACAAGTGTATTCACTTTAAATTTATCAATAATCATTCCACAAAGCTCAATGTAACTCGTATTCTCCTTTATCACAATAGCTTTACATGCTTTCTCTCCAATAAATTTCCAATGATCATGCCATTCTCCATCAAAATACATCGTAAGAGCAATGGAATTCATATCTAGATATACAAACATATATATGAAAAAAATATTAATGTTAAAAAATATCATCAACAATAAATCAATATATACAACACATGTTATTTAGCAAACCATTTATAAGTTAAAATATAATAAAACTACCACTTATTACCAACGTAAAACCCACATTAATTATTATATATTGTTAGAGTGGTTGGACATTACATAAAAAAATGCTCTAACATTGCCTACAAGATTAATTTGAGGACTACATACAAGATTAATTCAAGGTGCTATATAGGTATCTTTAAGAGTGCTATATACAAGATTAATACAAAAAATAATTCGAGGTGTTGTATACAAGATGAACTAATCGCTTAGTGTGATATATCAAGGTGTTATATATGTATCTTTAAGAGTGATATATACAAGACACCTAAATTTTATCCAATTCCCACTTTTAATTTCCCCAAATCAAAGACTATGTATAAACCCTAACATTTTCCCCAAATTTTATCCAATTCCCACTTTTAATTTCCTGGTGCCGTGCCACTGAATTTCGCCTCAAGTTAGTCTTTCAAAAAGCTATTACGCTCACAACGATGGCAAATAAATCAGAGAGCAATCCGATTTCCATATCGGGGTCAAAACCGTCCGCCAAAATCCACCCTTCAAAAGACCCGGAAATCAATCCCAGCTCTTACGTCTTGGATAAACTTAACCTCTACGAAACTCGACAAGTATGAATTTTTGAAGATTTTAGGTCGCAAATCCAAGTATTGTTTTTATGTGAGACTTCAAGGTGATATATACGTATCTTTAAGAGTGCTATATACAAGATTAATACAAGAATAATTTGAGATGCTGGATACAAGATGAACTAATCACTTAGCGTGATATATGAAGGTGCTATATACGTATCTATACAAGATTAATACAAGATTTAAGAGTGCTAGGGTTGGGGAACTTGCGTACCGTTTGACACATCCTCTGTCATTAAAGGGAGTTCATCTAGTGTGTCTCAACTGAGACAATATATACCAGACCCCAATCATATATTCAGTTATGATAAGCTGAGACTTGAGCCCGATCATACCTTTGTTGAGCAACCGATAGCGATTCTTGACCGCCGAATCAAGAAGCTGTGAAACAAGGAGATTTCATTATTATTGATTAAGTGGTCTCAACATAGAGTCGAGGAGGCCACTTGGGAGACTGAAATGAGCATACATGAGAATTATCTTGAGTTATATACTACCTTATTGACAACTTTTGGATAGACGGTTAGTATTTTAGTCTTGTGTGAAAGTTTTTATTTCGTTGTGTGTTTGTTTGATGTTATGAGTTCCTTGATCGTTGTGTGAGCATTGACATGCTGGATGACGTTATGCGTATTCGATCGATCTTGTAGATGGAGGTTGGTTGATGAGAGTTGATGGTATGGTGCTTCAGGAGCACTTGGATTTGATTCTTTTAATGAGGTTTGAGGACGAACCCGTTTATTGGAGGGGGTGTCTGTGAGACCCTTTAAAGTTTTGAAGCTACTCTAGGATTTTGATTTTGATAATTTGATTTCTTATCTTTAATTTCGGGGACAAAACTATTTTTAAGGGAGGTATATGTAATATCCGGATTTTTATTATGTTTCTTATATATAGAATTTTCATATAATATAAGATTCTATTGTTTGCGAAATGACCCTTTATGTAATTTTGATCTCTAGCGTTGAGATTAGGCTTGATAGAGTTAACTTATTTGAAAATTTGTAATAATTATTTTAGATGAACTAATTTAAAAATTTATATTTAATATTGCATTAATAATTAGTAGGTATTTTCTATTATACTGTTTTCTTTAATTTTAATTAGCTCTAATCCTAACCTAACCCTAATACCCTACACCTATTTAATTAAGTTACGGCCGCCTCGTCTTCTCTCAATTCACTCTAGTCTCTTTTCTTGCACGTCCCACATAGTTGATTTGTGACCTCACCGTCTTCTTCTAAACTCAAGTTGTAAGTTCATGTTTATCATTTCCTCTCCTTGATTTAATTTGTCATAATTAGGTTACTAGTAGGTGGAATCAAACTATGATTAAGAGCATAGTAGTGTCGGCTACCTTGGTCAAAATAAGATATGTTTACGTTAGATTACAAGTTACTCTCCAAGATTAATTGTGCGAATTTCATGAGGTGATTAGGATGAGTTCTGAAACATATAAAATTCCGAAAATATTATGATGAGTCTAAAATGTGTCTTGAACATTATATAAAATATTTAGACTTAGACGAGTTATGTACAAAGATTTAAAATTCGTGAATGTTAATTCCGTTACAATATCCATGAGTAGTCGTTAGAAAGCTTATATTATGTATTGTATTATGGTATTTTTAATAGAACTTTGTAGGATCTGGGTAAGAACTGAGGAAAACCGTGATTGAGGGTTGTATGCTGAATCCTGAAATATCATGACTTGCATGAATTTTTTGGTATTAGTTAGAGCTCGAAATGATACGAAGCGTGCGACATTAGAAAGATAATAAACATAAGTTTATGTAAAATTAGTTATGTAATTTTTGGAAGTCGTTATGTATTTGTTTGAGAATATATAAGGAACTGCAACATTCAGAAATTCACGATCTTAGCTTATTTCTAAGTTGATGATTAGTTGTCCATGCTTGGGTGTCCTAAGTATTTTGGGGATTAATTGTGAGGATTTCTATTCATTAGGTTCCTAATCTTGTTCGTTCCTGCTCCTTTTCTTTGGTGTCGGAAGTTCTTTATGGAGGTATGTTCTTCTAGACATACTTAGCTTTCGATTCTTGTATGCACTAGACTTGTAGATGGTGTATGTGGGGCCGTATTTTGGGAGACGACCCTAATTGTTAAGTGTTTTTTAAAATGATTTTATTAATGTTTTCAATTTGTTTTCCACCGGTATGGTTATAGACATGGGATAAGTCGTTGAGGAAGTGACCCCCGGATATAACCATACGACAAGGTGGGGCCCCTTTGATAGCAACATGCATGGGAGAATTAATCAAAGACCTCCAAGGAAGAGGCCCAAGCAAAGGGTGAAATCTTGTGCAAGTTCGAAATTGATACTTCTCGTTTGGTTCTGGACAGTCTTCAGTAAAACGGCCATAACTGTGGCTAGAAAATTAATCTCGAGATGATTCAAGATGCGTTGGAAAGCTGATTCAAAGATCTACTTCATAGTTTACGTCAAATCAGGATTCCGACAAGAAGATGGTCAAAATTGAGTTTTACTGAGAGTTGTGTAATTTCTAACGGGAATTATTCACTTTCCTTAATTAAGTTCTATTAGATATAGTTTAATCCGTCTTTCCTTGTTTGATTTTTATTATTTCCATTATTTTTATTTAGTTTATTATTTCTTTAGGATTAGATAAGAAGAATTAGGATCCAAGATTGTTTGGTTTCCTAATTGCTTCTTTAGCAAGATCTTATCTTTTATCTAGTTTCCTTATCTTTCGCATTAGGTAGTTTTCTTCTTTTGCAAGGCAATAGGCCACGAAATTATGTTATATAAACACTACTTATGTCATTAATAAAAGCATGTTGATTTGAGTTATCTCCTTCCTTGAATCCTAACATCAACCCCTACGATCCCTAGGATCGCTCCTACTCCGTAGCTCGTCGCTTCGAGCATTTATCCAACGTTCCTCTTGGTCCAGTTCTCTACGTGAAAAGGCTATCTCTTTAGCCTTAGAAGACGCCGTCTCTTTGACAAGTTAGAAGAGACGAATGAAGGCTTGTTCATCGTTAAAGATCATATCTTTGCAACGGCGTTTTCGAGGGTCGTTCGCATCACCCTTCTCGAAATGTTAAATGTTTTGGCGAGTGCTCTAGGAGAGACTTTGCCGGGGTTAGAAGTTAAATGTTTGGAAATGAACAACGAGTAGAGTTGCGCACTGACCGTTGTGCCGATATTAAGGCCGGAGGGTGCCATGATTGGTGATTGATCCGAGTTATGACATGGTTGTTGAATGATCTAAATGACAATGTAATTATAGATCGATTTGTGTTATGATTTGATTGTTAATTGATTTGAATTGTGATATGTTTATTGAGGAAGTGATATATGCTTGTGAACTTTTGTACTGTTAATGTTCGTCTTGGTATGAGTATATTGATTGTTCCACTACCAACTACTACTAAAGTTATATATGTTCATATAGATATCTCGTATTCTTGTTTTGCTTCGCATGCTTTCTTCTGCTTGTTTGGTTCATATAAGAATCGCGAGCTAATGTGATAATTGTTGTGGTTTTTCGGTAATGTTACAGGTGTGTTTGGCACGCCAGGGGGACCCTTTTCGAATGATGGTTGCTAACCTCAACATGATGTGCCATAGGATGGGTTGCTAGGTTTGTTTTGAGCTTGTTAGAGTTTATTTGGTGGTCTAGGAACCTTTCATTGGTTCTAGGAATAGTTGAGATATTATTATAGTTTCAGTCTTTAACATCACTTCTCTAGTTATACTTTGGTTATCGCATACATGTCAATTTTCATTGACATTATTTAATTATTTAATAAATATAAGCTGGATAGTTTTCATTATTTTCTCATCGTGTCTTTATTGGAAGGTCCAATTTAGTGATTTTGTTGTCAGGCTAGGTCTGGTGGACCCATGTGTGGTCCACTACCATGTAACGTCCTGGGTGTCTGGACGGGGTGTTACAAATTTGTATCAGAGCCATGCTGACAACAAGGGCACAATGTCCTAACATTAGAGCACAAGAGGTCCCACTTATATTTTAAACATATGCTCGAGCTTTAAACTTTTTCAAAATTGGTTTTACGGGGCATTTTGCATGTCGGGTAGAAAGGCACATTGAGATGCCATCATCAGATTAGGGAAACTCTGTAAGCTTTATTTTATTGTCTTCTACATAGATTTTAGTAGGTTTGCAGATAATTAATTATGCTTTCGTGCAATTTAGCAATGTCACGAGGAAGAGGTAGAGGAAGAGGAAAGGGAAGAATGGTCGATGTTGAGCCCCAAGTCGAAGAGACTGCTAAGAGTCAAGGATCAACTTTGAGTGTCCATCAGGGACAAGGTGCCTCTCATGGTGATGTTTCCCAGAGTGCTGCTAGATCAGGGCAACCTATAGGGGTTCCACCTGTTGGGATACCCGAGTTGCGTACCTTAGTCCAGGAGGCGGTTTTGTCCTTCATGCAAAACCTTTATGGGGAAGTCAGGTACCGACTCCTTCTGGTGTTGCTCCTCAAGCATCAGGTTCTAGGGCACCAATTCCTCTAGCATACGCTCCTAGGGTTCCGTTAGTGTCTAGACCACCCCCACCGGCCTAGGAGAATTATGAGGTGTCAGTCTAACCTGAGAGAGATCGGAGGGACTCAGGTCCGGATAGATTGCTTTGTGAGTTTAGCTACTTGAAGCTTCCTTTCTTCATGGGAGCTCATGGGAAAGATGTGGAGTTGTGGTTGAGACAGGTCGCCTCTGCTCTTAACACGGCCAATGCACTAGAGGATCAGAAGGTGTCGCTAGCTCAGAGTTTGCTTAGGGACAATGCTTTTGACTGATGGTCCTTATAAATTATGGATAATGAGGTGAGTTTTGAGGAGTTCTTAGATATGATGAAGGACAAATATTGTCCCAGTGTTGTCATGGATGCTCAAGTTTGGGATTTCTATAATGTTGTGTGGGAGAGTGCATCTATTACGGAGGCTGCCATAAATTTTAAGAGAGAACTGATGTATGTAGCTGATGTTGTGAAATTAGAAAATCAGTGTATTCATGCATTTTCTAAGAGGATTAGACCAGATATTCAGTATTTGGCTGGATTCGGGTGCTCTACACTGAGAGAGTGCCAAAATAAAGCTATGGCATATGATATTGCCAACCTGCAATATAGGCGTCCTAATGCTACTCAGGGTAATGGCAAGAGGCAGAAGACACCGTCAAGATTCAGAGGTGATGGGAAGCCGAGTTTCTCGCCACAGGGAGGCGGAAACCAAGGACAAAGACAAGGACAGACTCAGGGTCAGCAGAGCCAATCTCTTCATCCTGGGGGCTTTGGTGGACAAAGGCGGTGCTATAATTGTGGTAGTTTAGATTATTTGAGGAGTGCTTGTAATAAGCCGCCAATCACTTGCCGTATTTGTGGGCAAAAGGGACATCGGGCTGTTTTTTTGTCGCAACAAAGGAGTTGCTCAGTCTCAGGGTTCTTCATCAACTCCAAGGGCAACAAGAGGATTTAGAACACCACCACCACCTCAAACTCTTGCTCCTCCAGGACATGGTCATGGCCAAGGACGTGAAAATGGAGATGGAAACTCAAAAGCTAACCCACCCCGAGTATTCGAGATGAGGAGGACTGATGAGCCCAATGCACCTACAACTACATGTAAGATTTGGATCTGGTCTGAACCAGTGAAGATTCATTTTGATACTGGCGCTACCCATTCATTTATTGTTGCATCATGTGTAGATAGATTGCATTTGACTTGTTCTATTGGTACGTCATTTGTTGTGGGTCTACTTGATGGTAGTAAAGTGGGTGGGGATAGAGAGATCCAATAGTGCCCGATACGTATAGGAGATCAGGATTGGTTGGTAGATTTTATCGTGATGACACTGTCAAATGATGATGTGATTCTAGGCATGGACTGGATGATAAGATATAGTGCGCTCCTTGATATAAACAGTCATACAGTGACTGTGACAATTGATTATGGGACCCAACATGTATTCTGGGGACATGATCCCGAGAAGTCTGGAGCGGTGATTAGTGCTATGACAGTGGTCAAGCTGTTGAACGAGGGATGTGTCAGTTATTGGTGTTATGCCCTCTAGGAGAGCAAGGAGACCTCGAGACTTACTGACATTTTGGTGGTACGAGAGTTTGAGGATGTGCTCCCTGATGAGCTGCCAGGAATTTCGCCTCGAATAGAGGTATATTTCAGCATTGATTTGGACCCGGGGACACGACCCATTTCCCGAGCCCCATATCGTATGGCACTGGTGGAGATGTGATGTGTTCTTGCCTTCGATGACAAGCCAATTGTCAAAAGGTGGCGCCTTGGGATCTAGTTTTGGGTGAGAAGTCACGTTGAACGTCACAACAGTGAAGAAGATGGCGAACGTGTTGATGAACGCGATGATGAACGTGGTGGTGAACACGGTGGTGGTGCGGTGGTTAACGCGGTGGAAGCGGTTGTTGGGGCGAAAGGATAGCGTTGGCGGAAGCGATTTGATGAGGGATAGATGACTTGAAGAGATAAGTCGTTGGTGTCGTAGCGTCGACTGCGGGTGTCATAGCGTCGACTGCGGGTGTCGTAGCATCGACTTCGGGTGTCATAGCGTTGACTGCGGTTGAAGGGAGATGCGAAGGAAGACTGGCTTGAAGGTTCAAGCGTTTGCCGTAGCATCGGAGACGGAGTGAAGGGGATGCGAAGATAGAGGGTTTTGACGTCCGATCAAGGGAAGGAGGATAAACACTCGACTTGAAACCTTGAATTAAATTGAACATAAGAAATAAGAATAACAACGGGGGCTTTAAATAGCCAAAGAACTCGGCCAAGACCTAATGGGCTTGGACCGAGACGAACCTATGGGCTAGCCCATGCAAGCATGCAAAAGGCACAAACCCAAAAATAGAAAAGACTATAAAAGGAAACTATCTAAAATATGCAATAATACCAAATATAGAAAATGTCTCGAAACTATGAAAACGACGCATTGAATGAGTACAAACACCGTGAGGAACAACGACTAAGGGTCGATGGCCTCGCGAGTGGGTGCACGCGATGTTGTCTATAAAGAATGCGTTGTTTCATTGCCGATGGTGGAGAGGACGACGAGTCTTGGGTTGGCGTCTGGGCTTCCTTGGCCAGCGACGACGCGTGCGACAAGTGACGCGACGGCGGCGGAGATGGCTTTGGACCTAGACCTTGTCACTAGGCCCTCTGAGCGTAGGCTCATGGCTTCTTCCTCGTCTTGGGCCGTCATGGGAGGCAGGGTCACATCACCCTCCCCCACTTGGCTGTGAAGCGTCCCCGCTTCACCATCATCAAACTCTGGCTTAACATATGGTGACAAGTCCGCCACGTTGAAGGACGCGTGGACTCCAAATTCTGGTGGGAGCTCGAGTTGATAGGCATTGTCCCCTATGGCCTTTACCACGCGGAATGGGCCATCTCCACGTGGTGCCAATTTGTGCTTACGCCGCGAGGGGAACCTTTCTTTTCGCAAGTGCACCCAGACGAGGTCCCCGATTGCAAAAACGATGCGGCGTTTGCCATTGTTCTTCTGGGATGCATACTGTGCGGCCCTTCTCTCCAGTTGGTCCCTTGTTCTTCGATGGAGCTCTTGGACTTGTTCTGCGCGATTGGCGGCCGAGACATGCACCGAGTCTCACAGTGGTCGCGGCGACAAATCAAGCGGCGTCAATGGGTTCATTCCATACACCACTTCGAAAGGTGTCAACTTGGTCGCCGTGTGCCTGCATCTATTTTAACAAAACTCAACAAGTGATAGTAAGTCCTCCCACCGCTTAGGGTTGGATTTTAGCATTGTTCGAAGGAGGCTCCTAGGGTTCGATTTGTGACCTCCGTTTGGCCATCTATTTGGGGGTGATAGCTAGTGGAAAATAGGAGTTTGGTTCCTAGCTTACCCCAAAGAGTTCTCCAAAAATGACCAACAAACTTAGAATCCCTATCACTCACTATTGTATGCGGGACTCCATGAAGACGCACCACATGCTCAAAGAATAGATCGGCAATCTCACTAGCACTATGGGTTGTCTTACAAGCTATAAAATGTGCCATTTTAGAAAATCTATCTACGACCACAAAAATAGAGTCTTTACCTCGTCTAGAGAGGGGCAAACCCGTGATGAAATCCATAGACAAATCTTCCCAGGGGGCACTAGGAATGGGCACTAGGAATGGGCAATGGGGTGTAGAGGCCGTGTGGGCTTGACCTAGCTTTGGCTCTTTGGCACGTCACACAACTTCTACAAAACCTAGTCACTTGGTGGGTCATCTTAGGCCAAAAGAAATGTTCTCTTAACGCGGCCAATGTCTTACTAATCCCAAAGTGTCCACGACTTTCGTGTGCTTACTGAATCAAAAGGAGCCTAATGGAAGACCTAGGGATGCAAAGGCGACTAGCCTTGTATAAATAACCCTCAGAAAGGAAATAGGACTCAAACTCACGCGATCTCAGGCAATGCTCTAAAATAGGTGCAAAGAAAGGATCACTAGCATACAATTCTTTAATCAAAGCAAAATCCAAAACTTTAGTTTGCACATGAGTCAAGAGAACATACCTTCTAGATAACGCGTCTGCGACAATGTTCTCCTTTCCTTTCTTGTGGACCACGACATAAGGAAATGTCTCCAGAAATTCCACCCAACGAGCATGGCGTCGATTAAGGTGGGCTTGGCTCTTCAAATAGCTCAAGGCTGTGTGGTCGCTGTGGATGACAAATTCACGCGGCCAAAGGTAATGTTGCCATGTCTTGAGCATGCGTATGAGGGCATACAACTCTTTGTCGTAGGTGGGGTAATTTAGTGTGGCCCCTATGAGCTTCTCACTGAAATATGCAATGGGCCTCTTCTCTTGGTGTAGCACACCACCAATGCCTATGTCTGAGGCATCACACTCCACCTCGAAATGTTTGGCGAAGTCGGGAAGCTGGAGCAATGGTGCCTGGAACAAGGCCCTCTTCAAAGCCGAAAAGGGTTTTTCGTGGGACTCAAGCCATAAGACAGTGCTTCCCTTCTTTGTCAATTCATGCAATGGCATGGCAATGGAAGAGAAGTCTCAAACAAAACGCCTATAAAATCATGCGAGGCCTAGAAAGCTTCATACCTGTGTCGGCGTCGTCGGAGTTGGCCATTCTTTGATGGCCGCAATCTTTGCCTCATCGACGTATAGACCATCACTACTCACGACGTAGCCCAGAAAATTTGTGGATGCGGAGCAAAAACTGCACTTGGCCAGATTGGCAAACAGGCTCTCGCGTCAAAGGCATTCAAGCACAAGTCAAAGGTGATCGACATGCTCTTCCAGACTTCGTGAATACACAAGGATGTCATCGAAATAAACGACGACAAACTTGCCAAGGAATGTTCTCCAGACGTGGTTCATCACGCGCATGAAGGTGCTGGGCGCGTTCGTGAGCCCAAATGGCATGACAAGCCACTCATAGAGCCCGTACTTTGTCTTGAACACGGTCTTCCACTCATCACCTTCTTTCATCCTGATCTGGTGATAACCACTCTTCAAATCTATCTTGGAGAAAAGTGTGGTGCCATAAAGTTCATCAAGCATATCGTCGAGGCGTGGAATAGGATGCCTATACTTGACGGTGATCTGGTTTATCGCGCGATAATCAACACACATTCTCCATGTGCCATCTTTCTTGGGCACAAGGATCACATGCACAGCACAAGGGAAGAGAGATTCCCTTACGTAGCCGCGATCCAACAACTCTTGCACTTGGCACTGTAGCTCTTTGGTCTCTTCTGGGCCAGCTCTATATGCAGCGCGATTGGGCAAGGAAGCACCTAGTACAAGGTCAATCTGGTGCTCAATGCCTCTTAATGGAGGTAAACCTTGTGGCAACTCATCAGGAAATACATCATCGAACGCGGCGAGCAAGGTCGCGATTACTGGCGGCACGGATGCGGTGTTCGACGACTCGGGGATGCATGGAGTTGGCACAAGCAGAAAACATGGAGCTTTGCCAGTCAAACACGCAGTGAGGTCACTGGGCCTGGCTAAAAGCACGCGTTGCTCACACATTCCTTGCAAAGGAGACGTCTTCGACAACGGCGCGACAAACTTTGTCGATGGCGAGGCGCTACAGATCTGATGACACAAACTTTGCCCAAACGCGTGCTTTTAGCCATCAGATCCGTAACGCGGCATTCGAACACTCTGGTGTCGAAGGTGATCACGTACATCATGGCTCCGTGGCTGGGTAGTTGGTGTCCTCAAGTTGGTCTTATCGCGTCGCATATGCCCACTTGGTCGGCGACTGGGTCTCCTTGGCGTCGCGTCGGCTGGCTCGGCTCGGTGAGGGCGGCCTTTGTGTGGTGCTGAGCCCGGTACGCGTCTCTGGGTTCTCCTAGAGGCATAGCGATCATCAAAGTTGTATGGTTCAGAATACTCACCTTGAGTGTCCTCGGCGTCGCGGTCGTAGTCGAAGCCGTTGTCGAAACCAGTGATTGTGGCTCTGGGCACGTAGCGGTCCGCGTTCTAAACGAAGCCTTGGCGACTCTCGATGACACTTTGCATACGATTGAGTTGTGGTTGATGATGAGATGTCGAAGGCACAGTTCCTTTGCCTTTGTCTACTCTTGTCTTTGATGGACCGGCATCGGTGGCTCGTGGTTGAGCCGGCGCGTCCATAGTACTCAGGGGAATAGGATTGGGCACGAGTTGTGCATCGCGTTGTTGGGCTCTCAAAGCTGCATTCTCTTGTCTAAGGGCTTGGATCCCCCTTTGCTCCTCGGACAACGCGATGAGAGGGTCTTGTTGTGGGGGGTCAACCAGTGGTTGGTCTTGGGGTAGATCCAACGGTGGTTGAGGTGGGTTGTTGTTGTTGACTCCATGTTGGTTTTAACCGTGTTCAATCGTCATGGTACCTATAACAATATGGCCAGACATGGGAGTAAAAACGAACCAAAAGACAATGAAGAACAACAACCAAGCAAATCACTAGTCAAGTCACAAAGTTCACGTAGGTAGGGCTAGTTTGGGCTTGCCGTGAGGGTGGCTTGGCTTGACAAGAGATGGTGTATCAATCAAGTTGCAATCAAACAAACAAGAACAAATTGAAACCCTAAAACAAACGTAAACAAAGCAACCTAATAAGCAAGAAAGTACCTTCTAGGAAGCTTGACCTAGACGTCGGAGAGGTTGAGCTTAGATTGAGAGTGGGTTAGGGTTGCCTTATTTTGTCTTTCCCTAACTTTGGAAACTTTTTTTTTTGAATATCTTTTGGATATCTTTTTTTAATATCCGAGATCTTATCTTTTGATCTTTTCGGATTTGCAAAAGGAAACAAAAATAAAATCGGTCTAAGTAACAAGAATATCACAAGTGTGATCTTAGAGATAGGAGAGAGAAGATAAGAGTTGATATGATATCTTATAAGGAAATTCGGTTAACTTAACTAAAAAGTAAACTCTAGCTAACAAGGAAACTCTATCCACGCGTGAAATAAGGAAACAAAATATTCTAGCATGCAAGATAACAAATTACCTAACACACCAAAACATAGGGAACAAGGAAAAAAAATCAGCTAAGATAGGATCTTGTAGAAACCGAAGGTGTTGCAAAGATGGAAACTTTTGGTTTTTTCTCTTCTCTTTTCTCGCGAGATGTTACGAAAGCAAACGATGGGGAAAAAAAATTGTGAACAAAATGCAAACTTGAGTTCGTGACTTACAAGACTGCTGGGCTCTGATGCCAGTTGATGTGTTCTTGCCTCCGATGACAAGCCAATTGTCAAAAGGTGGCGCCTTGGGATCTAGTCTTGGGTGAGAAGTCACGTTGAACGTCACAACAATGAAGAAGATGGAGAACGCGTTGATGAACGCGATGATGAACGTGGTGGTGAACATGGTGGTGGTGCGGTGGTAAACGCAGTGGAAGCGGTTGTTGGGGTGAAAGGATAACGTTGGCGGAAGCGATTTGATGAGGGATAGATGACTTGAAGAGACAAGTCGTTGGTATCATAGCATCGACTGCGGGTGTCGTAGTGTCGACTGCGGGTGTCGTAGCGTCGACTGCGGGTGTCGTAGCGTCCACTGCGGTTGAAGGGAGATGCGAAGGAAGACTGTCTTGAAGGTTCAAGCGTTTGCCGTAGCGTCGGCGGCAAAGTGAAGGGGATGCGAAGATAGAGGGTTTTGACGTCCGATCAAGGGAAGGAGGATAAACACTCGACTTGAAATCTTGAATTAAATTGAACGTAAGAAATAAGAATAACAACAGGGGCTTTAAATAGCCAAAGAACTCGGCCAAGACCTAATGGGCTTGGACCGAGACGAACCTATGGGCTAGCCCATGCAAGCATGCAAAATGCACAAACCCAATAATAGAAAAGACTATAAAAGGAAACTATCTAAAATACGCAATAATACCAAATATAGAAAATGTCTCGAAACTATGAAAACGACGCGTTGAATGAGTACAAACACCGCGAGGAACAACGACTAAGGGTCGATGGCCTCACGAGTGGGTGCACGCGATGTTGTCTGTAAAGAACGCGTTGTTTCATTGCCGATGGTGGAGAGGACGACGAGGCCATAATTGGGTTACTAGTAGGTGGAATCAAACTATGATTAAGAGCATAGTAGTGTCGGTTACCTTGGTAAAAATAGGATATGTTTACGTTAGATTACAAGTTACTCTCCAAGATTAATTGTGAAAATTTCATTAGATGATTAGGATGAGTTCTGAAGCATATAAAAATCCGCAAATATTTATGATGATTCTAAAATGTGTCTTGAACATTATATAAAATTTAGACTTAAACGAGTTATGTACAAAGATTTGAAACTCGTGAATGTTGATTCCATTACGAAACCCATGAGTAGTCGTTAGAAAGCTTATATTATGTACTGTATTATGGTATTTTTAATAGAACTTTGTAGGATCTATAAGATGGTAAGAACCGAGGAAAACCGTGATTGAGGGTTGTATGCTGAATCCTGAAATATCCTGACTAGCATGAATTTTTAAGTATTAGTTAGAACTCAAAATGATGCGAAACATGTGACAATAGAAATATATTGAAGTTAGGTTTATGTAAAATTAGCTATGTAATTTTTGGAAGTCGTTATGTATTTGTTTGAGAATTTATGGGGAACTGCAACGTTCATAAATTCACGATCTTATCTTATTTCTAAGTTGATGATTAGTTGTCCATGCTTGGGTGTCCTAAGTATTTTGGGGATTAATTGTGAGGATTTCTATTCATTAGGTTCCTAATCTTGTTTTTCCTACTCCTTTTCTTTGGTGTCGGAAGTTCTTCCTGGAGGTAAGTTCTTCTGGACTTACTTAGCTTTCGATTCTTGTATGCGTTAGACTTGTAGATGGGGTATGTGGGGCCGCATTTTGGGAGACGACCCTAATTATTAAGTGTGTTTTACAATGATTTTATTACTGTTTTCAATTTGGTTTCGACCGGTATGGTTATAGGCATGGGGTAAGTCGTTGAGGAAGTGACCCCCGAGTATAACCAAACAACGAGGTGGGGCCCCTTCTCGAAATGTTAAATGTTTTGGCGAGTGCTCTAGTAGAGATTAGCCAGGGTTAGAAGTTAGATGTTTGGAAATGGACAACGAGTAGAGTTGCACACTAACTGTTGTGCCGAGATTAAGGCCGGAGGGTGCCATGATTGGTGATTGATCCGAGTTATTACATGATTGTTGAATGATCTAAATGACGATGTAATTATAGATCGATTTGTATTATGATTTGATTGTTACTTGATTTGAGATGTGATATGTTCATATAGATATCTTGTATTTCGGTTTTGCTTCACATGCTTTCTTCTGCTTGTTTAGTTCATATAAGAATCGCGAGCTAATGTGATAATTGTTGTGGTTTTTAGGTAATGTTACTGGTGTGTTTGGCACTCCAGGGGGACCCTTTTCGAATGATGGTGGCCAACCTCAACATGATGTGCCTTAGGATAGGTTGCTCGGTTTGTTATGAGCTTGTTAGAGTTTATTGGGTTGTCTAGGAACCTTTCATTGGTCCTTGGAATAGTTGAGATATTATTTTAGTTTTAGTCTTCCGCATCGCTTCTCTAGTTATACTTTGGTCATCGCATACATGCCGATTTTCATTGACATTATTTAATAAATATAAGTTGGATAGTTTTCATTGTTTTCTCGACATGCCTTTGTTGGAAGGTCCAATTTAGTGATTTTGTTGTCAGGCTAGGTCTAGTTGACCCATGTGTGGTCCACTACCATGTAACGTCCTGGGTGTCTAGATGGGGTGTTACAATTAAAGTGAAATATTTGAACAACAAAGACAAGTATAAACAAAATGGTCTCTTTCCTTTTATATTCTTCATATATCAAATTTGATATAGAAACAAATCTAGCAATGGGTCTACTGTTATGCTAAGATCATTGTGTTAGGGAACTCTAGCTAGTTTTGTTTGATTTGGGTGATCATTAACAATGTTATAAAACAAATATAGCTACATATGATGAACCTTCAACATCTCATTGAAATAGTTTTTGGGTTTATTTGGTGATGAGTCTATTGTTTTGCTGAGATCTGTGGATAGATGTTGACAAATGAAAGAATAGGGTTTGTGGGAAATTTCCTCTGATTGAATATGCCTCTCCAAGGTAGATTTTATACAAGTATACAAGATCTTATCAATAGATAAGGATATGGAAAAGATAGAAAAGATAATTATAAGATATATTCTATCCTTAATAACAATATTCCCTAATACTCCCCTCAAGTTAGAGCATGCAGATAGAGGATGCCCAAGTTGGACGAAAGATGAGAGAACTATGGTTTGGCCAAGGCTTTGGTCAAGATGTCCATAGGTTGCTGGGCCATAGAAATGTAAGAGGCTTTGACTTTTCCCGAAAGAATTAAATCTCTCACAAAATGACAATCGATCTCTATTTGCTTTGTCTGCTTATGGAAGACCGGATTAGCAGAAATATGTATCACAACTTCACTATCACACAATATACGTATGTGAGCCTCATGACGGACTCCAAGAGAGTGAAGTAAGGCCTTAGGCCAAATAATTTCCCAACATGTGGTTGCTATAGACCGATACTTAGCTTCTGCTGAGGAGCGTGAAACGGTAGGTGATTTCTTGGTCTTCCAAGATATAGGCAATTTTCCAAGTTTAACGAAATAGCCAATAATTGACCTGTGTGTGAGGGGACAAGCGGCCTGGTCAGAGTTGCATAACGCAGTAAGCCTGAGGGAGCTAGCTCTAGTCAAATGAAGACCTTATTCGAGATGGCTCTTGAGAAACCGTAGGACCCGTAATGCGGCCAACCAGTGTGCCTCCTTTGGTTTCTGCATAAATTGGGATAGAGTATGAATAGGAAATTACAAATCAGGCCTTGTGATCATCAGATAGATCAAACAACCCACGAGGCGTTGGTGATGTGATCATGGGGACGACTCAGAAGAAGGTTCGAAGAAGAAAGACTTCGGAGGTACAAGATGATCACACAACTAGTCCAAGTGTCACATGTGGTTCGAGGAAGAGACACTTAATGATGAATATTTATGAAGCTTTATCTTTGATTCCACCTAAAAGTCAGGTTGAGGTAGAAACCAAAGTCATGGAGCCAAGCCAGAGAGTCAAGAAGAAACCACCCATTGCGCGCTAAGACGGTAGCTCCCCCCACTATCAGATGATCCAACCACTTTTGATCGCAAAACCATGGATCGGTATGAGAAGCTATACCATTAGGAGCACCCTAACCAAGCTTCACAAGAAAGGCACGAGTAGATTCCAAGTTGGATCAAGAAGGATGTCTTTTTCCACCCTGTTGATGACTCGAGAAACGAGGTCAATGTTGAAGCATAAGCTATCTTCTTAGGCCTGGTTTTAACTTGTCATGGCTAGGGTTTAGGCCCATTTTGTGAAGTACACGTGTGTGAGGCTCATTAGAGTTTAGCTACTTATTATATAAGCTTATGTGAGCTCCATTTGGTAGGTAGACAAGAATCAAATCAAACCGTAAGCTTAAAGCTTTGTTTTCAAGTTCAAATTATCAAGTTTTTCAGTCCTTCTTTTCCTTTGATTTGTTCCTTTGGTGGTACCTATCCAATCAAACAAATCAACCCCGAACTCAATCCAAGAAGGTGTCCTTCCTACGATCAAGTTCAAACCTTGCTTGCTTCTTGGTGGTACCTATCCACAAATCATACAAGTCACTCAAGTCTTTTTGGTGACACCTATCCAAGGAGACGTTGAGAGCTTATCCCGAGCTCTAATTGAGAAATGGAGTCTATCCTTCCTCGACACAAATTCAACCCTTGTTTGAAGTTTGGTGGTACCTATCCTAGCCTCAACCAAGTCTCCCAAGTCTTCTTGGTGGAACCTATCAAAGGAGGTGTTGAGTGCCTATCCTTCACGCCCTCTAGTAGTCCTTCCATCATGCTGGCGACTTAAGTATCTTTGAAGGCGACTTTCCTTGACCCAGTATGAAGATCCCTGTCCTAGTTCACATCATTTGGTATCAGATCAATTTTCAAGGTACTCAAACCATTGCTCGTCTTGTTCTCAAGTTTAGGGTTTGTTAGTGCTTGCTAATCTAAGACTGAACCCATATGTATCCTGACTGATGGCTGACCTAATTTTCCCTATCCAAACCGCTTACCTGACTTCCTTTGTGCCTTGCGTCCCAATCCGTACTTTTAAACTTGCAACCCAAGTTGTACTTTTGACCTTGCGACCCAAGTCGTACTTTATTATAAAAAAAGAAAAAAAAGAGAAAGAAAGAAAAATAAAACCTAGCATTCCAAGTTTTACTTTCGGACCCTGCATCCCAAGTTTTACTTTTTTAACCTTGCATCCCAAGTAGTTACCCTAACCTAAACCTATCTACCACCTGCTCATCATTGTACCTTGGTTAATGCTTGTCTTGCATATGTTATGTCTCTTTTATAGTTTAGTTTCGGCCTAACTTATTAAAAAATATTAAGTATCTTGTCTAGTCCCGCATCTTCTTGTTATTACATTTGTTGGCAAAAAATTAAAAACAAAAATTTGGAATTAACAATAAGAAAAAGAGGTAGAGCTTAGAAAAATCCGAACATGGCAAAAAAATAGAAGAAAAATGAGCTAAGGTTAGAAAAACTCGGACTCCATGAAAAGAAAAGGAAGTCGAGCAAAAGGCCTAAGTTGTATAAGTGTGTGGACTGAATTTGTGTCTTGTATCACAACTAAATGAAGTATAAAATTAACTATATTTGTGACATACTTGCTTGTTAAGACTTGACCGTGGTGCAACTTCTCTTCCCACCAAACACTAGCCAATATCCTGACATGAGTCGAGTACTTCCTATCCTAATTTTGAGTTCATTACTTGCTAGATCTTTCCTTGTACTTGTTGCTTTTATTACAATGTCATAGGCCAATCAAGTGGCCCCTAAGGAATGAAGCCTGCAATGTGGTCCATCCACTTCATGGAAACTTTGAACGAACATGCTAAGGAAAGAGAAGAGCAAGCAAAGGCACAAGAGGAACAAATTAGATGTGATTACAAAAATGCCCTACAAAATTTACAAGCTCAATTTTGAATCTCTTAAGGTTGAAAGGAGATTAAGGTGGAGTTTGAGGTCTCATAGGCGCAACCAACAAGGAGACCATATGAGTGACGCAAATAACCCGTAATGCAAGTACTCTTAAAGAAGCCACCCAAGATGCCAACGAGGCTGCGATGCACCATGCCCCTCCTTCTCTTATGCTGCATCAACCACTTCCTCCACCCCCATTGTCGGTCCAAAGTGAAAATGAAAAGGGCAAATGTTTAGGAGCAAGACCTTAATGAAGAAAAAATAGAGTTAAATGAGGAGAGAAAAGAGTCAAACAAGACAAGGGATGTAATCCTTGAGTCACCTACTCCGTTCACACCTTTGAGGCCTAGACAAATGGTCACCGTTCCTAGGTGGTCAATTCTAAAGAGAAATGAAGCCCCTCCTACAACATTGCAAAAGTATAACGAACTTCAACCTGCGACCTTTCCTAGGTTTGATGTTTTATGGAGACTCCATGGTTGGATGCAACCTCCAAAACTCCTTCATGTTTTCCATTCGAACTCCAAGAAGAGGAAGTCACCATCCATGTGATCCCAACGACATATTCTAAAGAGGAAAGGGGAGTCCCATCATCTCTTAGAACTTTTCATTTGTGCCCATCTTCGTTTAATTGTTTTTCATCACATAGGGTGCATGTTTCTAATTTTTTAGAGGACTTGTTTAAATCTTTCCATTTGGTATCTACTAGTCGACGCTTAACTAAAAAATTCATATTTCCATCTAAGAAGGGGGAATTTTTTTCCTATATAAGATTTTTTGAAACTTAATTCTTAAAATAGGCTCATTTTAAAATATTTTCCCAATATAGGCTGGATGTTAGCTTCGGCGTAACTCGTTGTGTGAAACAACGACTTATTAAAGGAGAGTCTCCGTAGGATATAAAGACTTATACGACCTTAGAAGGAAAAAAAGAAAAAAAAGAAGGAAAGTTGTTGTTTAAAACAACAACTTACTCTTTTTTAAAAAAATATTAATGTTGAAATTAGAGCGAAATAGAAATCCCAAATCAAATCCTGATGGAGCATAAAAAACGTTTAATTAATAAAATTACCGCTTCACATCTTTTCCTTTAATCTTTTTCCCCACGTTGTTCAGATTCTCTCGAACCCAGTTAATTCTTTAGAAAATGCCCCCTAGTCTGAAAAGAGAGAATTTGTTAGCAAAAACTCCCCCCCTCGCTTCTTTCCGACAGATCTATCAACCGTCGGTGCCACTGGAATTGAGATGGGGAAGGCCAAAGGTGCGGCGATCTCCCACTCGATGAAATCCTTCTCCACTCCTCTGGATTCTTCTCTCCCATCGACGCTGCAACAATGAAGATGGGGAGGGGGAAGATAACTTTTGGGAGATATGTAAATTAAGATGGCAGAGAACATGTTCATGGAATTTGGTATGAGAGATGTGAAAATGGAGGGGTTAAATTGGATTTGGACTGAGATGAAGGAATTTGGGTAGATGAAGATGATATTTTTATTTTTTGTTTTTAGGAAACCCTCCATGGCTTTGATTTCAACATTTTTTATTATTATTTTTAAAGTTTTTTCCTTTTCTAAAATGGTGTAAGTCGTTGTACCACATGGCGACTCTCCTCCAATAAATCCTTGTTTCCCACGACGACTTATGCTGAACTTACTCAACCAGCCTATATTGAGAAAATCTTTTAAAACGAGCCTATTTCGGGAATTAAGTTTAAAAAAATCCTATATTAGAAAAAATTTCAAGAGGGGAGCCCCTTGTGTTTTACAATTGTTTATGATTATACGACTCTGTATTACCCTTCTAAACTCCTAGGTTGTTCTTCTCTTGGATATTTTAAAGTTCTTCATTACGTCACCTTCTTTGTAGGACACGCGGATTTGAGGACAAATACTTTTGAAGAAGGGAGAGTGATACACCCTCGGTCGTGACATTGACGGAGGCCCAAGAGGATGACATGCTGAGTGTCAGAACCGAAGGCCCGATCACCAGAGCTAGAGCCAGGGCCATTTCCCAGGCCACACAGTCCATCACGACCAAGGGCATGGCGCGAGATAGCCGCGCCATCGACAGCGCGCCACACGTCGTCCTCTGCGCCATCATTGGCCAAGCTGCGGCCAACAACGAGGCTCTTTGATATTACCTCGGCACACTTGGGGTTATTTGACTACTTTTGGCATTTTGAGGTTCATGTGCCAGTTTCGAGATGATAACGCATCAGAGGGGGGGGGGGATGATGTGATCATAGGCACGACTCAGAAGAAGGTTCGGAAGAAAGACTTAGGAGGCACAAGATGATCACACGACTAGTCCAAGTGTCACATATGGCTCAAGGTAGTGACACTCAATGATGAATATTGATGAAGCTTTATCTTGGATTCCACCTAAGAGTCAGGAAGAGGTAGAAACCAAGTCAGGGAGCCAAGCCAGGGAAACAAGAAGAAACCACCCGTTGCGCGCTAAGACGGTGGCTCCGACACCATCATATGATCCAACCACTTTTGACCGCACAACTATGGGTCCATATGAGAAGCCATAACATGATGAGCACCCTGACCAAGCTTCACAAGAAAGGCATGAATGGATTCCAAGTTGGATCAAGGAGGATGTCTTTTCCGCCCTCGTTGATGACTCGAGAGACGAGGCCGATGTTGAAGCATAAGTTGTCTTCTTCAGACTGGTTTTAACTTTTCATGGCTAAGGTTTAGGCCCATTTTGTGAAGCTCACGTGTGTGAGGCCCATTGGAGTTTAGCTACTTATTATATAAGCTTATGTTAGATCCTTTTGGTAGGTAGACAAGAATCAAATCAAACCCTAAGCTTTAAGCTTTGTTTTCAAGTTCAAATTATCAAGTTTTCAGTTCATCTTTTCCTTTGATTTGTTCCTTTGGTGGTACCTATCCTTCTTACGATTAAGTTCAAACCTTGCTTGCTTCTTGGTAGTACCTATCCAAGAATCACACATGTCACTCAAGTCTTTTTGGTGGCACTTATCCAAGGAGACGTTGAGCACTTATCCCGATCTCTAATTGAGAAGGTGGAGCCTATCCTTCCTCGACACAAGTTCAACCTTTGTTTGAATCTTGGTGGTACCTATCCTAGCCTCAACCAAGTCTTCTTGGTGGAATCTATCCAAGGAGGTGTTGAGTGCCTATCTTTCACGCCCTCTAGTTGTCCTTCTATATTGCCGAACCTAAGTAGCCTTGGAGGTGACTTTCCTTGACCCAGTACGAAGATCCCTAGCTCGGTTCACATCAGTTGGTACCCTTCTAGATTGGCGTGATCTGCGCCGTCAACCGTGGCCAAGCGATGGTTCAGATCCATAGGAGAGTCGCAGGGCTTGCAACCGAGTAGACAAGAATCAGTAATAATCTTCATAGCATACTTGCATTGAGAATGGTAAATACCTCATGAGTTCTAGGCAATTTCGAGACCATGAAAGTACTTCAGAAGGCCTAGATCCTTCATTTATCAACAAGTGCTCAAGTAGTTCTTGAAGGAGGAGATATCAGTCGTATCACTACCAACAATGATGAGGTCGTCAACATAGACAAGGAAATGAAGAACATGGCCATTGCGTGCCAGGGAGAAGAGTGAGTAATAAGCATAGTTTTGCTGAAAACCGAACGCCTTGAGGTATGTTGTTATCTTTGTGAACCAATTCTGCGGAGCTTGTTTGAGCCCGTAAAGTGATTTTTGTAGCTTGTAGACTGTACCAGGTGGGACGTTGGGATAGCCATTGGTGGCGTCATGTAGACCACCTCATCCAGGTTGCCATGGAGGAAGGCGTTATGGACATCCATCTGATGCATTTCCCATCCAAAGATCACAACTACTGATAGAAACACTCAAACTATGACCATCTTCGCAACGGGTGTAAAAGTCTCTGTGAAGTCAATCCCTTTAATCTGCCTGTTACCTAGAACTACCAGGCGAGCCTTGTATCTTTTATTAGACCCATCAGACTTGTATTTGATGCGATACACCCACTTGCACCTAATCGGCTTCTTATTAGGTGGAAGGCTAGTGAACACCCATGTTTTGTTTCAGTCAAGACCATCCAACTCAGAACGCATGGCCTGATGCCATTTCTCATGTTGGACGACCTCTGAATAGGAAGTTGGCTCGTGTCCGATAGTGATTGTCGTGAGGAACCTGGAATGGTTAGCCAAAAACTTATCAGATGTAACATAAGTGGCCATTGGGTAGATCGTACCTGAGGACGATGAAGATGGTTATGATGTGGGTATACTGAGGGGAGGAGGGGGATCTTGACTTTTGCTGGTGTGACAGACATGGTCATGAAGTAGTACAAACGTCTACCGGGGCCGTCCACTGCGACAAGGTGTGATCGCGTCAGGGTCCGGATTGTATGACTGACTGAAGCATTGCGGTGTTGTGTCGATAGGGGTGACGGGGCTACGAGGAATCAGACTCGAAGTAGCTGAGAGAGGTGGCGTTGCGGCGATCTCAGAGGTGCTCCCCCTTGTTGTGGGAGGCGCCAGATCATCATAAATAGCAGGATGGGGCCAAGTCGGCTAAACTGTGATGTGATCCAGGTCTACATCAAGGTACAATAGAAGGCTAAGGGATGCACCATCCCTAAAGGAGCATCAAAGGGAGTTAAGCTAGGGTTTCTCAACCCTACCAAGTCAACACCCTTCAAATCAAGACAAATCAGTACTAAGCCTCATAAGGAGTCAAATGAAGGTCGTTTACCAATGGAGGGACCAAGAGGAGGAGAAGTTCTTGGAGGACAACCCTTAGACACCCGGTGAGCGACGGTCCCAAGGCCATTTAATATCCCACTTAAATTAGAAGGGTAATATGGTAATTTCAATTTGATAAAAATAAAGTCATGAAATTTATTTTAGTTCTTTTAGAGGAGTAATTTAAATTTTCATTAACTTAATTTCAAAAGTTGGGTTATGATAATTTTTGGGTACAAATTATCAAATGGGTTATAATAGTAGAGACCCATTCACATACACAACCCCCTTAAGATAAAAACTAAGCATTAATAACAGCTCTTGGATGAAGGAAATCAACAACCCAGATTGACTCTAAGATAATCAGCCAAAAAAAAGCAAGCTTCTAGGAAGTAGTTACACGGTGGCATTTTTGCAATTTAAGACAAAATTCGATTGAAAGACGAAAATACCCTTCCGTTTAAAACAAGCCAAAAAACAAGAGACGGAGATGAGATTGGATCTGGTTATGGAGTAGCTTCGACGAGGCGGAAGCTGTCAATCGGCGACGTGCAGCGCCTCGAATGGGACGCCTTAGAGGGGAAGATCCGGCGGTGGATCTGGGCGGCAAAGGTATGTGTTCGCACCCTCTTTGCAAGCGAGAAGCGTCTCAGCGAGCAAATCTTTTACGGCGCTGCTGCCGTGGAAGGAACCGACAATCAATGCTTCCTGGAGTCGGTGAAAGCGCCGGCAATTCAGCTCTTCAACTTCGCGGAGGCGATAAGCATCAGTAGGAGGTCGCCGGAGAAGCTCTTCAAGATCCTAGACCTCCACAACGCTCTGGCCGAGCTCCTCCCTGACGTCGACGTCATATTCTGCTCTAAGCCGGTGAATTCGATCAGAGTTCAGGCGGAGGAGATCATCTCCCGGTTGGCGGAGGCGGCGCATGGGATCTTATCGGAGTTTGAGAATGCCGTTCTACGGGAGACTTCCAAGATTCCGGTCCCCGGTGGTACAATTCATCCCCGGTGGTACAAATTTTTTGAATTGTTAGTGGACACAAGGTGTTTTACGAATTGCCAAAGAGAAAAACTGAGGTAAGTGCACACAAGGTTATTTCATTGCTCTGAATGATTTTAGCACCGCCTGTAAAGTCGTCGGGAATATGTGGGCAACTGTATCTAGTAGAGCCTCTTGATGCGTGTTCACAGTTGACAAATAAGATGCACACTAGTGGGAATTCGAGTTCTCCGTTTGCATTGATAGTAAGGGGTAATTGCAGCTTTGAGGAGAAAGTTAGAGGAGCTCATGTAACATCCTCCATCTCTAGGCCGACCCTTTACAGGGCTGTAGCCCATACACCCCAACCCTTCCTTGGTGGCTCCACCTAATTAATACGCAGCCATCTCCAAGAGGTTGTTCGTGAGTCTCGAACTCGAGACCTCACGCTTTAACAAGAAGCCTTGCGCTCTCTTGTCACCAATTGCGCTGTAACACAATTGGTGACAAGAGAGCACAAGGCTTCTTGTTAAAGCGTAAGGTCTCGAGTTCGAGACTCACGAACAACCTCTTGGAGATGGCTGCCTATTAATTAGGTGGAGCCACCAAGGAAGGGTTGGGGTGTATGGGCTGCAACCCTGTAAAGGGTCGGCCCAGAGATGAAGGATGTTACAAAAAAGTACACTTTATGTTGGTGCCTGACCTTGCCGACTACGGGCCTGACAGACACCCCGGCACTGCCATCCTTAACAGGCCTGCAGGCCGTGTACCCCAACCCTTCCCCCCAAATGGGTAGGTTGTTGGTGAGAGTCGAACACACGACCTCTCCACCCTTTATCAAGCGCCTAAGCACCTTGATACCAATTGTGCTGGCTTGGACTCTGCGAGGTCCATTCCTTCGATATAGGTCAAGAGGTTTGGATTCTGCGAGGTCCATTCCTTAGTGATATGTCCTGCGTGATAGAGCATATATTTAAAAGCTTATAACGTAATGTGAGTTTTGGAATTAAATAAGATAAAGTGCCCGAGTGCACATAATTAATATACCTTTGGCGAGTAGTGCAGCTAAGTAAATAGTGCTGCTAGGAAAGCTCGTCTCGACTTTTGATAAGAGTACGTTCTCTTTCCAATCTAGATTCGCTGTAAGCGGTGAGGTTGGTCGTGAACCGAAACATCTAAGTCAGCTTTTAAATCACTGATGTCTGATTCTGTAAACGTTCCAGATTTGTCATATTTCCTTAAGACTCACTTCCGTTGGAATCTTCTTTCGGGTCAATTTCTGTGAAGATTCAGTCTTCCAGAATCTTCTCTTGTGCATGTCTTTTGTCATATTCAAGTATAGTATGGTGGTTGACTAACCTACTCGACTTTTATTCGAGAGACGAGGAGTCTAACCTAATACGACTACTTTGAACCTTCTGCTTTGTGCCCTTGCATGGTCTATTCATTTAGACTAACCAACCGCAATTGTTATCTGCATTGTTGGCTGGTGTCATCAGTTCGATTCGGCACATCAGATAGAGCGAAGATATGAGGAGACTAGAATGACTATGAAGATGATGGTGATTTTTGGATGTTTTAATAATTATCTTTTAATCAGGTTGAGATCCTTGGGCAGGTGATCATTACGATCACAACCCTTTTTGTAATATTTCAAGAAAGACTTTCGCTGTAACTTATTTACTCTGTTATATATTTAAAAAGACTTCCACTATACTTTGTTTAAAACTCTGTGTTTGTCCTATTCGGGATTGGGATGTAATCCCGGGACTCATGTTTTATATGAATAAAGTTATCATTTTGTATCATTGTATTTCATGATTTGTTTTCAAACGGTAAAGCCTGGGGTGACTTCGGTGAGGAATATCGGAGTCACTGGCGGTAATACCTTTCCAAGTGGGTTAAGATTTGGGGGTGTTACAGTTGTGGTATCAGAGCTAAAGTTTTTAAAACGGGTTGGGTATTTGAAAACCATTTACTCGTTTTCGATTGAAAGGTATTTTCAAAAGGCTCTGAGTTTAAAAATAAAAATGGTGTTTTCATTTTCAACCGTTCATAGTCATGTCTTCTATACAGTCTGATATAGTAAGCTTGTTTCTATATCTAGAAAGATTAATTCCTTCCCCGTTGCCCCGTTAGACATGGGTGCATTCTGTTCTCTTCAGAGGAACCCGGAAGAAGCCAAGGTGGTTTCGCCATCTCCAATAATGCTTGAATTCCCAGTTCCCTCGCTATGATTTGAGGTTGTAGAACCCAGTTACTCGGTTTAAGTTCATCAATAGAATTACCAAGTTTCATCTATTCTAAGTTGATTTTATTATGATAAATATATCAGAATGATATTAATGTGATAAAATCCTTGGAATTTGATCGGTAAACAGATGGTGAACACGAGGAACGTTATCCGTGCTGGTGCTGGGCCGAGTAATGACCCCAAACCAAATGCGAGGAATGCTGCAGACCCAACATGAGAGCGTGATTCTGTCTTCAATAATAATCCAAGAGGCAATGACCAAGCTCAGGCCGACGCTCCAATAGTGCTCGATGCAGCAACAGTCGCAGCAATTCGGGGGATTGTTATGCAAACATTCACCAATATAATGCGACCGATCTCACCTCAGGCACAAGGTGTGCCAGTACCTCCAGAAGTTCCAAGGTTTGAGGAACAAGAGACCCCTATACTACAGGAAGGTATGATCAGAAATAGAGGTGATTATGGCCGAGCACTAAAGGCCATTAACTCTATGAGACCTAACAGTTATGATGGAAAAGGAGAGCTAGTCAGAGTGACTCATTGGTTCTCACATATGGAACGGTTGTTTCGTAATGTTGAGTGCACAGAAGCGGAGAAAGTGCACATAGCTTCTCTACAGTTGAAGGATGAAGCCAGTGAATGGTGGGAGAGTACCGGCTTAGCTGATAGCCCTGTTTTGAACTGGTCTATGTTTAAGACAAAGATGACAGATCATTTCTTCTCTCGAGCTATGAGGGATGAGAAACACAAGGAGTTATTGTATCCTAAGACGGATGGATTGAAGGTGACCGAGCTTGCCACTAAATTCAATCATTTACTACAGTATGCTGAACCAGAGATATCCAGTGAGGCACAGAAGATCTGGTACTTCCATGAATGGATGAACCCAGATATTAAACCATGGATGGTGCACCACACATGCTCTACTCTGGAACAGTACGTGGATGCAGCCTACAAGTTGTAGGTAACTCTGGAGGAGTCAACCAGGAAGCGTGATAGCCAGAGGCAAGTGCAGAACCAACCTCAGACAAGTGGGTTTAAACGTCCCGCGCCACCTTCGGATTTTGCCAAATCCAGCAAAGCAAACACAGAAATGACTCAAGAAGGGTCAACACAGCAATCGAGTCAGAGCAAGAGTCTGATCCAATGCCAAAATTGTGGTGCATCTGGGCACACAAGTTTTGCGTGTCTGAATGAAAAGAAGACATGTTTTGGTTGTGGGAAGGAAGGGCATATGCAGAGGTTCTGTCGGCAGGGAAAGCAGAAAGGAGCGAAGTCACAACAGGGGTCTGTTAATCCAAACAACAGACCTAGGTTTAAACCAGCAGAGACTTCCAATCCTTCGATGCAGACAACTGCGCAAAATAAGGGGAAAGCCCCAGTGGCTTCTGAAAGTCAGAGCCAACTCCTTTACGAGATACGTGAGGCGAATGGACCCTATGCTCCAAATGCTTAGAGTACTTTGTATCTGCATTCTACTTTTGTTGAGCTACTCAGTCTTTCATTTTGGATGGTTGTAAGTTAAGTTCTGTTTGCGACAAGTTTTGTGAACCTTTTGTTGTAAATATTCTTAATAATAAAGGTTTGGTTAGAACCAATTGTCGGTCGGAATTTTCGATTACCATCAAGGGTATGAAATTCGAAGCAATTTGACGCTGATAACGACAGGTCTATCAAGACGATAGCTGCATTTAAGCTACTTCGACAAGGTTGTGTCGGGTACCTTTGCTACTTGGATCCGCCCATGAAAGATGAACCTTCAGTTCTTGACATTTCAATCGTTGTGAATTTCCGGATGTCTTTTCAGAAGATATTCCTGGTTTACCCCCGTAGCGTGACGTGAAGTTTATAATTAATCTCGAGTCGGGTATCGCGCCGAACTCAAAGGCACCGTACCGGATGGTTCCTGCTGAGAAGGGAAATGTATAAGAGGGATAGATCATAGGGAACTTGTTTCCTCTATTACGACCAGTGTAGAACCAATGGTTAAGATTTGCTTTTGAAAAGCCAAGTGTACAAAGTCGTAGGTATTACTTTGGAAGATCTATTCGAAGCTTTGTATGGTCGCAGATGCAGATCTCCGATTTGTTGGGATAAAAATGAACTCACGATATATAGTGGAAACCCTGATTAGCAAAATTAGCTTCTCAAAGAAAAACCACTACCTTCAAGCTTTCGCTTGAGAGGATTTTGAAGCGTGTACTTGTCTTATTGATTTCTTGCTTGATTACACTTGTATCCTGGACTTCGACATCTAAACAACTAGCTAGACTCGAAACCTCTTCTACAACGATGAATCAAACTCAACCCTCAAAGACTTACACACACCTCACTTCTTTTCTTTCTTCTTTTTGTTCTCTCTATTTTCCGTCGTCGTGGTTACATAGAAATGAATCCACACCTCTATTAAATACAACTCGGCAAACCCTAAATGTAACAAGATAAAATCTATTCAAATATGGTAACAAGAAGATATGTTTTGCTGGAGGAATAATATCCCTAGCCGTATATATTAATAAAAGGAAAGAATTCCCTTAAATTAATATAAACGGATGCGATAAGATTCTTCTCTCTCCAATCTGCTTATCTAAGGAAAGAATCCCTAAGATAAGGAATCGAGCTTCTCTCTCCATATCTCCTCCAACGGCTAGATCCTTCCAGCCGATTTCTTCAATCCTTGACCGCGTGTGCGCCTTGATTTATTTCCATAAATAACACGCTGGATTTCTTCCTTCCATTCGCAGCTTCGATCTTGTTCGTCACTGTTGTTCCTTCAGAGGTAACAAAGCACAAGAACAGAGCTTTGTTCCCTCTTCAATCCTTTGCTGTGAAGGTTCCCTGAGACAACTGTCTTTGTTCCTAAAACACTTAGTACCCAGATTAGTTGAATGTTTGTCACTATCAAAACCTAAGGAATTCAACAAATTCCCCCTTTTTGATGGTGACAAACATCCTTGATAATAAAGCATATACATACGAGATAAAGATAGTTGTATGGGGAAAGGTTCTCCACACAAGACCATAATAGTTCCCCCTCAACACAGCAACATATGAAACCATGTGCTGTTCCCCCTCAACCAAAGCTACCTGTCATTTTCCCCCTTTTGGCATCATCAAAAACACAGTGAAGAGTTAGAGATGAAAGATCACAGCCAGATGAACATTATTCCCAATCGCATTAGATTGAAACGCACGAACACGGACAACATGTTAAGAGAACAACAAGATATGCAAGGAGACCATTTATGATCAACATGCCAGTAAATGTTCACACACGAATCAGAGACAAGGAAGTTCGAAAAGGAGAGGGATAGATGTGCTAGGGAACAAAAGAGGTATTGGATAGCCAGAGAAATACGAATTAAGTACCACTGGGGCCAGCAGTAGATCTGAAGTATGACTAGCAATAGAGTTCATCTTTTGTTCCCACTCAAAGCTTGTGCTTCCTTATTGTCGTCAGCATCCATCATAGGCTCAGCTAATGGAGGAGAGAATCTTTGGTTCCTTCTTTTCCCTTCTTTGTGTATCTTGTGATGTTCCGGTTTTTTTTTTTTTTTTGAACATCACACCCTTCAGCTTGCCTTCTTTCACCAGGGATTCATTCGGAGCCCACTACTTCTCACCTGCAACATCAGCTTTTAAGCACGAACTCTCCTTAGGCAGTTGTAAGCCAGCATCACATATCATACCTGTCGAATCCTATCCATAGACCATAGTGGCAACAATTTGTATTCTCGACTTTTCGAAAAAGTAGAAGAGTGTGATGCGGAGGTAATGTTACCAGAGAGGGTACAAAGAACATCACACAAAACATATATGAGAATTTTTCAATAATGTGTAATCATGAATGAGAGACTCCCAGATGTGAATGATTAGAGGGGCTCATAGGGAGCATCAAACATAATGGCTAAGGTAAGCTGTAGAGTCAACAATCATTTGGGCTTATAACGAGGGATCAATGCATCAAGTTGACTCTTTTGGGCCGAAGGAAATCTGACTCATGTATTAGCAAGATAGCATAGAGAGCATGCATGAAATGTGCACATAAGTGAAGTATTAACATGAGTCTAAGCAAGTCAATCAACTAATGATCAAGAGAAGCAATGCAGACCAAGACATGATGATTCACCTTTCACACTTTACCATGTAATTTAGCCAATCATCGAGGGAACATAACATGTAGACAGTCAGTTTAGAGAGATCATACCTAGTTCCAAACGGAACTGTTCAAATGGTTCCCTGTTTAGTGCCTTGGTGAAGATGTCGGCGATTTGATCCTTAGTTCCACAGAAATCCATTGTCACCAACCCTTTCTCCACACAGTCACGTAAGAAGTGATGTCTTATCTCAATGTGCTTGGTACGTGAGTGTTGCACCGGATTCTTGGAGATATTTATGGCACTTGTATTGTCACAGAGAATGGGAATGGAGTTAAGAAGAATACCATAGTTGCTGAGTTGTTGTTTGAGCCATAGGAGTTGAGTGCAACAAGCAGCAGCGGCTATGTATTCAGCTTCTGCAGTGGAGAGAGCCACAGAGTTCTGCTTCTTTGACCCCCAGGAGACCAGACACAGCCCAAGGAACTGAGTCATTCCAGAGGTAGATTTTCTGTCCACTTTGTTCCCTGCGAAGTCAGCATCTGTGTATCCGACAAGATCAAGGCTTCCTTCCCTTGGATACCACAGACAAAGATCATATGTTCCTTTCAAATATCTCAGGATCCTCTTCACTGCTTTGAGATGTGTCTCTTTGGGATCGGCCTGAAAACGAGCATAAAGACATACACTATACATAATATCAGGCCTACTGGCAGTGAGATATAGAAGCGAACCTATTATTCCTCGGTAGAGGGATGGATCGATTCCTTGTTCATGTTCGTCTTTTCCCATTGGATTGTTTGGAGATATGGGAGTGGTGAAGGGTTTTGCATCATTCATACCAAACTTTTTGACACACTCCCTGAGATACTTCTGTTGGTGCACTTTGGTTCCCTCATCTCCCTGAGATACTTGCAGACCTAGGAAGAACTTGAGTTCTCCAACCATGCTCATCTCGAATTCACTGGCCATCAGCTTAGAGAATTTCTGAACCAGTTTATCATCAGTGGATCCAAAGACGATATCATCCACATAGACTTGGACCACCAGAATATGCTTCCCTTCCTTCAGAAGGAATAGAGTCTTATCGACCTTTCCTCGAACGTATCCGTGTGTCAGAAGAAACTGTGAGAGCCTTTCATACCAGGCCCTCGGGGCTTGCTTGAGACCATACAGAGCTTTGTCTAAAATGTAGACATGGTCAGGTTGAGTGGTGTCCTCAAAGCCGGGTGTTTGCTCCACGTAGACTTCCTCCTTAAGAACTCCATTCAAGAAGGCAGTCTTGACATCCATCTGTTGCAGCTTGAACCCATGGAAAGAAGAATACACAATTAGGAGTCTTATTGCTTCTAACCTGGCAACGGGAGCAAAGGTCTCATCATAGTCGATGCCTTTCTGCTGGTTGTAACCTTTCACCACCAGCCTAGCTTTGTTCCTTGTGACCTGACCTTGATCATCCAACTTGTTTCTGAACACCCACTTGGTTCCAATCACTGTTCTGTTCCTTGGGCGAGGAACTAACCGCCAAACCTTGTTTTTCTCGAACTGATGGAGTTCTTCTTGCATGGCGTTTATCCAGTCAGCATCCTTCAACGCTTCTCCTACAGTTTTGGGTTCTTGCAACGAAAGAAAAGCATTGAAGGCACAAAAATTATGTAGGGAGGAACGAGTGCATTGAGGTGCTCCCTTCCTATAGTCTGTGACGATTAGTTTGACTGGATGAGCCCACTTTTGCTGGTAGTATGGAACTTGTAGATTGTTGATGTCGAACACCTTCGAATCAGCGTTGCCATCACTTGAGCTTTCACCACCAGTATTATCGTTAGGATTGACACCCTCCGTTCCTTCAGCAGAAGTATCGGGCGGGTTAGTGTGTTCTTCATTGTCACCAGAGCCAGTAGAGTTGGGAGTTCTTGGTGTTGAGGGATCATTCTGAGTTTCTTGATCTTGAGAAGTACCCCCATTGACACTGCTATCAACAAGCTGAAAGAAATCATCTTCGGAAGACTCGATGTTGCCTGATTGTTCTTGCACATTGTTACCAGCCATAACGGTTTCATCAAATACAACATGAACGCTTTCCTCTACCTTTCTGGTTCTCTTGTTGAAAACTTTGTAGGCCTTGCTTTGCTGAGAGTATCCTACAAAAGTTCCTTCACCACTTCTGGGATCAAACTTCCCAAGAGAATCTTTCCCGTTGTTGTGGACGAAGCACTTGCAACCGAATGTACGCAAGTGAGATACATTAGGTATTCTTTCCTTCAGAAGCTCATAGGCAGTTTTATTCAGAAGAGGGCGAATGGTTGCCTTGTTCAGAACGTAGCACGCAACATTCAAGGCTTCGGCCCAGAAACTCCTTGGAAGACCACTTAAGATGAGAAGAGTACGCGTCATGTCTTCCAGAGTTCTGTTCTTCCTTTCCACAACACCGTTTTGCTGTGGGGTCCTGGGAGCAGAGAAGTTGTGGTTGATACCTCTGTTCCTACAGAGGGATAGAAACTGAGAGTTCTCGAATTCAGTTCCATGATCGGTGCGAATAGACCCCAAGGAATGACCAGTGCTTCTCTCAGTTGCCTTAAGCCAGGACTCAAACTCAGCGAACACTTCATCCTTTGTTGAGATAAAAATCGTCCATGTGTACCTGGAATAGTCATCAACAATAACAAAGACATATGCATTCCCCCCACGGCTCTTCGTGCGCATAGGCCCACAAAGATCCATGTGGACTAATTCCAGAGGACATGTTGTACTTACATCCCTTTTGGACTTGAAGGAAGACCTCACTTGTTTTCCTTTAATGCATGGGTCGCACACGTCACTTCTCATTACTTCAAACTTGGGAAGACCATTCACCAACTCTTGTCTATGAAGTTTGGAGAGGAGTTGAAGGCTAGCATGTCCAAAGCGTTTGTGCCACAAGTCTGTCGTCTCAGCAATAGACGACAGACATAGGTCCTTGTCAGGGATGAAAGCAGGGTCGACCTTATAAACGTTGTTGTCGCAGATCCCTTTGAGTAAGACTTTCCCTGTACTTAGACACTCAATATGACAATCATTAGTGGTAAAGACTACCCTATTTTTTCTGTTTTGACATAGTTGAGCCACACTAAATAGATCAAACTTGAGATTATTCACTAGATTCACATTATTCACAGTGATGTGTTTAGAGAGTCTTACCATACCGATACCAAACCTCACCCTTAATCTTGTTTCCGAAAGTTATCGATGCCCCTGAGGCTGGCTGAAGAGAGGTGAACCATTCATTGTTCCCTGTCATGTGACTTGAGCATGCACTGTCAAGGTGCCAAGAGCCTTTCCTTGCTTCCTCCTTGGATTTGTGAGAACCACCTTCTGATACGTTGTGACCTTTTGAGCTCATCAAACAGATATCCTTTGAGAGAGGAGAAGCCTCATCATCTGAGTTGCAGTCACCCCACTTCGCAATCCTCGTTTGTTCCTCGTTGAGGACCTGAGAAGAACCTGCCGCTTTGTTGAGGCAATTTTTTGCGAAGTGTCCGTTGTCATAACAGTGAGAGCAGACAACCTCCTTCATGTCATTGTGAACCATGACCGAACCTTTAGTGCCTTTGCTTCGAGACCATATCTTCTTCATGGCTTGAGTGATGAGAGCCACATCTACATCACCTTCTTGAGAGTCTCTATCCAAGGCATTTCCTGACGACATCTTTCCTGCAGAATCTGTAACTAAAACAAACAGTCTAGAGCACCAGGCTCTGATACCAATTATTGGATCGTTAGAGTTACGTCTGAGGGAACAAAAGCTTTGTTCCCACAGAAGTTGCAGCGGATAAATATAGCAGGAAAGATAACGAACGAACTCACGATATATAGTGGAAACCCTGATTAGCAAAATTAGCTTCTCAAAGAAAAATCACTACCTTCAAGCTTTCGCTTGAGAGGATTTTGAAGCGTGTACTTGTCTTATTGATTTCTTGCTTGATTACACTTGTATCCTGGACTTCGACATCTAAACAACTAGCTAGACTCGAAACCTCTTCTACAACGATGAATCAAACTCAACCCTCAAAGACTTACACACACCTCACTTCTTTTCTTTCTTCTTTTCGTTCTCTCTATTTTCCGTCGTCGTGGTTACATAGAAATGAATCCACATCTCTATTAAATACAACTCGACAAACCCTAAATGTAACAAGATAAGATCTATTCAAATATGGTAACAAGAAGATATGTTTTGCTGGAGGAATAATATCCCTAGCCGTATATATTAATAAAAGGAAAGAATTCCCTTAAATTAATATAAACGGATGCGATAAGATTCTTCTCTCTCCAATCCGCTTATCTAAGGAAAGAATCCCTAAGATAAGGAATCGAGCTTCTCTCTCCATATCTCCTCCAACGGCTAGATCCTTCCAACCGATTTCTTCAATCCTTGACCGCGTGTGCGCCTTGATTTATTTCCATAAATAACACGCTGGATTTCTTCCTTCCATTCGCAGCTTCGATCTTGTTCGTCACTGTTGTTCCTTCAGAGGTAACAAAGCACAAGAACAGAGCTTTGTTCCCTCTTCAATCCTTTGCTGCAAAGGTTCCCTGAGACAACTGTCTTTGTTCCTAAAACACTTAGTACCCAGATTAGTTGAATGTTTGTCACTATCAAAACCTAAGGAATTCAACAGGGTGTATTTAAGTTTGGTAAGCATGGGAAGCTTAACCCTCGCTACGTGGGACCATTCGAGATTCCAGATAGAGTAGGACCTCTAGCGTACCGTTTGGCATTGCCGCCATCGGCACACCCAGTGCATAATGTGTTCCACGTATCTTTGCTAAGGAAATATGTGCCAGATGAGTCCCATGTGCTGAGCTATAAGGACATCGAGATTCAGGCAAATGGTACTTTAGAGGAGATGCCTGTGCGCATTCTCGAGCGCCGTGTGAAACAACTGCGCAACAAGATTGTACTGTTGGTACGAATTCTGTGGTCCAAAGTCTGAAACAGAAGAAGTTACTTGGGAAACCGAGGCAGATATGCTCAAGCATTTTCCCGAGTTATTTTCGACCTAAGTTTCGGGGTCAAAACTTCTTTTAAGGGGGAGGTGATATGATACCCCGTATTTCTGTAAGGATATTTTGGGAATTTTTGGATTTTTTCCGAACGCCCGTTTTGTATGTCGTATTAATTTCAGAGAGTTTAAGACATTCTATAATGTGCTCAATCTTTGTAATATTTTTCTTAGTGAAATAATATACAGTCGACGTACTTTGGGACTTAATACTCGTTCGTGTTCGATTATTTTTATCCCGAGATAAGCCAAGCTTATCCAAAGCCCAAACGGATAAGAGTTGACTTGGCGGCGACCACTGCCCGGTGGAGGCGACCGCCGTCGATCAACTCTTCAGCACCTTCCTCTCGCCTTCCTCCTCGCCAGATGGCCTAGGAAAAACGATGACCGCTGCCCAAAAGCGGCGACCGCCGCTTCAGGAAACCAACCGCGGCGACCAGGCGGCGACCGCCGCCCCTGTGCAGGCCTAGCCTCGCCAGCTGCCGGCGATCGGACGAGGCTCCAAATCTGGCCCTCCACGTCGCATTCTGGCCAATCTTATTTCCTTACATGTTGGGCTATAAATTGGAGTGGTTTGGGATCAGATTGGAGCACAAAAACAAGCTCAAATCTCTCAAATTCATCTCGCCGGAAAACAGAGTTCTCGCCGGAGTTTTTAAGCGATCGTCGGAGTTCCATTTGGTGTTGTTCTAGTTGCAAAGAGAAGCTTTGGAGGCCCTTAGAAGCTTAGAATCCAAAGCAAGGCAGAGACGAACCAAATCGATCGACGTTGGTAAGATTTCAGTTCTCGTAAAAATTCCCGATGTTCGTAGCGGCGCCCGCCGCCACGAACACCGGCGACCGCCGTGGTGCTGGCGGCGCCCGCCGCCCTTCAGCTTTTGCCTTGTGGTGGCTTTGGCTTCTGTAGCCTTTGTTCGGACGTCGTTCCTTTCGATTTCTTTTGGTTCGTACTCGTCTTTGTCAAATCTAACTTAGGGTTTCTTTATGGGTCGATTCGAAGGAATCTGTGTTGCCGGATCTGTCCCTGTGTCGAGCCTGGAAACTCATCATTAAGCTTCGTCAAACTCTGCGGACTAAGGCAAGTGGCGGTTCGCTCTTGCTCATCGTTCTATATTTACATTAATTATCAGTTGTTTATCTGAGTAATTAATTTGGAATGATTATTGTGTTTATCTGGAAATGGTTTTATAAACTGTTTTGGAAACTGTAATAATGATATTATAATAGGTTGTATATCTGTTAGAACAACGCTATTATTTATGTTCGCCTTGAGGGCATTTATGTGGATTTATCCTGAACTATTGTTGTGCTCGAACTGTTAGTTAGCACGAGTATTCGTAGGAACGCCTGGACTCCGTGAGGTCCATTCGTTTCTTTTTAACTTGGGGAAAAGGGCGATCAAGACCCTACGATAGTAGAGGCTTGGACTCTGCAAGGTCCATTCCTTCGATATAGGTCCAAAGGCTTGGATTCTGCGAGGTCCATTCCTTAGTTATATGTCCTGCGTGACAGAGCATATATTTAAAAGCTTATAACGTAATGTGAGTTTTGGAATTAAATAAGATAAAGTGCCTGAGTGCACATAATTAATATACCTTTGGCGAGTAGTACAGCTAAGTAAATAGTATAGCTAGGAAAGCTCGTCTCAACTTTTGATCAGAGTACGTTCTCTTTCCAATCTGGATTCGCTGTAAGCGGTGAGGTTGGTCGTGAACCAAAACATCTAAGTCAGCTTTTAAATCACTGATGTCTGATTCTGTAAACGTTCCAGATTTGTCATATTTCCTTAAGACTCACTTCCGTTGGAGTCTTCTTTCGGGTCGATTTCTGTGAAGATTCAGTCTTCCAGAATCTTCTCTTGTGCATGCCTTTTGTCATATTCAAGTATAGTATGGTGGTTGACTAACGTACTCGACTTTTATTCGAGAGACGAGGAGTCTAACCTAATACGACTACTTTGAACCTTCTGCTTTGTGCCCTTGCATGGTCTATTCATTTAGACTAACCAACCGCAATTGTTATCTGTATTGTTAGCTGGTGTCATCCGTTCGATTCGGCACATCAGATAGAGCGAAGATATGAGGAGACTAGAATGACTATAAAGACGACGGTGATTTTTGGATGTTTTAATAATTATCTTTTAATCAGGTTGAGATCCTTGGGCAGGTGATCATTACGATCACAACCCTTTTTGTAATATTTCAAGAAAGACTTTCGCTATAACTTATTTACTCTGTTATATATTTAAAAAGACTTCCGCTGTACTTTGTTTAAAATTCTGTGTTTGTCCTATTCGGGATTGGGATGTAATCCCGGGACTCATGTTTTATATGAATAAAGTTATCATTTTGTATCATTGTATTTCATGATTTCTTTTCAAACGGTAATGCCTGGGGTGACTTCGGTGAGGAATATCGGAGTCATTGGCGGTAATACCTTTCCAAGTGGGTTAAGATTTGGGGGTGTTACAGCTGAGAGGGCCGGCTTCAAAGCTGTTATGGTCTATGACAACGAGGATGGTGGTGGTTTGGTTGCAAGTAATGATCTTTCTCTTTTGCAACTTCTACTTGTCAGTTCTAAGTTTGCAAGCAAAAGAATTGGACTTTCAGTTCAGATTCTTTAGGATTATGTCACTTCTTAAGCAGTGGTCTTGGACTCTTGGTGGATTGTTGTGAGTATGATATTTTGGTAGTCGTATTTTGAATAGTTTCTATGCAATTCTTTTTCCTTGTTCTAAGAAGAATTATTCTATCCTATAATGATTTTATTCATTTGAGCACAATTTTAGTCACACAAGGTTCGGCACAACTCATTATATTGTTTGTATAGACCCGGCATTTGGAATCTGCATACTCTTATTCTATGGTCATTGTTGGTCTGATGAGATCCATTCTGGAAAATCTGATAAAGAGATCTATAAGAAGCTGGAAAATCTGCATACTCTTATTCTATGGTCATATTGTTTTATGCTTTTTTTTTCTTTTTTTTCCCTTGTATTGGTTGTCATAGCCTATTAGCTCAAATGGTAGAGCAATGTGTTTATTCACATGGATGTGGGTTCAAATCCCTCATAGGCTACATTTTAGAGGTTGATAAACCCTACAAGAGAAGTTTAAGCCGATAATCTTGCAGGTTCATGAGTTTTTCATTGCAAGTTCATACACTTCAAAAATCGACCACGTTCATTGGTGTTGTTTTGCTGGTTCATGAATTTTTGCATGCAGGTTCATTGAGTATAAGTAACAGGTTCATCATGTATAACTAACAGGTTCATTGAGTATAAGTAACAGGTTTATCATTTATAACTAACAGGTTCATTGAGTATAAGTAACAGGTTCATCACACATAGAATAGGTTGTACACTTCAAAAATCGACCAGGTTCATTGGTGTTGTCTTGCAGGTTCATTAATTTTCGCATGCAGGTTCATTGATTATAAGTAACAGGTTCATCATGTATAACTAACAGGTTCATTGAGTATAAGTAACATGTTCAACATTTATAACTAACAGGTTCATTGAGTATAAGTAACAGGTTCATCACACATAGAATAGGTTGTACACTTCAAAAATCGACCAAGTTCATTGATTATAAGTAACAGGTTCATCATGTATAACTAACAGGTTCATTGAGTATAAGTAACAGGTTTATCATTTATAACTAACAGGTTCATTGAGTATAAGTAACAGGTTCATCACACATGGAATAGGTTGTACACTTCAAAAATCGACCAGGTTCATTGGTGTTGTCTTGCAGGTTCATTAATTTTCGCATGCAAGTTCATTGATTATAAGTAACAGGTTCATCATGTATAACTAACAGGTTCATTGAGTATAAGTAACAGGTTCAACATTTATAACTAATAGGTTCATTGAGTATAAGTAACAGGTTCATCACACATAGAATAGGTTATACACTTCAAAAATCGACCAAGTTCATTGATTATAAGTAACAGGTTCATCATGTATAACTAACAGGTTCATTGAGTATAAGTAACAGGTTCATCATTTATAACTAACAGGTTCATTGAGTATAAGTAACAGGTTCATCACACATGGAATAGGTTGTACACTTCAAAAATCGACCAGGTTCATTGGTGTTGTCTTGCAGGTTCATTAATTTTCGCATGCAGGTTCATTGATTATAAGTAACAGGTTCATCATGTATAACTAACAGGTTTATTGAGTATAAGTAACAGGTTCAACATTTATAACTAACAGTTCATCACACATAGAATAGGTTGTACACTTCAAAAATCGACCAGGTTCATTGATTATAAGTAACATGTTCATCATGTATAAGTAACAGGTTCATTGAGTATAAGTAACAGGTTCAATATTTATAACTAACAGGTTCATCACACATAGAATAGGTTGTACACTTCAAAAATCGACCAGGTTCATTGGTGTTGTCTTGCAGGTTCATTAATTTTTGCATGCAGGTTCATTGAGTATAAGTAACAGGTTCATCATGTATAACTAACAGATTCATTGAGTATAAGTAACAGGTTCATCATTTACAACTAACAGGTTCATTGAGTATAAGTAACAGGTTCATCACACATGGAATAGGTTGTACACTTCAAAAATCGACCAGGTTCATTGGTGTTGTCTTGCAGGTTCATTAATTTTTGCATGCAGGTTCATTGAGTATAAGTAACAGGTTCATCATGTATAACTAACAGGTTCATTGAGTATAAGTAACAGGTTCAACATTTATAACTCACAGGTTCATTGAGTATAAGTAACAGGTTCATCATACATAGAATATGTTGCACACTTCAAAAATCAAGCAGGTTCATTGATGTTGTCTTGCAGGTTCATTACTTTTCGCATGCAAGTTCATTGAGTATAAGTAACAGGTTCATCATGTATAACTAACAGGTTCAACATTAATATATCTGTTTTCCATGAACAAGGAAAAATAAGAGTGATACTATTTTTACATGTAACAAGTAACAACAACAATGATCTTGAACAACTATTCCTGAGATTGAAAATTGGAGTGTTTGCTCAGGCTTTCCTTCACTCTGGCTTGAGTATTTCAGACCCATATCTTGTGAAGCTTCGCTTCACTCTGGCTTTCCTTCATCCTTGTGACATAGTCCTTCAAGCTGCTCAACTCGTCTCCACTCTAACAATCTTGAGTGATACCTGAGCAACTCAGCAATCTTGGTCCGATTCTGATATCTTGCTTTTACGTTGTAAGTGCAGATTCAAATAGTTTTCGAGCATTTCAAAGGCCAAGTTTGTCCCCACTCAATGCATAGTTCGTCTCCAGCTCAATGCAAAACTTATACAGCACAAGACCAGCAGGTTGAGGTAATGTAAAATACCTGCAAGATAAGTTTCAGGATTTAGTGCCACAAAGCAGACTTCTGCAACATGAGAATTTGAACCCAGCAGACATATGAGCATCTTCATTTGCTAGGGCGCATACCTCTTATACAACTCTCTTGCCTCCTCAATCCCCTCCATTGTAAGAACGGATTTCACAAAAGTAGATGATAAGCAAAATCCATCATCACTTCCACCATCTCTAGTCAATGCAGAAATAGAAATTCCAAGCAAATAGTTGCTAGGGGCACAAAGAAGAAAGGCTTTTGCTTCTTGGGCTTGACTCCGAAAATAAACGACCTCAACGACGGGGGCACAGAGAAGAAAGGCTTTCACTGAATCACTGCTCGATTGCCCACCATCCGACGATCGATCACTACTGAAAATTTCCAGTTCTTGATTCAACTTCTTCACAGTCTCGTCCACCTCAATATGGAGCCCCGTCACGTTATCCAAGCCCCGTCACATATGTGAAAGGAAATGCGAACTGAAGATTGGACATTAGAGAGAATAAGAGTGAGAAAATCATGTGAAATAAGCCTCCTCCCAGGAACATATTTGTTAACAGTACATTTTATTGTGAAAATCGGGTAGAAAGACACCAGCACTTGTAAGGAATGCACTTCAATCAACCAATACCAGATAACACCATTAACTCAATTTCAAAAGATTCTATGAGTTGATTAAAGAGCAGTGACAAACAAACAACAAAATCCTGCTATGAACTATGAGATTAGGCTATGTAGTAAAAGAAGAACTTGAATTAACAGACAATCTATACTCACAGACTGAAATAGAAAGTTCTGAATTACTCAATCACACCCAAGAAGCACCCAAAATAAACACAAACAAACAACAAAATCCTGCTATGAACTGTTGGTATTCACGTGATGTTTATATGGTTTCCATGGTAGAGAAATTCATCAGAATAGATGAACACAGTAGAGTAGATTTGATAAGCAAGAACACAGAAAAGAAGCAGCAAAAATGCCTTTCGTTGTTAATAGATGAAAACAGTAGAAGTTCTCACTGGCATTTTCACAAACACGTTGTGAGCACAGGAATTAAGATACCAGACTCCACTTGCACGACGGTGGCATCTAATTAAACCACCAGGGCGGCGGGATGGCAAACTCCCCTGGTTGAGTGGTGGGCCACTCAGTTGCCCTCTTTCTTCCGCCGGCACACCAACACAACATATTTAACGAATCAAAAAATTCAAAGCCACAAATTTCGCGAAATCGGCAAATTCAAAGCCATAGATTCCGCCGCATAACAAACCTTTCCGTTCGATTTCCCATCGCCGCCGCCGCCTCGGAGCGCCGTCTCGAGTGCATCGACCCTAGCGTCGACCCTAGCGCCGTCTCGAGTCCGTTTGAGGGAGCCAACGAAGAACTCTCTTCGCCAAGAGAGACGGGAGCGAGCCAACAGAGCAAATGAACGGGCAAATGACGAAGAAGCCCCTCCGTGTAGGGTTTTGTTGTTAAATGGTGAAACATTCACAACCGTTGGATGGAGACACATGGACGGCTACCGTAAATGCTCAATACTTACTTTAAACCTTGTGCTCATTTGATCCTCCCTCTATAATAGTATGATGGAAATAAATAATTAAGTATAACCATGAATGTGATTTTGGGAAATTTTAGATATATAATAAAATTTATAAGAATTATTATGTTTATCCATGAGAGGATAAAATAATAATTAACCTAAGTAGGTTACATTTTTAAGTCATGAAATATTTAATTTATGTTAACCTATGCTAACATTAATTTGAATAAAATTATCTTGTTAAGCATAAAGTATTCAAAGCAAGAATAATAGAATATTAATTAAAATATGGTTAATTTATGAAAATGTAACTTAAGCTTAAACCTAAGCTAATTTAATGTTTCCTTCAACTTAAATTTGTTTTAAAATGTATAAATAAACGTAAGTCAAGTAATAAATAAGTTTGGGTAATTTTTAGAATTTTTGAAAAGTGAATCAAGGGCAATTTTGCCATAACTTTAGAAAGTTGGGCAAAAATGTGCAATTTGGCCAAACAACTGGGGTCTGTGTGCAAATAAGGCAAATAGTTGTCTTCAACCTTCAGCCAAAGGGGAAAAAATGCAACACCTTGGGAGGCTTTTCAATGGCCGTTTTCGGCTCCAATTCGCACCCAGTTGTCCAAATTAACCCATGGGCATTGAAGAGTAACCAATCCCGTACCTAAACCCTCTAAAATTAAGATTTATAATGCCCCCAATTGATAGAATTTCTAGTTCAAAGTCGAACAACCCGAAGAACACATTCAACCTTGAAGCTCTCAGCCATGGCCGATTTTGGCCCAAATCCGAGCTCGATTGTTAGAATTAAATCATTTTCATTTTTGAAATGATCAAGACAAGTAATAGCCCCTTAAAATCAGGATGAGTAAACCAAAAACAAGATCGAATTTTCGCCCAAAAGGCAAGAAAATATCTTGAATGTGTCAGCCAAGTTTTGGGCAAAATTCGATCCGATTCGGGATCATTTTTGGCCAAATTTTGTATAAATCTATAGGGTTTTGAGAGACCTATCCAACCTTTATAAATACTCCTTCACCCATGGATTAGATTTAACTAATTTCGCCTCCAAAGCTCACGAACCTTAGTAGAAAATCCCGATTGTTCATCACGGAATTTTGTCATTTTCCTTCCTTCGTTTTTGCAATTGGTTCCATCCCTAGATCCACCAAGAAGTCCTCTTTAAAATCCCTCTAACCCATCCCGGTGGTGGTCTGATGAAGGCAAATTTCTCCGTTTTCCGGCGAGTGTCCATCTGAGCTTTCCGATAACGAGTTCGGCCGAGTTCTTGATTTTGATTTGGTTTGTTTTTGATTAATCAGGATTAATTATATTAATCGGGGTTGGGTAAAAATTATGTTAGGCTAAGTTAATTTTAATTTGTAAAATAAAATTAAAATAGAATTTTTGGGTATTATCTTGTATTATGAATTGTTAAATTGTAACACTTCATCTAGATAGATGTTGGGTGAGAAATTATTAGGGTTATAAATAAATGATTGGATCAATTTATTTATGATATTATTATTTAGAATATATTACTAATTGATTTTTAGTATCGTATAAATAATCGTTTTATCGAAAAGCCTTAAAATTGATTTACTTAGAGTTAAATAAATTCAATAAAAAATCGAGACTTGTATCCTTCAAATGTTGTTATTGAATAAATTATATGATCATAATTTATTTATGTTGTGTGAGTTGGGTACATCTTGGAATCGCTTTGGAACGGAAATAAAGCAGGGAGCCAATTTGCTTTTCGAAAGCAATCATCTTTGTTACGCCGTTCAAGTTCTCCGTGATTCAAGGCAAGTGGCAGTTTGCTCTTGATTTATTCCATATTCATCTTAATTGACAATGAATCTATTGTGCTATTAAGTTGGGATAAATATTCTTAATTTTTGTTTGAGAACTTGTGTGTTAAATTGGTGTGTAAATGAACCTTATATATTAGGTTGTATATTTGCTAGCAACGACCCTCATATATATAGTATTATTATTGTAGGGTGCTAGATGAACTTTGGTGTGGATTTGTTGTGCATTTGGTGTGGACTTATATGCTAGTTAGCACGAGTATTCGTAGGAACGATATTTACCCTGCGAGGTTTAGTTGTTTCTTTATAACTTGGTATTAGGAGGATTAGTGTGCTAATACTTTTGGTCATGACCTACCCTTATTCGAATATAAGTGGTGGTGCACTTAGCTAGTGTCAATATTCAGGATTCGTCCCATTCTATATCTCATTGCGAGATGAGTTGTGGAATTAACGTTAATGCAAGTTTTGAAATTAAATAAGATAAGTGTCATTTTGCACATAATTAATATACCTACGGGGGAGAAGTACAACATGGAATCCGGCCGGGCTTCTGTCAATGAAGGTCCTCTTGCCAATCTGAATTTGCACAACACGTATGCGTTGAGATTGGTTAAGGACCCGATTATTCAAAGAAGTTGTTTTTAAAACGTTGTGTGATAATTGTAGATGTTTCCAAAAAAATGTACATAATTCTTATAAGACTCAATTCCTTTGGAGTCTTCTCTTGGCGCATATCATTTTCTATCGTTTCAGTGAGAGTATCTGAGTTATGTATCGTCTACCGACTATTATTCGAGAGACAATGATAGTAACTGGATACAATCACAAGAACCACTCTGTTTGAGCCCTTGTTTAGTCTTTCATTAGACTAACCAAGCTTTATCTTTCCTTGCATGGTTGGTTGGTGTCATCCATCATATACGGCACATCAGTGGTTGGTCTAAGACAACCTTCAAGTAACAAATCGAAGACGAAGGCCTGTAGTTGAAGATTGTGAGTTAAAGTAATATTATTTTTAAAAAGTTGTATAGTATTGATTTAACCTTCTTAAATAAAAGTAATACTTAGATAAATTAGTCATGTATTTAGGGTTTATTTAAAAGTCTTCCGATAATTATAATTTCGAGTTGTAAAACTGACGGAGGGTAGTCGTCGTACCCCTAATCAAAAGTAAATCCTAAAATCCTCACTAAACAAAGTATAGTAAGTAAGTCAGGGTCGATCCCACAGAGAAGGAAGGAACCAATGGTGGTAGCATGCAATGTCACAAAGGGGGGTTTTATTGTTGGTTGGTTGCAAACAAAACAAAGTAGAGTGGATGAAATATCAAGAGAGAAAAACACTTAGCCAAGTAATGTCCACATAAGTCATTCAAAGGTTGTTCATTGATTAAGTCCTATCTTCCTATTCGGTTATTCCTGTCCCGATCTTATGTAAATTCAGAGGGAAATCTTCCACAAAGAACCCTTACCAATGAATAACCCTAGTACCACTAAAGGTTCAACCCAAAGGCAGCAATGCATATAAGAATTAACCAGGATACACAGAACGCTCGCTCAGATGCATTTACCATGTAATCAATTCCCACATAGATATAATCCACAGATGCAGATAACAATCAATGCTTGCTACTTATACTAGAGCGTTAGCCCAACAGTTCCCTAGTATTAGCAATAACAATGAAAGCAATAAACCTAGGTGATCAGTCTAGATAAACCAACAAACATTCAAATATGAATTTGCTCAGAGAAAAGATATAACTCAATAGGATAGATAGATAGGAACAAAACCTCACAACCAGACGAACGAACTCATGCTTCCATTACCGGACTAAGCCAAAGAGGCTTAGCTCCTCATAGTCATGGTAGAAACTTCAAAAGAAATAAACAACGATGAATTGAAATTGCAAAAACTAGAACTTGTCTCTAAAGAGTGGAACCCTAACCCTAATGCATAAGGAGAGTATTTATAGGGCCCTAACAAATGACCTAAGCCCATTAAGCAAATAACTGAAATAGAAATAAGAAAAAGGGAAAAGAAAACTAAAAAGATAATTCAGAATAAGTCTGAGCCTCTGCCGTGTCAGACCTGCGATCGCGGGTGGTGGACCTTGATCGCGGCCCATGTGGCTCTGCGCCCTTCAATCTCTCCGCGCCCTTCAATCTCTCCGCGTGCGTAGAAAACTCTCGACATGCTCCGAGTCCCGCGATCGCGGCACCCATGCCCGAGATCGCGGTTAATGCTCGACATTCTTGTCCTTTGCCTTGCACCAACCCGTCTCCTCTTCACTCCTTGGCGTCTTCTCTTGATGGCTTCCTTCCTCAGTGTTTTCATGATATCCAAAGTAGCTCAAACACCTCCAAAAACACCAACTTCGTCTCCAAACGCCATACACAAGAATGTGTCTAAATCTACCCGAATGGCACCAATAAAATCTCTAATAACTCTTAGTTAAGCCCTACAAAGTAGTGCTTATCAAACTCCCCCATGCTTAGACCTTTGCTCGTCCTCGAGTAAACTAAAAGAAAGTCTACTCCTCCAATATAGCACCCAAGGTCTCAGGAAGCATATCCTCCAACTAAGAGTTACCTAACCCATGCCAAAGCTCCTGGCACCAATCTCATCTACAACACATCCACAACTCAATAAACTTGAGGGCAAGCAGAGTACTTCCCCCAAGCTCAACCCGGACATCCAATAGTATAAAGTGACCTCTAATCCTAGCCTCCATCTATGACTCCTTATGCCTCCCAGAGTGACCTACCCGACAATCCTTCTTCAACTCCTCTACTTATGTCGCCCCGTCGGTAAAATGAGATCCTAGAAACACTCCTTTTCTTTTCACTCATTTTGCCTAGGAGCCCTTTCGGGTTTTCATCCTAGCCACTCATATTTTTCTCATAGATGTGCTCACATAAGCTCACGTCACTCCGACACCTTCTTACCCCAGCCTAGCGCTGGTCCGGGTCACCTGCTTTTTACCCAAGCCGCCCTTTCAGGTTTTCAGCTTGTCCCAGGATTTTCGATTTTTTTTTTTTTGAAAACAAATGCTGAAATTCGAAATGCTAAAAATCAAAGTACAATGCTGGAAAAGAAATATATACAAGATAGATAGTGAATACTCTACTCCCCCATGCTTAAATCATGCATTGTCCTCAATGTATGGAAGACAAGAAAAAGATAAGGGGAAAATAGAAATACTCACTGGGGTGGAGGCCAATACCCATAAGCGTTGAAGAAAGCCTCAGCTCTCCTCTGCATCTGAACCACCTGGTCCTCAACAGTGGTGAGGTGACTGTCCAGGCGGTTGGCGTGGTATGCAAGGTTGACCTCCATGTTGCGCTGCCACTTAGCGCTTCGCCGCTCCTGCTCATCCAGGCGGGTGGAGACTTGGCGTTCCCACTGAACGCTTCTCCTCTCATGCTCCTCTAGCCTCTGGGAGATGCCGTGTTCCCACTCGGCACTCCTTTGTATATGCTCGGCCTGCCTCAGCTGCAGGTTGGCCATTCTGTCCAGGAGCTAGTCCCAGGGCACCCCTCCAGATCCACTACCAGACCCAGATGTCTAGTAGGTATAGTCAGGGTAAACAGGTGGGCCCCTGGAACGCAGCGGGGATGGAACATCGCTCTCCATGTCCACCGCTGCAGTCGATTCCTCCTCCTCCTCGTTGTCGTCGTCGTCCCCTTCGTCTTCGGACGACGACCCCTGCTCTCCATCGGCATAGAGGTAAAAATCCCTCACCCGGGGCCCATAAGGCATCGGACGAGGCAGCTTCATTCGGTGGGTCCTTTCCTTCTTGGAGAGCCAGGTGAACTCTCCACCATGGACCTCCAGCAGATGGGATCTCCGCAGAAGTGTGATGTTATAGGTGTAGATGTCGGCGGGGAAATCCCAATGGTCCGCGATGTTCTCGTATTGCTGGGCGATAAGCGTCACCATGCCCCCCATGGAGATCTTGCCGCCCATCTTCTCCCTCAGCCCGAGACAACTGGAGAGGAACAAATCGACCCAGTCGGGGGTGTTGTGGCTCTCCGGTGTCAAATACCAAAGCACTGTAAGGTCCAGCGTCGGAACCTTGTTCACCTCCCCCTGTCCCAGGAAGGACATGGCGAACACCTTGTGCGCCAGCCTCAGACAGGGGTGCGTCAACTTGTAGTTATACTCGCCGGCACTGGGGTTGAGTACCTCCCGGGTCGCATCCTGCCAGAAGAGCTCTGGCAAGGTGCCTGCGGCCTCCCAATCCTCGGCGGGAGCCTCAGTAACGCCAAACAGGTCCCGCAGACCTTGGTAGGACATCATCCTCTGCCGCCCCAGCAGGTTGAACGTGATCCCGTCGTCGTGGCGCTCTAGCGTGGCCGGAAACTCCAGGGTCAGCTCGTGCGAGGACGGGGCGGCTAGGTCAATGAAGTTGCCGAGCCCTCCGTGGCTCAGCAATTGTTGTGTGCAGTCCTCCAGTCCGAGTCGTTGCAGCGTTGGCCGATTGAAGAACTTCGTCTGGACGAACTTCCGCGCGCTGAACCTCTCATAGTAGCGCCTGTGCCTCTGGCTCCTCATGTTGCCTACGAAGGCTGCCATGGTGGGAAAAAAGAGCGAGAAAGCACAATAGAAAGAGTACCGGAGGGACCCGCGATCGCGGGGTGTGGGGCGCGGTCGCGGTTTATGCTCGACTCGAAGCTCGCTGGAGAAGATGGGCCGCGATCGCGGGGTTGATGCCGGCGATTGCGGTTTCTGGGTTTGCAGCGAACTTCGAGAAAAAAATGGCTCTGGTGCTTTGCGGTGGTCGCGGGGTTTGGCGTGGGTCCGGCGATCACGGCTCGTGAGGCTATGAGAAATCCAAGAGTTGGAAAATGGAGATTTCACCCAAACGACATCACGGCGTCAGAATGATAGTCGCGGGGCTGCAGGGGGGTGTCGCGGTGGTCGGGGTCGGAGATCCGATCTGGTGAGAGTGAGAGGTGGTGGTGGAGGTGTTGTAAAATGCCTCCACCGCCTCTCGCCTTTTATAATTGCCGCGATGAATACCCGCGATCGCGAGGCTGAGGGTCCGCGAACGCGGGGTTAATGCCCCTGCATCCGTAACAGTCGGCACGAGTTACGAGGCACTGAATGCCTCAAAAAATGCACCGATTTGATTAAACCGTGGGCGATTTTGTTTTGTTTTGTTTTTTTTTTGCTAGAACTCGCCATGGATCGCCGAGGGGAAACCGCGATCGCGGGTGTGAAACTATGATCGCGGGTGCTGGATTCTGGCCTCCGCTACAAGGTTAGTTCTAGTGCCCACAGAAAAAGAAAAACAAGTGCAAAGAAGAAGAAAGAAAAATAAAATCTAAGTCCTAAGAAAGGTAAAAACATAAATGAGTTCAACGACTCATACCTCGGGTTGCCTCCCGAGCAGCGCCATAGTTATCATCGCGGCACGACGTCCTGCTGTACTTCTCATCTGGGGTTGCCTCCTGCAACCGTACTCCTTGCTCTTGTATCTGGAGGATGCTCTGGAATGTTCTCCAGCCTATACTCTGTCTTCCTCTTGTCGAACTCCATGCTGATTATGCCTCTGCCCACGTCGATCTTTGTGTTGGAGGTCTTCATGAAAGGCCTCCATAGCATTACTCGTCCTCCTCGTTCCCCTGTGTTCATGACAAAGAAGTCTGCAGGAAAAACAAGGGTATCGACGCTTACCAGTACGTCCTTCACAACGCCCTCAAGAGTGATGACGGAGTTGTCAGCCAGTTGGATGACGATTTCCCTGCTCTCTAATGGCCCGACGTCGAGGTTGTTGTAGACGGACAGTGGCAGGACATTGATTGAAGCTCCCAAATCCAGCAATGTCTCGCTAAATTCAGTCTCCCCAATCTTGCAGGGCACGCTGAATATTCCGGGATCCTCACACTTCTTGGGAATCCTCTTCTGCACCACAACCGAGACACCCTTCTTGACCTTTGGCTTCTTCTTAGATCGCTCCTTTTGCTCCGCTATGGTCTTGCGTAGCTCTCTCAAGAAGGGGCTCTCCGGGTAGCCCTGGTATATCTCGCAGTATATTCCCGTATTCCCTTCATCTTCTAATGCTGCACGGAATGGCACCGGGATGTCAAAATATCCCTCCGGATAGTCATACTTGTTCATAAATGTCTTGCAAGGTGGAGCGCTTTCCGAGAGTTGATCGCGTGTGTCAACCCGCGATCGCGGTTCTCGCACTGGTTCCCCGCGATCGCGGCTGTCATGCCCGCGGTCGCGGTTAATGCTCGAATTTATGCTCGAGTTTTTCTCGGCTTTTGGGTCCGTAAACCCGCGATCGCGGCTGTCGCCCCGCGATTGCGGTTTTGCCTCGTACTTCTCTTTTAATTCCAGCTTCTCTTCTTCATTCTCCCATCTTGGCCTTGACGTCATGCAATTGACGTTTTGCCTTGGATTAATCTCAGTTTGAGATGGGAGTGCTCGTGACTCTCTAGCTTCGAGCTTGCTGACCGCCTGAGAGATCTGCCCTACCTGCTTCTCCAAGTTCTGGATACTGGACTTAGTCTCATGTTGGAACTGAACCATGTTTTGCTGCATGGTTCCTACTGTCTGCGTCAGCATGGTCATGTGCTGCGCCAGTGTATTGACCTGGTCCTCTAGATTCATAGCGCGGGGAGCTCCTTGTCCTTGCGATCTCTGCTCTGCTGGGCCTCTGAACTGCTGGCCTCCTTGGAATGGTCGCTGGGGGTACTGCTGCTGCTGTTGGTATTGCTGAGGGGGTCTTGGTTGGAACTCAGGGGGGTTCTCCACATTGTGCGTGTTCCCGTACCTCAAGTTAGGATGGTCTCTCCACCCCGGATTGTAGGTACTGGAGTAGGGGTCGTACCGTTGTCTTTGTTGGTACCCCCCAACAGCGCTGACTTGCTCAGTGGGCTCCTCATGGAGTGTAGGACATGCGTCAGTTGCATGCGTGGTGGCATAGCAAAATTCGCACTCCTTGACCCTCTGGGGTCCTTCCTTCCTCATCAAAACCTTGATCATCTCCTTCATTTCTCTCACTTCCCTCGCCATAGATGGGGGAACATTCTCACTTGAAGTGGCTTTCACAGCCTGGGCGCTCGCCCTCTTGCTGAATTGCCTTGAGCCTTCCGACAACTCGCTGAATATCTCAAATGCAGCGGTAGGTGTTTTGTTCAGTATGTTTCCCCACACGCCGCGTTCACCATTCGTCGCTCTTCATCTAGCAATACACGTACAAATATAAGACCAAATCCTGGTCTGAATACCCGTGATAGGGACAGCTAGAGCACAACCTTTTGAAACGCTCGTAGTACTCGTAGAGCGTCTCTGTCCCATGCTGCTCAATGTTGCTCAGGTTGCGCTTGAGACTGTTCAGCTTCGTTGCTGGAAAGTACTTTTCCAGGAACGCCTTCTTCATTTTCTCCCAGGTGTTGATGCTTCCTGGGGTGAGGTAGTAAAACCAGTCGTTGGCTGAATCGTTAAGTGAAAAAGGAAAAGCCCTCAACGTGATTTGATCCTCAGTGACATTCCGTGGCTTCATGGAACTGCACATGGCGTGGAACTCCGAGAGGTGCTTGTTTGGGTCCTCTCCAGCTAGCCCATGGAACTGAGGCAAAAGATGGACTTGAGCTCAAAGTTCACTCCCGTGCCTAGCTCAGGGAATTGTACGACCACTGGCTGCTGCGTCAAGTTAGGCACAGTCAGCTGCCTCAACATAGGTGGTGGTACCTCGTCCGCCATCTCAAAAGTGGGATTCTCAAAGACCAAAGCTCGATTCACTCTGCGTCCTTGGGAGAAAGTTCTCTCAATCTCTGGATCAGGATCTAAAGGTGAAGAGTCAGCAGTATGGGTGTGGACCATAAGATTGGTCCACACACACAAGCAAACACACGAAAATCACACAGAAAAAAAATCAAAAACACACAAAGCATGCAAAACATCAAAAATCCGCAATTGCCTTCCCCGGCAACGGCGCCAAAATTTGACGGAGGGTAGTCGTCGTACCCCTAATCAAAAGTAAATCCTAAAATCCTCACTAAACAAAGTATAGTAAGTAAGTCAGGGTCGATCCCACAAAGAAGGAAGGAACCAATGGTGGTAGCATGCAATGTCACAAAGGGGGGTTTTATGGTTGGTTGGTTGCAAACAAAACAAACAAAATAAAGTAGAATGGATGAAATATTAAGAGAGAAAAACACTTAGCCAAGTAATGTCCACATAAGTCATTCAAAGGTTGTTCATTGATTAAGTCCTATCTTTCTATTCGGTTATTCCTGTCCCGGTCTTATGTAAATTCAGAGGGAAACCTTCCACAAAGAACCCTTACCAATGAATAACCCTAGTACCACTAAAGGTTCAACCCAAAGGCAGCAATACATATAAGAATTAACCAAGATACACAGAACGCTCGCTCAGATGCATTTACCATGTAATCAATTCCCACATAGATATAATCCATAGATGCAGATAATAATCAATGCTTGCTACTTATACTAGAGCGTTAGCCCAACAGTTCCCTAGTATTAGTAATAAGAATGAAAGCAATAAACCTATGTGATCAGTCTAGATAAACCAACAAACATTCAAATATGAATTTGCTCAGAGAAAATATATAACTCAATAGGATAGATTGATAGGAACAAAACCTCACAACCATATGAACGAACTCATGCTTCCATTACCGGACTAAGCCAAAGAGGCTTAGCTCCTCATAGTCATGGTAGAAACTTCAAAAGAAATAAACAACGATGAATTGAAATTGCAAAAAACTAGAACTTGTCTCTAAAGAGTGGAACCCTAAACCTAATGCATAAGAAGAGTATTTATAGGGCCCTAACAAATGACCTAAGCCCATTAAGCAAATAACTGAAATAGAAATAAGAAAAAGGGAAAAGAAAACTAAAAAGATAATTCAGAATAAGTCCGAGCCTCTTCCGTGTCAGACCCGCGATCGCGGGTGGTGGACCTTGATCGCGGCCCATGTCGCTCCGCGCCCTTCAATCTCTCCGCGCGCGCAGAAAACTCTCGACATGCTCCGAGTCCCGCGATTGCGGCACCCATGCCCGCGATCGCGGTTAATGCTCGACATTCTTGTCCTTTGCCTTGCACCAACCCGTCTCCTCTTCACTCCTTGGCGTCTTCTCTTGATGGCTTCCTTCCTCAGTGTCTGCATGATATCCAAAGTAGCTCAAACACCTCCAAAAACACCAACTTCGCCTCCAAACTCCATACACAAGAATGTGTCTAAATCTACCCGAATGGTACCAATAAAACCTCTAATAACTCTTAGTTAAGCCCTACAAAGTAGTGCTTATCAAAAACTTATCTCCTCAATTTACGAAGAAAGATTTAATAAAGGTTAAGTTTTTGTTTCAAAAGTCTTCCGCTATTGACTCTATTATTACTTAACGTTTATTTACTTAAGCATAATTGTTCCGATTTAATACTAGGGTGGCTATGGACTTTACAGTCTGAGGTCACTGGTGTATGGCAATATCAACATAAGTCGGGGGTGTTACAGGCCACTAGAGACGAGCTACGGCCATACCCAAGTTCAACACTACTTTGCATACACAAGTTGTGGCCCATCTTCATTAGAGATTCCAAGCAACTCATGGAATCTAGGTTGGCCGAGAGAAGTGTCAAAGGGCACGGAGGAGGAAAGCCCAACAAGCTAAGCAGCGACACCGGGAAATTCAGCACGCAGGGCCAACATGAGCCCAAAGCTAACATCTGATATACTTGAGTATATGAGCTGATTTTTGGATATGTTTGAGTTAGTGGATATGTTTAGTTCGTGTCCAATAATCAGTCCCAACGGAGGAGGGAAAGATACTATTTTGCAGTTTCATTTCTTTAGCATTTTTGGGGGTTTTGGAAACATTTGGCTATTTTATAGGTTGTGTTATTTTCATTTGGATATTAAGCTTTGATTAATTTTAATACAAAACATTGAGTTTCTCAATTAACTCTGAGCTTCTTGGTCTTTTGAGTGTATGATTTTTTTGTGAGTAATATCCAAGCTTTCTTTCACTTGTGTGTTTTGGTGAGTAGTATCCGAAACAGGTTGATTAGGCTTTGGTGAGTAATATCCTTAGCTTAAATCTTCATCTTGTCAAATCCCTTGGTGAGTCATATCCAAGAGAGGTGAGTTGCTTATCCCTTTATATTTCTTGCATCTCAAACACAAAATATTACAAAAAGAATCAATCTTGTTACTATCTTGTCGCCCAAGCAAGAACATTCAAGAACGCAGCTTTGGACGTGACTTTTCCTCAAACCAGAGCACGGCCTTAGGGGAAACGCATCATTTGGTATCAGATCTTGATTGAGGTAAGTCTAAAACCTTTGCTCGTCTTGATTTCAAACTAAAGGTTGTGTGTTCCTAAAGACTTGTTTTCTTGCCCTTGAATCTTGTTTCCATCATGAGTGTACGAGTTAGAGAGAGACCAGCCTTGGGAGAATCCTAGAATCTTGAGCAGATCTTGAAGAGAATCCTAACAAGAAAAGGCCGAGAGTTGCCTTGGACCCCAAGAAGAGAAACCTTGAATCTTAAACCTTCAAGAACGACTCCCTCTATCTTTTGCGTGTGAGACCCTTAATGGGGGAGAGAGAGAATGACTGTCGTGGAGAGCCTAAGAGTAACCCTAAAACAATATTGACAAGGGAAAGAGAGAAGGGAAGAATTCTTGCGCGCTAAGGCAAGGGGCTAACCGCCCTTGCTTGGGCCTTTTCCTTGCAACCCAAGGCTTGCGACACCCCACCTCCAACCAACTTCACAAGGATCTATCTTATTTGGATTTACCCCCTTAAAGATAAGATTTTATTGTTTGTTTTAATTAGATAAGGTTTTTGTTCCAAGATTTACTTAGATCTTTATCTAGTTACATCTCTTGTTATCTTGTGGAACAAAATCTATCTTGACTTCTAAATCTCTTCCCAACTAACTCGTGTGCACAAAAAAAAAAGGCCAAAGGCCAAAAAGACAAAGGAAAATCCTACGTCATGCACAACAAGAAAGGCAAAGAAAGGAAGAGAGGGACCCTTGCTAAGTTTGAGAAAACCCAAAGAGACCCTTACTACGCTTGAGAAAGCCCAAGTAAGTCAAGAATGTCTATCTTGACAACAAGAAATCTTGATAACAAGAAATGAAATTATCTTGTTGATTTAAGTTATCTTGGACATGAATCTATCTAATTATTTGATTCATTTAAGATCTTATCTTTTTGGTGCTAATCTCTTTCCATCCTAAAGTCCAGTCGTGACCCCACCTAAGGGAACACCCCTTGTGTTTGATATTGAGATATTCCGTGGGCCATATCTTAGGATTGCAAAATATCATCTTGCTTGCACTAACCTAATGACCAAGCTAAGGTTGTTAGGAAAGGGACAACCACATGACCAACCAAGAAGAAAGAGAAGAGAACTCCAAGAAAATGTATCTTTCTACCCTAAGAGATAGAGTTTTCCTCAACAAGATATAATCTTTATTGATAAGATAGAGTCTTTCTTTTGTTTATTTAGTTATTTCCCTAACTTAATCAGTTTGCTTGCTTTTATTAAGTGATAGCTAGTTTGTGTAACTCCTTCTTGAGACCAAAACATGTCACACGACAATCTAGGGAAGGAAACAATGGAATCCCCTCGTGAAACATACAAGGCGATCACCATGGATGAGTTGACAACCCTATTGGAAAGGCAGTGCCTTGAGTTCATGAGGATGGTGGACAAAAGGGTGGAAAATGCCTAAGGGAGACAAGGAGAGAAGGATCGCGGGAAGGAAGATGCACCCTTACTAGGGAGAACATGGAACCCCAAAATGACCCCCATGAAGCCGACTCTTTTCATGCACCAAGGGGAGGAGCTAGGGTTCAAGAACCACCGAACCACCCTCTTGGAGATCAAGAAGACGACATGGACAATCTTTTTGCGCAAGAACCAAACCGCATGCCACCTATGAGATTCCAAGCACCACAAACACGTCTCTTCATTGAAGGATTCTGACGACAACCGCTTGATGAGTATGGTACCATGAAACCCCTATATTATGATGAGCTTGTAGATATGCCTCATATGTTTGATGATGAACAAGAAGGCATGCCCCCCTCATCGACATGTTCCAACCACCGATACCCCACAACCACAACCATCACTTATGGCGACTTCAGCTTTTGAGCTTTATGACTGTACATAATTGAGTCATCTGTTTCTTTTCATGTGTGTGATTCTTGTTTTGATTTCTTTATCTCTAGAACTTGAGTTTAGAACCTTTTTCGAGGCCATGCTTTTTACTCTTGTGCGTGATATAAAAATGATTGAGGCATTAGTTTTATTGATTAGCTTATGTTTCCCTTTACCACCTTGCATGATATTCCTTTGTTTTAAGCCAATTTGAGCCTTATTAGTCTTTTTCTTTGGAAGCACCACAAGAACATAATTAATCCTAATTATTAGCCTTTTACCCATTTGGGAATTAGGATAATTTAATTTGTTGTTTTTATGGTTGCAAGCCAAGCTTGGGGGAGTTTACATGTATGATGTGTTGTTGCTGAAACTGTACAGGCTTAGAAAAAAAAAAGAGAAAAAAGAAAAAGAATAAGGACGTTTAGTTGAAAAGCGTTATGTGAAATCTTCCAAGTTTGGTGTTGTCTTGATTAGTTTCTCTTTCCCGGATTTAGCACCACATGACCAAATTATATCCCTACCTTTCTTTTAACCTTGGTAGTTGCCCCCATTACAACCCAATAAAAGTCCTCTTGATTTATGCCATGTACATGGTGCCTAGTGGTGGAGATTTAGGACGCTTTTGCAAGCTTATGGTAGAAAAGTATTTAAAGTTGAGATTTGAGCGAAACACTTACCCTAACCACATGAGCAAGAGTGACTCTAAATTTTCTTATCCTAAGTAAGTTCTAGTGTTGATGAACTATTTAGTCTCTTTGATGATTATTTCATTCTTTGATGATTACATTATTGGGACTTGATCATGTAAGAGTGGGTGCTAGGGTGTAAAATGAGAATGAAGCTCCACTCTTGGATGGACTTCCATCCAAGAGTGGAGATAAAAGCTTCATTTTAGTGGTCATTTTGGGGGACGACACCAGGAGGACGTCTTCCCGACGTCCTCCTGGTGTCGTCCCGACTCGTATCGATTTCGTCCGCCCTGAAGGTATTTTCCTCAAATTTCTTCCTTCTACAAATCAATGGTGAAAAACTTTAAGTATAAGGAAAAATTCGATGGCAAGGCCTTCTTTGTATATGGTTTGGATTTCTTCACGTGTTATTTGAGCGTCAACTCATAGTTTTCCTCATCCGGATATGTATCAATTCAACTATTTTTCTACTCTTGGATTGTTAAACTTATTCGCGTTACTCTTTTTTGGTGTAGAAATGTGTAGGGTTAATGTTGTTTAATTGTGTCAGTTTGTTCTTCCACTTTGATCCCACTGGGTTAATAATGGACAGTTGAACGTTTTTGTCCCTAATTTTCTTTCAATAATCTATTCGATGTTCAAACATAGTTTTCCAACTGGGTTTTAACCTATATTTTCATTAACCCATCTTTCCAAGGCCTTCTATCGAGTAGTATAGCCATGAATAAGATGCATTTTCTTGTGCTTTGTTGGTTTTTATGTGTGTTAGAGCTTCTGAGGGATCATATGAGATATGGAACTGAAATTGATCTCTATTTCCTTGAAAGCGTAAAAAACCAGTCTTAAGAATAGATTTCATGGGATTTTACCAATAAAATTGAAGGTTCTATATGTAGATTCATTGGTGTTGAATGCTAGAAGCTAGATGAGAACATGGTGTTGATCCTCAAGCTACAAGATTATGTTTTGAAGGGAAAATTCCCACTTGGCATTGTCAATTGTACAAGCATGACATGCTATCATTGTGTTGATAGTCTATTTAAGTCTTTGAGTCGTTTGAGGCTTGCTATGATGACATGTTTGGATGTGAACATGTGATGTTATTATGTCTTTATAATGCACTTGTGAAACACTTAAGAATTGAATCATATTTTTCCTAAGTTGGTTACCTTTATTTTTTTTCGTAATTTATTTCAAATATAATTCATATATATAGGCATGAAAAACATTACAATCAAATTTGCAATATAAATTTTTTAATCTCATTCTGGATTATATATACAACCAAACGATATGTTTCATAAATGGTTCATTCCAGCATAATACGGAATATTAAATTACTGGAATGGTTCATTTTGACAGCATACCAAACACCAAACTATAGGAATGATTTATTTTGATTCTTGATTCCAGTCTGATTCCAGAAGTCGACATACCAAACGAGGTCGAAGAAACCTGGAATTGTTTATGGGTGTACCACCTAGTTTATTAGCAGGGGTGAGAATATTACTTAAATCGTCTATTATGATAATTGGAAGATTATAATGTGAGATCATTGCACCAATATTTTCTCAATAAATAGTTTTGAGTTCCTCGCGATTCGGTGCATATATAAAAAAATATAATAAAGTGAGAGGTATTTTGGTGAATTTCCATAAGAATTTGGTTGGAATCATTTTGAAGAGAAGTAATATATGGTAAAAGATGGGAATTACTTAGCAAAAGCCATAAGCCTCCTTTAGAACCTTGAGCAAGAGATGTTACAAAAGATCTAAAGCCAAGTTTGTTAAATAATTTAGATATGGGGTTTCATTTGTCTTAGTTTCTGCTAAACATAACATATTTAGATGGTTGTTTCGTTTTAGAAATCTTATTTTTGTCCAAAAATGAGGTCACTTGACGCCTCGAGAATTTCAATAACCTATCTTCATGTGGTATCATATGTTAAAATAATATACTTGTATAAATGTTTAGGCTTGAAATGTTCAAGTACATATTTAACGCGGGATGAGTATTGTTAAGAGGGCGAGGCATAGAGCCAATTATAAAATGAGAAAGGGTTGTTTCATTGGAAGTGAAAGTGTCAAGTGATACACTAAGAAAGAGTTCAGGATTAATGGTCATAAAAGTGTCATCATGTATGGGTATTGAGAGTTCATAAGGATCAAAGATCCAGTTCATCGAGATGTCATATGGCCCAAGGCTTGGGAATATATAATACATAAGCAAACAATTGTAACAAGGAAAGTAAATAAAAATGGAACAAGACCAGGGGCGGACGCAGGATTGTAGTTCAGTGGAGGCTAAAATCTTAAAGAGTAAAATATTACCGTCTACCTTACACAAAATCCTAAACCATAATTTTTAATTCTACAATCTATTTTACACAAACAATCTCAATTTCAAACAACAAACTCTATATCCAAACTTCAAATGAATATTTACTCAAAACTGACAAAAAATTACACAAATTAAACAAATTTCATCATTACAGACTACTTTCACTGCGTAATCTCAACAAATTTGTATAAAAATTAATTTGTAAAATTTAAAAATCCATAAACCCTAAATTTTGAAAGTTTTAACACAAATAAGGATAAATATAGTGAAATATTACATATCTTATTGAAAAATTGTGTGCAAATTTGGATAAATTTTAGTATTTTTGAGAATTATACATAATAAATCCTATGTAAAAAATATTTTTAAAATTGGAAAACTACAAAAATTAGTTTGAATTTTTTGAAGAAATATTTAAAAAAAAAAAAAAACTTTGGGTGAGGGAAAATAAATCCCGTATATTTTTTTTTACATTTTTTTTTCAAAATTCCAGTAGGGGGCCCCACCTACGTCCACCCCTAAACAAGACCGTATAAAGAGAAAATAATAATAATAACACCGAATTTAATGCACGACATCTTGTAAAAAGAAGTTACAAAAAATGCAGAGAAAAAATGCACGACATCTTGTAAAAAGAAGTTACAAACACATACTTGAAAGGATAAAATTAAAGGAGAGGCAAAATCAATAAAGTTAATAAGTATAGAAGTAATAGTGTAATGAAATAAGAGTAAACGCAGCAAAGGAAAACGGGTCACAAAATGGAGCACATAAGTATGAACAATAGTAGCAGTAAATAATGAAAGAGGTAAAGGGAAAACCAAGAGAATAATATAAGCATAAACATGGAGAATAGTCATAGAAATTGACAAATACAACTGAGAGAGATATCTAACAGTACAACAACATAAGAGGGGAACACAGCCGTTAGCGAGTCATCATCAAACCATACAACAACAAAATATTCCAACTCCTAATTGAAATTGTGAAATTCAATGATAGAGGTCCAGGGTAAAACTGAAACAACACTCTAGCAAACATAGATGAGATCATAGATGGATAATAAAGGTACAGACAAACACGACCGCAATATAACAAAGAATAGTAGGAAATAGCACCAGATTTACAGAAGATATCTAGATTAGGTGAAGAAAATACAACCAAGGGTTTAGGAGACATATCATGAAAATCAATTTCGAAGAGGGAAGATGGTAGACAGTTTTGTGGGAGTAGTACAATGATGTTGCTGGCGAGAGCATCTATAGTCATGTTGGATATTATTAGAAAAGAGAGAGTAATTTTGTAAAGAATGGGTTAATCGTTTATTGAATAAAGAGAGGGTATTTATACAACGAGTCTCATAAAATAAGTCTATCATATAAAAGATATTAATCTCCTAAGAAATAATATATCTTTTCTAATACCCCCCACAAGCTCATGGAGGAAGGACATGCAGCTTGTCACGCAGCGAAAGAAAACGACCATTGCCCACCGCCTTAGTGAAGATGTCTGCTGTCTGATCAAGAGCACGAACATGACGAACAATTAGAGAGCCCTCAGCAACTTGCTCTCTAACAAAGTGATAATCAATCTTGATGTGCTTGGATCGCTGATGGAACATAGGATTGGCTGAAATATAGGTAGCACTCAAGTTGTCACAGAGAATAATAGGCGGACGAGTAAGGGGAGCCTTGAGCTCCAATAGCAGCTGCTGAATCCAAATCAACTCAGTGGAGGTGAAAGCAATAGCCCGATACTATGCCTCAGAGCTCGACTTTGCTACAACATGTTGCTTCTTGGAAGCCCAGCTGATCAGATTGCCACCATAATAGATAGCGAAACCATGCTGAGATCTGCAATCGTCGCCATCAGACGCCCATCCAGCATCGGAGTAGGCAACCAGCCGAGAATCACTACACGATCGGATGATAAGGCCCGAAGTCAGGGAACCTTTCAAATAGCGCAAAATGCGCTTGACAACACTTCAATGTGTCTCTGTAGGACGGTGCATGAACTGACAAACCTTATTGACAGCATAGGCAAGCTCAGGGCGAGTGATAGTCACATACTGTAAAGCACCAACAATACTACGATAGAGCTGAGGGTCAGGCACTGGATCACCATTCTGAATCAAACGAGAGCCAGGCTCAGTAGGCGTACATATGGGCTTAGCATCCTGCATGCGGGATTTTGTAAGCAAATCACGAATGTACTTTTGCTGAGAGAGAACAATTCCCTGCTTAGTACGCTGCAATTCAATGCCAAGAAAAAAATGCAAGTCTCCTAGATCCCGCAAAGCAAAGGTCTGATTGAGAAGCTGAACAAATCTATCAATAGTAGCAGAATCGGACCCAGTAATGATCAAATCATCCACATACACAAGGACATATAGAACGGACGCACCAGAGTGCCTGATAAATAAAGTGGTGTCTGACTTGCAGGAATGAAACCCAAGCTGAATCAGTAAGGCAGACATCTTAGTAAACCAAGCCCGGGGAGCTTGCTTGAGCCCATAGATGGCTTTCTGAAGAAGGCAGACATGCCCTGGACGAGACTGATCAGCAAATCCAGGAGGCTGGGACATGTAAACGCGCTCGGTTAGATCACCATTCAAAAATGCATTATTGATATCTACCTGACGAAGGCGCCATCCACGGGACAATGCAATGGTGAGCACAAGGCGGATAGTGGTCGGCTTGACTACCGGGCTGAATGTATCAAAATAATCAATGCCTTCTTCCTGATTGAAGCCCTTTGCAACCAGACGAGCCTTGTACCGCTCAATTATGTCGTCTGATTTCCGCTTGATCCTATACACCCACTTACAGCCAATAATGTTAGCATCACAGGGATGCGGGACGAGTTGCCAAGTCCCATTACGTAAAAGAGCATCAAATTCAACCTCCATAGCATGTTGCCATTGGGGAAATTTGGAGGCTTGTAGAAAGGTTTTAGGCTCAATGGGTGTTGGATCGTTAGAGTTACGTCTGAGGGAACAAAAGCTTTGTTCCCACAGAAGATGCAGCGGATTAAAAACAGCAAGAAAGATAACGAACGAACTCACGATGTATAGTGGAAACCCTGATTAGCAAAACTAGCTTCTCAAGGAAAAACCACTACCTTCAAGCTTCCGCTTGAGAGGATTTTGAAGCGTGTACTTGTCTTATTGATTTCTTGTTCGATTACACTTGTATCCTGGACTTCGACCTCTAAACAACCAGCTAGACTCGAAGACTCTTCTACAACGATGAATCAAACTCAACCCTCAAAGACTTACACACACCTCACTTCTTTTCTTTCTCTTTTTCATTCTCTCTATTTTCCGTCGTCGTGGTTACATAGAAATGAATCCACACTTCTATTAAATACAACTCGGCTAAACCCTAATTGTAACAAGATAAGATTTCTCCAAATACGGTAACAAGAAGATATGATTTGGTTGAAGGAATAATATCCCAACCGTCTATATTAATTAAGGAAAAGATTCCTTAAATTAATATAACCGGATAAGATATAATTTCCTCTCTTCAATTATCTTATCTTAGGAAAGATCTACTAAGATAACACGATCGGGCTTCTTCTCTCTCCATATCTTCTCGATCCGGCATGATCCTTGGAGCCGAAGTCTTCAATCCTTTACCGCGTGCGTTACATGATTTGTTTCCATAATTCAGCACGCTGGATTTCTTCCTTCCATTCGCAACTTTGATCTTGTTCGTCACTGTTGTTCCTTGAGAGGTAACAGAGCACATGAACAGAGCTTTGTTCCCTCTACGATCCTTCGCTGCAATGGTTCCCTGAGATAACTATCTTTGTTCCTGAAACACTTAGTACCCATATCAGTTGAATGTTTGTTACCATCAAAACCTAAGGAATTCAACAACGGGTGTTTCAAGGGTAGGCGGTAGAGGGTGTTTTGTGGTGGTGAAGGTCTTGGGCTTCAGATTACCCGTTTTGGAGCTGGTAACCATATCATGATTGGTATCGGGGATGGGGCAAAAATATGAAGGGTAGGCAGGTGCAGGAGATGGTAAAGTAATAGCAGGTGGAGGAGAGGAGGAAGAGGACATACCTGTTAATTGTGCTAGGGCAGGTGAGACAGATTCCCGCAGGGCCACCGAGTCAGGGTTGTGATGCAGAGGTTGGGGCATCGGTGGTGAGGTCACGGCCGACTCAGGTGGTATGGTAGGTGGGACAGGCGGTGGTGCTGGCGGTTGTTGGTGGCCGACTGGGAGTGGTTGGTACAAGGAGGCGGCGATCTGTAGGGGAGAGAGGGGAAATATAGGTGAGTTCGAGGTAGGTTGAGATAAGGCTGGGGTGGCGTGATGTGGGTAAGGGAAAGTGGACTCATCAAAGATGACATGACGGGCGATGTAGATCCGTCGGGTAGGTACATGAAGGCAAATGTATCCCTTGTGTTTGGAGCTATACCCAGTGAATATGCAGGGAGACGATCGGAACTCCAACTTGTTGGTGGTGTAGGGACGTAGGAATGGATAGCAAAGGCACCCAAAGGTCTTCAGAAAGGCATAATCAGGAGGCTTCTCATAGAGACACTCAAATGGTGACTTGTGGTGAAGGAGAGGAGTGATAGTACGGTTATGGAGGTAGACTGAAGTATGGAAGGCATGCTCCCAGAAGAAGGTGGGTAGGCGAGCTTGAGACAATAGGGCGAGGCCTTTTTCAACTGTGGTGTGATGGCGACGTTCAGCTGTGCCATTCTGAGACTGGGTGTGAGGACAAGAGACGCGGTGAAGGATTCCATGTGTTTCAAGATAGGTAGACACATTTCTATATTCCCCACCCCAATCAGATTGAAGAGCTTTAATTTTGGTAGAAATTTGAGTTTCAACCATCTTCTGAAAGAGCTGAAAGGTGTGAAGAACCTGTGATTTTTGAGCCATAAAGTAAATCCATACAAATTTGGTGCAATCATCCACAAAGATTAAGAAATAACGATTTCCATTAAAAGAATCAACAGGGGCAGGACCCCAAACATCCGAATACACCAAAGCAAAAGGACTAGTACTAGACTCATGTGTGTTGGAAAGGGGAAGTCTATGACTTTTCCCAAGCTGACACGACTCACAGATAGAACTGAGATTGTTTAGGGAAACATGTAAATGAAAACGAGAAACAAGACGCCGTAGGACCGACTCATGAGGATGACCAAGCCGATTTTGCCAATGCTGAAGGGTTGTTTTGGAACCAAGGAAGGCCGAGGAGGTAGGTTTGGGAGATGCGGTGATTGGTGAGTTGAGCTGATACAACCCGTTCTCAACGGTGCCTTTGAGAAGTGTCTTGCCCTGCTTGTCCTTCACAAAATAACAAGTTGGGTAAAAAATCATATAAGCATCATTATCTTTGGTTAGCTGGGAAACACTTAAAATACTTTTCTGAATCTGAGGGACAAAAAGAATATTATGAAGATGAACAGGTTTATAAAATGCAGGTAAAATGTTTCTGCCCAAATGTGTAATGGGAAGAGACATACCGTTTCCAACCTGCAAAGCATCATTGCCAGTGTAATCAGAGTGCAGAGAAAGGTTACCGAAGTCTGTAGTGACATGATTGGTAGCTCTAGAGTCAAAGTACCAAGCAGGATCAACTAACTGAGAGGGCAGACCAGAATTGACATTGAACGCCTGATGCGAAGGCTGTTGCTGCTAATAGAAACCGCGATCGCGGTTTTGAGGCTCTGGATTCCCGCGACCGCGGCCTCCGAAATTGTTGTGTCCTCTACCACGACCACGAGGTGCAGGGGCTGGAAATTCCTGCGTATTTAGACGTTGCCAGCAGCTGAGGGCACCATGCCCCGTCTTCTTGCAAATCTGGCACTGTTTGCGTGGTTTGTCGGAGGAGGTGTCTGTAGGAGGTGCTAAATTAGAGGGAGGCCGAGATGACGATGCACCAGTCCTTGCCATGTTCGCCGACAGTTGCAGTTCAGAGGATCGCGATGAGATAGACTGGTGGCGGGTTTCCTCCCGCAACAACATGCCAAGTAATTCATCAGAGGAAAGAGATTCCGAGCGCATATTAAACGTCGTACGAAAGGCAGCATATGAGTCATCCAACCCATGTAATACGCATTCAACAAATTCTTCATCCGGGACAATATGTGAACACTCCGCTAGTGAATCAGAAAAGCCCCTATTTTTCTCAAAGTATTCAAGGATACTGAGATTACCTTTTGGAAAATTCTACATTTGCTGCTTGAGATGCATCAATTGGGCGCGAGTCTGGGCAAAGAACATCTTTTCAAGGATTGCCCAGGCTTCATACGTTGTGGTTGCCCTGGCCACATGGGCAAGGAGAGGCGCTATAAGAGTGGAACGAAGCCATAGAAGGACCAAGCAATCCTTTTTACGCCAAGTAGCGTACGCCGAATTTGGAGAAGACGATGCAACTACAGGAGGTGTGGCTGACGGATCCGCCGGGATAAAGAGGAGTTGCGGTGGTGCACTGGTGGCCTCAAGCATAGAGTCAAGATCATACGCCTCTAGGGCTGATTTAACCGTATGACGCCATAGAGTATAGTTGGTTCTGTCAAGACGAAGATTGAGATTTGGGAAGTGCAGAGAAGAGGAGATAGATGTGCCGGTTGCAGCGGCCAAGAGGTCGTCGTTCTGGTTGTTCGACGCCGTCAAGGAGGCAGAATCATTGGGTGTGCCGCTCATGGTGGCTGTAGGGTTAGAGGATCGAAGAAAGGCTTGATACCATATTAGAAAAGAGAGAAGAGTAATTTTGTAAAGAATGGGTTAATCGTTCATTGAATAAAGAGAGGGTATTTATACAATGAGTCTCATAAAATAAGTCTATCATATAAAAGATATTAATCTCCTAAGAAATAATATATCTTTCCTAATAGATATCGAGGGCTATGTTGATCAGAAGATTAAAACAACTTGTTCAAATTGAGTTCATGTAAAATTTCACATGGAAACGAACAAGAGAAAAAATGAGAGTAAAACAGAAAAAGAAAACATAAACTTATCTTGAATTTTGGAGATCTTAGTACAAGAATTTGATGTTGCCTCAAATGAAAAGTTGTTTGAGAGTCTAGGAGTTGTAGAAATCCGATCGAATATGGCTTGAACGCCATCAATCTAGATCGACAACACACCCAAGTGTAGAGCCACAAGAAGAATGTCAATAATCTGGCAAGATCTACATGTATATGGCATGTAGAAGAAGCTCCATGTATGTTTTAATCACATAAGGTCGTAATTTGTTGATGTAGGGGAGAAAATCAAATTTGGATTTCTGCATATGACGGATGGAGAAACAGATTTGGCAGAAGCAAGGTTTCCCTAGTCCAGCTTTGAGTTCAAGAGGTCTCCATAACAAAATCCACATATTTGTAGTCAAAGGCAACAAATTCGTTGGAGAAGATGGGGTTTAGCGGCTTGGTCTAGACTCAAATCAACAAATATCCATTGCACCATTGAGGGGGGAGATTTTAAGATCTATAAGAAATCGAAGAAATAATTACAAGGAGAATGTTTCATGAAAGGTTTTATTGATTGTTTCATGGCTGATTTGAATAAATAAACAAAAAAGGAACAAAGGGAAAGGGGACGAAGAAAGAGGTGGTGCAACATTTTTTTTTTTTTTTGATAAGGTAAGAATTCGAAGATCAAAGTCACACCTGACAAAGATCCTCGAGAGGCCGTAAAAACGGCATTCGGAACAAACCGGCTAAGAAAAACAAAGTAACAACATACATTCGAAGAGAAAACAAACAAAACCAAAATGAGCAAGAAAATAGGCAGACGGAAGAGAAGGGCCCAAACAAGGGTTGGAAGAAACCAACACAGTGAAGCAGCAGCCGGAAAGCATATTAGAAGACACACTCTGGAAGTGCAACTGTAACACCTGAATCGCGCTCCGTTTCTAGAAGCCATCAGGAATCACACAACCACGTCCTCGATCTCTTGCCGAAACAACAATCTCAAACCAACCTATCATCAGCAACACATCAGCAGAGAATGTTTCTCAAGATGTAAAAGTTTCACATTTCTAGACTTGGTCAAAAAGTTATCAGTATCTCAAGGATCAAGCAGCAAAGATCAGACTGGTTCCTTTTTCGTATTTGTTTGAAAAACAAGCAGCAAGAGGCATAAACTGAAAGTATCAAACACAATCCTGTATTGATAAGAGATATATAGGTTCCTGGAGCAGATATCAAATTTAGAGATAAGATCCATTAGAATTTCATTGTTAAAACACACAGAGAAAAGGGATCATAATCAATGCTCAAGGGGTTCAGTGGAAGATTGTCCTTGGAGTAAAAACTCCATAAAGAGTTGTTCAGGGAGTGAAATTTCAATTTTAATGGTTGTTCTCTTTTCTTTTTCTTTTTTTCAATCTGTGTTTTCAACAATACTTGTTCTACCTTTTGCAATATCCAAAGAATTTCTCATAATATTTCCCCAATGAAAGGGGATGTTGTTACACTTAGGATGCACTCTCAGAATATTGATAGTTTGTTCGGGTCAGATGCGATTTCAGTTTTTCAGTTCCTTCTTTCGTAACCAAAAGAGTTAGCATCACCAATGTGTTTGGTTTCCTCAACCCCACAATGGTTTGTTTGATAAATTTGTTCTTGTTGTATTAAGGTCAGAAAGCCATTTCAAAAGGTTGAAGGAGAAAAAGAGAGAGGTGATACCGGACAACATGGAGACGCTTAGAGCCAAGCCCCTCGGTTGACTAATCGTCTATCCTTCCCACCTCCTTGTCATGCGGAGCGGCGCCGGAGAGATGAGCCCCGAAAGAGCTGCTTCAAACTTATTGACCCAACCGAAAAGCTCAGTTTTCGGGTTTTCGGGTTTTCGAGTCTACTTTAACTCCATCGCAGAATGAAGGTGGAGTTGTGTAGGATTAGAGAAGTAAATTGGGTCTAGATCTCTAGATTTGTTTGGTTGAGAGATGAATAGTTGAGGCGGGTCGAGACGACTCGACCAAGGGCCAGGTCGTGGCTCGGTGGTGGTTCGGATCTGGGCGCGGAGGTGAAGGCTCGGTGGTAGTTCGGATCTGGATTTTATCCCCAAATCTCGCCTTCACTCTGGAGAAGGAAGGTCAGATTTCATTGGAGTGAGTTTGCAGATTATGAATTTCAAGAGGAAGGATGATTTAGTGGTTAAGCTTGCAGTCAAAGATGAAGATCGAGGGCTACTGGGGTGGCGGCGGCATTTCATTGTTCAGGGTTTGAGGATTTACAGAGGGGAGCGTTTTTCGGTGGTGCAACAATATGTTTGTACAAGAAATGGGAAGAGAGAGAAGAGAGAGGGCAACATTTTGTGTACATTTTTATATGCTCCTAGTTAAGTGACATTCAAGATTTTTATATGCTCCTAATTAAAAAAATAAGTTATTGTTAAAATGAGGTAAGAACATAACTCAAAGTTTTGCATTAGGAATTTATAATGGGCTAAATGTTTTCCATTTTTAGTTGGAATTTTCGGCCACAGGATTAGGGACGATGATTATGAATAAAACCGATAACAAATTTGATTTACGCTCAGCTCTCATATCTAAAAACATAACTCACGAAAAGATAATTCACGAAGATCCCAACAAATAAACAATTACCCTAACAATAAACTTTAAATATCATATCTTACAGGCCTTAGATTTCATATTATCTATACCTTAATTCCTAAATTCTACTATATATGTGGATAAAAACAAAAATTCTTTTATGTGGTAAAAAGGAAGCGAAACGGGACGGAACCATCCCTCTTCCACCTGCAAAATTCGGTGCTATTCTTCATTCATATATATATCGAATGATAATGATATTCAGACTAATGAAATAAATCGAGATCGAATTCATGATAAATGATGTGTTAGAATCTTATAATCAAACTTGCCCGCTTCTTCTCTAGAAAAAAATATTTCTTATCATAGTTTACTTTCTTAATCTTATTTTATAAATTAGTTTTGTATTTCTTTTTATTAATCGCCGAATAGCTCCTCCCCGGTAACGTCCATGGCTTCCAAGTTCCAACCATCACCCTCCCATCTCCCATCTCAGATTTCTTATCATTCTCTTTCTCATCACACAAATATCCTCCTACCTGCGACTGCGATGAACTCGATCTCCGGCGACGGCGGATTCTTCAGCAACAAGGACGGCGCCAGATACACTTACGGAATCGGCGTCTTCGTCGGGATCGTCATCCTCATCATCATGATAACTCTCGCATCCTAATTCTTTACTCGCTCCGGCACGCAATCGACGCCTCATGCCGACGGCGATGGTCACCGGCGGCAGCAGCAAGCGAAACAGTGCGTAATGGACATCGGAATTGACGAAGAAACGCTCCACAGCTACCCGAAGCTTCTCTATTCTAAGGCGAATTTATCGAAAACGGATTCGATGGCGACCTGTTGTTCGATCTGCTTGGCCGATTACAGGAACGACGACGTATTGAGGCTTTTGCCTGACTGCAATCTGATGTGTCCGGTGTGCCGGACTTCGCCTGCATCCGACGTGTCCGGTGTGCCGGACTTTGCCCTTGCCGACGCCGCAATCAATGCCCCTCGCTGAGGCGGCGCCGCGGGGATGAGTTAGGTTTGCGGAGGTTTTTGTCCAATTCTCCATTTTCAATTCGTACAATTTCAGCTAATTCAGTTACAATTCAAATTCAACTCCAAGCGGCTTCTGCGACCGAAAAAGAATCATAGAGAAAAACAGCTCGGATGGAAACAGGGGCAAAGGCCGTAAAGCATTGATTTTACTCCGGATTCAAATCCAGCATGATTAAAATCAGATGCGGCTGAAATCCGACGTGATTTAAATACTATTTCTTTAAAATCAATTTTAATTTGAATAAATATAACATATAAAATACGAAAATCACACTAATTTTGTTTGTTACAATAACATTATCTGAGATGTCATGTCCTGAAATCTTACATTAATATCGTCATTCTCAATACATCTCACCACATCATTCTTAATATACGTAATCAGACAACCATTCATCAAATCATCTCCTAGTCGATTATGTAATGAGCTAATTTTCACAAGCTTCATAACAAAAAAATTCTCTCCACAGTAGCTGTTGCAACTTGTAAAAGCAAAGGTAACTTCACGAGAAGAAACACCAGAGGATAGACACGATCCTTCTTCAGCTGAACCAATTTCTTTGAGAGCTCACTAATACTAGAAAAGTTGGCAAATTGATCATTTGAGTGCACATCAATGATATAACAATCAAGGTTAATGCCCAAGTGTCATTGTATCAACAACAGAATAATCATTTGGGAAAAACTCTACAAATGGAATCAACTTGCTCTTTTCAAATGCCGAGAATGCATCACACGGATCAAGACATAACATACACAACAACAACTCTGTATTCACCTCATTGAAGCGATTATTCAACTCCTGAAGCTGCATATCAATTAAATTGTAGAACAACACCACACGATAGAAACGTAGAATGGTAGTTTCTTCAACATTCTGACGAGTTCTTCCTCGGATCACATACAAGTCTTCCTTATTTGGGACAGTGATATTGCACTAGGTGTAAAATGAAGAAACTTGCTCCCACAATGATTCACATCCTACATCTCTCATTTGCTGGAGTAACTGTTTTGTGATCTTAACAAGATTCAATGCATTCACAATATCTTGATCTTTTCTCTGCAAAGCTTGTGACAAATTAATGCGCAACCATCAGGCCGACGATCGCGCGACAGCGCGACCATGGCGACCAAGACCGTGGCGTCCACCTTGGCATAGGACTTAGTCTAGTTTAGTCATATTAGTTCTTATTTCCGTTATTTCCCGTTTTGGCATGTTGCCACTTTTAGTACTTTCTAAATTTGCACTTTCTATTTCGGGCGTGTGTCTTCTCTTGCTAGAGAAGCCGGCCCATTAGTGTGTCTTGCGGCCCAAGCCCATTAGGGTTCTTGGCCAAGCATAAAGGCTATAAATAGCCTTCGTTGTACTCATTGTTTCCGACGTTGAAATGTATGCCTAAGCTTCGTAGTTGAGTTGAACTCCTCCCCTTAGGCCTCGGCGTCACAAAACTGGTTAGACCCGATTGAACCACGTCACGGTTCACAAACACAACCTTCACTCTCGCCCCACCCTTGCCCAAGCGAGCATTAGAGAGCCGCAGACCATCATTCCTGGTGGTTCGTACTTATCCGGTTACCAAGAGAAGGATCCGAGACCATTTCCTACCTAGATCCGGGTTCAGACGAGATCCGAGCCATCGAATTCGTATCAAATATCCTCCGCGATGAGATTCATCTTTTGACACAAAAAGGCGGAACCTAATCTAATAATGGTTGAACGATGTGGAAAATCTACTGCCATTAGAACAAAAGCACTTGCGCTTAGAAATGCCCTTATAAGGGCAAAAGACATGAAAATAGAAAGTGACATTGTAACAATTGTTAACCTCATTAACGGTATCAGACAATGTCCTTGGGAGATCGAGATCATCATCTCTGATATCATGTTTTTGTTAAAATCATTCGTGACAGTGCAAACTAACCATATTTTTCTGAAATTAACCTTGTGGCTAATGACATCGCAAATCTTGGCCACTAAAATTCACTATAAGATATCGTGACAAACTAAGAACTTCAAGCTTTCATCTACAAGGATGCTATAAGTTGGTTTTGAAGTAGATAATGATACTAGTCCCATTCTTACCATATAAAAATACAAGAGCTCAATTTCAAGGAGGAAGGGGAAGAAGAGTGGGACGATAAGGAGGAGAAAGGGGACTAAAAGGAAGGTGTGTGAAAATCCATGGGCCAATAAACTGGGGGGTCATGCAGACCCGAGTGCTTAGGCACAGAGAAGCCCAATACATAACCCTGACAGAGTTCCATTCTAAAATCAAATAGCAATAGGAGGAGTAGCTTACCAACCTTGTATACTAGGCATTGATATATATCAAATTCCGATGTGGGATGAACTTATATTCTAACATGCCCTGGTAAGTGCAATGGGTGGTTAACGGGCTTAGCCTGGTTGATAATAGTACAAGCGGTTGTGGGTGAGCATCTTAATAGCTTTATATCCATACTTAATCAACCCAGAACCGAACTTGTTTTCATACCATGTGCAAATACATGGGTCGATAGATTGGGGGTCGTACAAACACGAATACATAGACACAAATGAGCCCAATACATAAATCTGGTAGGATTTCATCCTAAAATCAATTAGCAATAAGAGCAGTACCCAACCAACCTTATTTACTAGGCATTTATATACACCCACTTTCGATGTGGGATGGACTTATATTCTAACAAGGTGGCGGCGACAATGACTGGAGAGGGCTTATTTAAGAGATATGCTTGGTGGGGAAAGAGATAGTTGGGGTAAATGGGGTATGGGGTGAGAGAATAATTAAATAATAAATTTTAATTAGGATCCATCCATACACGTTTTATGACACAATACATGATGCATATTAAAAATAATAACAAAATAATGTTATTTAGGCCATGTTTGGATGCGTGAGGATAATGCATTATTCGGCATTATCTTGCATTAAGGGCTATTTTGAATCACGTGCCTCAATGCATAAGTTGCATTATTTTGCATTAAATCACAAAATTTAATACAAAATAATGCAATATAATGCATTATGATATGTGATCCAAAAGCACCCTAAATTTCTATATTTAATGTAAGATAATGTCAAAAACAAATTATCACATGCGATCCAAACATACCCTTAATATGTAATGCAATTTTATACATTGAGATCCAAAAGGCCTCTAAGGGACGATTATTCCTAGTATTCCTTGTGAACATATGATACGAGACTACATAGGAGTATGGGGCGATTTTAATGGGCTAAGATCTTTATAGAAAATAAACCATGTTTAGGTTAAATGACCCTCTAAGGAAGGTGAAATTAGACAAATGCCCCCCAATAAGCTTCTACGAAACCCATGACCCATGGTGATATCACCATTACATAATGATGACCTCACCATAAGTCGACCCAACTATGACCTTTGGCCATTGACCGACAAACTTTTTTCCGCCAATAACTGTTTTTTGATGACGTCATCATCTTGTCATCACAAACACAAACTGTCATCACTTATACAAATTGTCATCATAAACACAAATTGTCATCAAAGTCACAAATTGTCATCAAAACACAAACTGTCATCAAAACACAAATTGTCATCAAATACAAACTGTATCGCAACTAGTTGATGACACATACTGTCATCACAATTAGTTGATGTCACAAACTGTCATCACAACTAGTTGATGACAATTATCGTTTTGACGACAAATCTCGTTTTGATGACAATTCTCGTTGAAATGTCACCACCACTAGTTGGTGGCATTTACGAAGTGTCATCTCCAATAGTTAGTGCACGTTCAAAATGTCATCAAGACTAGTAATTAATGACGCTTTCAAAGTGTCATCAAGACTAGTAATTAGTGGCGCTTTCAAAGTGTCATTAACGCTAGAAAGTGGTGACACTTTCAAAGTGTCACTAAGGCTAGTCAGTGACACTTTCAAAGCGTCACCGAGGCTAATCAGTGACACTTTCAAAGCGTCACCGAGGCTAGTCAGTGACACTTTCAAAGCGTCACCAAGGCTAGTCGGTGGCGTGTTCCAAGCGTCACCGAGACTAGTCGATGGCGCGTTCGAAGCGTCACCGAGACTAGTCGGTGGCGCATTCGAAGCATCACCGAGGCTAGTCGGTGGCACGTTCGAAGCATCACCGAGGCTAGTCGGTGGCGCATTCGAAGCGTCACCGAGGCTAGTCATTCAAAGCGTCACTGAGGCTAGTCATTCGAAGCGTCACCGATGCTAGTTTGATGGCGCGTTCGAACCGTCACCAAGTCTAGTCGATGGCGTTTGAAGCGTTGCATTTCTAATTGATTTCCCTTAGCTTTGATGAGCTTTCAGCCATAGCTTGATTCTTGTCCTATAGATAAAATAATGCCCGATTCAAAAAATAATTTAATGTGGTTTTGCTTCACTATGTCGACCCTGTCATGTTACATGGAAGAGTGATTCTACTGACCTTTTATAAATTGCTAGTAGCCATAGACTACATTTCTAATGTTGATAACAAAGGTACAAATGTACAATGTGTATTGGCTTTTGTTATCTTCATGTGTCATAGTCAATGAGCTAATTCTGCCTTGTTTTCTAATGATATTGGGGTTCCTTTAGCAATTTTGTTTCACTTTAATTTTTTCCTGAAGTGATTTCTAATCATGATTTGTTTGTAGTGACGATGATTATGAATGAATTCTGATTTCTTGTGCATGAAAATGTTGGATGTAGGAGTTGGGATGAATTCTGATTTCTTGTGCATGAAAATGTTGAATGAATTCTGATTTCTTGTGCACGAGTTCAATGTAAGAGTTGGGACTCTGTCTTGATCAGTTCCTCTGAAATGCTGAATCTTCAGATGGAGGGAACTGTTCTCTGGAGGCGCTGAGTTCCTCTTATGGATGTTGATGTAGATGATAGCACATCGGTAGATCAATCATATGCAACAAGATCTTGATATCGGTTTGAATCGTGGTGAACCACTTTCCGAAATCAATATTTCGCCCCTTACATACCCTTAGGGAATCCACGAAATTTGAAGTAAGATAAGACAAACCAATCAGTTCCAATCAAGGCTCATGAAATGAACTGAACTTTAAAGTTTATGTAATAATGGATTTGAGACTTTCAGCAAGTTCTGTAGAATCACAGATTACTTGTGTAACACCAACACTAAATCCCGAAATCCTTTATATAGGCATTAGGGAGAACTTTCAGAATCAGTTACGGAAGTTAAGGGAAGTTACAGCGGCAGTTGAAAACGGTTACCAACTGATTTCAGCGGTTATCAACCATTCCCAACTGACCCACAACAGTTACCAACGGTTACTAATAGTTACAAAGTAGTTATGAAGGTTATAGCGGTTACAAAGTTGGTTTTACCAACAGTTACAAGCACATTAAACACATGCCAAGAAAATCAACCAGCCATACACATGTGTCTAGTCCCGTAGAAGGGAAATAATGCTCAGTTCCCTTCACAAGAACTGAACTAAAATCTAGTTCCCTTTCCTGAAACTATTTCCAGGGAACTAGAGCTTTTTACAAGCTGTTTCAAGGGAACTTGACCCTTACATGTAACATATACTTTGTTTCCCTCTAGAACTCAAGTCGTTTACACAAGCGTGTACTCCACACACCCGAGCTCGTGTTATAACGAAATGAGTTCCCTTAGTGTCGCATGAATCCCGATCAAACTAAATGGCAATGATTTCACTAAAATCACCAACAATCCTCCCCCATTTTAGTGTAATCCTTGATTCACAAAATAAGCAAGTCTTTATCCGCAAACTCTATGCATAAACGAAAATGTCGAGACGATTGAATTTTCGCTTAGTGTAATTACACATTCCAAACACCCGGGAATCATGGTGTCCTAAGGATTGAACCAATCAACCTCTTTGGGTGCATGAAGATAACACACACAAGAGTTACTTTACATCTCTAAAGTTGTACTTGACTCTATTAAGGGCCTTGAGTCCATATCTATTCATGAACGTATGTGAAGCCAACCCAAAGCTTCATGAAGCGGCCAAACTTCACATTCATATAGGTAGATCCTTTAAGGGAACATTGCCCCAATTGTGCACCTACAATTTGCACTTTTTCAAAGAAACTATTAAGAAGACTTTATCTTCAACCTCTCAACTTGTAGGAACTGAGCACACATTTGGGGATATTTCATTTGTGCTCTCAGTTTCTAGGTGTGGGCTTTCCACATTGAATTCTGTCCCTGACGTTAATCAGGAAGGAATTGGGTATCCTACCACTAGAAAGCTATATGGGTCTTAAATCCCATCCCCTTTCAGCCAACCTCTTCATCAAGTGGTTAGCCAAAGTTGTTTTGACTAAATTAACACAACTGAAATCACACTATGTGTCATGAGCTCATGAACTGTGCCATACCTCACATCCAAGGACGTGACCTCTTATAGCACACATGATAGTTCCCCTCTGGCCAGAGATTTTACGCTCACATAGACAAAATCAGTTTTTATCTCAATGAAATTAGGTAGATTTAGTTCCCTAGTCGTTTGCCATTGAACTTGGCTACAACTAATACTACCAATCTCATTTCCGTTGTCGAACTCAAAATGTTAGATTGTTCCTCCGAAGTCCATGAAATGACACTTCCGTTATGTGGAACTAGTCAAGTCTAGTTTCCTCAAGGGAACTGACAAAGGTTTTAAGGACAAAGTTCACTTCAAGGGAACTAGCGTCCATCCATCTTTAGAAGATTAATAATATAAATTTAATATCATCTAACATCCAAATATTCCTTCATATCCAGGAACAATTTCGACATTAATAAGACCATAAACCATGGTCCGCTCAAAGTACTTTACTATCTATCGAATCACCCCAAACAAGGTGTTCAATACAGCTATGACCATGAAACATGGTCTTTTCTAAGTAATTAAGTACTCGTTGAACCACCATATCAAAATGTGTATTCAACGTTGCATCTTACAATGTATATTTTCTTGTACACCTAGAGTTCCCTAAACTCGTAAGTACTTGAGCCAAGATACCATCATGCCCACACTTGGCACAATCTATAAGCTCTAGTCCATGAGAGAGGAAACAAGAAACTAAGGAACTCATTTCCCTACAAGGAATATGTTTCCCTCAAGGAACACTTCCCTTCATTCTTGTTTTGATCCTAATTCTAAGGATCACATTAACCTCCCCCATAAGCTACATAGGGAATCCTAATGCCATGAATCCATAACATGATCCACTAGTTTTGTACTATTCATTATTGAATCAGCTAGACAAACAACATCAAACTTGATGCCCCCATATTAGTGCTTTATTTGTCTCATCAACAAAATTGCTATGGGCCTTATTTCCCTTAAGGAAATATAAGTATCACATAAATGTTGATCTGGTGGGAACTACGCTCAAATGCATAGTCCATACCCATGGGATAATCCATCTCATTCACCATCGACCTTTTTAAAAGGCAATAATAATGTCTTATTGTATTCACATAAGGTCCTATAATCATACTCTCAAACTTGAGTAGATTTTCATCCTTAGTTCCCTATCCAAGAAAACTGAACGATTTTTCCCCTTCTTACTTTCGTATTAATACGAAGCACGAGTGACATTCTTCCTTGAAGAATCAATTCCATATCCCGTTCCCTAACAATTAGGAAACATATCTTTTGGTCCAAGTGTAAGGAACTAATGTACTATGAAAAATTACATCTCTTCACTTGATTACGATAAGCACCATTCTCAAGTCATTCAACTCAATAATATTGGTCTGAAAATTCTTGGAATGCATAACACACCCAATGATGCAATCCACACCTATCCCGCCCAAGGTCTACCTCTTAGGCATGGGTAGTCCTTTGACCGCCCTAGATCCAAACTCAATTAAACCAAGTTTAATATTTAAACCAAAATTCATATGGGACAATCTTGTTCTTTATGAAGAACCCTGTTTGATAATAGGAAAGGACTTAGTTCACTTCAGGGACTAACCGCTTCCCTTCTAGGAATATGATTCCCTAAAACTAACAGTTGTTTCGCTTCAAGGAATATATTTCCCTACATGGAACTCATCTTCCTCCTCGGGACATATTTCCCATAAAATGTCACTTATACCAAGTACAGAACATGGATTTCACCATAATTTCAAGGACTTTATTTTCTTTCACACACCATTATGTTGTTCAAGTGTGAAAAGCACGTACCACATGTACATTTCCCATCATTATCGATATACAACATTGGTTATAAAACCTCAATCATGTCTAGCTCTTCATGATTAACATGTCACAAAATTTTAGATATCATCAAATAAATTAAATACAAAGCACGAATAAAAAGAAGCAAGACCATTCTACACACGAAGTATAGTAGGGTCTAAACCGACTAATCTGTATAGATACAGTAGAGTCAAATGGACAATCTATGAAAACAGTAGGGCCTGAACCAATAGACCTAATAAGTAATCTGTCAAAGGAACAATAGACTTAAATTAGGTAATCTGATATCTAGTAGACATTACCCAAGTAATTTGTACTAAAATACAATAGACTTGAAGTAAGTAATCTAGATTTAACCATGAGTAATCTATACACGAGGCATAGTAGACTCACAAGAGCAGTTCCCTTCAAAACTTATTCCCTGGTAGGGAACTTAGCCCTGAATGGAATCAGTTCCTTCCAAGGAACTTTCCTCATTCTCCAACATGAAAATGCTTTGGAAATCATCCATACAACATTCATCCCAGAATTTGTATTATTATTTAAATCCAACCCTAGTAAAGTTTATCATCTAGGTCTCAATATCTAAACGCTTTGATTAAGTGTCTTCGGACTCTTGCTCTCTCAACCTTGGAATCTTCATGATCAATCCATGATAACAACTTTTATCATAAATCATATGGTTATATATATATACCATAAATTATCATATGTATAAACATATTTATGTAGTATAACACCCCTTAACGAAAACAAGTTCCCAATAAGGGAACTCTTAAAGGACAAGTTTTAGCAACAAAGCAATACTTTAGACTATTGATTATACAACCATAAACATATGATCAGTATTATGTATCAAACAATACTTCAAAGAAAAGGATCCTTTCAATACATAGTTCCCTCAATGAAATTATCGTTTCCCACCAAGGACTAGATCCGTACAAAGGAACTCCCTACAATGTCCGAATTTCTTTATAATAAAATCTTCCATCATCCTCAAATCTAGGATAAATAAGTTATCATATGCCATAAGTTTATTTTATATAGCCAAAGGTTATAACACTTTTCATTCACCCAAATAAATGGTGAATACATGATCATGTTTTAGTTCCCATGATCACAGATTCATTAACATTATGTAAATGTCCTTTTGCTTGAACCACATGACTCTAATGGAGTCACTATTGCATCCAAATGCAATTACCAAAGTCTCATCATCGTCCAATTAGGGAGACGTCGCCACGTTGGACACAAATCCCTATCAATGGACAATCATCCAAAATTCTCTTATCAATTTGGCCTTATATGATTATACAATATACTCTCATATATAATGTATCGAAATACAGGTTTACATCTATCATTTCCCATTAAATAATTATGAGAAATCATGGAAATGTTTACATAACAAATCCATTGATATAAGTTCCTTATCCCATGATCAAATGATCATGCATGGTTTAATATCAAAGCCAAAACATTATTTCAATTTTCCCAATAAAACTTGGGACAAATAATATCAAAGTTCCTTCGGATCAAGGGTTCTAATTTCCCTTCGATGGTAAGGTAACCAACATCCTTTGATCTCCTCGAACATCAACTAGGTTGTCTTCTCATGTGCAAATGCCATATGACTTGATCTCTAATTATTGATTTCGAATGTAGGAGTTGGGACTCCGTCTTGGTCAGTTCCTCTGAAATGCTGAATCTTCAGATGGAGGGAACAGTTCTCTGGAGGCGCTGAGTTCCTCTTGTGGATGTTGATGTAGATGACAGCACATCGGTAGATCAATCATATGCAACAAGATCTTGATATCGGTTTGAATCGTGGTGAACCACTTTCCGAAATCAATATTTCGCCCCTTACATAGCCTTAGGGAATCCACAAAATTTGAAGTGAGATAAGACAAACCAATCAGTTCCAATCAAGGCTCATGAAAGGAACTGAACTTTAAAGTTTATGTAATAATGGATTTGAGACTTTCAGCAAGCTCAGCAAGTTCTGTAGAATCACATATTACTTGTGTAACACCAACACTAAATCCCGAAATCCTTTATATAGGCATTAGGGAGAACTTCCAGAATCAGTTACGGAAGTTAAGGGAAGTTACATCGGCAGTTGAAAATGATTACCAACTGATTTCAGCGGTTATCAACCATTCCCAACCGACCCACAACAGTTACCAACGGTTACTAACAGTTACAAAGTAGTTATGACGGTTATAAAGTTGGTTTTACCAACAGTTACAAGCACATTAAACACGTGCCAAGAAAATCAACCAGCCATACACATGTGTCTAGTCCCGTAGAAGGGAAATAACGCTCAGTTCCCTTCACAAGAAGTGAACTAACATCTAGTTCCCTTTCCTGAAACTATTTCCAGGGAACTAGAGCTTTTTACAAGCTGTTTCAAGGGAACTTGACCCTTACATGTAACATATACTTTGTTTCCCTCTAGAACTCAAGTCGTTTACACAAGCGTGTACTCCACACACCCGAGCTTGTGTTATAACGAAATGAGTTCCCTTAGTATCGCATGAATCCCGATCACACTAAATGGCAATGATTTCACTAAAATCACCAACAATTCTCACAGTGAAGCCGTTCTTGTGGCACTTGTTTGATATTGGTAATTCATATTATCAATGTGTGTCTTAAGTTGTTGTTGGCTTATAAAAAATTGGTATATGTGTGATCCAAGTGGTTTCTTTTGTAAGTTTCTGTGTGTATGTTACAACTATCTATTTCTATGTTGAATTTTGGTTCTTGCTTGAATCATTGCGGAAACAAGCCCCCAATTGAGAAAGTGATAAAAGTTGGTGTTGTGTAGAGTTACTTCATAGAGAGGACTTCTCACAATTGCAGATTTGAATTCTCAGTATCATTATAGAGTTTCCGCATAATGCTTATTGTTCTTGTATTCTACTTTACTAAATTATGTTAGAACATTGGATTTGTTTGTCAGTTTGAGGCAGCTGGGGCACTCACTACTATTGTTGGGACCTCTGAGAACACTAAGTGAATTGGTGCTCAAGAGTAGGTATGGACGTAATTACATAGAAGACAAAGTACTTGTAGGTCATCATATTTCTTATTGCAACTTGAACATTGGTATAAGGGACTCTGTTTGTTGTAGAAAGTACATGTTGGAGAAATCTATGATAGAGTGGCATCTTTTAGTGATATTCCTGATGAGCTCTCAGGAAATGCAAGGTCTTCTTTGTAATCACTTGAGATATCTAAGCTATACAGCCATCAGGTTCGGCTCGAACCTTTCCCTGCTATGCATGTTAGCGTTTTATGGGAGTTCATAGATAGATGTTTATCGCCTTCTAGCTTTGAAGATTGATTCTGTAAGGGCTTCACTAGCCGGGCAGAATGTTGTAGTGACCAAACATCTACTAGCAAATCCCTTTGCTATAATTTAGCAGTTTTAGAGGTGATGACAGAAGACATGTTATCATGTGCTCTCTATCTGTTCCCAACAAAGGTAATGGCAATGGAAATATGATTGGAATTTCAATACCAGAACGTCTTTATTTATAAATATCTTTTATGTTATTTTGGGAAGAGATGAAAAGGACTATATATTTTTGGTCAAATGATGATAAAGATAAATAGTCATAACTTGCATGGGTGATTGAGAGATGTTTAACTTGAAGCTCAAAGACCGCACTAACCATTTTAGCTATCTGATCCGAATGAACCTACTTACTGCATTTGTCATCAGGTGGGATTCCATCTCAATAATTAGCTATTGATTTTTGTAACTTCTGAGTTGACTAATATTCAATTCCATGTGCATAGTTTCCTATGAATGTAAAAGAAAAAGCATCTTTATGCACTTCAGAACGGTGCTTCAATTACGCAGGTGTCATTTGGAGATATGATTGATTTTGCTTGTGACAACATTATATAGTAAGGCATGAACTTTTTGGGCTATGTTATTAAGTTAATCATTATTTTCCTAATCTTAATCCTACAACTTGGAGTGAGTATCATGTATGTAAAGCATTTCGGGCTTACTCTAGAATGAGTGGATTACCTATACTTTAGTACAATGTTTCTTGATTGCTCTAGACACTAGTTGATGTTCAATTTATTCATCATCAGTTTTCCGTATACTGTAGACTCTATAGTACTATGTTTCTTTGATTGCTTTAGACACTAGTTGGTGACGCTTCGAACGCGCCACCGACTAGCCTCGGTGACGCTTCGAACCGCCACCGACTAGCCTCAGTGACGGTTCGAACGCGCCACCGAACTAACATCAGTGACACTTCGAATGACTAGCCTTAGTGACGCTTCGAATGACTAGCTTGAGAATCGACGAAAAAGCGAGCGATACGACGCTTGAAATTGAACCGTAATATTTGGACAATAGAGATCCAGAACAAGACGCCAGAAAGGAGAGAGGAAGTTGAAGAGCTTACCAGAGATATCGGATCTCGACGGATGCAAGGCGGAGGAATTCGCCGGTTGAGGCGGAGCTTGTGGACACCGGAAACGACATGGACGATGGAGGTCGAGGTCGGGGATGTGGTCAGATTTGAAAGGTGAAGTGAATTGGGAGTAGGGGATGTGACCCTTTAAGTAAAGTGTGAATTAGCTGTGAGTAAAAGAAAGGGTCAAAACCCTAAACGGGAATTTTTTTAGGGTGATATACAAATATCGCTCTTCAAGTTAAATGACCATTTAAGTAAAGTGAAATTAGACAAATGTCCCCAATAAGCTAAGCTTGAGAATCTGTGGAAAAGAGAGCGGTATGACACTTGAGATTGAACCGTAGGATGTAGACAATGGAGATTCAGATCAAGACGCTAGAAAGGAGAGAGGAAGTTTGTTAGGAAATGAAACTCTGGAACCTTAGTTCCCCTGCGAGTTCCTTTCCTCAGTTTCTCTACTTTTGAAGATGACAAATATTTTGATACTAATGTTTTATCTCAAAGATGTGTGTTAAGGAACCATAGGACAATTACCGAAAGCATGGAAGCCAAACAGGACAAGAGAACCAAGCAGCAAGCCAAAGGAAGGAACCCAGGTGTGCCCAGAAATGCAACATGTGATGTTACGCTTCCCGAGAAATCTGGGAACACCAACCTCGGACAAGAGAAAGTTGAAAACGACTTGTGTGAAGCTTCCAAAGTGTGCCATTGTCCAGAGCAAAACAACAAGACGCCTAGAACACATAACCTCGGACAGAGAAAGGTGAAAGCGACTTGTCATGGAACCTGTCGCTCTCCAGAAGACAGTTCCAAAGTGCCCAGCTTGTCGAACCTCAGAAGAAGAAAGTTGGAGAACAACTTGGCTGAAGCAGTTGACTAACCTAGAAGGATTCTGAACTGCCTAGGTTGTTTGTATATGTCAAAGACAGCGTGGATCAAGGACAACCGCACATCCTAGGGCAAGCTCGATCTGTGGGAACCAAGAGAAGATCAAGCTGCGAAGAATCTACTATAAAAGGAAGACTAACTCAAAGGTTATCTTCAAGCACAAAAAGCACTGAAATACGAATCACACACAATAGCAAACATCAAAGTGTGAATCTTCAAACAAGCTCATCAAAGCAAACCGAGATCAAGAGGAACCAGTCAAGGAATCGAAGAGCTGAGTGCTGAGTTCCTGTGACTGTAAGTGAGATAGTTCCTATGTGCTAAGGTCTATTTCTTGGATTGATTATTGATTGTGTTAAGTTATATAGGATTACCTAACTGTGTGTAAGGTAAAGAAACTGTGTGTTTGTTCATAGGATAAATTGTAACCTAAAGAGATAAGAAATCAAGATGTAGACTTTGAAATCCTTTCAAAAGAAAGGTAATGGTTTTTATCCTGGATTGCTAGTTGGCAATCAAAGGTTTCCACTATAAGGAACTTGTTCATTTGTGCTTGATTGTTTAAATTCCGCTGCGAAGGGAACTGAGAATTGCTATTCTTAGTTCCTTAGTTGTTTGTCTAACAATCTCGATCCTACAATTGGTATCAGAGCGGGAACAGCTCTAGATCTTTGTTAAGTTTGCAGATCATGTCTCAACCAAGCAAGTTTGAGCTCAGAATCTCCACCAACAAACCACATCTCCGAAAGAAGGGAGAAGAAACATGGTGGGAAAAATGCATGGAAAGCCACATCAAGACCAACGACTTCCAATGCTGGAGGATAGTCGAAAATGGAGATGGCTATGTCGATCTTACCATGAAGGAAGAAGACTGGAAACCAGAACACTATGTCATCATGGAAAAGAATGCCAAGGCCATGCAGTTCATCCTCAATGAACTGGACAGAGAGGACATGGACAAGGTCATAGGCATCAAGACGGCAAAAGAGATGTGGAAGGCACTCAAGGATATGCATGAAGGAAGTGACGAACTAAAGCAAAGCAGAAAGTTTGCTTTGGAAGGAGAATACCACACCTTCAAAATGATGGAAACTGAGACCATCTCAGAGTATTACTCCCGCTTCAACAGACTGGTTGGAAAGCTAACAGTGACGGGAGTCGACCTTGATGAAGTTTCCAAGTCCCTGGTGGTCATCAATGGACTCAACTCCAAATTCACCCTTCTCAAGGGAATCATGAAGAACACTCCAGGCATCCAATCTCTTTCCTTGACTCAAGTCATAGGTAAACTGGAGGTTGAAGAAGGAGAGCATACCAAAGCCAATACCGATAAGAAACTGGAGAAATGAATTGCTCTCAAGATCTCCAAAGCCTTCTCAAGGCTTGAAATGGAGCAAGAGAACTCAGACCAAGAAGAAGAGGAGGACGAACTAACAGCCCTCTTCACAAAGAACATCAAAAAATTCTTTGTAAAGGGAAGGTTCCAAAAGGGTAATTCCTCCTACAATGGACCAAGAAGAGATCTCAAGGAAGTCTCCTGTTACGAGTGTAAAGAAAAGGGACACTACGCTAAGAACTGTCCTAACAAGAAAGATTCCAAGGAAGATGAAAGACCTCAGAGAAAGAAGGCTCTCGTAGCCTCATGGGAATAAGACTCAGATGAGGAACTGGATCTGAGTGGTTTCTCTGGAGGAAGATGTCTCATGGCAAAAGGAGATTCAAGCGACTCAGAAGACCTTGAGGTAATTTCTGACGATTTCCTAAAAACTCTAGTTGATTGTGATAAGAAACAACTTCTTAAGATCATAAAGAAACTAGGAAAGGAAACCAGTTCCCTTCAACAAAAACTTGATGATTGTGAAGATGAAATTGCTTGCTTGACTGTTGAGAATTCTGTTTGGAGTAAGAAACTTGATGAAACTGAGAGAGATCTAGCTGAAACTCATTCCAAACTCATTGATATTAGAAATGTGCATGCTAGTCACCTTAAAATCTGCAAATCTTGTGATGAAACTAGCATAGATTCTGTCAAAGTTCCCTTGCATGATAACCTACCTGTAAATGACATGTTTCAATCTATAGTTGATAGGTTAGACACTCTCACTGACTCCATAAATGAAAAAAACGATAAATCAAACTGTTTTTGTGAGACAACGTCATGGAATAGGATATGTCAATAACAAAGGGAACAATGATGCTGAAAATGAAAAAGCTAGGCAAGAACTTGTTGAGATGAATGAGAACCTCAGTACTGCTCTTGCCACTTCTCGTGATAGGAATCAATTCCTATCAGAGAAGATCATGGTTCTTGAGAACAAGGCTGAGGTTGCCAAACGTCTTAATGAAAGCTATCAAAGTCCGAAGAGGGAACCTAAAGGAAAAGAAAAGGCATTCCCTGAAAACAAGTGGTTCACCAATTCTTTTGCTCATAAAAAGTATGTGGATATGGTTCATGGTAAGGTTAGAAACAATGTTGATTTCAACAAAAGAAAAACTGAGAAACCCTTTAGACCTGGAAAGGGAAAATATGGGCATGTTATTTACAATCGCTTATGCTATTATTGTGCAAAAAATGGTCATTACAACACTGATTGTCCTAAGAAAAGGAACTTTGAAAATGAGAAAAATGCCTATTACCATGAAAGGAACCAGTTCCCTGGTCATTCACAGACTCGGAATGCTAATCCCCCCAGTAAAGCCAAGCTTCGCTGGGTTCAAAAGTCTTAGTTCCCTTGTGTGCAGAAAGAAGAGAGGCAACCTCGACTATGGTACATTGACAGTGGTTGCTCATCCCATATGACCGGAAGAAGAAATCAAATGACCTCTCTTCAACCCATCCAATGAGGAAACATCTCCTTTGGAGACAAAAGCAAAGGGAAAATGTGTGGAATAGGAACTGTGAATCTAAATGACCACATTAAGGTAAATAAAGTTCACCTTGTTGATAATCTTGGCTTTGATCTAATTAGTGTGTCACAGCTGTGTAATCAAGGCGACAATGAAGTTAGATTCAAGTCAAGTGAATGCACTGTCCTAGACCCCTCGGGACAAATCATCTTAAAAGGCAAAAGATTCAACAATGTGTACGTTGTTGACCCATTATATGCTCCCAAGGAGAAACTCTGCCTTTCAACCGTGAATGATCAAACAGAACTGTGGCATCAACGCCTTGGTCATGCTAGCACCAAACTGATCCACAAGTTACACTCAAAGGAACTAGTCCGAGGCCTTCCAAAGATAAGTAGTATATCTTCGGAACCATGCTCAGATTGCGTTAAAGGGAAACAAGCAAGGAGTTCCTTCAAGTCCAAAAACATGGTAAGTTCCTCAAGGCCCCTTGAACTCATACACATGGATCTTTGTGGACCCATGAGAGTTCAAAGCCTAGGAGGAAACAGGTATATCTTTGTTCTTGTCGATGATTTCTCGCTTCACTTGGACTATCTTCATAAAATCTAAGGGTGAAGTCATTGACCGCTTTAAAGATCTGGTTCCTTTGTTAGAAAAATCTCTCGATTGCTCACTCAATTCTATTCGGTCTGACCATGGTACCGAATTCGAAAATGGAGAATTTCTAACCTTTTGCAGTGAGCATGGTATTGATCACAACTTCTCTGCACCATACACTCCTCAACAGAATGGAGTAGTAGAAAGAAAGAACAGAACTTTAGAAGACATGGCTCGAACTATGCTAATCTCAAGTGGACTCCCTCAATCATTCTGGGCTGAGGCAATCAACACAGCTTGCTACATCATCAATCGAGCCATGCTTCGCCCAATCACAGAGAAAACACCCTATGAACTCCTAAGATGAAGAGTTCCCAACATCTCACATCTAAGGGTGTTCGGATGCCAGTGCTTTGTGCATAACAATGGGAAGGACAATCTTGGCAAATTCGACCCAAGAAGTGATGAATGAATCTTCATTGGATATGCCTCAGGCAACAAGGCATACAAAGTCTTCAACAAAAGGACTAAAAAGATAGAAGAAAGTGTTCATGTAATTTTTAATGAAAAATCACTTGGAAGAATTGTGCAGAACACTACAACTCCCTTTGAAGATCCGTTCCCCAAGTCACCTCAAGAAGATCCAGATGAAGATGTCACTCCACCCAGTTCCTGCCCTGCTGCACAGAATCCCCCACTGGCTCCTCCACCAGTTCCCATGGATAATGAACAACAATCCATTTCTAGGAACCATGGACATGACGACAATATCTGTGGAGACATCAACGATTCATCCTATCACATGATCTTCAATGGAGAAGGTGATCCCAACCAGGAAGCTGAATCTGAATGCTCAACTCAAAATATCTCCACATCAAATGCTCTAGCTCCCAAAAAAGAAAGAAGAACCATCAAGCCTCCAGTCAGGTTCGAACATCTAACCTTCTTTGCCTTCAATGCCTTTCTGTCTATTGTGGAACCAAAGAACATAGGTGAGGCACTGGAGGATGCTGACTGGATCCAAGCTATGCAAGAAGAGCTTCATCAGTTTGAAAGGAACAAAGTATGGCATCTAGTTCCCCGCCCCAAGGACAAACATATCATAGGAACTAGATGGGTTTTCAGAAACAAGCTAGATGATACAGGAGCTGTAATAAGGAACAAAGCAAGGCTTGTTGCTCAAGGATACAATCAACAAGAAGGCATCGACTATGATGAAACCTATGCTCCAGTGGCAAGGATTGAAGCGATAAGGTTGTTGATTGCTTTCGTATCACACAAAGGGTTCAAACTGTTCCAAATGGATGTAAAGACTGTCTTCCTCAATGGAATCCTTCAAGAGGAAGTCTATGTCAAGCAACCACCTGGCTTTGATAACGATGATCATCCCGACCATGTCTACTTTCTAGATAAAGCATTGTATGGCCTCAAGCAATCTCCCAGAGCTTGGTATGATCGTCTTGCCCAGTTCCTACTCTCAAATGGCTACAGGCGTGGAGTCATTGATAGGACTCTCTTCATCCTAGAAGAAGAAGGTAACATTTTAGTGGTTCAAATTTATGTCGATGATATCATCTTTGGTTCCAATAACCCGTCCCTTGTAGACAAGTTCAAAGACTTGATGAGCAGTGAATTTAAAATGAGCCTAATTAGGGAACTCACCTTCTTCCTCGGATTGCAAATCACCCAAAAGAAAGATGGCATACAAATTCACCAACAGAAGTATGTCAGGGAACTACTGAAAAAGTTCAAAATGGATTTATGCAAGCCTCTCTCCACTCCTATTTCCACCATTGCTCACTTGGACAAGGACCACTCAAGTCCTCCAGTGGAAGAGAAGCTCTATAGAGGTATGATAGGCTCACTCATGTATCTAACCGCTAGTCGCCCAGACATTGTTTTTGCTGTTGGATTGTGTGCCAGGTTCCAATCTTGTCCAAGAGAAACCCACTTGGCTGCTGTGAAGAGAATACTCCGATATCTCAAGGGAACTGATTCACTCTGCATTTGGTACCCCAAAGAATGTCCCTTTGAGCTGATGGGTTTCACTGATGCTGATTATGCTGGATACTTGGTGGATAGGAAGAGCACCTCTGGAATGGCACAGTTCCTAGGCCCTTGCCTTGTGTCATGGGGCTCAAAGAAACAAGTCTCAGTCTCTCTCTCCACCACAGAATCCGAGTACATCGCTACTGCCTTCTACTGTTCCCAACTTCTCTGGCTAAAGCAACAACTCGCGGCTTTTGGTATGTCTTATGGTCCCCTCACCATTCTTTGTGATAACACCAGTGCTATAAACATTTCTAAGAATCCTGTGCATCATACTAGGACCAAGCATATAGACATAAGACATCATTTTCTTAGAGATCATGTTGAGAAGGGAAACATCATTATGAAATTTTATAGAACTGAAGATCAGGTTGTAGATATATTCACCAAAGCCTTGAATAGAGTTTCCTTTGAGAACCTTAGATTGGAACTAGGAATGATTCCTATAACCTAGCAGTGACCTTAGTTTAAAGGCCCCTTTCCAGTTCCCCTGATTGACTAGTTTAAGATCTTTCACTTGTTGAGTCTTGATATCTCTGTGTTATATCTTTTGCTATAAACCCTCTTTTCCATAATGGTTTCTTAAAAAGGCTTGGATAAGTTTTTATAGTTCGTATCCTTTGGTCCTCTTTGCTCTTTCAACTCTTTCATTGTTCAAGTTTCTTGTTGGCCCAAAAGTCACAATCTGATCATATTCTAACCCAACAATACAAGCCGAAATGATGATTGTGTACTATGACCTTCCTTGCCTCATTGCTCAATTTAATTTCCTATGATCCATCTCTTAACCCTCTCTGGAAATTATTGAGTAATGCGATAAATGGCCTCCCTGATTCCTTGTACGGGAACGTACTTTTCGGTTCCATGTTTTTAAACCCATATCAGAGTTCCCATATATCCCTCTAGCACACTGAATATATCGCCAGAAAGGAACCAGGATGAAATGCTCTTCCAACGGCTAGTTCGGCACCTCCCAAGATGATATTTATGGCAAATCTGTAGAAAATAGTCACGTCTCGTCAGTACAGAGCCTCCTTCTCTGAATGGGTAAATTTTTGAGTTGCTTTTGACCGTTTGGAAAAGCTGCAACCGCCTTCAATGCCCCAGATCTTCCCTAATCTCCTCAATGGCCAGATTTCTCCCAACGGTCCCTTCAGCCCTCAATCCGTCTTTAAAGGGTGCCCTGTTGATCCAAGCTTTTCCCACACTTGCCATTCTCATCTTTCTGATCCTCTGTTTCTCCCTCTCTCTCCAACACAAATTTCTGACTCCTCAAAAATGGCTGACAAGAACCCTAACCCCAACTTGATCCAAGACGAAGAGGAAGCTGCCCTTCTCAGAGCCCATAGAGAAAAGAAGGCAGCATCGTCTACCCAGCCCATTCTTGACACCACCTCTCAAAATTCCCAACCTGAGAAGAATATTGAGGAGAAAACTAAGGCAAAAGCTGAGGAGAAAGTGAAGGAAATCACTCATGCATCGGCATCGGCTACAAAATCTGTCTCGGAAAGAGGATCCCATTACTCCTCCCCAGATAAGACCACCCAGGAGATCCTCAGCCAAGAGCCCTCACCTGCTAGCCTCAAGTCTAAACCCATCTCCAAACCTGGTCCCTCTGTTGCCACAAGGCTGAAACAACGAAAAAGAAGTTCCCAAGCTTTGATTCCCTATGACCCACCATCCAAAGAGCAGAAACCCTCAAAAAGAACCAAAGCCCTCACCCTCTCCTCTTCCTCGCTCGGGCAAGTCTCCTCCTCCTTTTCCAAGAGGAAGATTCTTAAGCCACTCATCATCAGCAAGGAGTTCTGGACCCAAACTCTCGAAGAAGAAGATGAGGAACTGTTCAGCGAAGCCCTTAGTGAGTTTCATTCTCTGCTGCAATACCAAGGATGGGATGAGCTCTTGGTCGAGCCCTTCTCCGCCTCTGATGAAGTAGTCCGTCTGTTCTATCAGTCTCTCACCTTTGTGCCCGCCAAAGATAACTCTCCCTGCAACGACGCCATATTCCAGTGGAAGGGAACCATGTATCCCCTGTCCCCCAACCTCATCGCGTCTGCTCTTGGGATCAAGTCTAGATCTGGGTTTGACATACTGCATCAGAAAAAGACGTGGCCCAAAGGAAAGGGTTACAAGCCCAAGGGTGAAGTGGTGAGGAAACTCTACGACGGCGACTACCCCTCAACCCTGCAAACTAAGGATCTCTCCATCGCCAACAAGCTTTTGCATTTCTGGATCATCCGAAACCTAGTTCCCAGGCAAGAGCACCGGAATACAGTTCTCATCACGGATGCTATCCTCATGGATAAAGTGTTATCTGGTGCACAAGTTGATCTCCCCCGCATAGTGTTGGCTCACATGCAGTTCTGCAAGTCCCATGAATCTCATGCTCTGCCCTTTCCTCATCTCATCAAAAATCTTCTCTCCCTGCTTCACCAGTACCTAAATGATTTGCCTGAAACTGTCTATAACAAGCTTCTCACCATGACCACTGTCCGAAAACTCAAGACAAAAGATCCCCAAGTCCCTCTCTCTGACCCTCAGGAAGAACCACCCAAAGCCAAGGCCAGTTCCCAAGCCTCTTCAAGTTCCCTACCACCGCTCAACCCCTCTCAAGACTCCTCTGCGATCCTCTCTACTCTGGATCGTATTGAAAAGGCCATCATGGGAGGCTCAACTGTCCTCACGGTCGCTCTCCGTGATCAAGTAAATGAGTTGGGAAAGATGAGCACTTCAGTCTCAAGTCTGGTGGAGGTACTACAGAAAACATGGGAAGATGCAACCGGCGCAAATCAGGCCACGAGCCAAAATGAAGGAACTGACGACAACAAGGCTGACGAAGAGGAGGCCACTGCTCTGCCATAGGAACGCTTCTCCTGGTTTCCAGTGTTGTAACCTCACAGTGTGCTAGTAGCTTCCCTAGGATCCTACTACCCTTATCTATCATTTTGTTGTCCTCTTTAAAGGTTGCTTATATTGTCGTCTTTGTAGGTTGTTTTGTGATGCTTCGTGGTTTGTCTTCCTCTGAACAATGTTAAGATTTTATTAAGTTTAATGACTACTTTTGGCTACGTCTCTATGAATGATTTGTCTTTGCCTCAAATTTCTATTATGGTTTCTATTATGGGTTTGACGCAATTGTTTATTTCCTTTGATATTCTGTTCTTAACATGTCAACTGATCTTTTCGATGATGTCAAAAGGGGGAAGAAGGATAGGAACCTTGAACTTTGGAAACTACTGGGCAAATAGGAACTCTGAACTCGTTCTACTTCTAAGGGGGAATTCGAATAAACTCATTCATCTACTTAGGGGGAATTTGCAACCATTGAACGTTCTCTCATTATTTTACAACGTTGTAAATCCCTTAAATTCAACTGGTCTCATGAAATTCAAAGTCCTATTATGTTGCCAGGTTCCTTGTATTTGTCATCATCAAAAATGGGGAAATTATTAGGAAATGGAACTCTGGAACCTTAGTTCCCCTGCGAGTTCCTCTCCTCAGTTTCTCTACTTTTGAAGATGACAAATATTTTGATACTAATGTTTTATCTCAAAGATGTGTGTTAAGGAACCACAGGACAATTACCGAAAGCATGGAAGCCAAACAGGACAAGAGAACCAAGCAGCAAGCCAAAGTAAGGAACCCAGGTGTGCCCAGAAATGCAACATGTGATGTTGTGCTTCCCGAGAAATCTGGGAACACCAACCTCGGACAAGAGAAAGTTGAAAACGACTTGTGTGAAGCTTCTAAAGTCTGCCATTGTCCAGAGCAAAACAACAAGACGCCTAGAACACATAACCTCGGACAGAGAAAGGTGAAAGCGACTTGTCATGGAACCTGTCGCTGTCCAGAAGACAGTTCCAAAGTGCCCAGCTTGTCGAACCTCGGAAGAAGGAAGTTGGAGAACGACTTGGCTGAAGCAGTTGACTAACCTAGAAGGATTCTGAGCTGCCTAGGTTGTTTGTATATGTCAAAGACAACGTGGATCAAGGACAACCGCACATCCTAGGGCAAGCTCGATCTGTGGGAACCAAGAGAAGATCAAGCTGCGAAGAATCCACTATAAAAGGAAGACTAACTCAAAGGTTATCTTCAAGCACAAAAAGCACTGAAATACGAATCACACACAATAGCAAACATCAAAGTGTGAATCTTCAAACAAGCTCATCAAAGCAAACCGAGATCAAGAGGAACCAGTCAAGGAATCGAAGAGCTGAGTGCTGAGTTCCTGTGACTGTAAGTGAGATAGTTCCTATGTGCTAAGGTTTGTTTCTTGGATTGATTATTGATTGTGTTAAGTTATCTAGGATTACCTAATTGTGTGTAAGGTAAAGAAACTGTGTGTTTGTTCCTAGGATAAGCTGTAACCAAAAGAGATAAGAAATCAAGAAGTAGACCTTGAAATCCTTTCAAAAGAAAGGTAGTGGTTTTTATCCTAGATTGCTAGTTGGCAATCAAAGGTTTCCACTATAAGGAACTTGTTCATTTGTGCTTGATTGTTTAAATTCCGCTGCGAAGGGAACTGAGAATTGCTATTCTTAGTTCCTTAGTTATTTGTCTAACAATCTCGATCCTACAAAGTTGAAGACCTTATCGGAGAGATCGGATCCCGACGGAAGCAAAGCGGAGGAGGAATTCGTCGGTTGAAGTGGATCTAGTGGACACCGAAGATAGACGACGAGGAAGGAAGACAAGCTTGGACGGTAGGGATGGACGCCGGAGAAGGAGTACACCGAGCTTGGATGCCGGATCTAGAAAGAAAACATTGGGAGGTGCGAGCAGAGAGAGAGAGGTGTGAGGTAAAAATGAAATGATTTACATAGGGTTAGACCCGATCAAACACGGGTCTGGGCCGGGCCGGACCCATTTTCGTGGCCCGTTTAAGCGGGCCGGGACTGGACCCGACCCGTTATTCGGGCCATAATCCTTAACCGGACCCGTCTGTAATTTCGGGCCGGTCCGGCCCCGTTGGTCATTCTCAAGTATATTTTTAATTTTTAATTTTATTTTTTATTCTCCAAACTAATTATTTAATACTATTAATAAGAAAATGGTAAGTAATTTTTGGTTAGGATTTTTTTTATTATATGTATTTGTTATATATTTTTATATTAATTAAAAATAATATGTGGGCCAAGTCGGGCCGAGCGGCCTGTACGGGCCTGAAACTATAACCGGGCCCCCGACCCGTTTACCCGTTCGGGCTAGAATCTTTGTCCAAGCCCGTATTATTTGTCGGACGGGCCAGCCCGCGTTTGCTCAGGTCTACATAGGGTCTATTTACAAGAAGTTTTAACTTATGGGCATTTATCAGATTATGATAGAAAAAAGGACAATGGGCCTTAATGTTTCTACAAATATTGATAAATAAAAGGGGGGCCTCATTTGTTCGAAAATAAACCCTGTTCAGGTTAAATGACCCTTTAAATTTAGGGATATTAGACAAATGCCTACCAATAAACTTATTCTAAAACCATGACCCATGGTGATGTCATCATTACATAATGATGATATCATCATAAGTCAATCAAAATAATACATTTGAGCATTGGCCATTGATCGACAAAAAATTTTCCCGCCAAAAAAATATTTTTGGTGACGTCATCATCTTGATGACAGTAACAGTCATCAAAACACAAACTGTCATCAAAACACAAACTGTAATCAAAATACAAACTGTTATCAAAACACAAACTGTCATAAAAAATACAAATTGTCATCAAAACACAAATTGTCATCAAAAACACAAACTGTCATCAAAACACAAACTATCATCAAATACAAACTGCATCGCAAATAGTTCATGACACATACTGTCATCAAAACACAAACAGTATCGCAACTAGTTGATGATACATATTGTCATCAAAATACAAATTGTCATCAAATACAAACTGTATCACAACTAGTTGATGACACATATTGTCATCAAAACACAATCTGTCATCAAATACAAACGATATCGCAACTGATTGATGACATATATTGTCTATCGTTGAAATGTCACCACCACTAATTGGTGGCATTTACGAAGTGTAACCTCCACTAGTTAGTGCACGTTCAAAGTGTTATCAAGACTAGTAATTAGTGGCGCTTTCAAAGTGTCATCAATGCTAGTAAGTGGTAACACTTTCAAAGTGTCACCGAGACTAGTTGGTGGCACTTTTGAAGTGTCACCGAAACTAGTCGGTGGCACATTCGAAGCGTCACCGAGGCTAGTGTCCCCGTTCGAAGCGTCACCGAGGCTAGTGTCGGTGGCGCATTCAAAGCGTCACCGAGGCTAGTCGGTGGTGCGTTCGAAGCGTCGCCGAGGCTAGTTCGGTGGCGCGTTCTAAGCATCACCGAGGCTAGTTCGGTGGCGCGTTCGAAGCGTCACCGAGGCTAGTTCGGTGGTGCGTTCGAAGCGTCACCGAGGCTAGTTCGGTGGCGCGTTCGAAGCGTCACCGAGGCTAGTTCGGTGGCACGTTCGAAGCGTCACCGAGGCTAGTTCGGTGGCGCATTCGAAGCGTCACCGAGGCTAGTTCGGTGGCACGTTCGAAGTGTCACCGAGGCTAGTCGGTGGCTCGTTTGAAGCGTCACCGAGGCTAGTCGGTGGCGCGTTTGAAGTGTCATCGAGGCTCGTCGGTGGCGCATTCAAACTGTCACCGAGGCTAGTCGGCGGCCGTTCAAAGTGTCATCGAGGCTAGTCGGTGGCACGTTCAAAGTGTCATCGAGGTTGGTATCTAATACAATTTACAGATGAATCAAATCCAGAAGGAAAAAGAGATTAGAACAAAACTGTCCAAATTCATCATAAGTTGATGTTCCCACGGCCGAGTTCATCGATTTATTATGAGAGGCCCCTTTCAATATCGATGTTGTGTCAAACATTTCTTTCATAACATTGGACACTCCTAGCATTTACATGAAAGATAAAGTTGACACACATTAAAAACAGGGACTGCAATAACAGTTGTGAAAACATGCTTTTCAAATATTAACCAGCCAAAATGAATGGTTTTAGCAATCCAGACAGTGAGATAAGGCAACTGCACAACACCATACGTACATTGAACAGAGCATCTCAAATCTTGTCCCACAATAAGGATGCAACATTACCAAAATACCTAACATAATATGACAATAACAGAGAGCTGGCTAGCCTAGAAAATCTAGGGAAATAACTTAACAATTGCACATGTTGCAGAAGGTAGAAATTCGTAAGCTGCATGTCAAATATGAATACACAAGATTAGAAAGTCTAGGGAAAAACTTCACATTTAGGAAGAGTTTATAGAAATTTAATCATGACTAAATTAGATATCAATTTATGACTTCAGTAGAGCAAATTCTTCTTTGGCAATTGTAGCTGATTGCTATAGTCAACTTCAACTGGAAGACAAAAGGATTTGAATCCAAATCCACACTGATATATACACAACTACTACCTAATTAGTAATTTTTAAAGGGTCATACTATTCGGCGCATACCCAAAATTGCCATTCAGCGCATAGGCATTCCATGTTACGCCGGGCGTTGCTCCAAACGTAACGCGGATTCACCCTCCACACGTAACGCGGGCGCTGTCTTCACCCGTAACGTGCTGAGCCGACCAGGTATAAATACCTTCATCTCCTCCTTCCTTCCTCATTCCACCGCTGCACACATTCTAAACCCTCGCGCGTTACGCACCTCCGACGACGCCCCGTTACGAATCAAAAAGCTTTGTGCGTTACGTAGATCCACGAATCAAGAAGGTTAGTATTCCGTCGTTTGTTTTTAAAAATTTTGAAGTTTTTTTTTTGTATATTAGATCCACAAGGTTTTGTAGTTAGATTTGTATGAAATAGTGGTGTTTTAGGATTTTTTTGTAGTTAGATTTGAAATTTGTAGTTAGATTTGCATTTGTAAGATTTTTTAAAGGGTAATCGGATTCTGCAGTTGTCGGAATGTGCAGTCGTCGCCGGCGAATTGGCAAGGGCACTGCGCGTAACGTCCCCAGCGCTTTCCCACGTTACGCGAGATGGGCCTTTGCACGTAACGATTGGTCAGCGACCACGTGTTACGTGCTGTGCCCTAGCCATTTTCCGCCGGCGACGACTCTCCGGCCCTGGAATTTGCATGTATGTTTAATTTGGATATTTAGTTAATGGATTTTAGATATTTAGGAATTTGGACATTTGTATGAAATTTTGATGGATTTGTATGAAATTTGGACATTTGTATGGAATTTTGATGGATTTGTATGAAATTTGGACATTTGTATGGAATTTTGATGGATTTGTATGAAATTTGGACAATTGTATGAAATTTGGATATTTAGGAATTTTGATGGATTTGTATGAAATTTGGACATTTGAAAGAAATTTGGATATTTAGGAATTTTGATGAAATTTGGACATTTGAAAGAAATTTGGATATTTAGGAATTTTGATGGATTTGTATGAAATTTGGACATTTGTATAAAATTTGGATATTTAGGAATTTTGATGGATTTGTATGAAAGGGATTAGAGTTTGATGGATATGTTTAGGAACTTTATCGGATTTGTATTTTCGCTTAGAAAAATGATTTATTGTGGTAGATGGAGCCTGGTGAGAGAACGAGGCGTAGAACCAGACGAGACCTCGTCCGGGCTGCTTCGTATCGGACTGAGGGTGAGCTATCCTGTAGGGTTGCGAGTGCTCCACAAGATGCGGGAGGGCACGGGCAGGCGGGCCACGGGCAGGCGGGCAATGCTGACCCCCATGTGTTCCCGTTTACGCCATCTTATGTGGCGGGTGGCCCTACAGATTCGGACCCGCAGTTGTACCCACAGTACAACGTGAGTCCACTCCATTGTTATTCTGATACGATCGATCAGAATAACTATTATGGTCCTGCATTGAGTCCGCCACCGCAGCAGAGGCTGACCCAAAGCCCTTACCGTCATGAGAGCCCAGTTGGCCATCAGAGCCCTCACGGGTCCACGTCGTATCACAGCCCCTTATATTATCAAGGCGACACAAATGATGAGATGGGTTACAATCCGTGGGAGAGCTTGGGGGTCAACCCAAATGCACCGGTGCATATGGTAAGTATCCCTAATATATGAAAATATGATTGTATGATAAACATGTAATTGCTTATCATTTGTTTAAAAACATGTAGGATGAAGACAGTCGGGCCTGGGCTCCAAGAGCTCAACATGATGATGATGATGATGATGCGGACGAGGAGCAACAACAAGGCACCTCTTCGCAGGCAAGACCACCCCGAAGCAAAAAAAAGGGGAGATATGAACCGGAATTACAGGTCAGAGTCTATGGAGGTCCGGAGAATCCCAAGCTGCTGAAGGGTTTTGCCAATCACGTGGCCTACACCCTTTATCAGCGCATTGTAAGTTGCATGAAAAACCTTATTCTTGTCATTTCACGTTTTTATATAAATATGTCAAATCGATTGCTTACACTGGTTTAAAAATGCAAATGTTTATAGCATGTGCCACCGTTGAAGTTTCAGCAACGAGGCAAGCAGACACGCGCATGGCGTCTGGAGTTGTCAACGCCATGGGGTAATCTGGTTGCTAGTTCAGGCTTGTGTCATATTCCGCATATGATACATGACCATGTGCACGAGACGCTGATAGGTGCGTTTGTTGAGCGCTGGTAACCTGAGACCAGCTCGTTCCATATGCCATGGGGAGAGATGACCATAACTCTCCATGACGTATTGTTGATCCTTGGGCTAAACATCAATGGAAGAGACTTAGCACCTTCACGAGGTTCTTTGACTGTGACTGATTTGAAGAAGGCGGTGGTGGCTGAGGCAATGGGATTCTTTGAGTTGGCTGCTAAGGATGTGACATCTGGTACTGTAGTTGCTTCCCAATTATTGAGGAAGCCGTGAAGACTTGTTTCATTTTATGTATTTCATTGAACCTTTGAGTATTGCAACAATGAATGTTATGACTGCTATTTGAATGTTTTTTTATGACTTGTTTGGATTATGACAACAATGAATGTTATGACTTCTATTTGAATGTTTTTTATGAGTTGTTTGGATTTAGGGTTGTTTGGAATACAAACGTCGAACTCATTGCATCATAATTCATACATATCATTCATTACATAAATCGACTGTTTCAACCTTCTCCTTCGTCTTGTCTTCTTTTCGGCCTTGGCTGCTTCGTACTCCAACAACCGATCACACGTCCTTTGATCTATGTAATCACCCGCAGATGGGTCATGATATACCACCCACGCCGGGTAAAGAGTAGGCAAGGGCGATGTCTCGGCAAGGCCAAGCTACACAAAGTCAATGCATCATACATATGTTTTAACACAAGATAGTATCAACAGATGTGATTGTATTAACGTACCGCAATAAAATGTTGCTCTTCCTGGACATGGCAAATGCATATCGTCTTCAGCTTCTCGCCAACTGATGCTTCGTTTGGCTCCCCCCTCATAGGCAGGTATGTCGTTCCCACACCACCACCGACGGTAACGAACACACATGTGAATGCCGTTGCCACCAAACATCCCATATCCGGGAGGTCCAACCACGTCTCCGGTGGGGCCGGCCTGTTCGGGGAAGGAAACCATGCTAGCTTCGCCTCCATTGCCTCAAGTGTCATCGTAGACACCCAAAGTAGCGCGAGTAGCTCATACTCTTTTCTCAACGTAGCGATCATGGTACGTCGAACAAAAGCCCACTGATCTTGCCCTAAACCCAGACCATGCGCAATTGCTCTGTACCCACAGTTTCCATCACCCACTATCTCATACCATCCTCCCACGTGTGGTCTCATACACATGTGAAACTGGGTACGATATCACCACGGGTTCTTGATCAAAGATGTGTCACCCGAAGGCTTTGCTACAAGCGTCTTCGGTGGTCTTCCTTTTTGCTTTTTCGGAGGCGTTTCGTCCATCTGTTGGTCACTGTACTCCCATGATGACGGTTGTCTTTTGGTGGCAAAGTTTAGAGCTCCTTGAGGCCGACCCTTATGCTTGACTTTAGCTGGCTCTTGCAGAGCAGTCCGCTCTGGATGCGCAATACTTGTTAGTGTTGAGACTGCTCTTTGTTGAACCTGCACTAGCAATGTGGGGAAGACGCTTTGGGCAAATTCTTCAAGCAACGATCTATTCACTCTGTGTTCTCTGGCTTCTTCCTCTTCTTCTGTCTTCACTTCTGACAAGGTCAATTGCCTCCAGAACGGATGCAATGAGCTAGGTTCAATTGGGGCCTGGCTCCTCACATTTAGCGCCATGTCATGCACGCAAGGCAAGCCATCTCTGACCCTCATCTGGCATCTGCATATAGTGCTCCACAATGGAGCTTCTCCTTTCCTATATTCCTCAATCAAACGAGTTAGTGCAATCGCAGAGACCTTGAAGTGCAGCTTGCAGAAAAGATGTGCGTTCGTTAGTAGCGTATATCTCTTTCCAATGCTCTCATTCAATGCCCCCTTTATCTCACCAATATGACTGCGCAACCGTGTATGATATTGATCGAACACAGTGCAAAGGTTGCCATCATTGCTTGTGAAGAAGCTTTTCAGACTGGAATGGGCCCATTCAACCCTGTATTACAATCAAGAATCCGAAATCAGTATGTTGCTGTAAAGGTCTAACTAAGTTCAAATAACTAGCTAAATTTAGAAAAAAACATAATGCACATACCTGTTAGTGGTGGTAGTACCGAGCGTGAACACTGTATCTGTCCATACGGAGACGATTCTTTCCTTGTAGGGGTCAAGCCAGTTCTTTTGTAGGTACTGGAGACATTTTGGAGATTTCCTCCAATCACACTTCAGCTTCTTCAGTGTTGCTTCATACCCTTGTATGGTCGTTTCCTTGAAGAATTTCATGCAGTCGTTGGAAAACGTTGTGCTCCTAAACTTGTCAATGTTCTTCTTCCCGAAGTCTTCAATATTCTTCCTCACATGCCGCCTACATAGAAGGAATTTTGCTTCTGGAAACTGCTTCTCTAAGGCGTTCATCAACGCCTTCTCTCGATCAGTGACCAAACATGTGGGTGCTCGTTGCACCTTGACAAACATCTTTGCAAGTTGCTCTATGGCCCACTGGTAACTGTCTTCGTCCTCCTTCTCCAGAAACGCCCCGACAATATTGTAGTTTTTCCAAACAGATGTGATGCCAACAATTTTAAGGAAGGGCAAATTATAACTGCACACATAATCATATATAAAATATGATGGCATCCTAACCTTGACATGAACAAATGAAGAGTACAATAGATATGTATGTTACTAACCGGTTAGTTGCATATGTAGAGTCCAGCATCACAATGTACGGAAATGCCTTCAGCAACGACAACTGTTCCTGACTTGCGAAGAAGATATTCGTTATCTTGTTGGTCTCCTTGTTGAATCTATGCTCCATGAAGTATCCCTTCTCATTGCACTCATAGAAGAACTGTTGCACAACTGTTCTTCCTTCCATGCCCTTCTTTCTTATCTCATGCATGATGTTGTACACTTGCTTCATCTTGGTCAAATTGCCAGGGGACGAATGGATTGTAGTATGAATCTTTTGAGGCTTGCAATGATTGACTGTCATCACCCTAATAATCTCTTTCTCTTCAGCGCTTGGCCGCCTAGCTAATGCACTACCATACAAATAATCTGCTATGACATGATTGTGAGTTCCATGTTGTACAATGATCCTCCACAATCCCTTCGGCCCTTCTTTCAGCCTCAACATGAAGGGACACCTATACTTCTTCGACCTTGTGATGTCTCTCACTTGGTCAGCTTGTTTAGGCACGTTTTGTCCATCCCTATCACACGGTAACCAAGTCCCCCCAAGGGTCGAAGGGGTGAAAGGTTTATTCCTCCACTTTTTGATGTAGAAGTGTTTACACTTAGCCATCTCCCGCGCCCACAAAAATGTTTCTTCTCTAGACTCCCAGCTTTGATCAGTTGTAAAGAACCTTGAGTAATCAACAGAGACATAAACATCCTCCTCCGGTGGTACACTAAACTGAGGATGTGTGTGTAGGGATGGAAAGCAAAATTGTAGGGTAGCATGAGATGAAGATGCTTCTGGAGGAAACGGTATCCCAAGTGAGAAGGATGGTATCTCAATAGCTGGTTGAGGCGTGTTCCAATCCTGCAACTTTTGAGGCGTTTCCCAAACCGCAAATGTCTTCTGTGGGATGCTCCAGTCATTAAGGGAGATATTGTTTAACCCCTCGTATAAATAATAGTTTGTCTACATACACATGAAATCATCTCATCAAGTAGTGCACAAATTATAAACCTAAATTCAAATTTTTCTTTGAAAGAGCAGATTCTGTAAAATGGCACGGTTAGTGACAAACCGTGCCATTTTATAGAATTAACCTACAACCGGTTTCTGGTGGTGCTTCCACACGTAATGTGTGGGAGCGTTTCACAGCCATTTCACAACCATAAACAACAATGCTCAATCTTTGTTTCTAATCCCCTAAACAATAAAATGAGATCTTTAATATTAAACAACAAATATCATGTCTAGCTTGGTTAAACCCTAAATAACAAATATCATACCTTTCAAAACCCTAACCATCAAGCTACAAACTTTAAACAAGTTCAAAAAAAAAAAATTAGGGTTACATAATAGAAATTACCTCGTTCGAAAGTGGAATATCTTCCCCACTATTGCTCTTTGACTCGTTGTTGTTCGGATTGTCCATTTTTTTAACAAAAATTTAGAGTGCAAAACAAGAATTTATGAGTGTTTCAAATGAGGGTTTAGGCTCGAAATGGATCGTTAGTCGGGGAAGAAGACGGGTCATTATTACAGTTAGGTGGGGACAAGACGGTTAATTCAATGCGTTTTGCCACAGACTGAACCACACGTTACGTGTGAGCCCCATACATACGTTACGTGTGGGATAGCATGACACGTAACGTGTGTTCTGATTCCACACGTTACGTTTGGTTCAAGGTTTAGGCGTATGATGCTTTTTGTTAGGGTTTGGGGTAGGGCTTGGGGTAGGGTTACGGTTTGGGGTTTAGGGTTTAGGTTAATATGGTTTAGGTTTAGGGATTAGGGTTTAGGGTTTAGGGTTAAGGTTAGGGTTAACTATTTATCTTTAATTAATAAGGGTGAATCGGGTATTTTAGTTACCTTGTTTGTGAGATTGAGGAGAGGAACTTTTAATTAGGATTTAGGGTTTAGGGTTTAGGGTGGTAAATGATTGTTGAGAAGTTATTAATGCTAGTGGTTGAGTTCATTAATGCTAGTGGTTGAGGTCATTATATACTATAGTTATATACAGTTGTATATTAGCTGTCAAACACATTGCTTTTCACTATATAAGAGGCATTAGGGTTGTTTGTTCTCTACAACAAGTCCAACACAAGCGACGCTTGAAGATTCAATTGTGGGTAAGCTTCTTCTTCCAGTTTCTTTTGATTTATTATCCCCAATTTTTTATATGAATGGATTCATGATATTTGTAGGAAACCAAGCACTATAACAAATAATGGCATCTTCATCCGAATCATCAACAAACCCACTATGCGCGTGTAATTTGAAAGCCATTGTCTGTACTTGGGATTTGCAGTGGAACTACGGAAGAAGGTATTGGGGATGCCCAAGACTGGGGTGTTTTTACAGGAAGTGGATTGATCCTATATACGAGGACAGGGCACACACGATTATTCGACAACAATGGCGGGAAAAACAAGATCTTGTTAAGGAGAATCAAGATCTTATTAAGAAAAATCAAAAACTTTTACAAGATGTGGATAAGATGCGTAGGTATAACCTCAAACTATATAATGATGTACATCGTATACTGCCTTGATGTCGTATCTTTTGTGTAATGTTGTTTACGTACTATCAACCTTTGTAGGGAGCAAACAATTTATCAAAGCAGAGATATGATAGGAAGCGAACTTTTACCAGAGACTATCCTAATTTATTCAAACGCAACTAGACGATGTCATTTATTTTGTGTTAGGGTTTCTAAGTTTATGAAGAACTTGTATTATTTCCTGTATTGTGAGCTAAATATGGTTGTAGTCATCCAGCGTAATGAACAATTCTATTTCGTCTTCTAGGTTATATATTTTGGGGTATTCTTTTATTAATTTTAGATAATCAAATAAATACTAAAAATATACAATAATATGATACAACATTCATAAACAACATTATAATATATATAAAATAATCAATAATTCAACATTGAACCATAAATAAATTCTAAAAATATACAATAATATGCTATGCATAAATATACTAAATTATACTATATAACTCAAGATTATAATACCCTAAAAACACCACATGTTACGTGTGATACACACCCACACGTAACGTGTGGATATACAACACACGTAACGTGTACAGCTATAACACACGTTACGTGTGAAACTTTGAAAGGGTATGCTCTCACACGTAACGTGGGGAGACACTCCACACGTAACGTGTGGACCCTATGCGCTGAAAAGCAATTTTGGGTATGTGCCGAAAAGTAATCGTGTTTTTAAAATGACGATAGGAAATGCTTACCTCTCCTCTGGGAGGAAAGCTCTCTCCCTCCTTGTGAGGGTTTTCCCTCTTTATGAGGGTTTCACCGCCGCTGTCCCGATCTTCATCTCTGCCGCCACCTGACTCCACCTCCTTGTACAGGTCTTTCGTTTTCTGCTCCCTTCTCTGTTTGTATAGGTCTTCTGTGGGTTTCCTCCCTCTTCTTCCCTTTGCTCTGGTTCTCTGGCCGCCGAGGTCCGTTGGATTTGCTCGGGTCACCGGCGTCGTTGTACAGGTTTCCGTTCGGTTGTGTGGGTTTGGTGTCGCCGCTGGAGCAATTTTCCGGGTTCATCTGTTGCTTGCCATTATGCTCTGCTCGTCGGCGCCTATGTTGCTTGTGTTTGGTCGCCGCCCTCCTTCGGTCGCCGGGTTCCTCTGCTGTTGTCGCTCAGTCGTCTTCGATCTTCCGGGTTCCTGTCGGTTGTGTGCTTCATGGATTTCATCTGGCCGACGCCTCTTCTCCAACTGCTTGTTTGTCTTACAGTTCAAGATTGGGGGTTTTCGTCCAACGCCTCTTCTCCAACTGTTGCCTTTTCTCCATCTGCATGCATGTTCTTGCAGATCCAGTTTGGGGTTCACCATTCCATCCCTGTCGGCATGCTGTTTAGAGCTTCAATTTGGGCGCTTTTGGGTTCTTTTCTGCAGCAAGCTCCTCTTAATTTTATTGTTCTTGTCTTCGTTTCATTGTTGGTCGCTTTTAATTTTGTTGTTCTCGTTTCTGTATAGTTGCTGGCTTTGGATTTTGCTACTTGTTCTTCCTTTGCTTGTTAGACTGGTTTTCGGCTCTCTTGATCTGTTTAATGGTCCAATGATTATTGCAGTGAGAAAATATTTAAAAGCTACCACAATCATTGATCCGTTAAATTCAAGGGCTGTTTACTGGAGCTTTCTTCCCTTTGCACCATGTCATATTCTTTGTTTTCTGTTTTTGGTTGTTTTGTTTGGTCTTTCTTGCCTGCTTTGGCAATGGTATTCTTGTTCTCTCATCTGCCAATTTATTTGGCTTGTAATTGGTTTTCGGTTTCTCTTATATAATATTTTATGTCTTTCTATAAAAAAAAATTTAAAATGATCCTGACATGAACTTATCAACTTTCACATGGGTGATGAATAGAATGGTTTACCGGCATTTTTAGATGAAATAAAATATTATTTTATCACATGTATAAAGCTTATCTCTCATGAAAGTAGTGAAGAAAACAAATGTGCATTATCAAATAAACATATCCTTTCTTTATAAAATCCAAATTAATTAACCATTACCAATAAGAAAAGCCAAAGGTGCAGAAACCCGAATTCGGCAGATGTCCAGCTAACACTCCGGACAACCTCAGGCTAGACCCTTCTGTGCTTCCTTCACCAGGGGATCTTCTCTCTGCAGCAAAGACCCTGGATGCGATGGACGATGGTGGACCGGATTTCCTTCTTGACTCCAGTGGCCTGAAACGATCCCAGAAGGGTGGGGTTCCGGGAGAAAATTCTCCGACGCCCAAGTCAGAAACAGTTCAATATCAAGAGAAAAAGACAAGAAAGTCTATCAAAAGAAAGGAGAGAGGTTAAGCAACAGTAGTGAGATTTTTTAGATCAGACAAGAGAGTGAACAGTGAAGATAACGCGATCTGGATTGCCCATTCATGACAGCCGCCATTCTTGTTCCTTTTTAGGGTTTTTGGGATTGGTGAAGGAAGACAAAAGCAGGAAAGGAATCTCTAAACTTTCCTCTTTCGTTTGTTTTTATACCCGGGGAAGGCCCAAAAATGTAGGTGGGCTTTTTCGTGGGCCGGCCCAACCTTCTCAGAAAACTTAGGTCAAGACCTCCGCGGACACACTCAGTAAGCAACTTCTTCGCGGACAAAATCATGATCCCACAGCTAGCCCCCCAAGCCTTTCGCTAAACATGTTAATGAAGCGAAAGCTTGGCAAGTAATTTCTCCGCGGAGGAGCTCTTCTCCAGGCGGATTCCTTTCTCTTTTTTGAATTTTGTGACACTTCGACTTCCCCCCTTTATTCCTTTATAAATAGGAACGACTCTGGGGGTTTCGTCTTTCACCGTCCTCCGTTTCTTTTTTGCTGGGGCGTTCCGTTTTAGTCTTCTTCAATCGGAGCGATTTCGCCGGAAATTTCCTTTCTCAGGTAAACTCTTTTCCCAATTCGTTTCCAATTAGTTGTTAATCGCCTCTTTTTCCCTATCGCGTTCGGTCGTTTCCATTAAATCCTCTTTCCCGGACTCCCTGGATTGTACCACCGTCACCCTCAGTTCGTCGGAGGGTTTTTTTTGTCGTAGAGGTATTCTGGCGCTCTCTTTTCTGGATTCTTCTAGTTCCTTCTTATTTTTCCTTTCTCAGGATCGAGGTGTATCGGTATTCGTTGTTCTCGCCAGAGGTTTGCCCAGTGATTCTTACCCTCTTTTTCTTGTTTGGCTCTCCTTTTTCGCAGGAATTAGGGCTCTCACTTGTGTTTCTCTTTGCCTGTGGGTGTGACTCATATGAACAAGCGGACAATGTATGAGTGATACAGAGAGTTCCAGAGAGAGCTCGTCGGTGGCCTCGGATGGTGAGAATCGTCGGAAGGGTCGTCACGACAAGCGTCCCATGGATAGTCCAATAGAGAGTGTTCGCGGGGGCTCTCCCGGGGACAGGGATGAATTGTCCGCGGGGAGTGAAACTGGGAGTGAACAGGGTGGCTCGCCTTCGCATGGGGATTCTACCCCTACACAGCAAAAATCTCCTCCATGCCTTCCCTGTTGTTCCAAGCCTCGTATCCTAAAGAAGCCCGTGAGACGCCTTCCTTTCAGTAGAGAGAGCGTATATCGAGAGGAGGGTGGGGTTGAGTCTCGCTTAACTGAGCCTGACCTACGTTTGATCGCGGGCACATATCCTTTCCCTGAGGGGACTTTCTTGGCTCTTCCCGCTGAGGGCTCTCTGTCTTTTCATTCATATCCCAATTTTCTCGCGATAAGTCTTGATGCTTTCCGAGCGGGCTTTCGTTTTCCGGTGGCTCCAGTCTTTAGGGAGTTTTTAAACACTCTGGGTATAAGCCCTATCCAATATCATCCGAATGCCTGGCGTAGCCTCATTGGCTTTGTCATTCAGTGTCAAGAGATGGGGATCACGCCTACACTCGACCTTCTGTTTACGTTGTTTTCTTCGCGATCCATGTCTAATGGCTTTTGGACCCTGAAGGTCTTGTTCTCGCAGAGGTTGAGTAAGCCCTCCCGTTTAGACAAGTGGAAAGAGAGGTGGTTTCTGATCAGGCTCCGTGAAGATCCTGGAATATTGATCCTTCCTCGTCCTGGCAAATCCCCTTTAAGCGCGGGCTCGAAAAAGAAGAAAAGCTTAAAGGGAGGGAAGAAATAGATTTTTGAAAAGTTTAATAGGGACGATCTCCTGGATAGTGACAAATATGTGACTTCCGCGAGCTTGGAACGCACAGGGCTAAGTCTGGTTCACCCGCCTGGCGGTGAGGAAACTTCCTTAAGACTGACGTCTGGATCGTTCTAAGTGGCCTACATCTCAAATGGAGCTCTCAGACCCGCTTTTAGTTGCTCATCTCCGACATTCCTTCTTTCTTGTCAACTGCCTAACCAACATTTTGTTTGCCTTTCAGGGATGAAGTTTTGCAAGTTCACGGAAATGCTTCCCGATTTGGAGACCTTGTCACCGGTGGCGGACCAGCCTCCCGCGGAAGTGGAGGGTGGTGAAGTTGGCCCATCCACTCCCGTGGTGGACGTCGCGGATGATGATGAAGACATACTTCCTGTTGAACAAGAGGTGGGAGACGACCCGGGACGTGAAGCAATCGATGTTGGGTCTTCGTCTCGCGAGGGTGGATATATGCTGGAGCCCCAGCTTATTGATCGCATAGGACAAAAAGTCTCCGGCTCTTCTTTTCGAGCTAAGGCCCCCGTCCCTAAAGGTGGTTCTAACGAGGCCGCTTGGGCCGAGATTCGGCATCTTCTCCAGTCGGTAATTCTCTTTTTTATTATTTTTCTTACTCGGAGTTCTGGTTTTTTCACTTTACCTTCTTTGACTTGGTTTGGTATTTTGCATTTTTGCGTCCTTGTGTATCCCAGGCTTCTAATGTCTCAGATTGGGCCTGTGCCAACTTAAAGGCTGGCTGGGAAGAAGCCGAGGGTTATGCTTCGGAGAATGCTCGTGTTCGCGGGGAAGTCAACCTGTTGCGGTCTTGTCAGTCGGAGAAGGACAAGGAGTTGAAGGCCGTGCATGAGAGCTGCGAGAAGATTTTGGCTGATAAGGAAAGAGTTGTTTGAGGCGAGAAAGAGGCTTTTCGGCGAGTGAAAGAAGCTCTTTCGCAAAAGGAGGAAGCGCTTTTGCGAGAAAGGGAGGCTCTCTTGAGAGAGAAGAAGGATTCCGCGGAGAAGGATGATGTGCACATGAAGTTATCATCTCTAAACGATGAGCTGGAGAGTCTGCGCGGACGAATGAGGCAGGCTAAGCAAGACGCAGTGGACGAGTATGTTGCTGGTTTTCGTCAGAAGGCTCGTGTGCACTTTTTTGGCAGGTCGTTTTACGTTCTGGGAGGCCATGTTGGAGTAAGGCAAATGGAGGATCACTATAAAGTTCCGATTGTTAAGTTTGACCCTACTCAGAGCTATAATCTTTGCCCGGCGAACCGGAAGGGGTATGTCCCGCCGGCGTTGGGGGATGTGGTTGGGGATCGCGAAGGGACTTTGGAGGCTTGGGGAGTTGATGCTCTTCCAGATGGGGACCCCCTTCGCGTAGGTCCGGCTGCCTCCGCAATTCCCTCTTCGAGGAAGAGAGATCGCTCTGAGGATGCTACCATGGCCACCCCTCCGTGAACTTGTCTTAGGTGTACCTGCTTGATTGGACGTTTCGTTTGACTTTTGACGAAGTTTATCTGTACTTCTGAAAGTTTATCTGTACCCCTGACTTGCCTCTTTTATAGCTTTGTCAGTTTTATGTTGACCACTGTTCTAATTTTACAGTACTTTTAAATGCTTGCTTCCGTTACTTGTCCTCTCCCTTTCTTTTTTTTTTATAAATGCCTTGTCTGTTTTGGTTATCCTTTATTGGCATTCCACTACTTTTTCCTTCGATTTTTGCTTATACTCTAAGAGAGATGGTAAACTTGGTTTTGGAGTTTTATCGTGGTGGTCGCATTGTTTGCAATCGGGGGGATCGTCGACTAGGATCGGTGCATCGCTACGTGGGCGGGACTCGAACGGTGTTGGCGATGGGCGAAGTCACCCAATATGATTATGGCACATTCATGGCCTTTGTGTTTCACGGCTTTTGGCCGAATATTGGTTGTGTCTTTTATTTTCCCTCTGGTGAAGAGCCACGGCGTTTGCGTGAAGTGACCGGTAACGAGGATATGGAAAACATCGTCGCTTTGGGCGCGGTTGGGCCAGTGGCGCTCTATGTTGAGCCCCCGCCGTCGCCTGGACTTTCTCCTTCGAGTCTTCGCTATGCGGGTCTGTAAGGCCAATCTATGGCCTCCCCCCACCTTCATTTTTCTTTGCTTTTTGCAAGCCTTTGGAGAAAAGGAAAGAAAAAACTGAATGGCAAGAAACAAGGAGGTGTTGTGGAAGGACCCTCCCAATTGGGGTCCAGCTTTCTGCCTTCAGTTTTACGGAGGACTAGGTCTCCCTGTGCGAACCTTCGGGGCTTTACCTCTTTGTTGTGGTATGTGGCAATGCGTCTCTTATACTCTTGCTCGCGAATCTCGGCCATTTCCCTCATCTCTTCACGGAGCTGTATTTCTAGCTTCATTTTCTCCCCGTTTTCCTCTTCATCGTATTGAAAGATCCTCTCACTTGGGAACAAGTGCTCTATTGGGACTACAGCTTCTACTCTGTATGCTAGCGAGAAGGGAGTCTCTCTTGTCCCTCGCTTGGACGTCGTTCTGTTGGCCCACAGTACCAAGGGAAGCACCTCTGCCCATCTTCCTTGGGCTTTGGTTAATCTTCTCTTTAGCCCATGAAGTATCTTTCCATTGGCATTCTCCACTTGGCCGTTGGTTTGGGGGTGCGAGACTGAAGCGAAGTGCAGCCTGATGCCCAAACCCTCGCAGAAATCCTTCAGCTTGTCCGTGCAGAACTGGGGGCCCTATCGGTTACGATGTCTTGTGGCAATCTGAAGCGGCATATGATGCTCTGCCACAAGAACTTCTTCACTTGCTCAACAGTGGTCGACGCCAGTGGTGTTGCCTCTATCCACTTAGTGAAATAGTCGATTGCCACCAGCACATACTGCAATTGACCGGGAGCCTTCGAAAAGGGACCGAGTATGTCCATTCCCCACTTCGCGAAAGGGCACGGGGAGCTAATGACCTGCATGGGGACCCCGGGCTGGTGAGAAGCCGGGGCGTGGCTCTGACATCCTTTGCAGGATTGAGACACTTTCACAACATCAGCCTTCAGGGTAGGTCAGAAATAGCCTGCCCGCATAGTCTTATACACCATGGCTCTCCAGCCCGAGTGGCTTTCGAAATCCCTCTGTGAACCTCCAACATCATGCTGTGGCCATCAGCTAGAGATAGACATTTTAATCCTGCCAGCATGTACCCCTTCTTGTACAAGACCCCACCGCTCATATAGAATCGCGAAGCTCTGACTTGTAACTTTCTTCTTTCTTTGGGGTCTCCAGGCACCTTTCCGGTTTGGAGGTATTCGCGGATCGATACCCTCCAATCATCTGCCTGCATTTCTTCTCCTTCTACTGCCATAACTTCTTGCCCAACATATCTTTGTGTTCTAGTTTCCAGCCATACATGCTATTTCGCTTGTATTTTCACTCGCGATCCCAGCTTGGCCAGTTCATCGGCTTTCTCATTCTCTGCCCTGGGTATTGAGTGTATCTCAAAGTGATCCAGCGCGGAACGTAATGTTGTGGCTTTTTGGTAGTATGCGGGTATGCTACCCGTCTTAGCTTCATACTCTCCACGGAGTTGCTTTACTACCACTTCTGAGTCGCTGTAGCATTTCACGTTCCTTGCCCCATTTGCCAAGGCTAGCTCGATCCCGGCTATGATAACTTCATACTCCGCTTCATTGTTAGTTGCTTGGAAGTTTAGAGTGAGGGCATATCTATAGCATTCTCCTCCTAGCGAGGTCAGAGTGATTCCCGCCCCGCAGCCCTCTTCGTTAACGGCCCCATCTGTAAACAGGGTCCACGCGGATTAGTCCTCGGGTAGGCCCTCTCCGTTGAGTTCGTGGAAGCTGGTTTCGACTATGAAATCTGCCAAGGTTTGTGCTTTGATCGCTGGCCTTGAACGGTAGTCGATCTCGAATTCAGATAAATCCACCACCCACTTGGTCAGCCATCCCGAAACGGTTGGCCTATGGAAGAAGCTGCGCAACGGTAGATCGGATAATACCTCGATGGGGTGAGCTTGAAAATACGGGTGCAGCTTCCGGGCTGCCATCAAATGGCGAGTGCAATCTTTTCCACGGGGGGGGGGGGGGGGGGGGGGTAGCGAGTCTCTGCAGGGATGAGTGCTCTGCTGATGAAATATACTGGCTGTTCTTGTTGCCTTACCAAGACGGAACTGATAGCCCTTGAACTGGACAAAATATAGAGTTGGAGATCTTCCCCTATTGTTGGTGCTGTCAAAGTGGGTATCCTTGTCATATGTTCTTTCAGCTTCACGAATGCCTCCTCACATTTCGGTGACCATTCGAACTTTTCTGGCTTTCTGAGGATGTTGAAGAAAGGAAGGTTCTTTTCGGCTAACTTAGAACAGAAGCGCGCCAAATAGTTGACTTACCCAATGAACCTCTAAACCTCCCTCTGATTTCGCGGAGGTGTCATCGCGACCACAACATTTACTTTTTCTGGGTTGACATCTATGCCCCTTGAGCTTATGAGAAATCCTAGGAACTTGCCGGCCTTCACGCCAAACACACACTTTTCAGGATTGAGACTCATACCATTTTTTCTCAATGTGTCGAACACATCGCGGAGATCAGCTGGATGATCTGCTTCTTTCCTGCTTTTGATGACAATGCCGTCCACGTAAGCTTCTACTGTTCTCCCAAGCTGCTCGCGGAAGATGGCATCAACTAGCCTTTGGAAAGTCTCCCCTGCGTTTTTTAGGCCAAAGGGCATCACCTTGTAGCAAAAGGTTCCCCGCTCCGTAATGAATGACGTGCTCCTCGTCCTTAGGGTTCATTTTTACTTGGTTGTACCCTGAGTATGCGTCAAGGAAGGAGAGAGCTTCGTGGCCCGCTGTGGAGTCTACCAACTGATCTATGGATGGAAGAGGGTAGCTGTCTTTCGTACACGCCTTGTTTAAGTCGGTGAAGTCAACGCACATCCTCCATTTTCCATTGGACTTCCGCACCATGACCACGTTCGCGAGCCACTTCGGGTATCGGACCTCTCTGACAAACCCTGCCTTCAAGAGTTTCTCGACCTCTTCTCTTGCACTTTGTGCCCTGTCACCTGCTAACTTTCTTTTCTTTTGCCTGACAGGTTTCGCATCACGGGATATGTTTAAAGAACGAGTCATGAGTTTTGCGGGGATACCTCGGAGATCTTTGGGTGCCCACGCGAAGACGTCTCGCGATTGGGACAGCAAGGCTTCTAATTGCTTTTGGATCATAGGCTCGAGGGTGTTGCCAGTGTACAACTTCTCATCATCGCGATCGAATGGTGTGATGCATCTCCATTCCTCTTCAGCCACCGCCTTTTCCAAGCGGCTTCTCACTTCCAACTGGGCCTCTTCGTCAAGACCCATGATATCATTCGCGGGAAGGTCACACATAGTTGCTTCTTGCAGTGCTAGGACGGGCCCTTCATTCCCTTTGAGAGCTAGTTGGTAGCAGGCGTGGCTTTCATCTGGGTGGCTTCTCGACACCCCGGCACCCAAAAGCACTGGGAATTTCATAAGGGAATGGTATACAAACACGGCTGCTTGGAATTTGTGGAGGGAGGTTCGACCCATTATGGCGTTGTACGCAGAAGGGGCTTTTAGCACTACAAAGTCCACCTTCTTAGCTCTGCGTCTGCCTTCCTCATCCCCCAGAATGAGGTTGATTGTTATGGAACCGATAGCTCTCACCCATTCCCCCGTGAAGCCAACTAAGGTACACTCTGTTGCTTTCAATCGGGTAGGGTCCATGTTTAACTGCTCATAGGCGTCCCAATAGAGGATATCAGCAGAACTTCCTGTATCAACGAGCACCCTCTTTACAATCTTCTTCTCCATCTGGACGTGGATGACCAAAGGATCATAGCTTCGTGATTTTGTGTACAGTTCATCCGTTTATGTGAAGGTTAGCTGATGGTGTTCGCGGATTTTCTTGTCTATGTTCATCACCGGCTTGCCTTCGGGGAGAGAGATATTAGCTATCCTCCGCGCTTCGCGCCTACTCGGATATTCTGGCACATGACCTCCGACAATAGTTCCCACGTGTCCGTCTGGCCTTGGGAAACTGAGTTCTCTCCCAGCAGGGGGCCTTTGCGATATCGGTATTCCGGGCAGAGGAGTGGGCTTCTTCCTTGGAGATCCATAACCCATGCACTCGCGATCGTCATGCCCCGAGGACTGATGATACGAGCAGAACTTTCCAGCTCTCCTGCGTGAAGCTGGTGGGGGCATACCACTGCGCGGAGTTGGCGCCCTGTGTTGCGTCCATCCTTGGGGCCTTGGGGGAACTGTTGGTCTAAACTCCCTTGTATTCATCTCTACCATCACGTGTTGGTTCGCTGGTGCCTTTCCTTTGTCCTGTTGCTGATGACGGCGGGGTTTCCAATTGGGAGCATCCCTCTTGTTGGTCTCCTGCTTTCCTCTTGGGTTCGGTGAGGGAGGGGGTACACCTCGCGAAAGCTCCTCCGCTCGTATGTGAGTGTTCGCCTTCTCAAGCATCTTCGTATAAGTTTCTGGGGCCTTCTTACTGACAGCGAATTTGAAAGGCGAGTTGGCAAGGCCCTGTATGAAGGCCATACGAGCAATTTTTTCGTCGAAGTCATGTACCTGTACCACTTCTGTAGTGAATCTCCGTACATATGCAGCCAGGCCTTCTCCTTCTCGTTGCTTCAAGGTGAGTATTTCCTGCATTCCTTTCTTCCTCTTCTGTGCGCTTCCGAAATACGCGATGAACAGATCTTTTAACTGTTTGAAAGATTCAATGCTCCCTGGGTGATGTGACCTTGTCCAATGGAAAGACCACGATTCGCTGTCAAGGATCGATTGAACGTGTATTGGGGCGCAGGCAACTCTTCGAAAATGATAGATTGGCGGAAGCAAGGAGAAGATGGATTGTGGGGTGGTCGGAATGATGACCGGCGGCTAGGGGTAACCGGAGGCGGCTGGTGGTGATGCGGCGGAAGTGGTGGTGGTGGTGTGGTGGCGACGAAGGAGGCATCAGAATGAGGAGTGGAGGGGGCGGCGGCAGCCCTAGGGTTTGTGTTTGGGGAGAGACGAGAACTAGGGTTAGTTCTTGTCTCGGGATTACGGATAGTAACCGAATAGGTAGTAACTGAGTTAACGCGCCAGGATAATTCACTAGAAACGCATTAACGGAATCGATGCGCCAAGATAGTTCGACTAGAAACGCAAGGATTGTTGACATCAGGGCCCGGGTTTGCATGAGATTACTCGACTGGAAAACAAGCTCTATTTCGACGTGATTAGAAAATAAGACAAAAGAAAGTATTTATATTAGAGAGGTGACCTAATGGGTCAGGCTCTCTAGTTACTAAATCTAGCGGCCCATTTAACATAAACGGAAACCAACCAGAAATAGCAGCTACTGAAAATAGAAATAATGTCTAAAAATATACTACACAAGTAATGTATCAATCTGGCTCGATGTCGCTGTAGAGGAGTCAGTCACGGCGATACTGACGAGACACAGAAGGTCGGGCGCTGTAATGATTTGGTCGTGACTGGCTACAAGTCTGGTCACCAAAGATTGTGTCGCGGCTTGGACACTCTTCGCTCTGGACCGGGTGATCGGACCTGTAGGTGGAGTCGCATGGTGTCTTCCTCCTCTGTAGCAGACATAGGGGACTGGGTCACATCACCCTCCCCCACTTGAGTGTGAAGCGTCCCCGCTTCACCGTCATCATACTCGGGCTCAACATATGGTGCTAAGTCGGCGACGTTGAACGTCGGATGCACCACATACTTGTCCGGGAGCTCGAGCTGGTAGGCGTTGTAGCCAATGGCCTTGACGACTCTGAAAGGACCATCACCCCGTTGGTCGAGCTTAGACTTGCGGACGGAAGGGAATCGCTCCTTCCGCAAGTGAAGCCAAACCAAGTCGCCCGGGGCGAATATCAATCGTCGTCTGCCCTTGTTCCTCTGTGCTGAGTACTGTAGTGCACGTCGCTCCAGCTGTGTGCGTGTCCTCCTGTGCAGCTCCTGAATGTGCTCAGCTAACTTGCCAGCAGCAACGTTTTCCTGGTGCTGCAGCGGGTAAGGCGTCATGTCCAGCGGCGTCAGCGGGTTCCTTCCATATACGACCTCGAAAGGAGTCAGCTTCGTCGCAGAGTTCCTGGACCTGTTATAGGAAAACTCAATTGTAGCAAGTAAGTCCTCCCACCTTCGTGGGTTTGCCTTGAGAACCGTCCGAAGGAGGGCTCCCAAGGTACGGTTGGTCACCTCCGTCTGGCCATCCGTCTGTGGGTGATAGCTAGTAGAAAATAGTAGTTTAGTGCCTAGCTTACCCCACAAGGTTCTCCAGAAATGGCCTACGAATTTGGTATCCCTATCACTAACAATAGTTTTAGGGATATCATGTAAGCGCACCACATGCTCAAAAAACAATCCAGCGATGTCCGTAGCATTGTTGGTGTTCTTGCACGCAATGAAGTATGCCATCTTGGAGAACCGATCGACAACTACAAAGATGCAATCTCTACCACGCCGAGACATAGGCAACCCAGTGATAAAATCCATGGAAATATCTTCCCACGGGGCCGCAGGGATGGGGAGGGGCGTGTAGAGACCATATCGACTAGAGCGTGCCTTGGCCTTTTGGCATGTCACACAACTCCGGCAATACTTGGTAACACTTTGGGCCATCTTTGGCCAGAAAAAGTGCTCCTGAACTGCTGCTAGTGTAACACCCCCAAATCTTAACCCATTTGGAAAGGTATTACCGTCAGTGACCTTAGTGTTCCTTACCGAGATCACCCAAGGCTTTACCGTTTAAATACAAATCATGAAATACAATGATACAAAATGATAACCTTATTTATATAAAACATGAGTCCCGGGATTACATCCCAATCCCGAGTAGGACAAACACAGAGTTTAAATAAATTACAACGGACGTCTTAAACAAAGTACAGTGGAAGTCTTATAAAAGATATTTACAAAAAGGGTTGTGATCGTAATGATCACCTGCCCAAGGATCTCAACCTGATTAAAAGAAGTTATTAAAACAACCGTCGTCTTCATAGTCAATCTAGTCTCCTCATATCTTCGCTCTATCTGATGTGCCGAATTGAACGGATGACACCAGCCCACATGCGGAGAACAATGTTTGTGGGTTAGTCTACTTGAATAGACTAGCAAGGGTAAAAAGCAGAGTGGTTCGAGTGATCGTAACCGTTTACTATCATTGTCCCTCGAATAATAACCGAAGGGATGATACATAACCCGGCACTTTCACGGAATAACAATAAGAGGTATGCACAAGAGAAGATTCTGGAAGACTGAATCTTCACAGAAATCGACTCGAAAGAAGACTCCAACGGAAATGAGTCTTTAAGGAAATATGACAAATCTGGAATGTTTACAGCATCATACAACAATGATTTAAAAGTTGACTGAGACGCTTCGCATACAGCGAATCCAGATTGGAAAGAGAACGTACTATGATCAAAGTCGAGACGAGTTTTCCTAGCTGCACTATAACTTAGCTGCACTACTCGTCGAAGGTTTATTAATTATGTGCACTCGGGCACTTTATCTTATTTAATTCCAAAACCCACATCACGTTATAATCTTTTTAGATCCCTCGGGAACTAAATCCCTAAGGCAGAGTTGAATCGGGAACTAAATCCCAAGAGTCGAATCGAGAACTAAATCTCGCGGGAACTATATCCCTCAGGCGGAATCAGGAACTAAATCCTTACAACGGCACTAAAGAAGAATGGTAGGAACTAAATCATAACCACCCGGTTATCAAGAAACGACTAGCACTCGTACTGAGATACACAGTAGCGTTCCTACGAATACTCATTCTAACTAAACAGTTACAAACACAGCAATAACTCATATCAATGCCCTCAAGGCCAGTTACAGATAAAATAGCATTGTTCTAACAATATACAACCTATAATAATATCTGTATTAATTCACATATATATATATAATAGCGTTGTTCTAACAGATATACAACCTATTATAACATCATATTTTAGTTTTCCAAAACAGTTAACAAAACCGTTTCCAGATGAACACAATAATCATTCCAAATTAATTACTCAGATAAACAACTGATAATTAATGTAAATACGGAACGATGAGCAAGAGTGAACCGCCACTTGCCTTAATACGCAGAGTTTGAACGAAGTCTAACGACGGGATTCCGGGCTCGACACAGAGACAAATCTGCCAACTCCGGTACCTTCGGATCGACCCATACAGAAACCCTAAGTTAGATTCGACAAACAACAATACAGAAACTATGAAAGGACGAAAGGAATCGACGGAAATGAAACCCTAATGAAGGCCTCGGAAGCCAACCACAACAACTCACGGCCACCACCTCTCACCGGCGGGCGCCGCCCAAATCACGGCGGGCGCCGCCTTACACACGGCGGGCGCCGCTCATCCACGATGGGCGCCGCTCCTTGGCCACACATCACGGCGGCTGGGCAACCTCATCACGGCGGGCGCCGTTCCTGGCGGCGGGCGCCGTCTCCCTGGCGGCGGTCGCCGTCGCGAACGAAAACAAAAATACGAGAGGGAAAAACTTACCCTCGACGATCGGTTTGGCTCGTCCTCCGCCTTGCTTGGTTTCTAGGCGTCCGAGAGCCTCCAATGCTCCTCTTGGCCACCGGAAACGACACTAAACAAGCTCCGACGATCCACTAGAGCCTTCCCGAGAGAGAGCGTTTTGAGAGCGTTTTTGAGAGACGAGAGCTTGACAGCGCTTCCGCATTTTTCATCCCCTTTCACTCTCACCCAATGCTCTCTATTTATAGGCAAAAATTAGGGTTGGAAGGGAGCTTGGGTAATAACCCTTGGTTAACCAACTTGTACTTTTGCCTCATGGATAATAGCTCTTGGACAATAACCTTTGGATAAAGAATCTTGTACTATTGCCCATTAGATAACAACTCTTGGGCAATAAACTTGTACCAATCTTAACCCGCGTTAACAAAAGTCGTACATGAACGAGTACGAACTTCCAAAACATCTCGACTGTATAATTCTTCACTGAGAAAAAATATTACAGATACAGAGCACATTACAGAATGTCTCAAACCTTCAGAATTAAATCCGACGTACCAAACGGACGTTCGGGAAAAATCCATAATTCCCAAAATAGCCTTACAAAATTACGGGGTATCACATCACCCCTCCTTAAAAGAAGTTTCGACCCCGAAACTTAGGTCGCCAATAACTTGGAAAGACGTCTGAGCATCTTTGCTTCGGTTTCCCAAGTAACTTCCTCTTTCCCAAACTTGGACCACAGAATCCGTACCAACAGTACGATCTTGTTGCACAGTCGCTTCACACGGCGTTCGAGAATGCACACTGGCATCTCCTCTCAAGTACCATTTTCTTGAATCTCGATGTCCTTATAGCTCAGCATACGAGACTCATCTTGGCACGAAATTTCTTAGCAGGGATACATGAAACACATTATACACTGGGTGTGTTGATGGCGACAACGCCAAACGGTACTCTAGAGATCTTACTCTAACCAGAATCTCTAATGGTACCACATAGCGAGGGTTAAGCTTCCCACGCTTACCAAACCTGAAAACTTCCTTGGATGGCGATACTCTGACAAGTACCTTGCCACCAACCTCGAACTTGACAGTTCTACGCTTCTGGTCTGCGTAAGACTTTTGTCGACTCTGAGTGGTCAACAACCTTTGTCTAATCAAAGCAATGTCCGAAGCTGTCCTTTTTGACTAGCTCTGGTCTGAGCAGAATCTTGTCGGCGTTCTCATCCTAATGAATCGGAGATCTGCACTTTCGATCGTACAAAGCCTCGAATGAAGCCATCTTGATAGCAGCATGTCAGTTATTATTGTATTGTGAACTCAATCAGACTCAGGCTGTCCTCCCAGCTAGTCGGACGATCGAGTACACAGGCTCTTAGCATAACCTCTCTCCATACACTATACTTGTACTAACTCGTGACCATTCTCAAAGTCATGATCACCACCAAAGACTCGCTATACTTAATTCATGAGAATACATATGCTCTTACCTCTAAACTTCTCTTGAAGTATATACCTAAACCTCCTTAGGTCGGTATCCTTAACCAATTAGGTCTTCGCAACTTATATTGCCAACATCGAACTTCCTATTCGCTTTTGTAACCGCTTACAACATATAGTCTACCATCCTTACTTTCGTTAGAATAGATGTAATCATCCACAAGATTACCATTGCCTTAACCAGAGTATCTATTACAAAAGTCTTCAATGAATCTTCGCTGATATGCCTTATTACTCCTAAAGACCTTAATAATCTTACATAGAAGAATACAACATCTTTCTACTAACCTCATTTTGACAATCCGGTCCTTGAATATATACTTAGAAATCAACAGTACTACCACTTAGTACCTCCACCTGTCATACAAACCTCACATAAACGATTCACTTGATACCTTAATCATATCCGGCCCTTATGCCATATTTTTATCTCACAATCTTTACTCATGAGTTCCCACAATCAGTAATACTACAATCTATGTCTGATTACCTCAACATAATTCACTAATCCATTCCATAGGATTATACTCTTGTCTCACCCGAACGTGATATATGCTTATCTTAACCAACGTGGGTTACCTTTTTCCTCAAGTGCACTTGGTATCATCCGTAACTTTATCTCTATAAATTTTACCATATAATCATTCTCACTATATCCACAAGGCTCTGACCATTAAATACTAACGGTCCTTAAAATTGTCATAACGACATTATTGCATCTTTAATAGGAGAATACGCATCTCCCTCACTATTTCCTTATACACATTTTCCCAAAGTTCACATCGTAATTCCTTACCATCCAAAAATCAACTCTTAGTAACCTCGAAACATTACATCATCAATTTCCTTAAAGGTACCTCTTACAATTCCATCATTTATCTGGAAGTAAGTCTGACCTTATGCCATTCTAACTTAAATCCTTTAAGATTTTTATACTTTCTCCAAGAATAAACACAGTACTTACTCGTATGCTCCTCAAATCAATCACATGAGAGCTTACTCCTATAACCTCAAAGTATCATATTGCCAAATGATTCATTCTCAACCAAATCAAACACTTGTGTCTTAATCCTTTTTTATACGAGTAACATGGTTACCTTACTCCTCAAGAATACATAAACTTAATCTATGTACCAAATTCTTCAGTGTATCGAAATCATCAAGACTGAAGGTTCATCTTTCATGGGCGGATCCAAGTAGCAAAGGTACCCGACACAACCTTGTCGAAGTAGCTTAAACGCAGCTATTGCCTTGATAAACCTGCCATTATCAGCGTCATTCAGACTTTTAAATTTGCATAAATACTGGCCCCCTGATGCCACCGTCACAATCTTCGAACTAAAATCGATTATCGTCCCATGACACGTCAGCCACTTCATCCCGAGAAAATTATCGCCTCGAACCATGGCTATCCAGATCGAATTCTCTTTGAATTTCTTACTAATTGCAAATTTCGACAGACGATTGGTTCTCAACTAACATTTATATTAGAAAGAATATTTACAACAAAGGTTTATAAACCTTTTTGCATACTTAAACTTACTAACATAACTTATCCAAAACAAAAGACTGGGTAACACCCAAATCCACAACATACCAACAGAAGTAGTACAAAATACTTTAAGCAAATGGAGCATCGGGTCCATCCGCCTCACGCATCACGTATAGGCGTTGACCTTGGCTTCCTGAAGCCACTGGGGCTTTCCCTTTGTTTCTCGCAGTTGTCTGCATTGAAGGACTAGGGGCTTCCATCGGACTGAACCTAGGTTGGTTGTTCTGATTAACAGATCCCTGCTGTGACTCAGTCCCTTTCTGTCTCCTCTGCGGACAAAATAACTGCAAGTGTCCTTCCTTTCCACAGGCATAGCACGTTTTCTTCTCCTTCGGACACACATTACTCTTGTGCCCGTAGGTACCACAGTTGTAGCACTGGATCAGGCTATTGCCCTGACCCGAACGTTGTGTAGACCCATCCTGAGTCATATTCGTTTTTGCTCGGCCAGATTTGGCAAAATCAGATGGTGGAGCGGGACGTTTAAACCCACTTGCCTTAGGCTGGTTCTCCCCTTGCCTCTGGCTATCACGCTTCTTGGTCAACTCTTCTAGAGTCACCTCTAACTTGTAGGCTGCATCCATGTACTGCTCCAAAGTCGAGCATCCATGATGCACCATCAGTGGCTTAATATCTGGGCCCATCCACTCATGGAAATACCAGATTTTCTGTGCCTCACTGGATATCTCAGGTCCAGCATACTGTAGCAAATGATTGAATTTGGTTGCCAGCTCAGTCACCTTCAATCCATCAGTCTTAGGGTATAGGAACTCCTTGTGTTTCTCCTCCCTCATAGCACGAGAGAAGAAACGGTCTGTCATCTTTGTCTTGAACATCTCCCAGTTCAAAACAGGACTATCAGCTAAGCCGGTACTCTCCCACCACTCACTAGCATCCTCCTTTAACTGAAGAGAAGCTATATGTACTTTCTCAGCTTCAGTACAATCAATGTTGCGGAACAACCGCTCCATGTGGGAGAACCAATGGATCACCCCGACTGGTTCCCCTTTCCTGTTATAGTTGTCAGGCCTCATGGAATTAATGGTCTTCAGTGCACGACCATAGTTGTCTCGAGTCCTGACTATATTCTCCTGGAATATACGGTTTTCTGGCTCCTCAAATCTGGGAACCGGTGGGGGAATTTGCACACCTTGTGCCTGTGGCATACTCGGTCGCAGTATATCAGTCACTGCTTGCATGACCATTCCCCGAATTGCCTCTAATGTTGCAGTATCAAATGCCATTGGAGAGTTGGTCTGCTCTTGACCATTGCCTCTAGGATGGTTGTTGGAACCAAACTCCTGCTCGTCTTGTCCAACATTTCCTATAGTTGGTCTGGGGTCATTACTCGGCCCAGCACCAGCACGGATAACGTTCCTTGTGTTCACCATCTGTGTACCGATCAATTTCCAAGGATTTTATCACATTAGTATCATTCTGATATACTTATTGTGATAAAATCAACTTAGAATAGATCAACTTGGTAATTTCTATTGATGAACTCAAACCGAGTTACTAGATTCTACAATCTTAACTCAAAACGAGGGAACTGGGAATTCAAGCCTTATTGGGTATGGGGAAACCACCTTGGCTTCTCCCGGGTTCCTCTGAAGAGAACAGAATGCACCAATATCTAACGGGGCAACGAGGAAGGAATTAGTATTTCTAGACATAGAAGCAAGCTTACTATATTAGACTATACAAAAGACATGACTATGAACGGTTGAAAATGAAAACACCGTTTTTATTTTTAAACTCAGAGCCTTTTGAAAATACCTTTCAATCAAAAACGAGTAAATGGTTTTCAAATACCCAACCCGTTTTAAAAACTTTAGCTCTGATACCACAACTGTAACACCCCTAAATCTTAACCCATTTGGAAAGGTATTACCGCCAGTGACCTCAGTGTTCCTTATCGAGATCACCAAAGGCTTTACCGTTTAAATACAAATCATGAAATACAATGATACAAAATGATAACCTTATTTATATAAAACATGAGTCTCGGGATTACATCCCAATCCCGAATAGGACAAACACAGAGTTTAAATAAATTACAACGGACGTACATCGGAAGTCTTATAAAATATATTTACAAAAAGGGTTGTGATCGTAATGATCACCTGCCCAAGGATCTCAACCTGATTAAAAGAAGTTATTAAAACATCCAAAAACAACCGTCATCTTCATAGTCAATCTAGTCTCCTCATATCTTCGCTCTATCTGATGTGTCGAATCGAACGGATGAAACCAGCCCACATGCGGAGAACAATGTTCGTGGGTTAGTCTACTTGAATAGACTAGCAAGGGTAAAAAGCAGAGTGGTTCGAGTGATCGTAACCGTTTACTATCATTGTCCCTCGAATAATAACCGAAGGGACGATACATAACCCGACACTTTCACGGAATAACAACAAGAGGTATGCACAAGAGAAGATTCTGGAAGACTGAATCTTCACAGAAATCGACTCGAAAGAAGACTCCAACGAAAATGAGTCTTTAAGGAAATATGACAAATCTGGAATGTTTACAGCATCATACAACAATGATTTAAAAGTTGACTGAGATGCTTCGGTTCATGATCAACCTCATCGCATACAGCGAATCCAGATTGGAAAGAGAACGTACTATGATCAAAGTCGAGACGAGTTTTCCTAGCTGCACTATAACTTAGCTGTACTACTCGCCGAAGGTTTATTAATTATGTGCACTCGGGCAATTTATCTTATTTAATTCCAAAACCCACATCACGTTATAATCTTTTTAGATTCCTCGGGAACTAAATCCCTAAGGCAGAGTTGACTCGGAAACTAAATCCCAAGAGTCGAATCGAGAACTAAATCTCGCGGGAACTATATCCCTCAGGCGAAATCAGGAACTAAATCCTTACAACGGCACTAAAGAAGAATGGTAGGAACTAAATCCTAACCACCCGGTTATCAAGAAACGACTAGCACTCGTACTGAGATATACAGTAGCATTCCTACGAATACTCGTTCTAACTAAACAGTTACAAACACAGCAATAAATCATATCAATGCCCTCAAGGCCAGTTACAGATAAAATAGCGTTGTTCTAACAATATACAACCTATAATAATATATGTATTAATTCACATATATATAATAGCGTTGTTCTAACAGATATACAACCTATTATAACATCATATTTTAGTTTTCCAAAATAGTTAACAAAACCGTTTCCAGATGAACACAATAATCATTCCAAATTAATTACTCAGATAAACAACTGATAATTAATGTAAATATGGAACGATGAGCAAGAGCGAACCACCACTTGCCTTAATCCGCAGAGTTTGAACGAAGTCTAACGACGGGATTCCAGGCTCGATACAGAGACGAATCTGCCAACTCTGGTACCTTCGGATCGACCCATACAGAAACCCTAAGTTAGATTCGACAAACAATAATATAGAAACTACGAAAGGACGAAAGGAATCGACGAAAATGAAACCCGAACGAAGGCCTCGGAAGCCAACCACAACAACTCACGGCCACCACCTCTCGCCGGCGGGCGCCGCCCAAATCACGGCGGGCGCCGCCCAAATCACGGCGGGCACCGCATCACACGCGGCGGGCGCCGCTCATCCACGGCGGGTGCCGCTCATCCACGGCAGGCGCCGCTCATCCATGGCGGGCGCCGCTCCTTGGCCACACATCATGGCGGCTGGGCAACCTCATCACGGCGGGCGCCGTTCCTGGCGGCGGGCGCCGTCTCCCTGGCGGCGGTCGCCGTCGCGAACGAAAACAGAAATACGAGAGGGAAAAACTTACCCTCGACGATCGGTTTGGCTCGTCCTCCGCCTTGCTTGATTTCTAGGCGTCCGAGAGCCTCCAATGCTCCTCTTGGCCACCGGAAACGAGACTAAACGAGCTCCGACGATCCACTAGAGCCTTCCCGAGAGAGAGCGTTTTGAGAGTGTTTTTGAGAGACGAGAGCTTGACAGCGCTTCCGCGTTTTTCAGCCCCTTTCACTCTCACCCAATGCTCTCTATTTATAGGCAAAAATTAGGGTTGGAAGGGAGCTTGGGTAATAACCCTTGGTTAACCAACTTGTACTTTTGCCTCATGGATAATAGCTCTTGGACAATAACCTTTGGATAAAGAATCTTGTACTATTGCCCATTAGATAACAACTCTTGGGCAATAAACTTATACCAATCTTAACCCGCGTTAACAAAAGTCGTACACGAACGAGTAAGAACTTCCAAAACATCTCGACTGTATAATTCTTCACTGAGAAAAATATTACAGATATAGAGCACATTACAGAATGTCTCAAACCTTCAGAATTAAATCCGACGTACCAAACGGACGTTCGGGAAAAATCCATAATTCCCAAAATAGCCTTACAAAATTACGGGGTATCACATCTGCAGCACAATTGGTAACAAGTGGGCGTTAGGCCGCTTGTTAAAGCGTGAGGTCTCGTGTTCGAGACTCACGAACAACCTCCCAGCCATGGGGATTTGGTTGGGGTACATGAGCTGCAGTCCATGGATAGAGAAATGGCTGGCCCGATAAGGTCGGAGCCCCTCTCATTCAAAGTGTACTTTTTTGTAATACTCCACAGGCCAGCTACCCCAGCCACCAACCACCCAGCCTGGTGACAAAGACCAGCCGGTGCCGGCGCCGGTGCTGCCTGTGAGTCCACAAGGCCTGCAGGCCTAACACCCAACCCTTCCCCCATTAAATGGGTAGGTTGTTGCCCACGGGGATCGAACCCGGGACCTTTAGATACAAGGGCATTACCTTTCCACTTATATCACCAATTGCGCTGTAGCGTAATTGGTGATATAAGTGGCAAGGTAATGCCCTTGTATCTAAAGGTCCCGAGTTCGATCCCCGCGGGCAACAAACTACCCATTTAATGGGGGAAGGGTTGGGTGTTAGGCCTGCAGGCCTTGTGGACTCACATGCAGCACCGGCGCCGGCACCGGCTGGTCGTTATCACCAGGCTGGGTGGTTGGTGGCTGGGGTAGCTGGCCTGTGGAGTATTACAACTAGTGTCATAGACATCCCAAAATGCCCACAGCTATCATGTGCTTCATGCAGTAACAAGTGCCTGACAGAAGACGTGGGAATACATAGTTTCCCAGACTTGTACAGATACCCGTCATCCAGGAAATATGTGTCATGCTCTCTGCTGAGTTTACATTGCTCAAAGATGTCTTTAAAGAAAACATCATCAGCATACAAATCCTTGAGCAAAGCAAAACCCAATAAACGAGACTGGAGATGAGTGATAAGCACGTACCTGCGAGAAAGGGCGTCGGCTACCACATTCTCCTTACCTTTCTTGTGCATGATCAAGTACGGAAAGGTCTCCATGAACTCGACCCACCTAGCATGTCTGCGGTTGAGGGTCGTCTGGCTCTTCAGATAGGCCAGGGCAGCATGATCCGAATGTATCACAAACTCACTCGGCCAGAGGTAGTGCTGCCAAGTCTTCAGCACCCGGATCAGCGCGTACAACTCCTTGTCATACGTCGGGTAGTTCAACTGAGCACCCGAAAGCTTCTCCGAAAAGTAGGCGATAGGACGCCTTTCCTGCAAAAGAACACTGCCAATGCCGTAGTCGAAAGCGTCACACTCCACCTCGAACCGACGAGTGAAGTCAGGCAACTACAGCAACGATGCCCGACACAGGGCTTCCTTCAGGGCGACAAAAGCAGCATCATGTCGCGGAAGCCAGGTGATGGGCGTCGCCTTCTTGGTCAGCTCGTGCAGAGGGGCGGCGATGGTGCTAAAGTCGCGAACGATCCTCCTGTAGAAGCCGGCAAGCCCTAAGAACGAGCAAACCTGAGTGGGGGTAGTCGGAGTAGGCCACTCCTTGATGGCGCGTATCTTTTCTTCATCCACACGTAAGCCATCCCTGGAAACAATGAAACCAAGAAAGTTTGTAGATTCAGAGCAAAAAACGCACTTACCTTTGTTGACATACAAGCTCTCCTTCCTCAAGCAGTCTAGTACATGTCTAAGATGGTCAATATGCGCAGACAAACTACTAGAATAGACAAGTATATCATCAAAGTAAACGACGACAAACTTCCCTAGAAAAGACCGTAGCACATGGTTCATGAGGCGCATGAACGTCGATGGAGCATTGGTCAATCCAAATAGCATGACTAGCCACTCGTAGAGACCTTACTTGGTCTTAAATGCCGTCTTCCATTCATCGCCCTCCTTCATACGAATCTGGTGGTAGCCACTCCGAAGATCAATCTTGGAGAATACGGTGGCACCATGCAGCTCGTCCAGCATATCATCCAGGCGCGGAATGGGATGGCGGTACTTGATGGTGATCTGGTTGATGGTGCGGTAGTCCATACACATCCTCCAAGTCCCATCTTTCTTTGGCACCAGAATCACAGGAACGGCGCAGGGACTCAAGCTTTCCCGCACCACACCCTTGTCCAATAGATCTTGGACCTGTCGCTGCAACTCCTTTGTTTCTTCAGGAGAAGCTCTGTAGGCAGCGCGGTTCGGCAGAGAAGCGCTTGGAATGAAATCTATCTGGTGCTCAATACCACGCACAGGGGGCAGACCTGGTGGAAGCTCGTCAGGCATGATATCCTCAAATTCCTGCAAAACAGACAAAATTGCAAGCGGGAGTGCGGGCGCTGTCGTAGTAGTGGCACAAAGGCGAGGAATAAGAAGGAAACAAGCAGACTTGCCTTGAAGTGTCGGTGCGAGGTCCCTGTGTTTCGCCAGAAGAACTCTGGGTTCACAGGTGCCCCGCAAGGTAGATGCAGGAGCAGGTAAGGAAGAAGGTAAGACATCTGAACCTGTAGAAGGTAAATGCAAAGTAATTCCAAGTGTCGAACGCTTACCTAAAGACGCAGAAGATCGCCCAGAAGAGGCAGACGGAGACGGCGGAGGCCCGGGAGCTGACTCGGCCGGGTTTGGGCCGAGTTGTGTCCAGTTGCCCTGACTCGGCCCAGAACTCGGCCGAGTTTCATCCAGTTGAAACAACTCGGTCGTTGACCCGGCCGAGTTGTTGCCCGAGTTTCCCTCAGGTGCCGCAACTCGGTCGGTGACTCGGCCGAGTTGACGTCTGGTGTTCTCCGGGGTTGGTTTCGTTGCAGCTGGCTGTCTGGCTGCCTCAATCACCTTCTGGCGCTGTCGCTCAGCCTGGTCCTGTAAAATTTCATGTGGACTCATGGGTAAGAGAGTCACGCGCTTCCCGTGGTAATTGAACATGTAAGTGTTCAAATACCCATCGTGAAGCACGCGACGATCATATAACCATGGACGTCCCAGAAGCAAATGGGTAGCGTCCATGGCGGTAACATCACAAAGCACAGTATCGCTATAAGGACCAATAGAAAAGGAAAGAAGACACTGCTGTGATACGGTGTTACCTGAACCGTCTGAGATCCACTGTAGACCGTAGGGAGTGGGGTGAGGAGTTGTTGGAAGGTTGAAGTGGCGGACAACCTTCTCATTGATTATGTTGCAGCAAGATCCCTCATCAATGATCACACTCAGAGAAGCATTCTGCAGCTTTGCTCGAGCATGAAACAAGTTCTCCCTCTGCTCAGCTAGGTCACCCTCCTTGACGCTCAGAACGCGTCGTGTGACCAAGGCAAGGTGGTAGGTCTGATCGTCATGGGATATATCACCGCCTGACATGGTACCTGACAGCGAGAAATGGCAAACCACGGGATCAAAGCGAACAACAACAGCAACAGAGGATCAACAAAAAGGTAAGTAGAACCGAACTCAACAAACAATCACCCGGGAAACTACTCTGGTTGGCCGTGAGGGCGGTTACAAGCAGACTTAAGGGAACTCACACAACAATCAACAAAATCCAGGCAATGCTCAGCAAAGAAAATGTCGAAAGTAGATATGCAAGGATATAAGCACAGAAGTAAGCACAACACAGTCAACCAAGATATGCAACCCAGACGGTGAGAGATTAAGAAGATGGTAAATGAATCACTGCGATAACGGGGGTTGAAGGTGCCGGAATCAAGACCGCGTTCTCCCTTCCTGCTGTGAGAGACGCACTTGCCTTATTTTGGCTTGTATGGTCTCGATTTTAAATTTTTTTTTTATAAATCTGTGAACAGCTACAGATTCTGCACACAGAACTTCAGCAAAACACACAGAATGTTCAGCAGAAATGCACAGAAACGCACAAATCTATGCACAAAAAGCAGCAAACGCACAGAAATGCACAAATCTGTGCACAGTAGTTCAGCAAATTACAGAAACGCAGCAGAAAAAATAAAATTTTGTTGTGATTCAAGTGGGAGAAGAAGGAGATTGCGAAGATGTAGATTTGTAACGCACACAAGGCAAACGAAGTCGCAACGAACTATCTAAGCCTATATGCAAGTGTATCTACCACAAACACTATCCAAAACCAAGCAAAAACCAATAAATTTGCAGAAAATCAGTGAGCATGGGTTCGGATCTGGGCAGAAAAAAATTTTGTTTTTTTTTGTGTTCGTATTTTGGCCTTTTGAGGGGTCAAACGATGTCCGTTTTGAGCGAATTTTATATGCCCGGAATCATCTCGAGATGCTCTACAGGAAAATGGAAGAAAATTGCGGAAAGGAAAAAAAATTGACGAAATCTGGGCAGAAAGGTTCGTCGTTTTTTTTTTATGCACGAATGGATTTGCGGAAGCGAATGAGTGATTAGATGAAGAGTTGGAATGACTTACGCGATTCGAAGGCTCTGATGCCAGTTGATGTGACCTTGTCCGATGGAAAGACCACGATTCGCTGTCAAGGATCGATTGAACGCGTATTGGGGCGCAGGCAACTCTTCGGAAAGGATAGATTGGCGGAAGCAAGGAGAAGATGGACTGTGGGGTGGTCGGAATGATGACCGACGGCTGGGGGTGACCGGCGGCGGCTGGTGGTGATGCGGCGGAAGTGGTGGTGGTGGTGCGGTGGCGACGAAAGAGGCAGCGGAATGAGGAGTGGAGGGGGCGGCAGCAGCCCTAGGGTTTGTGTTTGGGGAGAGACGAGAACTAGGGTTAGTTCTTGTCTCGGGATTGCGGATAGTAACCGGATAGGTAGTAACCGAGTTAACGCGCCAGGATAATTCACTAGAAACGCGTTAACAGAATCGATGCGCCAGGATAGTTCGACTAGAAACGCAAGGATTGTTGACGTTAGGGCCCGGGTTTGCAGGAGATTACTCGACTGGAAAACAAGCTCTATTTCGACGTGATTAGAAAATAAGACAAAAGAAAGTATTTATACTAGAGAGGTGACCTAATGGGCCAGGCTCTCTAGTTACTAAATCTAGCGGCCCATTTAACATAAACGGAAACCACCCAGAAATAGAAGCTACTGAAAATAAAAATAATGTCTAAAAATGTACTACACAAGTAATGTATCAATCTGGCTTGATGTCGCTGTAGAGGAGTCAGTCACGGCGATACTGATGAGACACAGAAGGTCGGGCGCTGTAGTGATTTGGCTGTGACTGGCTACAAGTCTGGTCACCAAAGATTGTGTCGCGGCTTGGACACTCTTCGCTCTGGACCGGGTGATCAGACCTATAGGTGGGAGTCGCATGGCGTCTTCCTCCTCTGTAGCAGACATAGGGGACTGGGTCACATCACTGGAGGGAGGTTCACCATCCATGTGAGCGCGGGACCTGCTAGCGCGTTTGGGAAGGATTTACACATGGTGGCTTCATCAGCACGGCTCACCAGCATTGCGTAACGATATTTGGACAGGTAGTCACTCGGGTCTTCGCTTCCGGTGTATTCTCTGAGAATGGGAAGCTGGAAGTCGTACGATGGCTCAGCTAGCAGAATATGCTCCGCGAATGCGGTAGCCCCATACAGTGTCAGCGGCGAATTCAACGTCATGGGGGGGTCTTCGATGCACAGTGGTAAATCCTCGGGGACCCTCTCTCTTGGAGGGATGGTACTGGTATCCGGGCGCCATGGACACCCTATCCGCGTACGCATTTCCCCCATACTCTTCTAGGTAAGGATCCTGGAGCTGATGACCTTCCAGAGGTACACGGGGCGGCAGCCCCTGGTGTTGTTGTTGTTGGGCGTAGCGTTGCCACTCTTAGAACTGCCGGAACTGTTCTAGCTCTTCGGCCTCTAAAACGTGCTTACGGCCTTGAGGCAGTACTGAACTCCTGGCCGACGGAGTCGGGTTGTTCATTGGAGCGGATTCTTCCCTCTGAATTGGGTTGGCTCTGGGAGCCTGCGACTGGATTTCCTCTGAGTTTTCATGTTGCATTTGCTCGTTGTCCATCTTCCAGGGTCCGACTCTAGCCGCGTGAGATCGTCCCCACGGTCGGCGCCAATGCAGAAACCCGAATTCGGCGGATGTCCAGCTAGCACTCTGGACAACCTCAGGCTGGACCCTTCTGTGCTTCCTTCACCAGGGGATCTTCTCTTTGCAGCAAAAACCCTGGACGCGATGGACGATGGTGGATCGGATTTCCTTCTTGACTCCAACGGCCTGAAACGATCCCGGAAGGGTGGGGTTTCGGGAGAAAACTCTCCGACGCCCAAGTCAGAAACAGTTCAAGATCAAGAGAAAAAGACAAGAAAATCTATCGAAAGAAATGAGAGAGGTTAAGCAGCAGTAGTGGGATTTTTTAGATCAGACAAGAGAGTGAACAATGAAGATAAGGGGATCTGGATTGCCCATTCATGACAGCCGCCATTCTTGTTCCTTTTTAGGGTTTTTGGGATTAGTGAAGGAAGACAAAAGCAGGAAAGGGATCTCTAAACTTTCCTCTTTCGTTTGTTTTTATACCCGTGGCAGGCCCAAAAATACAGGTGGGCTTTTTCGTGGGCCGGCCCAACCTTCTCAGAAAACCTAGGTCAAGACCTCCGCGGACACACTCAGTAAGCAACTTCTTCGCGGACAAAATCATGATCCCACAAAAGGAACTTGGAATTCCTAACTCAGGCTTTTGTGTTTCATCACACGAACCGCTACATTTTAGACACGTAGATTCAAAAATATTCGAAACCGAAAAATCCTAGATTCCCAAATTTTGTGATTCTAATAGTAACAGTACTAGTAATACCTTACACGAGGTCGAATCCGCCCTCACCTGGACGAGGAGGCCGAAGAACTACTTGGCCGCCGATCGAGGATCCCGGTGCAGGTGAAGACCTAATTGGCTGCCGACGAGGAGGAAATAACGACCACGGGGAGCTGGCTGATTTAGAGGCCGAGGACTTGAAAACGAAATCCGAAGAGAAAGAGGGAGGTGTCTTTGGGCTCCAGAAATCGACAGAGAGCCTACGCATGGAACACAACTGGACATCTGTAGATACCACACGAACTCCAAGCGAGCAACAAACCAAGTTCTTGAACCTGTCATGGGCCAGCGGTAAAGGAAGAGGCCCATTGGAGGAAGAGGGCAAAAGCCCATCATTGGAGAGAGAAAATGGTTACAAGGAGAGAGCACGTGTCGATCTATGGATGGAGGAGGAATCCTATAAAATCCCTATGAAGTTTGTTAGAAGGGATCCTTTTTCTTGGCCATTTTTGGGGGCCGCAATTTGGAAAGAAAGAGAGAAGCTCTCTGAAGCTCTCAGAGGCTCCGAAAGAGGCGATCAGGAAAATGAGGAGGAGAGGGCCATAACGAGCATGGAGGAGGCGGCAATTTGCAGGAGTAGGATTTCAGCAAAGAGAGAATCGCAATTTGGTACAAAGAGAGGAGAAGAGCTCTCGGAGGCTCCAACGGAGACGACGGGGAAAGTAACGAAAGCGAGACCTCGGCGAGAGCTCTCGGAGGCCACAAAGGAGGTGACCGGGGAAGGGACGAGAACGAGATCTTGGCGAGATCGGCTGACACCTCGCATCCTCCGGTGACAAATGGCGATTGATGAGCACCGCCAGTGGAGCTCATCCCGGACCCCGCCTTTCTCCTATCTAGATCGCATCTCTCCGGCCTAATCCGTCACCGTCTCCGGTCCCTCCTCTCACGCCCTTCATTCCTCTTAGCACCTCTGCGAAGTCTCCTCATGCACGTGCCCATCCGTAAGTTAATGACCGATCTCGTACGCGTAGAGACGAAGAAGACACTGTCGCGAAGCTCTCCTATATGGATACTGCCATTCATCCCCCAGGTTGGAGTTAACCGTACAGGTTTGATCACTTATGCCCAAATGCTTTCTAGTTAGAACTATATTTCAGCCCTTGATCTGCATTTAGCGTGCATTGTTTTATGCCATAAGAATGGGAAGGATGGGATCAAGCCACTAACGAATAGCAACTAATTAGCTAGAAGCACGGGAATGGGACTAAGCCAATATCAAACTCCGATTAATTAGCCAGAGATGAAGAGAAAGCTTGGTAAAAATGCAATGAGCAAGCTAGTACAAAATAGCTCTTGATAACTAATAGACCTATGTTTTAGGCCTAGACCATTTTGGTGAAATACGGCATTGTGGGGCTAGCTCGGATACATATTGATAGGTTGTACATCGTATTATAGTTGCACCTAGGCAAGTCATGGGAGGCTAGTGATTTTAGCACTTTGCTTGACATATGAGGTGATGTAGCTTTTGAGATCATCTATACTTGCTTGATGTCTTGTTTGAATGCTAGAAATTATATGTTAGCCCAATAATGTGCCTTTGATGGAATAATTGTCACTAAAAAGCCTGATGCCCGACTAATGAAATGAAGGGTGAGTGCACTCGTCCAAGGTAAGTTTGATGGATAGGCGAGCATCTCTCAACTTTATCCATTTATAAATATATATACATATGTTTTTCGGAAAACTGACTTGAGCGTCGGAGAGCCCGCCCCGGGGAAGCCATCTCTAAGGTGTTTTCAGGTGGATCTCGCGTATAAGAAAGCTGCTGGAGCACGAGAACAACTATATACAATCTGGAGAAGTGTGAAAAAATAATGTCAACATCAGAACTGAACCGTGGAGCCGGAGATCCCGCCCTACGCGAAGCCAGAGACTAGGAAGTTGCTGATGACGTCCCTAAAACAAACAATTCCTTAACAAATCTGAGTCAAGGGTGTGTTGACCCTTGACCCCTTCACGAAGCGTTGAATCGGAATTCAACACTGGCGCCGACCATGGGTACTTCCTCACACACTAGGAACACTCATGTCATGCCGAAATGCCCGCTCTACGAAGAACCTCCGACAACCAAGCTCCATTACACTCCACTTTGGCTTTGGTTAGCCTTCACTCCTCTCTACTTATGCTTCGTGTAGCTCTCACTACTTTACCTTTGTTTTCGCATAGGCTTTACGACATCTTACAACGGTTGGGGCTCGTACGTCTCTCAAGCCGACGCAATCTATGGTATCACTCCGCTCGCCACCACTCATGCCTTCTATAAGGATGCAAGAAGAAATGCAATATGAGGCCGAAAAGGAAGAGACATTGCACTCTAGAGCAAGTGGAGCAACATCATGAGAAAAACTAGTGAGATATCCTTCGCGAAGGCCTCCGGCCTTCGTCCTTGGCCTCCCCGGCCTTGGCCCATGACTTCCTGTTCTTCGCTTGGATTTTCCCGGCCTTCGCAAAGAACTCATGGCATGTGCTCGTCACCCCCCGGCTTGAGCCTATTGCCTTCACAAAGACGCCCCATCAAGAAGGTCCCCCCTTCGCGGAGGTCTCCCCTTCACGAAAGCCCTCGCTTAATGGCCTTCACAAAGGCCTCTCTTCACGTATGGCCTCCCAGCCACACGCCCTCTACGGGCTTAGCGAAAGCAAATTACAAATGCGATACGATAAGAGCAATACAGATGTGCAAGTACAAAGCAAGTATGTGCAAGTATAAAGCAAGTATGAGCAATTATGTGCAAGTATAAAGCAAGTATAAAGTAAGTATAACCAAGTATAGAGCAAGTATGTGCAAGTGCAAGCGAGTTTGAGCAAATGAAAGCAATACCCCCAAGCAATACGCGTGCAAGGCAAGTTGTAGAGCAACACCAAACAGTATTGTGCTTAGCCACATCGAGCCAATACACGTAGCAAAACCCGCAATATTTGACGGTATTGGGCTGGGCAGTATTAGCCAATACGCGTGCAGGGCAATTTGTAGAGCAACACCAAACGGTATTGTGCTTAGCCACATCGAGCCAATACGCGTAGCAATACCCGCAATATTTGATGGTATTGGGCTGGGCAAGTATTAGCCAATACGCGTGCAAGGCAATTTGTAGAGCAACACCAAACGGTATAGTGCTTAGCCACATCGAGCCAATATGTGTAGCAATACCCGCAATATTTGACGATATTGGGCTGGGCAAGTATTAGCCAATACGTGTGCAAGGCAATTTGTAGAGCAACACCAAATGGTATTGTGCTTAGCCACATCGAGCCAATACGCGTAGCAATACCCGCAATATTTGACGGTGTTAGGCTTGGCAAGTATTAGCCAGTACGCGTGTAAAGCAATGTCTATTGAACAATATTGTATAAGCAAATCATGAAAAGCAACACCCTTGAGAAGCAATATGCGCGAGAAAAAGCAATGCAAGTGTTTAAAGCAATTCATACTCGAGAAAAATGATACAAATTAAAAGACAATACAAAATGGCAAGTAGAGAAGCAATAACAGAAAGTGCGTGAGTCCTGAAGAGCAAGTCGAGAAAAACAATGCGCAAAAGTAATATGTAAAAGCAATACGCGAAAACAAGGTACGCGAAAACAAGATACGCGAGAAGAGCAACGCGGTTGAGCAACACGAAATACGCGATATGAAGCAATACTCAAAAAAGTAATATCATCGGTGACATATAAGCAAACAAGTGAAAACAATGCAAGAATACAAATGAGAAAAGACAATACAAGAAAGCAAGTTTTGAGCAAGTGTCAAGCAGGTTTTGAGAAAGTGTTAGAGAGCGATAAAAGTGCAAGATACGCGCGAGAATAATTAGTATGAGAAAAACTCAACAACTTAAAAAGGCAACTATCGCCTGCAAGTACCTAAGTGGCGATGAGGTACGCCTTCGCGAGGATACAGCGAGGAGCAATTTACAAACAAAAATGTTGGAAACAAAGAGACACGCGAAAGAAGTAGAAAGTTCATATATTCTACTTGTTGCTCTTCAAAAAACGAGAATTGTAGATACATCATTTTGCCCAATACAAAGCTTCGCTACATTTACCATGTTTACATCCATTACGCGTGCCCAAAACATACAAGATGGCCCCTAAGGGCAGGCACCATGGCGGATACTAAAAACAACGAGCTAACCCCCCTCACAACCCTTTCTTCAATCCCCCCTCCAGTTCGCAAACTGGTAGGAGGGATGGGGGGAGAAGGGGGTTGTACGCGAACAAAGTCAAAAACGCACGGTCTGCCCGAGTAATTGTCATGATAACTAAGCCAAAGTTGATTAAGACATGTCCAAAAAACCGCGCACACGGCATAGTCAGCCTCGCGAGTGAATTACTCGAAGAGTCACGTGCACACAGAATTTATATGCTAAATACGGCTAGCAATACATGTGAAACGCCGCGAACAACGTCAAAAGGCTCACCGCCATGAAGTTAGGATAATGGTGCAACGACCGTGACCCTTCTTCGGGAAAAGCAAGTATGGATCCCGTGGGGAAGGGATAAGTTTCTACCGTCCCCTCCAAGTTCTCAAAAGTAAGGATGGGCTCATCTCCGTCGTCTTCCCGGAAAGTGGTGCTGTCAGAAAAGGGCAATCGCCTCACCCGTCTCCTCAGTATCCATATTCTAAGTGTCTGTCGTGTCACGCGAAGAGGAGGATGATGATGAAGTTTCTTCGCGAGATGAAGCCCTGTTTGATGGTGAGAGTGAGGGCTCCTTAGGGAGGCCTTCCCTACTGCAACGAGGGGCACGATCATGCCTGGCCTCATAACGATTCTCTGGAAGAACGGGACGTTGTTTAGGGCGACTCTCTAGCGAAGGTGACCGATCTCGTCCCAAGCGAGTCTTCGGTGAAGGCGGTTGATTGTGCTCGCTAGAAGACGATACTCTGGTCTTGTAGTTCATGTTCCATTCGTGAACTACAAAATTAAAACGATGAGGTTTCAACCCGTCGTAACAAGCCTTCATAACTCTAGAGCCGAATAACGAACGAAATGTAAATTAAAACCAAGACGATGCATGAGACGAGCCAAAACAAAGCAATTAGTGAACGCGACGTGTGGAATGCAAGTCTTGAAAAGCAATACAAAAAGTGCGCGAGTATGAGAAGCATTACGCAAAAGCAATACGAAAAGGCAATGTGAGAGGGCAAGTATAAACGCAATGCAAGAAAGTAATGCAAGAAAAACAGTATGAGAAAGCAAGTTGAACAACAACGCGAGAAATCTAGTAAAGTCTCCTTCACGAAGGCCTTACTGACCCTCGTGTGGTACTCGTGGCCCATGCTCGTGGCTTCCCGGCTTGTGCCTATGTCCCTTCACAAAGGCAATGCTTCACATAAGCCATTCTTCATGAAGGCCCATCATTCACAAAGGCCCGTCCTTCATGAAGGTTTCCCTTCATGAAGATATTCGTTTCAAGGCCTTTACAAAGGCCTCCCTTCGCTCATGGCTCCCCAACCATGCACCCTTCATGGACTTAGAGAAAGCATGTAGAAAGACAGTACGATAAAGCAAAGGATTAAGCGAGTAGAAAGGAAATACAGAAAGACAAATATATAAGCAATATGGGAAAGCAAATGACAGGAGTAACACGAGAAAGCAAGCAAACAGACAAAGTGAAAAAGCAAGCTGAGCAACACGGGCAAGCTAGTGAAATCACTCTCTCCCATATACCCTATATGGGATCACTCTCTCCGACGCATGGCGGGTCTCTTGTACACAAACACATGCACCATTCACGAGTCTATTCTCTACGACGCACATACATGTGCTTCTTTATGTGCAAGTCTGTATACCCCCAATGGGAAACTCGCATTTTCCTTCGAATACAAGGTTCATGCTTGCACTATTAACAAGAAAATGATAGAGCAAGAATAAAACAAATACGAATAAACAATTAAAAGCAGAGTGCAAAGCGCACTAGGAAAGCGACCTAACTAGAGTAGAGCCATGCTCCCCGAAAAGCAATATCTCGGGGCTCCGCGCCCACTCGACGAGTTCCCTCGCGAACTCTAAGTACAATATCTCGGGGCTCCGCGCCTACTCGACGAGTTCCCTCGCGAACTCTAAGTATAATATCTCGGGGCTCCGCGCCCACTCGATGAGTTCCCTCGCGAACTCTTAAGTAGTAGATCTGACTAAGAGAGAACCTAACCAGAAGACAATAATTGGCTAAGTCTTTCTTCGAAAAGAAAGAGAAAAGAGAAGACAACTTGCAAGAAAGATTCGCGAGGATCCTGGACGAATGCAAGCTCTTGCGAGGCCACCAGTGAACCAAGCCTTCACCTTCTCTACGCAAAGTCGAAGAGCTTGGGGGGCTGGCTGTAGGCTCCAGAAATCAACAGAGAGCCTATGCGTGGAACACAACTGGGCATCTGCAGACACCACGCGAACTCCAAGCGAGCAACAAACCAAGTTCTAGAACATATCATAGGCCAACGGTAAAGGAAGAGGCCTATTGGAGGAAGAGGAGAAAAGCCCATCATTGGAGAGAGAAAACGGTTACAAGGAGAGAGCACGTGTCGATCTATGGATGGAGGAGGAATCCTATAAAAGCCCTATGAAGTTTGTTAGAAGGGATCCTTTTTGTTGGCCATTTTTGGGGGCCGCAATTTGGAAAGAAAGAGAGAAGCTCTCAGAGGCTCCGAAAGAGGCGATCAGGAAAATGAGGAGGAGAGGGCCACAACGAGCATGGAGGAGGCGGCAATTTGCAGGAGTAGGATTTCAGCAAAGAGGGAACCGCAATTTGGTACAAAGAGAGGAGAAGAGCTCTCGGAGGCTCCAACGGAGACGACGGGGAAAGTAACGAAAGCGAGACCTCGGCGAGAGCTCTCGGAGGCCACAAAGGACGTGACCGAGGAAGGGACGAGAACGAGATCTTGGCGAGAGCGGCTGACACCTCGCATCCTCCGGTGACAAATGGCGATTGATGAGCACCGCCAGTGGAGCTCATCCCGGACCCCGCCTTTCTCCTATCTAGATCGCATCTCTCCGGCCTAATCCGTCACCGTCTCTAGTCCCTCCTCTCGCGCCCTTCATTCCTCTTAGCACCTCTGCGAAGTCTCCTCATGCACGTGCCCATCCGTAAGTTAATGACCGATCTCGTACGCGTAGAATGTCTCCGACGAAGAATACACCGTCGCGAAGCTCTCCTTTATGGCTACTGCCATTCATCCCCCAGGTTGGAGTTAACCGTACAGGTTTGATCACTTATGCCCAAATGCTTGCTAGTTAGAACTATATTTCATCCCCTGATCTGCATTTAGCGTGCATTGTTTTATGCCATAAGAATGGGAAGGATGGGATCAAGCCACTAACGAATAACAATTAATTAGCTAGAAGCACGGGAATGGGACTAAGCCAATATCAAACTCCGATTAATTAGCCAGAGATGAAGAGAAAGCTTGGTAAAAATGCAATGAGCAAGCTAGTACAAAATAGCTCTTGATAACTAATAGACCTAAGTTTTTAGGCCTAGACCATTTTGGTGAAATACGGCATTGTGGGGCTAGCTCGGATACATATTGATAGGCTGTACATCGGATTATAGTTGCACCTAGTTAAGTCATGGGAGGCTAGTGATTTTAGCACTTTGCTTGACATATGAGGTGATGTAGCTTTTGAGATCATCTATACTTGCTTGATGTCTTATTTGAATGCTAGAAATTATATGTTAGCCTAGTAATGTGCCTTTGATGGAATAATTGTCACTAAAAAGCCTGATGCCCGACTAATGAAATGAAGGGTGAGTGCACTCGTCCAAGGTAAGTTTGATGGATAGGCGAGCATCTCTCAACTTTATCCATTTATAAATATATATATACATATGCTTTTCGTATGGAAAACTGACTTGAGCGTCGGAGAGCCCGCCCCGGGGAAGCCATCTCCAGGGTGTTTTCAGGTGGATCTTGCGTATGAGAAAGCTGCTGGAGCTCGAGAACAACTATATATAATCTGGAGAAGTGTGAAAGAATAATGTCAACATCAGAACTGAATCGTGGAGCCGGAGATCCCTCCCTACGCGAAGCCAGAGACTAGGAAGTTGCTGATGACGTCCCCAAAACAAACAAATCCTTAACAAATCCGAGTCAAGGGTGTGTTGACCCTTGACCCCTTCACGAAGCGTTGAATCGGAATTCAACATTGGCGCCGACCGTGGGGACTTCCTCACACACTAGGAACACTCATGTCATGCCGAAATGCCCGCTCTACGAAGAACCTCCGACAACCAAGCTCCATTACACTCCACTTTGGCTTTGGTTAGCCTTCACTCCTCTCTACTTATGCTTCGCGTAGCTCTCACTACTTTACCTTTGTTTTCGCGTAGGCTTTACGACATCTTACAACGATTGGGGCTCGTACGTCTCTCAAGTCGACGCAATCTATGGTATCACTCTGCTCGCCACCACTCATGCCTTCTACAAGGATGCAAGAAGAAAGGCAATATGAGGCCGAAAAGGAAGAGACATTGCACTTTAGAGCAAGTGGAGCAACATCATGAGAAAAACTAGTGAGATATCCTTCGCGAAGGCCTCCCCGGCCTTCGTCCTTGGCCTCACCGGCCTTGGCCCATGGCCTTCCTGTTCTTCTCTTGGATTTTCCCGGCCTTCGCAAAGAAAGCGAGATCTCCTCATGCCTGTGCCCATTTGCTCTAAAGTGCAATGTCTCTTCCTTTTCGGCCTTTGATGGAATAATTGTCACTAAAAAGCCTGATGCCCGACTAATGAAATGGAGGGTGAGTGCACTCGTCCAAGGTAAGTTTGATGGATAGGCGAGCATCTCTCAACTTTAGCCATTTATAAATATATATACATATTCTTTTCGTATGGAAAACTGACTTGAGCGTCGAAGAGCCCGCCCCGGGGAAGCCATCTCCGGGGTGTTTTCAGGTGGATCTCGCGTATGAGAAAGCTGTCGGAGCTCGAGAACAACTATATACAATCTGGAGAAGTGTGAAGGAATAATGTCAACATCAGAACTGAACCGTGGAATCGGAGATCCCGTCCTACGCGAAGCCAGAGACTAGGAAGTTGCTGAGGACGTCCCCAAAACAAACAAATCCTTAACAAATCCGAGTCAAGGGTGTGTTGACCCTTGACCCCTTCACGAAGCGTTGAATCGGAATTCAACAGTGTCGACGCCGCTCCATCCCTCCGAGCGACGGTGACAACGACAACTCCGGTATCTCCAAAGGCAGGGAAGTCGAGGACGAGGCAGATCTGGAAGTGGATAGGATAAGGAGAGAGAGAGATTTGGATGAGGTAAGAAGGTAATTTGTCCCCTCCATGTTAGCTGAACGGTTAAGCCGGCGAACATCCTTGGGGCGTGCCTTCTCGCCCCGGGTTCGAAACTCGGTGGACGCAATCCCGCGAAGCATGGTGACTTACCCGTTAGGGAGGTGTGGGACCGTCGGCTCTGGCCCTCCGGTTTATAGGGTCTCATGTGGCTGGGTGTGGACTTGGCAGGTAGTCTTGTCTGCCGGATGGGTCCATAGCCCGGGACGTGGGACGATTCCCAGAGGTGAAACCAAAAAAAAAAAAAAAAAATGAAGGTAATCTGGTAATGAAGAGAGACACGGTCACACGGGAATGAAGAAAGGGGTCAATACACTAAACAGAGATGTAATACGGGTGATAATCAGATTTGCATGAATAAAAGAGGCAATGGGCCCAAATGTTTCGAAAATAAACCTGTATAGTTTTGGGCTTCAAGTTGGGCATTAAAAAGTCCATAAGTAGATTGTTACGCTGTCACATAAAATTTAGTCAAATAGCTAACTAACCTTCCAACCCGCAAGTCATCATAATCTTCTTCTTCAGTTCTTCTTCCTCGACTTTCCCCCAATTTCCCATCGCTTAAAAGTTAATTCTTCTCTGAAAAACTGACGATTTCAATCCATCATCCAACAATGACTTCCTCTTCCAAGCTCCTCTTATCTCTTCTCTTATCTCTCTCCTTCCTCGCTCATCTTGCCGTCGCCGACGAAGTTCGCTACTGCGGTGATCTTTCTCTTCCCGATTTTCATTTTTCGATCACTTGTTTTTATGATTTTATATCAGAATGATACGTTGTGACTAAGTTGCATACATATTCTGTAATTTTGTCGTTTTTCTGTTTAGTAGTTGGTGTATTTTTGTATGTCCTCGTGATGAAATTATGTGTTTGCGCCCATGATTTTGACCATGTATTGTTAGGTCGTAGCTAAAGCTAAGTGAATAATCTGGATTGTGCTCAGATTGAATGGTCTTTGAGATGGATTTTCGTTTATTCTTCGAATTTGGCTTGTTTAGCTACAAATAACGAGAATACTTGCATGTATAATTAGCACTTGATATTTGGGAGGAAGAGGAATCATTTGTGGGAGAAAAATTAAGATTGGGAAAGGGCTAAATCATGTATTGGTATATTGGAAAGATATATACTTTTTCTTCACATGCCTGATTCATTTTGGTTCAGAAAAATTCCCCGGAGTTTTTACTTATGCTTAGGGTTCAAAGGGGAAACTAATCTCTCCGGCATCATTTGAAATAACTGCAGATAAGAAGGGTGATTATGATGTTAAGGTCTCTGGAGTTGAAATATCACCCAACCCAGTTGCCAGGGGCCAACCGGCTACCTTCAGCATCTCTGCATCTACAGGTATCTTCCATTGATTTAAAGGATGTCCTGCAAAAATTCTTCCTCATTTTCTTTAATTTGTCAAGTGATTTAGTTACTATCGTTCATAATGCATGATATGATGTCGGCTGCTTGTGTAATTTCAACTACACAAGCAGGATCTGGGGTCACATTCCCGAGCAAGTCGGCAGAGCGTTTCCCAATAAACCCAGAAAGAGGCTAGAAAACAAACACACTAGAACCCATACAAACTAGGAATCACCAAGTACCTAACGTTTCTCTATCCTAATCTTTTCCGTCCACAAATTTATATGCTGAGCCATATACTCTGTGAGAGCCAAGCTAGTAAGGTCCTTTTTTAATCACCTCCTCCAAACTCTTTTTGGGTCTACCTCTTCCGCGATGAAAATCTCCGAACACTAATCCCTCACACCCACGCACCGGGGCTGCCTCCTCTGAACATGTCCAACCAATTCTATATTACGGGCAAGTGTGAACTGAGAAATTTGAGAAAGCAATCTCCAGAAAAAGCAATCTTTTTCTTGATTATGCTTCATTAGTGTTATGCGGACAAAATTGGTGTCTTTTTTCCAGATTCTGGCCACTCATTGTCATTTTACTTTCTGCAGAAAAAGCAATCTCCAGAGGGAAACTGGCAATTGATGTTGCATACTTCGGCTGGCATGTACACAGCGAAACTCATGATCTTTGCGCAGAGACATCTTGCCCTGTTACGACCGGTGACTTTGTGATTGCTCACTCTCAGGTTTTGCCGGGATATACTCCCCCAGTAAGTGACCTTCGTATATGGATCTTTCTCAGGCAGACAAAAAGATTATTTTATTTCATGTACATGTGGTTGGATCATGCTTTTGCTCTTCAAAATGATGTTTAACTAATGTGTGAAAGGGTTTAGTAGAACTGACAAGTCTTTGCGTGCTTGAGGCTGATATCCAACTCTCCAAGCTGTTCTTTTCTCTCCCGGAACTTAATGAATCATGCTTTTGCTCTACAGGGTTCGTACTCCCTTAAGATGACAATCGTGGATGAGAACAAGAAGCAGCTGTCCTGCATCGGCTTTGATTTCAGCATCGGGCTTGCAACATCAGTTGCTTCCATCTGAGTTACCCACACATGATAATAAGAGCGCGCTTTGTGTATAGTCAAACTGAAACGTAAAACATCCATCTGGTACATCAGTCTGTTGTGACGTGTTCACCGTTTGCATTCATGCATCCTTCATATATAGTAGCAATATGTATCATTGACGTTACTTTGAATCAAAAGCAGTGTGCTAGTTTAGCTTCTAAATAGATCTCTTACTGGAACTGGATGATATTGGTAGTCCTTAGCCGTCTTCCAAACAATTGTATCGGCTAGTTGAGGGAGGAGATCTTACTTAGGTGGGAGTGGGACCAACTGACCAAGGCTTTTCATCAAGAACCTCAGCAATCACTAGACACTAGTGCGGAAGATGCAATAATGAAACTGGCTGATCAACTCCCCTCTTTGCTTCTACTTCGTCTTGCTCCCTAGCCCAATGTTTCATAATGCTCAGGCCCGGCCTTCGGGGCGCTGCCCCCAAATGATTGGCCTCTCATATATCTATTCAGAACTCGGAATATATTGTATTCTTTGTAGTGATTTAGATGCGTATAAGCGGAATTGTAGGAAACTATTTTCTTACATCTAACAAGGATCTCATGCATGAATTGATACGGATCAATAAGGAGGTAAAGTTACATACCGTTTGATGCAAGTCTGAAACGTTCCTGCAGGATTTCAGCGGAGATCGAAAGCCCAAAGTGTGACTTCTCTAATTGGTCCACACGAGTCTGGAATCTGAATCGCCTTGACGTCGTCTGCTAGGACGAACAAACGAAGGAAAACGAACGTGCCTTCAACGTGGGATTAGTCTGTCGTTCTCATTAGTAGGAGAAACTTTCTCTATTGTGAACTCCTTCGCATATATGGCCGTACACCTTTCTTGGAGGAGGAGTAATTTGTACGTATGTTTCCAAAACACAATTTCAATCTTATCTTATATGTTCTGTACGTGTCATATGTAATATCATATATATATTACTTTTAGTCATGGATACAATATCTTTATATTATTTTCATATATCTTCTAATAAGATATCTCCTTATCAAGTAATTATGAATGGTAACTTTTTACTCATTAATAATAAAAGCCAATATCCCAATTAAAGTCAATGGGCCGAAATCCATGTCCCACATGGGCTTCCGGTTCGATTTGATTCAGCCCGATAACTCTATGTGTATGACCTCATAGGACTCGGTTATTATAGACATGGGCCTAACCCGATTAAGCCCATTGATCGTAGTTGGCTTCTAGCAAAGCACTACGACCCCTAAAATTCCCGGATTGTAAATCTCCATTAATTGTCATATTTCATGTTCGGTAATTGCACCTTTGATTAAAGGACACAATTCCTTCAATCTCCCACTTGTCCTTAAAACAAGTGTGCAATTTTAAATCCCTTTGTCTCTTAGTGTCTTATTTGATGATATGTTGACATTTATATCTCTCATCAAATGTGTTTCTTGACTCCTGAGTTTGAACTGTCAAAATAACGGATGATTACATATAATCCATCCGAGCATGGCCATGCATTTTTCAGTTCTCACTCTTCAAGTGGCCGAGACACCATTCTTGTCCAATGTATCACAGTATACATGAAGCAGGGGGACTTCTTCAGTCTTGCATGACTATAGCTCTCACTCAACTTTTGGCAATCTCAATCACTGCCTTTATAACTGCCTGTTACGGTCAGCGTTTAACAGCGTCAAAGACATACCAATCATCAAGAGAAATCATATCATACTCATGTCTGAGGAATCTACCAATCATGGTTTAACTTAAAGATTCTTCAAGTCTTTTATGAAAACTTTTAAGGTTGGTCAGTCCCATATGTATCATCCATACATATCTATGTAATCGACTAGACATCTCAATGTCCCTATAGCCCATGAAACGTGGCGCTATCAGTCAACTTACAATGTGGTCTTTAATGGTGGTCATTTATGTCCAAGTTAATGACTAAGATCATGGACCTTAAGTAACTCATGACTTCAGTTCACTTAATGGGGTTTCATTCACCATAACACTTATTGATGAGCCTATTTGCAAATCATGAATTATTTGGAAATTTTATTCAATTCCAAGCAAAATCAAATAAGAATGACAGTGTATATCATGTAATCAAGCATAAATTGTGTCTAACATCCATAATACAAAGTTCATAATATAAGACAATCCAATCTCAAATCCATTCTCCAATGTGCTTGAGGCCTTTAGCCCTAGTGTGACTTTCATGTTTGGGCCTAGGCATAGGCTTGGTCAACGGATCTGCAATGTTTTCATCTGTGTGCATCTTGCACATGCTCACATCTCCACTATCAATATAGTGTCACATCATGTGGTTACTTCCGTAGAACATGTCTGGATTTGGAACTCTTCCAACTGACGGCTCCTCTATTCAGAATGAAGACATATCCAGACTAAGATTCAAAATCATCTATGTCTGTCTGAAAACTTGCATTAGTGTATCCTCGAACGACTAACTCATCATCACCCCCAAATACCAAGAAGTCATCCTTAGTTCTTCTCAAGTACTTTAGAATGTTCTTGGTTGCACACCAATGTGCCTCTTCGGGATTCGATTGGTATCTGCTACACATGCTCAGAGCAAATGCAACATCAGGGCGTGTACATATCATGGCATACATGATACATCCTATAACTGAAGCATAAGGGACCTTGCTCATCTTCTCTAGCTCAGCAGGTGTCTTAGGACACTGCTTCTTGCTGAGGTATATGCCATGTTGCCTGGGTAGAAATCATTTCTTGGACTCCTGCATTTTGAACCTGTCAAAAACCTTATCTATATAAGCTCCTTAACTTAGTCCAAGCAGCCTCTTAGATCTATCTCTATAGATCTTGATACCCAATATGTACTTTGTTTCTCCTAAGTCCTTAATTGAAAAACATTTCTTTAGTCATCCCTTAACGGACTCTAGCATCGGAATGTCATTTCCAATGAGCAATATGTCATCCACATACAAAACTAGGAATACCACTTTGCTCCCACTGAACTTCTTGTAAACACAAGGTTCTTCTTCGCATCTGATGAAGTCAAACTCTTTGACAGCTTCATCAAATCGAATGTTTCAACTCCTGGATGTTTGCTTAAGTCCATAAATTGACCTCTTAAGCTTGCATACTTTTCTAGGGTCTGTTGGATCTTCAAAACCCTCTGGTTGTGTCATGTACACATCCTCTTCCAAATATCTATTTAGAAAAGCGGTCTTGACATCCATTTGCCAAATCTCATAACCATAATAAGCGGCAATAGCTAGGAGTATCCTAATGGACCTGATCATTACGACCGATGAAAATGTCTCGTCATAGTCAGTACCATGAATCTGTTTAAAACCCTTGACAACTAGCCTTGCCTTGTAAACAGATACATTTTCATCTTTGTCTGTCTTGAGTTTAGAAACCCATTTGCATCCAATGGGTTTTACCCCATTTGACAAATCTATCAAGTCCCAGACTTGATTTTCAGACATAGAATCCATTTCAGATCTCATGGCTCTAAGCCATTTCTCGGAGTCTGGACCCGTCGATGCTTGCTCATAGGTGGCAGGTTCTCCGCTTTCTAAAAGCAGAACATCAAGGCTTGCAGTCAAGATGAAATCATCATATCATCTTGGTTGTACCTTGGCATGTTTGATCTACGTGTGGGTTCAACAACTGGAGCAGTTTCCACAACTGTTTGTGGTACCTCATTTGAATCTGGTTCTTGAGGTATTGGTTCCGATATCTGGACGACTCCAGATACTAGCGTCTCCTCGTCGACATCGTCCATGTCGACTTGTTGTTGGGTTTGTTGCTTATCTTGAACTTCTTCAAGATGAACATTTCTCCCACTTGGCTTCTTGGAAATAAACTCCTTTTCCAAAAAGACACTATCATTTGCAACAAACACTTGGTGCTCAGTGGGATTGTAGAAGTAGTATCTCTTAGTTTCCTTAGGATACCCTACAAAGAAGCATTTATCTGATTTTAGGTGCAAGCTTATCTGATAGTAAACGCTGTACATAAACTTCGCATCCCCAGATCTTCAGGAAAGATAGACTTGGAACTCTTCCAGTTCATATCTCATATGGTGTCTTATCTATAGTCCTAGACGGAGTCCTGTTTAGTGTGAACCCAACTATTGTTGGTGCATATCCCTAGAAAGATACTGGAAGGTTAGCAAAACTCGTCATTGAGCGAATCATGTCTAACAAGGTTCTGTTTCTCCTCTCAGATACACCATTCAATTGTGGTGTACCCGATAGGGTTAGTTGTGTTACGATCCCACAACTTCTCAGATGACGATTGAACTCTTGGCTCAAATATTCACCACCACGATCCGATCGAAGTGTCTTTATCTTCTTGCCAGTTTGAGTCTCTACTTCATTTTGAAACTCTTTGAACTTTTCAAAAGATTCAGATTTATGCGACATTAAATATATATACCCATATCTACTCATGTCGTCAGTAAATGTGATGAAGTATCGATAGCCTCCTCTAGCTTATGTGCTCATTGGACCACAAACATCTGTATGTATTAGGGCCAATAGCTCAGTAGCTCTTTCACTTGACCCCGTGAAAGGTGACCTTGTCATCTTGCTCATTAGGCATGACTCGCATGTCTCAAAAGATTCATAATCTATTGATTTGAGAATTCCATCTCTATGGAGTCTCTTCATGCGGTTCAAGCTAATGTGACCCAAGCGATAGTGCCATAGATAGGCTTCACTCAAATCATTCGATTTTTGCTTTTTAGTATTGATGTTATATAATTATATCTTGAGGTCCAACACAAAGAGTCCATTACTCTCAGGAGCCTTGGCATAGAAAATATCATTCTTAAAAATAGACAGACCTCTATCTTTAACGATAAATTCAAATCCCTCACGGAACATAACTGAAATCGAAACAAGGTTCTTAGTAATTGAAGGAACGAAATAACAATTATTCAGTTCCAGAACTAAGCCTGAAGGTAAAGATAGATTATAATTTCCTACAGCTAATGCAACAACTCTTGCTCCATTTTCAAGGCGTAGGTCTATCTCTCATTTTCCAACTGTCTCCTACTTCTTAGTCCTTGCACATTCGAAATAATGTGAGCACTACATCCGGTATCTAATACCCAAGTAGTAGCTTTGGTTGTTAAGACTTCAATAACATGAATACCTAAAGTGAAACTCACAGTTCCATTCTTTTCTTTCTTGTATCATTTCCTTTTGACCTTAAGAACTTCTTTCTTATTATCAACTTGGATATTGTGCTCAACCGTTTTGAGCATGTTAGGGAGTTCAATCAAAGTTTTGTGTTGCTCAACATTTGAGTACAGGGTGAATTTCAAGTTATCGTTACTAGACATGATATCTACAAAGGAAGTAACATGCAGATAAGTTTATGCTTGACATGCAAAAGCTTAAAATTTAAACATGCTTCAAAAATTAAGCAAATGCACATTTTATTCAAACAAGTTTGTCCCCAGCGAATAAAATGATTCCAAGATCCTATTTCAGATAAGATCTTAGCGTACTTTGACACTGCCCTAAGTCTCATGTGATCTAGGTAAGTAACATTTACTAATTATAACTCCTTATAATTCTTGGTTGATGGCCCACATCCCATGTTAGACTCGTCTCTATGCCTCAAGATCCAAAACTTTGCCTTTTGGTCTCTTGTTGAGTATAACCATATCAAGGTTTATGAATCCCTTATATAGATCCACCCTCATTATCCCAATGTCAAAGAAGGAAACCTCGCTTTGGCGAAACCTATCCAACGAATTTCAAGGACCTCATGGGTTATGATATGGAAAGGCAATACCTCAATATTCTTTTAGGGACTTAAGCATGTAATGATTGTCTATTTACTAGTGAACAAAATAGCGTAAACAGACAAGCAAGCATGCAAAGCTTAAAGAAACAATAAAGCATTCAAAATGCAATAATTAAATGTGATCCTAGTATGGCCCCTAAAAACCAAAATTAAAGATCTAATCTCCATGGATCTTGTCCCTCTTGGATCTCCATCCTTGGTACCCTTCATGGATCTCCATCCTTGGTCTTCTTAGGATCTCTCTTCTTGTATTACATATTTTTCTAAATAATCTAATTGCTGAAAATTAAATTACAAAAATACATAACGATACGCAGATCGTGTACAAGAAAACATAACGATGCGCAAATCGTATTTATCTATTCTAATGTGGGTCATACTAGTCACCTCATGCAAACAATAATATCAAAATATCATAAAACATGCATGCAATAATAATATCAAATATTATCAATTATATTAATCTAATTAATAATAATGACCAATTTAAATAATTTAAATAAAACCATATTAAAATAAATAAATCATCTCATGACATAAATAATTTAATATCAAATTCTTAATTCAAATTAAAATCAATATATAGCATTAATCATAATTAATCATTAAAATGCATTATTGGATAAGATATGCATAAACAAGATAAGATATCAAATATCCTTATCTTAATCAAGTGAGAATCTATCCTAACAACTTTTAGGAAATTATATAATTTAGATGATATCAAATATTATCCAATTAAATAAATAAGATCTCATCTTATAGTTTAAGAAATTATCCTAAAACGTTAAATCTACCAAACTGGACCGAGTCGCGCCCGAGTCAAACCCGGACTAACCCATGCCCACCATACCACGCACCCTCTGCGGACCGACCCGGGCCCAGCCCGAACCAGTCACCTGTGCGCCCATCAAGACGCACCCGAGCTGCCCAGCGGCGCGAACCGTTTCACGGTTTGGCGCGGCCCATGAGCCGGACGAACCAAGACGTGGTATATAATAATCGCATATTCATGCGCAGCTTTCTCCATCTTGGAAAATTCAAGAATTTCAAACCAAGATAACATATATAAGAACCTGTTCTTAATTGAGATTAATCACTCATGAAAAGTTCGGCTCGTGGACTGGGCGCGGGCCTGCACGCGACCTTCGCGTGAACTAAATGTAGTTCTACAGGCCCGACCACCGTGCGAGCTGGGATGCGGTCGCTTTAATTGGATCCGATCCGATCCATTTTTTTTAAATAATTTTTTTTTTATTATTTTGGTATTTGATCCATCTTATGAAAATCAAGATCTTCATCTAATGATTTAAACATGCCAAAAAATTACATCTCTTGCATAATTAAATCATATGAATCCAGTATGGGTAGATCAATTTTACATGCATATTTGTTTATAAAGTTCTACAACTTTACTAATCTAATCAATCAAAATCATAATTTTAATAATGCAAATTAACCTATATATCAATTTATCACTTAATTTGAATCAAGACATGCATCAAAATTAACTCTTTTAATATTTTGATCCTATCAATTTATGCAAGAGGCTCTGATACCACTGTAGTGATTTAGATGCGTATAAGCGGAATTGCAGGAAACTATTTCCTTACATCTAACAAGGATCTCATGCATAAATTGATACGGATCAATAAGGAGGTAAAGTTACATACCGTTTGATGCAAGTCTGAAACGTTCCTGCAGGATTTCAGCGGAGATCGAAAGCCCCAAGTGTGACTTCTCTAATTGGTCCACACGAGTCTGGAATCTGAATCGCCTTGACGTCGTCTGCTAGGACGAACGAACGAAGGAAAACGAACGTGCCTTCAACGTGGGATTAGTCTGTCGTACTCATTAGTAGGAGAAACTTTCTCTATTGTGAACTCCTTCGCATATATGGCCGTACACCTTTCTTGGAGGAGGAGTAATTTGTACGTATGTTTCCAAAACACAATTTCAATCTTATCTTATATGTTCTGTACGTGTCATATGTAATATCATATATATATTACCTTTAGTCATGGATACAATATCTGTATATTATTTCCATATATCTTCTAATAAGATACATCTTTATCAAGTAATTATGAATGATAACTTTTTATTCATTAATAATAAAAGCCAATATCCCAATTAAAGCCAATATCCCAATTAAAGTCAATGGGCCGAAATCCATGTCCCACATGGACTTCCGGTTCGATTTGATCCAGCCCGATAACTCTATCTGTGTGACCTCATAGGACCCGGTTATTATAGACATGGGCCTAACCCGATTAAGCCCATTGATCGTAGTTGGCTTCTAGCAAAGCACTACGATCCCTAAAATTCACGGATTGTAAATCTCCATTAATTATCCTATTTCATATTCGATAATTACACATTTGATTAAAAGATACAATTTCTTCCTTCTTCACCTTTGTCTCAGTGCTAAAGTGTGCTCAAATATATGGAGTAGTTGAAATGGCAATCATTGTCGGGTTCGATTCTACACGCCAAAATTTATCTTCCTTGTACTACGCGTTTCTTTTTCTTCTTTTCTTTCCTATTGGTTTAAGTTTTTCCTTTGTACATTTCTTCTTTTTTTTTTTCCTCTTCACCTTCGTTAACTAGTTCAATTTTATTCATTTCGTTTTTATTATTTCTTTTCCTCAATTTTCATACTTTCTTATATTTTTATATTGTTAAAAACATATATTTTTCTTCAATTACTATTAATGTTCAAATTTTATACATAACTTTTAACGATGTCTAATACTAGTTTCAATCTTAAATACATTTTATAATAAAACTACTACATAGTTTGATTTTGTTTCATTTTATTCTAATGCTTAAAGGTTAAGGTCAAACAATAAAATTCGTTTGAAAAACTTTACTCATCGTATATTACTTAGTTAACCTTGAACGATAATTTGACTTCCCCAAATTAGAATAATCATCATAAATTAAAACCCGCCTTCCCCAAATTAGAATAATCATCATAACATACTGTAATATATTTAATATATGTTACTTACTTTTTATGGATTTACCTATTCTCTAGCTTTACATTTCTTAACCCGGAAAAGAATATAGCTATATTGAGTTAATTTATTTTAAAAAGGAAAAAATTAGTTGATTAGATTCCCAAAAGTCGGGTAGTAGACTATTCTGTAGCATCCTGAAGGATGAGAAACAATAAAATACGATCGTTCCAAACCTAGCAAAAAAATATCGAGTTCAGTCTTTAGCTAACGTAGCAAAGCAAAAATAATAGGTCAAAGAGAAATGGTCGTTCCAAACTCATTTGGACCCAGTTTGAAGATCATTTTTTACTCTCTCTCTCTCTCTCTCTCTCTCTCTCTCTCTCTCTCTCTCTCTCTCTCTCTCTCCCCCTCCATCCCTCATTCCCTCCCTTCCTTCCTTCCTTCCTCAACGGAAAAACTTGTATTTCCGCACATTTTTCTTCCTCTTCTCCCTTGGCGATATGGAAATGACATTAGATCCCAAAATTTGAAAGATAATTCAAAACCTCATTTCCCCTTTCTTTATTATTCTTCTTTAACCTTTCACCCTTTTCTCAATTTCCCCCTTTGATCCTAATTTCCATCAATACTTGGCTTTTAATCTTAATTTTCCCTCTTAATGTATGTCGATTGTTGAAATTGACCGTTTTCCTCAATGAAGGTGGTCTACTTTCGCCCTAGTGTCTTAACAATCAACCAATTGTTTTTTTTTTGGAATTTAGAGTTAACACATTGAAAATTTCATTATGTCCCTGAAGCTTGGAAAACTAGAACTTTTCAAAACAAGGTTTTCGCTTCCATTGGGAAATTATTGATGGTAAGATCAATGGATTGATGTTCGATTTGGCTTTTGGGTGATCTTAGTATATCTCTCCTTAACACTTTCCATGTAAAAAACAAACTGACCCATTTTGGAGAGGGAAAATAGGTTTCTGATCATCTATGATAATTCAATTAGAGGATGGGAGTTTGGGAATTATAGGGGAAAATTAAGTTTACTCTAAAAATGGGCAACAATTGTATTTCAAAGCTTGTACCTAAAGGGGTTTTAAACACCTTTTCAAGATCTACTCCACAAAAGAAGTTGAATAAAGAAAATGAGGCGATAGGAAACCACAAAGAGAAGAACTTACATTCATCTAGAAAGGATCTTGAAGATGTGCAACAGATTATAGTAACACCTCCTGAACCGGTGAAGATAGGAAGGCGGGAAAGTAAGCTATTAAGACAACAAAGTAGTAGGATAAGGGTTCATCCTATTGAGTCGGATAAGCCGGTGCAACTAATGTCACAAAACGAACAACAAAAGCAAGAGAAGCCTAATCATGTGAGGAGAGTTTCAAGCCACGGACTCCAAGTAGATTCTGTGCTAAAAAGGAAGACAAGGAATTTGAAGGATTTTTATACCATAGGAAGGAAGCTTGGACATGGGCAATTTGGGACTACTTTCCTATGTGTGGAGAAGGTGACAAGGGACCAATTTGCTTGTAAGTCTATTGCTAAGAGGAAGCTCGTGAGCAAGGACGACGTGGAGGACGTTAGGAGGGAGATTGAGATAATGCATCACTTGAAAGGTCATCCAAATGTTATATCTATCAAGGAAGCATTTGAGGATGCAATGGCAGTTTATGTTGTCATGGAATTGTGTGCTGGAGGCGAGCTCTTTGATAGGATTGTGAAAAGGGGGCAATATAGTGAGAGGAAAGCGGTTGATCTAGCTAGGACCATAATTAGTGTTGTAGAAACTTGCCATTCTTTGGGAGTAATGCACCGTGACTTGAAGCCTGAAAACTTCCTTTTCATCAATGAGGAAGAAGATTCACCTCTTAAGACAATCGACTTTGGGTTGTCCATATTTTTCAGACCAGGTTAGGAGGGATGATGTATAATTTTGTTAAATTCCTTGGTGTTTCACAATTTCTATTTAGCCGGTGAATTTGTGTGTTTCTAAAAAAAAACAATTAGTGAAGAGAGGCTTCATTTCTTCTACTATGTCAAGTATTGACAATCTTTATTTATTCATGCATTTATTCATGATATTCAGTACATGAATCATTAGTAGTCAGTTTTTGCTTCCTAATTGAAATGTTGAAGTTTTGATTCATATATGGCTTGCTCATTGATATTCAAATTCTCGTGGATTGGATGGTTGATTTTAGTTTATATTGTTCTCTTAGCACTAATCTTTGCAAAAGTAAGTCTTGACTCTATTGATAGAGTAAATATTCTACACAATTTTGATGCTAAAACATATCAAGTTGCTACCAATTTTGTATTGGATGGTTGATTTCAATTTATGTTATTCACCCAATATTGGGTTGGAATTGTAAATTTGTCATTGCGATTGTCCATTCAAGTGCATGAAGAAAACTACATCATGTCCATCTTAATGGCATTGATTGCCATCAACACTAGGTAATTAGATATCAATCAATTGTTTCCAGATGACAAATTAACTAAGCTTGTCCACAGGGGATGTTTTTACTGATGTGGTTGGGAGTCCATATTATGTGCCACCTGAAGTACTATTAAAACAATATGGTCCTGAAGCAGACATTTGGAGTGCAGGGGTAATCTTCTACATTCTCCTAAGTGGCGTACCGCCGTTTTGGGGTGGTAAGAATTTCAAAACCAACCCTTAGTTTGACATCTTCAATGGTGTTTGAACTTTTCCTTCTTAGTGTACAAATCCTTCCATTATGGCTAACTTGTTTTGTTTCTCTTCCTTACTTGCAAAGAAACTGAGGCTGAAATATTTGATGAAGTTCTAAATGGTGAGCTTGACTTCACAGCAGATCCATGGCCAAATATCTCTAAAGAAGCAAAGGATTTAATCCATAAAATGCTTGCTAGAGACCCCAAGGAACGATTGACTGCTCACGAGGCTCTATGTGAGTATACTCGTCTTCCCATTTGTAAGTTTTGGAGATGTATTTTTGTAGCTCATTGTGGTAGGGTGATATATAACCATATTCGTATTTTCTATTTGTTTAGGCCATCCGTGGATTATGGCTGATGGGTTGGCTCCTGATAAGCCTCTTGATCCTACAATCCTATCTCGGTTAAAGAAGTTTTCTTCCATGAACAAGCTTAAGAAAATGGCCCTAAGAGTAAGTAGCATTGACGTTTCATGAATAACGGACAAAATGTTAGGAAGAACACGAATCTTTAACCCTTGATATCTCCTTGTTTAGGTAATTGCAGAAAGGCTTTCTGATGAAGAAATTGCTGGACTTAAAGAGATGTTCAAGATGATGGACATTGATAACAGCGGCCATATCACGTTTGAAGAGCTCAAGGAAGGGCTGAAGAAGTTTGGTGCTAGCCATGAAGAATCCGAGATCCAAAATCTATTGCAAGCAGTAAGTAATACTCCAAGTACTCTATTTGATTTGGAATACATTCATCATTGTATTTGGAAGCTGAATTGATTGGAAAGTTAAATGTAAAACCACAGGCTGATGTTAATAATAGTGGCACAATTGACTATGGAGAGTTCATATCGGCCATGTTGCACCAGAACAAACTCGATAAAGAAGATCATTTGTTGGCAGCTTTCTCCTTCTTTGACAAGGATGGAAGTGGCTATATCACAAGGGATGAGCTTCAGCAAGCTTGTCAGCAGTTTGGGATTGACGAAACTCACTTGGAAGACGTAATCAAGGAAGTAGACCAAGATAATGTAAGCATGTTTGTCTTTTAAAATCTTCATATTACCATAATTTGTCGGTTAAGAGGAGTTTTGATAATGTTTTTCATTTGGTTTCTCTAGGATGGCCGCATCGATTACAATGAGTTTGTGGACATGATGCAAATTGGAAATGTTGACTTGGGTAGGAAGCAAATGCATAATTTCATTGTGGAAGTTGAAGAAGTTGTGGAGGTTGCTTAACATCTTTCTGGTTTGACATGCCCCCTCTCTATATATGTGTGTGAGTGTGTCTCTAGGAGTTATTAACTTGATAGTACTCATTAGTTATTTGGATATTTTTGAGTTCTAGACATTCTTGTGCATCTACTTTTCAACAATTTGACATTACCCCAGGACCCTGCTAGTGTGAGATTATATTGTGTTGATTGTTGCTGTTGTGGTAGACATTCTTGTGCATCTGTTTTTTATGTTTAAGTTCTATAATACAACTCTGTGATATTAAAACAAGATCACTTTAAATATTTGATGCAGATCACGTTGTATCAAAATCATGCATCCACGATATAAAAGAAATGATCCGCTATGGCATACTTGAGCTCGACACTTTTTAATGGACATCAAATTAGCCACTAAGTGCTCAATCTGGTATGCTTATTCAAGTTCTCCAACAAAAGCAAACAACAATGGAAGGATGATCGATCTTCAAGATGAGTTTGGTCCGCACGTGATGCGTCTAAAATGCCACTGAATCGGATTGGAAAGAACAGTTGATCAAGAACACGCCAATGCTGATCAATCAACAATCAGTCTTTTCTTCTAAATATTGTGAAGGGAAGGAATCAAGATGTTAATTGTTGCTTGTAGCATGGTTGTATAATCAAGAACCATGATTGTGAATAGCAATTTACACTTTAGTTTGGTAATTTAGTTGTAAGACCGTAACTTGAGATCTTATGATTTGAAGTTGAAATTGCATAATTACACATTTGCACTTTATCATGAGGGAGTTTCAAATCATTTGTTTACAATTATAGACTTTGTAAAGAAGAGTTAAGTTGGTTAAATGATCATCAGTTAATAATATTTAGTACCAAGATCAACGTTTGCTTGTAGGGTAACTAAAACAAGTGAATGGATACTTTTTTATTTAAAAAAAAAAGTTTTTTCACTTGTGAACGAGTTGTATCGCATCAACCAAATATAATTATGATGTTCACATGAAGAAAATATTGAGAAACAAAAAAGGGTCATGTTAAATATAAAAATAACATTGACGCATTCTTCTAATTAAAATATATCTTTAAAATAAAACATGGGATCAAACGTTATATTATTTGTGTAATTTGCGCTCTAGTTTGGTTACATATATACCACACAGAATTTGCAAAATTTTAGAATACTGCATGATTTTTTTTTATAGATCTTTACATGACAAACGTGGGTAATGGGGCCGGTTTGGGTTGTGGTAACTCTGTAGATGAGTTGTCATTACATAAATAATAATTTAAAGTATAACTCACTAACTCATACATTATATATCACACAGACAATCAAAATATTATATAAATGCGTCGATAAAGTCGTAGGATAAAAGTGGTCTAACGATTGAAAATCCAAATACGCATGACAAATTTCTCTATGAGAGAATCTAAGGAGATTTTTTTGATTAATTGTCTCTAGGTTAATTAACTAATGTTAGGGAGTCTCTCATAATTCGTATGAAAAGACTGAATTGAGAATGTCACTTATATCAAAAGATCTATGCAATATTAAGTTAAAATAACTTCAGTCGATCGAATCGGGTAAAATATACTATGAATGTAAATAAAATAACATGTCATAAAAAAATTTAGATTTCATTCAAAGTTGAAAATTATAAAGGAAAAAGCGTCATTATTTCTTTGTTTACAACCAAACAGAGAACCCATTGTCAATTGCAATGCCAGACTAATTTATATCAAGCAGATGATCTTTATAAAATCTTTAAGAAGATAATCATGAGGAGAGAAACCATTATGAAAAGTCTTATTTTCGCATACTCACTTCAACACAATTTATAATAATAGAGAACCGCCGTATGACATCTCCAAGGAAAAGAATATTGATGTCCTTTGATGCAAGAAAATATATAGCTGAGTTGCTTCCCTATAACAATAAAAAATAATGACATAATCAAAATAATTCAACAAAAAAATATCATTAAAGATTATAGTCCTTATTCCAAAAGGTACCTTCCAAATCTTTTTAATAGTATTGAAGACAACTTAGCTATCACATTTAATAATAATTGTTTTAATATTTAGTCTAACAGATTGTCTAAGACCTTATTGTAATGCATATGCTTTAGTTTTCAAAATGGATATTTGAGGAATTTGCTTTCTATAAAGAAAAAAGAATATTTGATTTCTTTGTCACGAAGAATAAAACCAATATTATATTATTTGTTGATATCTTTTAGAGCCATCAAAATTTAGTTTTATCCGATCTTCATTAGTTTTTTTTTCTTTCAAATTAAAGATTTAGAGAAAATTTTAGTTTGTTTATCTGGTTTATTATTAGAGAACTAAAGTTTCCAATCATGATATTGAATAAGCGAATTGTTAGAAGGTAAGATACCATTTTTGATAACGTTGAAATCGGTTCACGATCATCTCGCATCTAGATATGTATCCCCGTCTAGTTATGCTATTGAAGAGGGAGGGATTGTAATAACCCCTAAAAGTCCCAACTTTCGTTTTGTAAGTAAGACGTGTTAGACATGTTCTGTAACCCTGTAAGAACTATATGAATGTATGGATACACATTTAATGAAATATATGGGTTCTAATTATTGGAGGGTTGCTAAAATCGGAATTAAGCAAGACCCACGATCAAGGCCCGAAGCCGCAGGCGCGACATTGCCCGCGATCGTGGCTATGCAGCCGCGGGCGCGGCACTGCCTATGACCGCGGCTATGAAATCGCGGGCGCAGTTTTGCCCAAAGGCAACTGCGATCGCGGTTATGAAACCGCGATCGCGGCACCATTGCTTCATCTTCTTCCTCGTCTTTACTGAGACGCCGACGATCGAGGTCTGGCGTTTCTTCTCTGAGTGGCCGGTTTAGGGAGGCTAAACGGTTGTCCTTCCTCGCATTTAGTGGAAGAGCTCCACCCTTGCCCTATAAATAAGGGCGGATCCGAGGGTGCTCTTCACATCCTTCATCTCTTCCACTCGTAGTAGCTCAGTGTGGTGTTGTCGTCGGAGTTTGGTCGTCGTCGATCGTTGTCGGAGTCAGAGGTCCATCAAAGTGAAGCCAGGAGTGGTGGTGGTGCGCGTTTATCCAAGAAGCAAGATTCGAGCCTCGTCTTCCTTCGGTATGGCTCCATTGTGTTTGTTTAGCTTGTCGCCCGACAATGGATCCCGCGACCACGATATAAATACCGCGATCGCGGCTGGGCAGAGGCCCGTGATCTCGGCTAGGCATGGAACCGCGATCGCGGCCTATCTGCCGCTGGCGCGGTTTTGCCCAGTAAAGCCGTGATCACGGCTATGCAAACCGCGATCGCGGCACTGCCTTTTTCTTCGTCTTTTCTTTCCTTTGTACCTGTAACTAATTAGGGTTTTGTTTTAAAACTCGTCTCGTATGCGTCGTCGGTGTTGGATTGTGCTCGTCTCCATGGCTGATTGTACGGATTGGAATCCGACCCTACTGAATGATGATAAATTCCAACGGGAATTTTATTAGGCAGCCATGCACAAGTTCAATAACAAGAAAATAAATACTAATGTTTTTAGCTGCTAAGATACTTTTTCTCATACCTAGTCTTCAGTTATTAGGATAGAGTTTTTTCCACATTTGTGAGAGTCTAAGTATATTGGTTCAGCTTTTTGGTTTCTAATTATGTAGTTGAATGATGCAAACCCATTTGAGGTTTATATCCATCAAAGTAGATCTTATGGTAGTTGGTTTGGGGTGATTCCATTTTAATTTTCTGGTTTTTCTGGGTTGATAGTTGTTCCTCCTAGGGGTGGTTTCATTCTCAATATTCATTTTTTAGTCTTTTCCGAATTTTTAATTTCGTTTATTGTACTTTAGGCTAAATCTTTTACTTATGTAGCTTGGTTAGGATCAAATAGGACAAGGTTTCTTTGTTGTCAACTACATCACTAATGTGTGATGAATTCAATGAATTCACATTTACTTAGTTGATCGCGTATGTTGGAAAGGTTGTCTTGTGGTGTTGTGTTTTTGACATATCAGGCTGTTTTAGTATTTAATTTTTGTACATGTTTTATTGTATGAGAGCATTTTATTATTAAATTTAAAAGGTTTTCATAGGCATTATTGCAGAAGCAATTGTGTGATGGAACTGACACGCGCTTCTCTTATAGTTTAGTTTTAGTTGACAATCCACTATGAGTCTTTTTTCATTAAATTGGGTATAGATCTTATCACCTTCAATAACAATGGAGTTATTAGGATAGACATTTATTCACATGTTTGAGAGTCTAAGTATATTGGTTAAGTTTTTTGGTTTCTAATTATGTAGCTGAAGGATGCAAACCTATTTGAAGTTTATATCCATCAAAGTTGATCGTATGGTAGTTTGTTTGGGGGTGAGTCCATTTTAATTTTCTTGTTTTTTTGGGTTGATAGTTGTTTCGCCTAGGGGTGGTTTCATTCTCAATATTCATTTTTTTACTCTTTTCGCATTTTTTTCCGTTCATTGTACTTAAGGTTAAATCTTTTGCTTGAGTAGCTTGGTTATGATCAAATAGGACAAGGTTTCTTTGGTGCCAAATACATCACTAATGTGTGATGAGTTCAATTCATTCAAATTGACTTAGTTGATCGTGGATGTTGGAGAGGATGTCCCGTGGTGTTGTGTTATTTGTAATTGTATTTTTGACATATCATGTTGCTTAGTATTTATTTTTTGTATATGTTTTAGTTTATGAGAGCATTTTACTATTAAATGATAATGGTCTTCATAGGCATGATTGCAAAAGCAACTTTTTGATAAAACTGTCACACGCTTCTTGATACGCTCTACTTTGTAGTGCGTAACTAGGAGCTGTTACTAGTATTTGGGGTGCCATTTATGTGTGTTTAGAAGACAATATAGGAGAATGGAGTTTTGGGAGAAGAAGTGTTGATTTGGTGGTTTTGAGTGCTTAAATGAAGACTTAAGGAGATGAAGGCGAAGCCACAAGAGAAGACCGCATGCGAGAAGTTGAAGATCGCTACAGAAGCATTTCCGCGGGCGCGGAAGGACGAGCCACGATCTCGAATTCACAACAGAGGCAAAGGTTCAACAACGCACAGAACCGCGGGCGCGGAAGACAAGGCACGGTCGCAGAATTACGCCAGAAGCCGCGAGCACTCCAGAGACCAATCCACGGTCGCAGATCTATTTCTGCAGTCACGGCTACTGTTCACAAACGCGGAGCCGAGATTTATTTCGTCCGAGTTTTGTTTTACTTTATTCCTTTTTTATTTTATTTCGTTAATTTCCTTTTAGAAAGATTTTATTTCTTATCTTTTGAGATTATGGTTTGCTAGGTTTATACTTTTCATTAGTTAGCAGCCTTTTCATTATGGAAGTCAGAACATTATCGTTCAGTTTTTCCCTTAGAGTTTTTATGCTTTTGAAGACTATGAAGAACTAAGCAACCTTTGCTTAGTCCGACGATTGGAGCCTTCGTTTGTATTTGGTTGTGAGATTATAACTCTATTTCCTTTCCTTTGATTATATCAATTCTCTTTGTGCTTCATCCCATTGATTCTTGCTGATTTGACTAGTCTGATCATCTAGTTGATATTAGTGTTTGTCTATTACTAGGGTTTGGATATTTCTAGTTGAAATCCCTTATCTTGTGTAGCAACCACGATTTACAAGAACTAGTTGTGAATGTTTATTGTGAAGAGAATTGATTACATGTCGAGTACTGACTAGTTGTTAAGTATTGCATGTATCCTGGTTAATTCCTATGCTTATTGTAGCTGTTAGATTGAATATTGATAGTTTCTTGATTGTTTAATGATAAGTATTTTCAAGGCTAGTTGACATGTCTATATACATAAGATCGGGACAAGAATATGCATTGGTAAGAATTTGAGATAATCTAGGATCAACCAATCAAACTGAAGTGTGGATATTTGTCTGGCTAAGTGTAACACCCCCAAATCATAACCCATTTGAAAGGCATTACCGCCAGTGATTTCGGAATCTCACCTCCGAAACCACCCAAGGCTAAACCGTATTATTCAAATCATACATAACATTTATATAATCCATAAACCAACGGTTCAAACATAAGTCAGGGGATTACAACCCAATCCCCGTAGGATAAAACATTGTTTCAGAGTAAATACATAATAGAAGTCTTTAAAGGTAAAACAAGTTTTGACCATAGCGATCAATGCCAAGGATCTCAACCTGAATAAACTTATCAAAAACATTGTCCGTCATAGTCGTTCTTAGCCTTCACTGGGTGGCAACTTGTCTGATGTGCAGAGTCATGCACCTCCTCAAGGTTTGCAGCATCCCTTCCAGCTAGTCTGAGATGACCACTAGGTTCAGTACCGTTACGGTTGTTTCTCGTGTTCACCATCTGTTTACCGATCAAATTCCAAGGATTCGTTACATTAATATCTCTTTAGCATTTTAAATGTAATAAAATCAACTCAGAATAGATCAACTTGGTAATATATATATATATGATGAACTTCTTAACATCGCCGCAAGGTTCAACAAAATTCATTCTTTAGAGCTTTTGACAAAATTGCTCTAAGAATTTAGTACTACATCATATAATATCCGACTATTATACATAAGTACTACTATTTGTTATACTGGTCCTTTCTTCACAGACCCCTAAAACGTTTCCTGTATGGAATGCTACTCATGCAAGGCTTCTTTGGACGAGGCTCCTCCTCAGAATCAGATGACTGATCTCTCGCCTGACTTGGCCCTGGGGCACACAATTCATTCTTGGATTTCGGTGTCCTTGGCCTTATACGAGAATCTTGACCATTCTGACTTTCCTCTCCAATTCTTGCCTGTCTTTGAGCACGTTCCATTTCTTCAATCTCACGTTGACCTTCCTCTCTCCTCTGTTGGCTCTGACGAAGGATCCCACGTAACTCGGGACTTGACCTTCGCCTTCTTCGAGCACGAAGAGGTGGAGCGTCTTCCAAATCATAGCGTGAGTTGTTATCCTCCCTGAGACCATACTCGATGTAGAGTGCTTCCCACTCTGCGTCAGTCAATGGTACATACTCAGGCTCAACTAATGGGTCTGAGTAGATAGCTTGCATTCCAGGGTCTTCCTGGTCCACTAGTAACTGCCTCATCTCTTCAAGCTCTTGTTCTTGTCCCCCTTGGACTTCTTCAGGGCTTTCTTCTTCCTGTGGATCCTCTTCTTCGGGATCTTCCTCAGGATCTTCCTCGGAATCCATCCCGGGGACTGACTCAATTTCTGCATCTTCATCAAGATATTCTCCGGTGTACCCTGACGTATCACCGTCAATGTCTACCTCCATAGTCTCTTCATCTTCTTCTTCTTCTACTTCTTCCTCATTCCCTTCCGGAATAGTGTTAATCGTGTAATCGTTGTCGTAATAGCCTTGGGCATACCTCGATGGCTCAACCCTTGATGGTACAACAGGTTCCACGACTAGAATCACCGCATTATCGGACCTCAACATCACTGATTCGGGAAGGACGAGCTTCATCTCCTCCTTATCCTCTGGTGATTTGCTTGAGCTTCCGATTTGGAAATGCCGCTGGGGAATAGGAAGGTTAAATCTGTCGGGAGATGATGGAGCCATCTCATTCTCCTCCGAGTCCCTTTGAAAGGATAAGCACGCGCCCATATCCTATAGGCGACGAGAAGGAAATTAGTCTTTCTAAATATAGAAGTTTGCTTTCCATATTAGACCAAAGAAGAAGGCACGACTATGAACGGTATTAAGATATGTCTTTTCAAATTCAAGTTCTTTGAAAACTTTCCTCAGTATAAAACGAGTAAATGGTTTGTTAAATACCCAACCCGTTTTAAAACTTGGGCTCTGATACCAGATCTGTAACACCCCTAAATCATAACCCATTTGAAAGGCATTACCGCTAGTGATTTCAGAATCTCACCTCCGAAACCACCCAAGGCTAAACCGGATTATTCAAATCATACATAACATTTATATAATCCATAAACCAACGGTTCAAACATAAGTCAGGGGATTACAACCCAATCCCCGTAGGATAAAACATTATTTCAGAGTAAATACATAACAGAAGTCTTTAAAGGTAAAACAAGTTTGGACCATAGCGATCAACGCCAAGGATCTCAACCTGAATAAACTTATCAAAAACATTGTCCGTCATAGTCGTTCTTAGCCTTCACTGGGTGGCAACTTGTCTGATGTGCCGAATCGAACGGATGACACCAGCCCACATGCAAAGAACAATGTTCGTGGGTTAGTCTAATGAAAGACTACGCAAGGGTACAAAGCAGAGTGGTTCTACGTAGTCGTATTAGGTTAGACTCATCGTTTCTCGGATAATAACCGATAACGATAGCCAACCACCATACTGCTACTGGAATATATCAAAAGACATGATCGAGAGAAGACTTCAACAGAAATGAGTCTTATAGGAATTAATCCAAGAGAAGACTCCAAAAGGACGAGTCTTATCGAAAGCATGATAAATGTCTGGAAGATTATAAGTTCATATATATATATATATATACATATACATTTAAAGACTGACTGAGATGCTTCGGTCCATGACCAACCTCACCGTATAATGCGAATCACCGCATGATACGAATCCAGATCGGAAAGAGAACGTACTACATTCAAGTCAGGGCAAATTTTCTAGTTGCACTATCACCTAGCTGCACTACTCGCCGGAGGTAAATTAATTATGTGCACTCGGGCATTTATCTTATTTAATTTCAAAACGCTCATTCACGTTTCAAGCTTTTAAAATCTCATCCTCGGCGGATATTGAGATATAGAGAGTTGGGACTAAATCCCAGAGATTGGCACCAACTGTTGTGCACATCCCCTATACTCGGATATGAGAAGGTCATGACCAAAGAAAAGTGTTGGGGCCTGGACATCCCATCCACTTGGTTATAAAGAAACAACTAGTACTCACTGAGAGATATCGAGTATCATTCCTACGAATACTCGTTCTAACTAAACAGTTCAGAACAAGCAAATAATAATTTCAAAGCCATCAAGGCTAACATCCTAGATATATTTCAATCTAGATCATATATATATAATAGCGTTGTTCTAGCAGATATACAACCTATTATAATATTCATTTTATCTTTCCAAAGATATTTCATAAAACGATTCCAGACATGAACAATAATCAATCCAAATTAATTAACAATTAAGCAATTGATAATTAATAGAAATATGGAATGATAAGCAAGAGCGAACCGCCACTTGCCTTGGATCTGACGAAAGCTCCGAAAGCTTAGAATAAAAGGGTTTCCGAGTCTAGAACGGAAACAGATCCTAGATAAAAATCCATATGGAACGACCCATAACAAGACCTCAATTTAGATTCAATATCTATATACGAATCTAATGGAATACGAATCAAAGAACGGGGCCTTAGCCCATGCCCAACACCACAACACTCAACCGGCATGGCTGCCGCGGGGGCGGCAGGCACATTACCGCCGGGTGCGGTGCACAGGCAGGGGCGGAGGGCAGAGGCGGCAACGAGCACAACTCACCCAAATCGAACCCCTTTGGCTTCGATTCTCCTTTGCTTGATTCTACCACCTTATTAAGCTTCCAACAAGCTTCAAAAGACTCCTGAGAACGGATCAAAACAACGCCCAAACAACCACGAAAATCGGATTCAAAGTTCAGCAAAAGTCACAAAATTTAAAGGTGAAATCAATGTCTTGCAAGGGTTTTCTTACCGGCTTTCGATCAACCTCTAGTTCGAATCGAGCTTGGATATTTTTCTCACCCTTTTAAGCAACACCTCACCTTCAATATGCAACTTTGATCTCGCCAAACGAATGACAGAATCGATCAGAAATCGATCTCAAAGTTCAGCTCAGGAACACGTTTTCTGGTTTTTGACAGAAAAGAGGAGGACGAAGATGGTGAGGAGTGATTTTCCAGCTTCTCCCATGGCGTCTCCTCTTCTTTTATAGCCAAAACACGAAGAGCCCTTGATGGACAGGTATACCAGGAGGTGGACAAGCTAGTCCCCCTAGCCTTGGCGAGTCAGCACGGCCAATTTCCAAGCCCGCCAAGTTGCCTGCAGGTGCTGATGTCCGTGCTTCTGTCAGCGGCCGCGGGGCGCGGTAATGGCCTTGTCGCCGGGTGCGGTGAGGGCCTTGGCCGACTCTTTTGGCTTTTGTCGTCACTTACCATAAGTGGTAAATTTTACTTAACCCCGGGTTAAATATATTTGTACACGAACGAGCTTTTAAGCCAAAAATACCTTAACTGTATTTTATATTGCTCAGAAAAATATTACAGAGGCCAAACATTATACATAATGTTCATACGTCTCCGAATTTAATCTGACTTGCAATATGGGCTTAAGAAAATTCAAAATTTATTCGTACAAATATACGGGATATTACACTAAGTTACTTCTCACCCATTGATTACATCATTTGCTTTGATTTACTTTGTTACTTGATTACAAACTAAAACCCCCCTTTTGTTACTATTGGCATACAATCTTTGCACTTAAGAAGATTGCTTACCTCCCTGTGGGATCGATCCTTATTTATCCTACTACATTAGTTAGGTTTTTGAGGTTTACTTTGATAGGCATCACGACTTTAGCCTCATCAAATTTGGCGCCGTTGCCGGGGAGGCAAAGTTTCAATTTTTATTTTTGTTTGTTTGTGTGCCAACTATTGTGTGGACCTATCTTATGGTCCACACCCGTGCTACTGACTCTCCTACTTTAGATCTTGATCCAGAAATTGATAGGACACTTTCCTGCAACCGTAGAGCAGCCCGCACACAACTCGAGATGGCTGAGGAAGAACAGACGTTGATGCAGTTGACTGCACCGAATCTAGAGAAACAACTGCTTGCTGTGCAGTTCCCAGAGCTTGCTGATGGCGTGAACTTTGAGCTTAAATTTGGGTTGATTCACTTATTACCCCACTCCATGGGATGAGTGAAGAAGACCCCAACAAGCATCTTTCTGAATTCCACGCGATCTGCAACAGCATGAAGCCAAGGAACATTACTGAGGACCAGATCAAGCTGAGGGCCTTTCCTTTCTCTCTGAATGATACGGCCAATGATTGGTTCTATTATTTGGCCCCAGGAAGCATAGACACATGGGCAAAGATGAAGAAAGCCTTCCTGGAGAAGTACTTCCCTACAACGAACTCAATAGCTTGAAGAGGAACATCAACAATATCGAGCAGCATGCTACTGAGACGTTGTGTGAGTACTATGAGAGGTTCAAGAAGTTGATTTCTAGCTGTCCATACCATGGTTATTTTGACCAAGACCTCGTGCTATATTTGTATGGTGGACTTCTTGATGATGAGCGTCGGATGGTGAACGCAGCCTGTGGTGGTAATATTCTGAACAAGACGCCGACTGTAGCATTTGAGATATTCTTTGAGCTATCTGAGGGCTCAAGACAGTTTAGCAAGAGAGCAAGCGCTCACACAGTTAAGGCCGCAGACTCTCAGCCATCATCTTTACTACTTTCTGAGATGGCTGAGATGAAGAAGATGATGATGAGATTTATGATGAAGGGTAACCAGCAACAAGTCAAATCCTGCGGAATATGCTATGACACGATGCACCTACTGATGCGTGTTCCACACTATAAGAGCCCACTGCTGAAGTAAACGCTATTGGAGGTTTCGGCCCTCCAAGGCCGAGATATGACCCGTACTCCAACACCTACAATCCAGGGTGGAGAGATCACCCCAATTTGAGATACGGGAACCAGCAGAATCCGCCTCAGGGTCGTGATGATAAGGAGTTCCACCAGAGGCCGCCACAGTTCTTACAGCAGCAACAACAATTTTAGCAACCTGGAGGTCAACAACAACAACAATTTAGAGCTCAATATGACCCTAGACCTCAAGGCCAGAGCGCAAGTTCGTCTATGTCCAGTGATGATCGACATGATCAAGTCTTTCGCTCAGAGTGTATCGACGTTGGCAACCACTATGGTCCAACAGAATCAAGAGATGAAGTCTAGTATTCAGAACCTGGAGAAGCAGGTGGGGCAGATCTCTCTGGCCGTGAGCAAACTGGAGGCCCGGGATTCGGGGAAACTACCATCTTAAACGGTAGCAAACCCGAGGGAGAATGTATGTGCGATGACGCTGAGGAGTGGAACACAAATGAAGTAAGTGACGGAGGCTACTGACGCGCAAGTTACAAGACAACAGAACGAAATCCGCGACCGCGGAATGCACAGCCGCGACCGCGGAAACATACCTGAAAGCGGTGAAATTTCCGAAGAAATTCCGCGACTGTGGCCAGATTTCCGCGACCGCGGAAAGACTCCAGAGACGCCAAACAATTTCGAAGACAATCCGTGACCGCGGATTCGAAACTGGCGGCCCTGATTTGACAGATGTTGATCCGCGACCGCGGGTCCCAAACCACGGCCGCGGTTGTGCCTCAGACGTCAAAGACGATTACGTTCGTCCATTCTTTCCTCCGCTCGGTTCGCTGAAGCCGCCCGCACCCTTCCCTGAGGCACTGAAGGATACTAGAAGGCCGGAGAATGACAAGGAAATTTTTGAGACCTTCAGTAATTGCGAGGTAAGTATTCCTTTGATCAAGCTGGTTAAGAGCATTCCTCGCTATGCAAATTTTTTGAAGGGATTATGTAAGATTAAGAGGAAGACAAAAGAGAAAACAAAGAAGAAGGTCCAGGTGAGTGAGAATGTCTCCGCAATGCTGCAAAAGCGGATGCCCAAGAAGTGCAGTGACTCAGGCATGTTCAGTATTCCCTGCAAGATAGGTGACCCCACGTTCGATAAAGCCATGTTGGATTTGGGTGCATCTATAAATGTACCGCCTCTCTCGTTGTATGAATCTTTGGAGCTTGGACCACTAAATAAGACATGGACGGTGATTCAATTAGCAGATATGTCCTATGTGTATCCCAAAAGGAGTCGTGCAGGATGTTCTGATAAAGGTCGATAAACTGATTTTCCTTGCTGATTTCTTTGTGATGGATACAGGGCAAGACAAATATGCAGCCCCTGTGATCGATGTTGGGTAGGCCATTTATGAAAACGGCGAATACGAAAATTGATGTGAGTAGTAGTTCGCTCACCATGGAGTTTGATGGGGTGAGGGTCGAATACAACATTGATGATGCCAAGAGACACCCTCCTGATTGTGACCCCAAGTGTTCGGTTGATGTGAGTAACCCAAGTTGATCCGAAAGGCACCATGTCGAGCCACGACAATAACCAAGGTGCTGCTCGGGAGGCAACCCGAGGTATGTAATTCTTTTCATGTCTTTTCGTTTCAAGTTTATATTTATGTTGTTTCGTGTTTAGACTAACCTGCAGGTATGAGACTCGAAGACAGAGTTCGAAGACGGTGTTCGTCTCGCAACAGATGTGAAACCGCGACTGCGGAAAATTTTCCGCGACCGCGGTTTTATTCACTGTAAGTCCCCTCAACCAAAATTAAAATATAAAAAAAATTGATTAAAAAAAATATTCTGAAGATTTCTGCGACCGCGGCCTTAATTCCGCGATTGCGGCCCAACTGTCCGATCTTTACTACGAGAGACGGTGCGCATCATGTTGCCAAGGAGGAGCCATTAGCCCGATATTTTTATTTGGCACCGATGATGGCCCGACATTCGACATCTGACGAGGAGGAGCTCCAGAGCAAACTGCAGATATGATGATTGATATGGAGCGATGGAGCCCGCTACACGATTACATCAGGGCTCCAATTCTGTATTCGTTGAAGGCCCGTGCAACCCCGTTTCTTTGCTGTACCACTTCACCTTACAGTGGATCTATTTGGTTGCATGTGGAGTTTGTTTGAGTAGGACCGCCGCAACACCAGCGACTTGTGTTTTCAATGTTTTACCGCCAGCACCACCATCCAAGTCCAGGCCACCTCGGCGACGGTTGTGAGTACTTTTATGCCTTCCCCTAGGCTTCATCTTTTTGTCTTTCATTACATTGAGGACACTGCAATATTTAAGCATGGGGGAGTGATCTATACTTGCTAGTCGTCTGAATAAAAAATTGAAAAAGTCAAAAATATGAAAAAAAGAAAAAAAGAAGAAATCCTGGGCTAAGTCGAAAACCTGAAAGGGCGGCTTAGGCAATAAGCAAGTGGCTTGGACCAGTATTAGGCTGGGGTAATAAGAGGTCAAGAGTGATGTGAGTTTTTGTGAGCCCATCTACAGAAAAATGGAGTGGCTTGGTGAAAACCCAAAATGACGCCTTGGCAAAATGAGTGAAAGGAAGAAGAATGATTATTAGGATCCCTCATTTTTCCTAGCGTGGTGACATAAGAAGAGGAGCTATAAGGAGGATTCAGGTAGGTCACTTTGGGAGGTATAAGAAGTTAGATGGAGGCTAGGATTAGATGGTTACTTTCACTCTATGTTGTTCGGGTTAAGCTTGGGGGAAGTACTCTGCTTTCCTTTAAGCTTTTGTGTTGCGTTGATTGTGTTGGTACTTGGAGATTCATGATTAGGTGCAGTTCTTGGTGGAGATAGTTTTGTTGTGCTTCCTGAGACCTTGGGTATTTCATTGGAGGAGTAAGTTTCTATTAGCTTACTCGAGGACGAGCAAGGTTTAAGCATGGGGGAATTTGATATGGTCTACTTTGTAGTGCGTAACTAGGAGCTGTTACTAGTATTTGGGGTGCCATTTATGTGTGTTTAGAAGACAATATATGAGAATGGAGTTTTGGGAGAAGAAGTGTTGATTTGGTGGTTTTGAGTGCTTAAATGAAGACTTAAGGAGATGAAGGCGAAGCCACAAGAGAAGACCGCAAGCAAGAAGTTGAAGATCGCTACAGAAGCATTTCCGCGGGCGCGGAAGGACGAGCCACGATCGCGGATTCACAACAGAGGCAAAGGTTCAACAACGCACAGAACCGCGGGCGCGGAAGACAAGGCACGGTCGCGGAATTACGCCAGAAGCCGCGAGCACTCCAGAGACCAATCTGCGGTCGCGGATCTATTTCCGCGGTCGCGGCTACTGTTCACAGACGCAGAGCCGAGATTTATTTCGTCCGAGTTTTGTTTTACTTTATTCCTTTTTATTTTATTTCGTTAATTTCCTTTTAGAAAGATTTTATTTCTTATCTTTTGAGATTAGGGTTTGCTAGGTTTATACTTTTCATTAGTTAGCAGCCTTTTCATTATGGAAGTCAGAACATTATCGTTCAGTTTTTCCCTTAGAGTTTTTATGCTTTTGAAGACTATGAAGAACTAAACAACCTTTGCTTAGTCCGACGATTGAAGCCTTCGTTTGTATTTGGTTGTGAGATTATAACTCTACTTCCTTTCCTTTGATTATATCAATTCTCTTTGTGCTTCATCCCATTGATTCTTGTTGATTTGACTAGTCTGATCATCTAGTTGATATTAGTAATTGTCTATTGCTAGGGTTTAGATATTTCTAGTTGAAATCCCTTATCTTGTGTAGCAACCACGATTTATAAGAACTAATTGTGAATGTTTATTGTGAAGAGAACTGATTACATGTCGAGTACTGACTAGTTGTTAAGTATTGCATGTATCCTGGTTAATTCATATGCTTATTGCTGCCGTTAGATTGAATCTTGATAGTTTCTTGATTGTTTAATGGTAAGTATTTTCAAGGCTAGTTGACCTGTCTATATACATAAGATCGGGACAAGAATATGCATTGGTAGGAATTGGAGATAATCTAGGATCAACCAATCAAACTGAAGTGTGGATATTTGTCTGGCTAAGTTACTTCTCACCCATTGATTACATCCTTTGCTTTGATTTACTTTGTTACTTGATTACAAACTAAAACCCCCCTTTTGTTACTATTGGCATACAACCTTTGCACTTAGGAAGATTGCTTACCTCCCTGTGGGATCGATCCTTATTTATCCTACTATATTAGTTAGGTTTTTGAGGTTTACTTTGGTAGGCATCACGACTTTAGTCTCATCACTTCTCTTGTAATCTAGTTTTAGTTGACAATCCATTGTAAGTCATTTTTCATTAAATTGGGTATATACCTAACTTTCATATAAAATATAGATGAAGTTGGTCAGTTTATGTTCTTTAGTTAATAGTTTAATTGTAGAACTAGTAGAAAACCATTCATTCTAACCAGGACTCCAATATAGTTTATCTGGAATGTAGTTAATGGGAATTGGTAAATCTATGATATGTTTCACTTGGATCTGTCAACTGGGTCTGGCTATTCAAATCAGGTTCGGTTCATGTTCGATTTGACCCAACGGGTCCGTCCGGTCGGGTTCGGGTCGTATTTGAGTTAAAGTTAACCTAACAGATCCTTTTTTATGATTATTACAAAAAAAGTTATGATTAAATAAAATAATGAACACTAAAGTAATTATTGTTACAAAACTATTTAATAAAATAACGAGTCTGCCGAGTTCGCTGTCAAGTCGGGTTTGGGTCCATAGAATTTGGATTTAGGTCGGGTTCTTCTTGACACAGTGTCTTTTGGGTCAAGTCTCAACCCTAAGAAATTCGGATTAGGTCATTTTTGACATGTCTAGTTTTATTGTCTCTTTGTCTACCACTCTTTTGTAATTCCTCTATGTCCTAAGTTTTTACATTTTTAACGAAATTTCTAAATGAGTATCTGTATTGATATTTTTTAGATTTTTGCTTTGGATGATAGGTTGAATATTCCAATCCAATTATTAGTCCAGAACTTGATCATTTATCCATCACCAACATGTCATTTAAGGCCTTTTTAAAAAGACTCACGAAATTGGCATAGTTTATTTTATTGTCAAAATGTGTCTTTTTCGTTTTTGTATTGAAAGAGGTAATGCTTTTTAAAGCATTTTTCCTTTATAATTTTTAAGTTATTTTTTGTTTTTGTATTGTGAGAGGTCATCCTTTTTCTGAATTTTTTTTTGGATTTGATTCAAAGTTGTTTTTTACATAGCAAATACTAGGCTTTTTGCTACCACTTATTATAAGCTTGTTATGAGAATTGAGATAACTATGTAGTATTACACATTTGAAATTAGTGCTATGGCATGTAATGTTAGTGGACAATTGATATACTTATTGATATGATTAGTAAACAATATAGTCTGGTAAATAAAGGGTATTTAATCGATTAAAATCATGCTTTAATATGCATATAAGTAATTATTGATTGAATAATAAAACATAATAGGGGAATTAATTACACAACTCACTACATCTCGCATCAAACCCCATTCTAATTTGCCCTTGGTTGACTCTTTTGGGCTGCTATATCATGATTTCTCTGATTTTGAGTGCATTATTACGAGATTCTATGCAGAATTATTTATCACCTCCAATCCCTCAGACTTTGAATACATCTTGGCTGGTGTGGAATGTCGAGTCGCATCTGCCATCAACACCCTATTACTTCGCGATATTTTTGGTTGAAGAGGTGTTGAGCTCTCTTTTGCAAATGCATCCTAATAAAGCCCTGTAACCCGACGACATGAATGCACTATTTTTTCAAAAACAAATGGCACATAATTGGCTTAGATTTTATTGCTTTCATCATGTCATGGTGGTGAGGTGATTCCTCTCTTGAGGAAATCAACGGGACTGTGATGTCTCTTATCCTAAAGATCAATTATCCTCTTGTATTTCAGAATATCTCCCTGTTAACGTATGTACAGTAATATATAAGCTTATTTCAAATATCTTGAGCAAGGGGTTTGATAGGATGGAATTGGTCGTTTGTTTGAAAAGCATGATGTTGAAGTTGGAGTTCGTTGATGAGTGGGATTGAAACATCATGAACTGTGTCTCCTATATAACGTATTCTTTCAAAATTAATGGTCGAGTTGTTAGTCATTTTGTTTATTATTGGTACTAAGGGGTTGTCTTCGCTCATCTATGTTGACGTCTCCCAACACCTTCTCCATGGTGTTCAAGTATGCCGTTGTTCACCAAAATCCTCTGACTTACTTTTTGCTGATGATAGTATATTGACTATTGTTTGCAAGATCAACCCTCGAGGAATGCAATCGGATAAACTGAAATTCTCAGTTTTGATGAAAGAGCATCTTGTTAGAAAGTAAATTTGCAAAAGCCTGAAGTGTCCTTCAATAGAAATTTATCAATAACAACCAAGTCCTCTCTTGCTTCAGGTTCTGATATAAAAGTGGTTCTGCTTAAAGCTTCTATAACAGCGTAATGACCAGACTACGTACAAATGTGGCCTGACAAAGTGAATATTGCTCTGAAATTTGAAATCGGCTAACATTTGAAATTTTGTGATATAACAAAGCATTGACCTGACTTCGTATAAATGTGGTCTGACTTCGTACACACGTGGTCTGATAAAGTACTTAATGCTCTGAAGTTTTAAAGTACCTTGTTCATCGCCTATATACATCACCACCAAGCCTTGTTCGACCCTAAGAAAAACACATCTCGATTCATTAAATTCAAAATTTGACCACGCCATCGTCTTTGCCATGCTCAAGCTACTTAAACCCGAATCTTGAATCATTTAAAATCACCTCCGAACGACATCGAATCACCTCCGTATCGGCGCAACGTTTTTTTCTTCCGTGTTCTGATCAAAGTGATCTATACAACAAACTTTAAAAATTGCTACTTGTTTTCACATGTTTACTATTTAATATGTGTTCTAATCTCTACAAGAGAAAATCATTCTTAACTAGGCAGGTTCTGGTATAAAAGTGGTTATGCTTAAGACAAGGAACACACTGTCCCGCCGCTTCTACATCGTTCACTACAAGATTCGAATTTACAGTGTGTTAGCAACTGATTCTGTGTGCTATGTTTCGTCTGTTTTCGATGCTTTTCTAAAAGATTCGAATTGCTAAATCAACCTTCTTATATATTAGACTTTCTTGTACACTCTTCAGTGCCTCGATATAAACGTGGTCTGATAAAATGAATATTGCTCTGACATTTAAAACCGACTAACATTTAAAACTTTATTTTCGGAAATGCTCTGTTATATCACAGAATTTCAAATGTTGTAATTTGTCAGTCCACATTTATATGAATTCAGGTCATATTTATACAAAGTCAGGTCAATGCTCTGTTATATCACATAATTTCAAATGTTACATAACAGAGCATTATGTACTTTGTCAGCCCACATTTATACGAAGTCAGGTCACATGTATATTAAGTCAGGTCAATGGTCTTTTATTTCATAACAAAGCATTGACCTGACTACGAATAATTGTGGCCTGATAAAGTGAATATTGCTCTGAAATTTGAAATTAGCTAACATTTGAAATTTTGTGATATATGATTTAAGATTTTAGGTTTTCCATGCACAAACCGGGCCGATACGGAGGTGATTCGATGTCGTTCGGAGATGATTTCAAATGATTCAAGAGGCGGGTTTAAGTAACTTGAGCATGGCGAAGACGATGGTGTGGTCAAATTTTGAATTTAATGAATCAAAAGGTGTATAATTAAATCACAATTCAAAAGGAATTAGTGCATATTGATAGAACTAAAGTTTGAAGGATATAACAAACTTCACAAAAGGAATGAGTGCATATTGATAGAACTAAAGTGAATATTGCTCTGACATTTAAAATCGGCTAACATTTTAAATTTTGTGATATAACAGAGCATTGACCTGACTTCGTTTAAATGTGGCCTGACTTCGTACACATGCGGTCTGATAAAGTACATAATGTTATGAAGTTTTAAAGTACCTTGTTCATCGTCTATATACAACACCACCAAGCCTTGTTCGACCCCAAGAAAATACCTCTCGATTCATTAAATTCAAAATCTGACCACACCATCGTCTTCGGCATGCTCAAGTTACTTAAACCCGACTCTTGAATCATTTAAAATCACCTCCGAATGACATCGAATCACTTCTGTATCGGCCCGCGTTGTGCATAGAAAACCGGTAACAATGCCACTTTGAAGCTATTTTTCAACGTCGGTGGAAGATCCTAGACTCTGCGACCTATCTTTGGAGAAACCTTACAGCATCACAAACCCAACAACACCGCCCTTGCTACATAGGGTTGTCGTTCGACTAACCAACGAGCTACTTAAAAGAGCTCATTGTGAATCCCTTTGTATATAGTTTGCTTATCACTGAATCTACTCTTTGTAGAACCGGAAATGAATTTGAGGGGTTCTTTTGACCTTATCGCGGAATTTAGTTGCAAAATTTCCAATTTCATGTGAGGTTCAAGTTTCCAATATATGTTGTACTTGTAATAAAACCTGATTTGTGGTTCTTCAGAGTTGTGAATCCCTTTGTATATAGTTTAGCTGTAAACGAAGAACAAATATCGCCTCGTGATTTCAGTTGCCTCCTTTTGCTTGCATGGAGTTTTCTCCAAAATTAATTAGTGTTGTCTAATGTAAATCCTGGAATGCTTCAGCATCCTCCCTGTTTCACACCAATCCTCAAACACAAGTCCTCACTTCGCTCAGATATCATCTTATTTAAGTGCTTAAGAGCATTGGCGGTAAGTGCAACTGCAGGTGCAAGACTCTCAACTAGTGATGCATATACAAGAATTGAGCCACGAAGTCAAAACCCAAGCTTAATTCCTTCATCATTCTTAATTAAACTTACAAGTTTGTTCTCCTCTCTAAATCCATAAATTGAATCCCTAAATTCCTGAATGAAATCCCTAAATCAAATTCCCAAATCCCTAAATTGAAATTGTAAACAAATTTATAGTCCCTAAAATTTGAAATATAGAACGAAGAGGCGTCGGTCGACGTCGTCTGGTTCAGAGGACCACCGGGCTCGAAGGCGGTGGAGGCGAGGTGGCGGACGGGAGCCGAGCAACAAAACTGTGGAGGCAGCGGCGACTCGAGCCGGGTCGAAGGCAGAGGGGAGGCGGGCTCGAAGGTGGGAGGGGAGGCGAGCGACGCGGAGCGGTGGAGGCTGGTCGCCGGAGGAGCACGAAGAACACCAGGACGCGAGTCGAGCATGAAGAAGACACGGAAAAACTATGGAGGCAGCGGCGACTCGAGACGGATCGAAGGCAGAGGGGAGGCGTGCTCGAAGGCGGGAGGTGTTGAGGATGCTCCGAGAAGCCTCTGCTTTTGATGCCGATGCTGCCACCATTGGAGCTGAGGGGAAGGTGAGGGGTATATGTGGGGGAGAAGACTAAACCCTATTATCAAATGTTAAGAAGTAATTAGCAGTTATTAAAAGTAGAGTTTTTATCAAAAGAAAAGATAAAAACAAATATGAATTTATTTTTTCCTAAAAATAAAGTTATGCAACTTTATGGCATTTTTGATATTCTTTTTCAAAAGGTGATATTTCTGCAAATAGGCTATTGAAATCTGATACTTTTTGCCATTCGGTCTATTCAAAATTCTCGTCTTAGAGATGAAATATATGCTATGGTTGCCAGGTTTTGGTGGGATGAGACTAATCAGTCACAGAATATTCAGTGACATGCTTCGGATACGCTTTGTCTCCCCAAGAAAATGGGAGGTATGGGCTTCCGAGACTTGTGGGGTCTCAACCAGGCCCTCCTTCCGGCCAATTTTGGCGCGTACTATAGCGATCGAGATCCCTACTTTTCAAGGTTTAAGCTCCGCCACTGTCATTTCCTAGACTCATATATGGGCGGATTATCTAGCTATACATGGAGAAGCATTTGAGGATATAAATATTTTTTATGTAATGGTCTTGGCTGGCAGAATGTAACTAGAGCATCGATCAAAGTTTAGAGCAATTGTTGGATTCCTGGTGAAATTAAGGAATCATTTCTAACCACAAATACGACAAAACTCGAATCCTTCACTTACAGTTTCAAATCTCATTTTGGAGTCCCACATGTTGAAGTATGATCCAAATTCTCAGTTAGAAGTGCAAAATGATCGTTGGAAGCAGTAAAAGTTTGTTGCTTGTTTGTTGCTATTATTCAGCTTATTAGTATTAGTTAATTGCTTAAGTTAATTTCAGTATTTTGTCCACTATCTTAGGCACTTGTTAGTCGTGAGTAGTGGGTTCAGTTAAGCCTTGTTTAGTTCAATTTATAAGCCTTGTAACTCGTCATTATGATTAAGTAAGAAGCATTTGCAGAACACTTCTTCTTCTCTCAGTTTTCCTTCTCTCTTTTGTGTGTGTTCATCGGTTCTGTTTTCTGTTTTAACTCCAACACCACATGAGGAAGATTGCTCTCATATTCTCTATTTTCCATCCAGATGATACAAAGCCCATAATAAATATCCCTTTAATCATTCACAACTATTTTAATTAGCAGTTTGAGTGGCCAATCTAATAGGGTTTTGATACTGTTAAGAGCGCCTATTGGCTTGGCAAGAGTGTAGTTCACCAACTGAACGTTTCTAACAATGATATGTACGTGGTCGCTAATTTGGAAGCTCAAGCAGCCTCCTAAACTATCTTAGTTTGCGTAGCGACTATATTCAGTCCCTTTAAGTGTAAAATTTGCCTTATATCATCGTCGAATTGTTGACTCCCCAACTTTCATCCGTTTTTCCTCAGTGAACGAAGCCCAAATGTTGGCTTTTATTATTGCATTGCTGCTTATGTTACATAGGAAGGATCCTCAATAATTCCATGATCTCAGGTATTTTGGGTTTCCTAATTTTGAACTTGATTTGCTCGGTATTTCAGACCCATGCATGGCTCCTCTGTTGTAATTGAATTTTTCAAAACTTGTGGATTACTTGGACTATTAGAAATAAGTCGGTATTCTCTACTTAAACATTCAACCCGGTGATTATTTGAGAGGGATTTCGAAACCCTGTTCGTGATATTTGTCAAAAATCACAACTACATAGTTATCCATTCCTATCGTCGTCCGTTGGACCGGCTAGTTGGAGCCCCCTACTCCGGGTTTCATCAAACTAAACTTTGACTCAATTCGTTCTTTTTTATTATGACACAATGGGTTTTGGTGTGGCTATTCGAAATTCATCGGGGAATTTGTTGGCTATTTCATCTTCTCATTTCTCGGGTCGTTGGGATGTTCAATGTGTGGAGGCAATGACCATTGTTCATGGACTGCATCTTGTCTCATCCATGCTCTTTACTAATTTGGTGGTTGAATCTGATAATCTAGTCCTTGTTAAGTAGCTTTAGCATCCTAGTCCATCCTTCTCCTATATTGACATTCTCATGATATTAGTTGATTGTCCTATTTATTTTCATCTTGTTCTTTTGCTCATGTTGGATGGGGTGGACATTGTGTTTCCCACTTAACAGCTAGGCTTACACTATTAATATTCCTAATGTTGTAATCATTGTTAATTTTCAACAAGGTTTTTCAGACCTGGTGACACTTGATAAACTTAGTAGAATAAAATGTTATTCTATTAATTAACTCATACTAATTTACAAACACGTCACCGATATTGCAATTAAATGGTTGAAAAATTATAACTTGCTTCATCCATAAGTCTAGTTTAACATGTATTGTGGTATATTGTAGGTACATAGTCTTATCAGTTACCGTTTATATATTAATTAAAAGCTCAAGAAATAGATTTTATTATTAGAGTAGGGTTCTGATGTGATCACTCTCATGCTCAATCAAGAAGACCACAAAAACACACCCGCCTCACCAAGCAACGCGATTTTACACTGCGCAACATGCGCCCATGCACTCCTCCTCATGACTCCTTTGAATTGGTTCCTAGGGTCGAGACACCTCCTCTAGAATCACTTACGCCATTGCCAACACATGCCGCGCCGACGCCTCTAGTCGCTCGAAGCCAAGTGCGCGCAACCGCTAGGGTTTTTCCAACCATGCACGATGTTGAGCCATCTCCTGGTGCCTGAGCCAAGGCTCGCCAACTAGCCTCAAACTTACAAAAAGGCCATATTAATCAAGGAGTACCGAGCACTTTTGAGTTTGGTGCGGTGATGGTGATCCACGCACAACCGAACTCGCCATAACATTACACCTCTTCATTCACCATGGGCGCAACTGAGATTCCCTCGTACGATTCCACTCAAATTTAATGGTGATGTGTTACACGGACTCTTCTACATAATATACTAACCTAAGGTCACTCATGTGCATGTGAATGGTTGCAAGCCATTTTCAATGCAGCTAGTTAAAGGGTTGTTTTCCTTGCATTTTCGTAGCTATAAAATCTGGTTCTTATGCCATTGTGTTAGGAAATGGAACTCTGGAACCTCAGTTTTCATGAGAGTTCCTTTTCTCAGTTTCTCTACTTTTGAAGATGACAAATACTTTGATACTAATGTTTTATCTCAAAGAAGTGCTTAAAGGAACCACATGACAATTATTGAAATCATGAAAGCCAAACAAGACAAAGAAGGATAGCGAAGCAAGAAGCTTGCGCTGATAGGAACCGGAGTTCGCCAGCAAGGGAACTCAGTGGAAGTGAAGCGAGGAAGCGCTCACAAGGGAACACGTATAAAAGAAGTCTATTGAAGAAGTATAGGCTTGAGAAGAGTGGCGAATCCACAAGGGAGCTAACGCATGGGAACCTCATCACTACTGGTAGGAACCAGAGTAGGTGAGATGTGTCAGCAGAAATCCTGGAGCCGCAGAGATAAGCGGAAAGCAACTGTCCCATCATCGTTGGACTGACAAAAACGGCTATTAACTACCCATGTTGTTTCCTAGCTCATTAAGGAAGTTGTCTTGCACACATAAACATCTATGACAACCTAGTTGACGGGATTTGTGGATCACCGTTAGATTGAGCTTCTAGTTCGGTCCGATGGGAACTGGAAGCGAACCAGCCTTTAAAGTATAAAAGGCGACTGTGCTTCATTGACAACTTCAAGCACAACTACAAAAATCACACTCCATAGCAAACATCAAAGTGTGAAGCTCTCAAACAAGATCATAAAAGTAAACTGAGATCAAGAGGAACCAGTCAAGGAACCTGAGAGCTGCGTGCTAGTTTCTGTGACTGTAAGTAGGTTAGTTCCTTGGTGCTAAGGATTGCTTCTTGGATTGATTATAATTTGTGTTAAGTTATCTAGGATTGCCTAACTGTGTGTAAGGCAAAGAAACTGTGTGTTTGTTCCTAGGATAAGTTGTAACCAAAGAGATAAGAAATCAAGAAGTAGACCTTGAAATCCTTTCGAAAGAAAGGTAGTGGTTTTTATCCTAGATTGCTAGTTGACAATCGAAGGTTTCCACTATAAGGAACTTGTTCATTTATTTGATTGTTTATTTCCGCTGCGAAGGGAACTGTAATATGTATTCTCAGTTCCCTTGTTATTAATCTAACAATCACGATACTACAATTGGTATCAGAGCAGGAAAAGCTCTAGATCTTTTTTAAGTTTGCAGATCATGTCTCAGCCAAGCAAGTTTGAGCTCAGAATCTCTACCAACAAGCCACATCTCCGAAAGAAGGGAGAAGAACATGGTGGGCCAAGTGCATGGAAAGCCACATAAAGACCAATGACTACCAATGTTGGAGGATAGTCGAGAATGGAGATGGCTATGTCGATCTCAACCAAAAGGAAGAAGATTGGAAACCTGAGCATTATGTCATCATGGAGAAAAATGCCAAGGCTAGACAGTTCATTCTCAATGGACTGGATAGAGAAGATATGGACAAAGTCATAGGAATCAAGACGGCAAAAGAGATGTGGCAAGCACTCAAGGACATGCATGAAGGAAGTGAGGAGCTGAAGCAAAGCCGAAAATTTGCTTTAGAAGGAGAATACCACACATTCAAAATGATGGGAACTGAAACCATCTCTGAGTATTACTCTCGCTTCAATAGGCTCATTGGAAAGTTAACAGCGACTGAGGTCACCCTTGATGAAGTCTCCAAATCACTGGTGGTCATCAATGGACTTAACTCCAATTTCACCCTCATCAAAGGAATCATGAAGAACACCCCAGGTATCCAATCTCTTCCCTTAACTTAAATCATAGGGAAACTGGAGGTTGAAGAAGGAGAACACACCAAAGCTAATGCCGACAAGAAACTGGAGAAAAGAATTGCCCTCAAGATCTCCAAAGCCTTCTCAAGGCTTGAGATGGAGCAGGAGAACTCAGACCTAGAAGAAGAGGAGGACGAACTTACAGCTCTCTTCACGAAAAACATCAAAAAATTCTTCGTGAAGGGAAGGTTCCAAAAAGGCAGTTCCTCTAACAATGGTCCAAGGAGAGATCTCAAGGATGTCTCTTGCTATGAGTGCAAAGAAAAGGGGCATTACGCTAAGAGTTGTCCCAACAAAGAAGACTCCAAAGAAGATGAAAGACCTCAAAGGAAGAAGGCTCTTGTGGCATCATGGGGCGAAGACTCAGATGAAGAATTGGATCTGAGTGGTTTCTATGGAGGAAGATGTCTCATGGCAAAAGGAGACTCAAGCGACTCAGAAGAACTTGAGGTAACTTCTGATGACTTCTTAAGAACTCTAGCTGATTGTGATAAGAAACAACTTCTAAAAATCATAAAGAAACTAGGAAAGGAAACGAGTTCCCTTCAACAAAAACTTGATGATTATGAAGAAGAGATCGTTTGCTTAACTACTGAGAACTCTGTGTGGAGTAAGAAACTTAATGAAACTGAGAAAGATCTAGCTGAAACTCACTCCAAACTCATGAAACTTAGGAATGTGCATGACAGTTCCCTTAAAACTTGCCAATCTTGTAGTGAGTCTAAGATAGAATCGGTTACAGTTCCTATGCATGATAACCTATTTGGAAATGATTTGCTTCAATCTATAATTGATAGGTTAGATACTCTCACTGATTCTATAAATGAAAAAACGATCAATCAAACTGTCTTTGTGAAACAACGTCATGGAGTTGGATACATTGACAACAAGTTGAATGATGATGCTGAAAATGAAAAGGTTAGACGTGAACTCGTTGAGATGAATGAGAACCTCAGTACTTCTCTTGCGACTTCTCGAGATAGGAATCAGTTCCTATTAGAGAAGATCATGGTTCTTGAGAACAAGGCTGAGGTTGCCAAGCGTCTCAAAGAAAGTTCCAAAAGTCCTGAAAGGGAACCTAAGGGAAAGGAGAAAGTATCTCCTGAAGATAAGTGGTTCACTAACTCTTTTGCTCATAAAAGGTATGTGGACATGGCTCATAGTAAGGTTAGAAATAATGTTGATTTCAATAAAAGAAAAAATGAAAAATCTTTTAGGCCAGGAAAGGGAAAATATGGACATGTTGTGTACAATCGTTTGTGTTTCTATTGTGGTATGAATGGTCATTACAACACTGAGTGTCCTAAGAAAAGGAACTATGATAATGAGAAAAATGCATATTACCATGAGAGGAATCAGTTCACTTGTCATTCACAGACTCAAAATGATAAATCACATGCTAATCTTCCTAGTAAAGCCAAGCTTCACTGGGTTCAGAAATCTTAGTTCCCTTGTGTGCAGAAAGAAGAGAGGCAACCTCGATTATGGTACATTGATAGTGGGTGCTCATGCCATATGACCGGAAGAAGAAATCAAATGACCTCTCTTCAACCCATCCAAGGAGGGAACATCTCTTTTGGAGACAAAAGCAAAGGGAAAATCTGTGGAATAGGAACTGTGAAACTTAATGACCACATTAAGGTAAATAAAGTCCACCTTGTTGATAATCTTGCTTTTGATCTAATTAGTGTGTCACAGCTGTGTGATCAAGGAGACAATAAAGTTAGATTCAAATCAAATGAATGCACCGTCCTTGACTCCTCGGGACAAATCATCTTAAAAGGTAAAAGGCTCAACAATGTGTATGTTGTTGACCCATCCTTCGTTCCCAGAGAGAAACTCTGTCTTTCAACTGTAAATGATCAAACGGACTTGTGGCATCAACGCCTTGGTCATGCTAGCACCAAATTGATCCAAAAGCTACACTCAAAGGAACTAGTCAGGGGCCTCCCAAAGCTAAGTGGAAAATCTGATGAACCATGCTCAAACTGTGTAAGAGGGAAACAAGCTCGGAGTTCCTTTAAATCCAAAAATATGGTAAGCTCCTCAAGGCCCCTTGAACTCATTCACATGGACCTTTGTGGACCCATGAGAGTTCAAAGCCTAGGAGGAAACATGTATATCTTTGTTCTCGTCGATGACTTCTCTCGTTTTACTTGGACAATATTCATAAAATCTAAAAGTGAAGTCATTGGACGTTTTAAGGATCTGGTTCCCATGTTTGAAAAATCTCTCGATTGTCCCATCAATTCTATTCGTTCTGACCATGGTACTGAGTTCAAAAATGGAGAATTTCTAACCTTTTGCAGTGAGCATGGCATTGATCACAACTTCTCTGCACCATACACTCCTTAACAAAATGGAGTAGTGGAAATGAAGAATAGAACCTTAGAAGACATGGCTCGAACTATGCTCATCTCAAGTGGACTCTCCCAATCATTCTGGGCTGAGGCAACCAACACAGCCTGCTACATCATCAATCGAGCTATGCTTTGCCCAATCACAGAGAAGACACCCTATGAACTTCTAAGAGGAAGAGTTCCCAACATTTCACATCTTAGGGTGTTCGGATGCAAATGCTTTGTGCATAACAATGGGAAAGATAATCTTGGCAAATTCGACCCAAGGAGTGATGAAGGGATCTTCATTGGATATGCCTCAAGCAGCAAGGCATACAAGGTCTTCAACAAAAGGACTAAAAAGGTAGAAGAAAGTGTTCATGTTGTTTTTAATGAGAAATCACTTGGTAGAAATATGCAGAACACCTCCAGCCCCTTTGAAGATCCATTTCCCAAGCCTCCTCAAGAAGATCCAGATGAAGACATCACACCACCCAGTTCCTACCCTGCTGCACAAAATCCTCCACCAGTTCCCATGGATAATCAACAACAATCCATTTCTGGGAACCATGAGCATGAAGACAATACTTGTGGAGAAATAAATGATTCATCCTCTCACATGTTCTTAAATGGAGAAGGTGATCCCAACATAGAAGTTGAAAATGGAGAATTTCTAACCTTGAACTCATTCACATGGACCTTTGTGGACCCATGAGAGTTCAAAGCCTAGGAGGAAACATGTATATCTTTGTTCTCGTCGATGACTTCTCTCGTTTTACTTGGACAATATTCATAAAATCTAAAAGTGAAGTCATTGGACGTTTTAAGGATCTGGTTCCCATGTTAGAAAAATCTCTCGATTGTCCCATCAATTCTATTCGTTCTGACCATGGTACTGAGTTCGAAAATGGAGAATTTCTAACCTTTTGCAGTGAGCATGGCATTGATCACAACTTCTCTGCACCATACACTCCTTAACAAAATGGAGTAGTGGAAAGGAAGAATAGAACCTTAGAAGACATGGCTCGAACTATGCTCATCTCAAGTGGACTCTCTCAATCATTCTGGGCTGAGGCAACCAACACAGCCTGCTACATCATCAATCGAGCTATGCTTCGCCCAATCACAGAGAAGACACCCTATGAACTTCTAAGAGAAAGAGTTCCCAACATTTCACATCTTAGGGTGTTCGGATGCAAATGCTTTGTGCATAACAATGAGAAATATAATCTTGGCAAATTCGATCCAAGGAGTGATGAAGGGATCTTCATTGGATATGCCTCAAGCAGCAAGGCATACAAGGTCTTCAACAAAAGGACTAAAAAGGTAGAAGAAAGTGTTCATGTTGTTTTTAATGAGAAATCACTTGGTAGAAATATGCAGAACACCTCCAGCCCCTTTGAAGATCCATTTCCCAAGCCTCCTCAAGAAGATCCAGATGAAGACATCACACCACCCAGTTCCTACCCTGCTGCACAAAATCCTCCACCAGTTCCCATGGATAATCAACAACAATCCATTTCTGGGAACCATGAGCATGAAGACAATACTTGTGGAGAAATAAATGATTCATCCTCTCACATGTTCTTAAATGGAGAAGGTGATCCCAACATAGAAGTTGAAGCTGAATGTTCAAATCAAGATGCATCCACATCAAATGATCTAGTTCCCAATAGAGAAAGAAGAACCATCAAGCCTCCAGTCAGGTTCGATGATCTAACCTTTTATGCTTTCAATGCTTTCTTATCTGTTGTGGAACCAAAGAATATAGGTGAAGCACTGAAGGATGTAGATTGGATCCAAGCCATGCAAGAAGAACTTCATCAGTTTGAAAGGAACAAAGTCTGGCATCTAGTTCCCTGCCCCAAGGATAAGCATATCATAGAAACTAGATGGGTCTTCAGAAACAAGCTCGATGATTCAGGAGCTGTAATAAGGAACAAAGCAAGGCTTGTTGCTCAAGGATACAATCAACAAGAAGGAATCGACTATGATGAAACCTATGCTCCGGTGGCAAGGATTGAAGCAATAAGGTTATTGATTGCCTTCGCATCACACAAGGGGTTCAAGCTATTCCAAATGGATGTCAAGACCGCCTTCCTCAATGGCATTCTTCAAGAGGAAGTCTATGTCAAGCAACCACCCGGTTTTGAAGATAGTGATCATCCAGACCATGTCTATTTCCTAGACAAAGCATTGTATGGTCTCAAGCAAGCCCCTAGAGCTTGGTATGATCGTCTTGACCAGTTCCTACTCTCCAATGGTTATAGGCGTGGCATCATTGACAAGACTCTCTTCATTCTAGAAGAAGAAGGTAACATTTTAGTGGTTCAAATCTATGTTGATGATATCATTTTTGGTTCCACTAACATGTCCCTTGTAGAGAAGTTCAAAGACTTGATGAGTAGTGAATTTGAAATGAGTCTAATAGGGGAACTCACTTTCTTCCTCGGATTGTAAATAACCCAAAAGAAAGATGGCATACAAATTCACCAACAAAAGTATGTCAGAGAACTGTTGAAAAAGTTCAAAATGGAGTCTTGCAAACCTCTCTGAACTCCTATCTCTACAATCGCCCATTTGGACAAAGATCACTCAAGTCCTCTTGTGGAAGAAAAGCTCTATAGAGGTATGATAGGTTCCCTCATGTATCTAACAGCTAGTCGTCCAAACATTGTGTTTGCTGTTTGCTTGTGTGCTAGGTTTCAATCATGTCCAAGAGAAACACACCTAGCTGCTGTGAAAATGATATTCCGATATCTCAAGGGAACTGACTCACTCTGCATTTGGTACCCCAAAGAGTGTCCCTTTGAGCTGATGGGTTTCACTGATGCTGATTATGCTGGATACTTGGTGGATAGAAAGAGTACTTCTGGAATGACACAACTCCTAGGCCCTTGCCTTGTGTCATGGGACTCAAAGAAACAAATCTCAGTCTCCCTCTCCACCACAGAATCTGAGTACATTGCAGCCGCCTCTTGTTGTTCCCAACTCTTATGGCTAAAGCAACAACTCACGGATTTCGGTATGTCTTATGGTCTTCTTACTATTCTTTGTGATAACACCAGTGCTATAAACATTTCTAAGAATCCTGTGCATCATACTAGGACCAAACACATAGATATAAGGCATCACTTCCTTAGAGATCATGTTGAGAAAGGGAACATCATTATGGAATTCTGTAGGACTGAAGATCAGATTACAGATATATTCACCAAAGCTTTGAACAGAGTTCCCTTCGAGAACCTTAGATTAGAACTGGGAATGATTCCTATAAACTAGCAGTTCCTTTAGTTTAAAGTTACTCTACAGTTCCCTTGATTGACTAGTTTAGATCATTTTGCTTATTTGTGTCTTGGAATCATTGTGTTATATCTTTTGCAATAGACCATCATATCCATAATGGTTACTCAAAAGGCTTTGATAAATCTTTCTAGTTTTTCTCCTTGAATGTTTCTTTTTCATTGAAATTCAATCATTGTCCAAGTTTCCTTGTTGGCCCAAAAGTCACAATCTGATCATATTCTAACCCGATGATACAAGCCGAAATGATGATTGTGTACTATGACCCTCCCTTACCTCATTGCATAATCTAGTTCCATATGATCCATCTCTCAACCCTCTCTGGGAATTAGAATGCGATGTGATAAATGGCCCTCCCTGATTTCTTTTATGGGAACGTCCTTTCATGTCTTGTGTCTTAAATCCCTACACTAGAAGTTCCCATATATCTCTCTAGCACAATGAAGAAATCGCCAGAAAGGAACTAGGAAAGGCAGTACTCCCAAACGGCTAGTAGAAACTCGCTTCGGAATCTGGTTCCCAAGCAAGAGCATAGAGCCTCAGTCCTCATCACGGATGCCATCCTCATGGAAAAGATTCTGTCTGGGGAACAAGTTGATCTGCCTAAGCTGGTGTTAGCCCACATGCAATTTTGTCAGTCCAATGACTCCCATGCTTTGCCCTTTCCTAAAAAAAATAAAAAATGGAGGCTGTAATTGGAGGAGCTCAGGCAGTTGGGTTGAAGGATACGTCTAAGACGGCTACAGGCCAAGGATGAGGGAACTGAGGAAAAGAATGATACTAAAGAAGAAGAGGAAACTACAGAGCGACATGAATGATTTTCCTAGTTCTCAGTGCTGTAACAACACATTGTGCTAGTAGTTCCCTAGGATTCCACCTTCCTCTCCTATCCTTTCTTTTGATTGTTTCAAGTTGATTGTGATCTTTGTTTGTCTTTCTTCTATGCATCTGTGAACAATGTGTTGGTTTTCATGATTAAATGAACAGTTCCGGGAGTTTTTCTAATGCATTATTTGTCTTAGCCTAAGTTTCTATTATGGTGACTTTCATGGGTTTAAAGCTATTGTTTATTTCACATTGATATCCTACACTTGATAAGTTAATTGATCTTTTCGATGATGTCAAAAGGGGGAAGAATGTATAGGAACCTTGAACTCTTGGAACTATAGGACTTATAGGAAATCTGAACTCGTTCTCTTTCTGAGGGGGAACTCGAATAACTTAGTTCCTTTGCTTAGGGGGAATTTGCAACTATTGAATGTTCTCTCATTATTTCATAAAGTTGTAAATCTCTTAGCTCAACTGTTCTCTGAATTTCATGTCCTTATTTTCTTGTCAGGTTCCTTATATTTGTCATCATCAAAAGGGGGAAATTTTTAGGAAATGGAACTCTGGAACCTCAGTTCCCATGAGAATTCTTTTCCTCAGTTTCTCTACTTTTGAAGATGACAAATACTTTGATACTAATGTTTTATCTCAAAGATGTACTTAAAGGAACCACATGACAGTTATTGAAACCATGAAAGTCAAACAAGACAAAGAAGGATAGCGAAGCAAGAAGCTTGCGCTGATAGGAACCGGAGTTCGCCAGCAAGGGAACTCAGTGGAAGTGAAGTGAGGAAGCGCTCACAAGGGAACACGTATAAAAGAAGTCTATTGAAGAAGTATAGGCTTGAGAAGAGTGGCGAATCCACAAGGGAGCTAGCGCATGGGAACCTCATCACTGCTGGTAAGAACCAGAGTAGGTGAGATGTGTCAGCAGAAATCCTGGAGCCGCAGAGATAAGCGGAAAGCAACTGTCCCATCATCGTTGGACTGACACAAATGGCTATTAACTACCCATGTTGTTTCCTAGCTCATTAAGGAAGTTGTCTTGCACACATAAACATCTATGACAACCTAGTTGACGGGATTTGTGGATCACCGTTAGATTGAGCTTCTAGTTCGGTCCGATGGGAACTGGAAGCGAACCAGTCTTTGAAGTATAAAAGGCGATTGTGCTTCATTGACAACTTCAAGCACAACTACAAGAATCAAACTCCATAGCAAACATCAAAGTGTGAAGCTCTCAAACAAGATCATAAAAGCAAACTGAGATCAAGAGGAACCAGTCAAGGAACCTGAGAGCTCCGTGCTAGTTCTTGTGACTGTAAGTGGGTTAGTTCCTTGGTGCTAAGTATTGCTTCTTGGATTGATTATAATTTGTGTTAAGTTATCTAGGATTGCCTAACTGTGTGTAAGGCAAAGAAACTGTGTGTTTGTTCCTAGGATAAGTTGTAACCAAAGAGATAAGAAATCAAGAAGTAGACCTTGAAATCCTTTCGAAAGAAAGGTAGTGGTTTTTATCCTAGATTGCTAGTTGGCAATCGAAGGTTTCCACTATAAGAAACTTGTTCATTTATTTGATTGTTTATTTCCGCTGCGAAGGGAACTGTAATCTGTATTCTCAGTTTCCTTGTTATTAATCTAACAATCATGATCCTACACATTGTTTAGGTAGCTCAATGACAAATCAAAACATGATATCCTTTGTATTTCAAATTGGAGAGATTCCAATAAAATTCAAGTCTCTGTGAGTTCATCGAAGCAATATTGTCACTTTGATTCATGGTGTGTTTATCCTCAACCAAAGCAACATCTTGTTCAAGCTAAATGGGTGTGTTTATCCCTTGAAACCTTGATCACTCCCCCCTCCCCAAAAAAAATTCCATAAAGGAACCTTCAACAACTGATTTCAACACAATCCTCTAAATTCAGTCCAAAAATCTGCCCGATAGAGGATCTATTTCAAGTCTGATTCAAGCACAACTTGGTAGGAGACTTCACCTCGATACCTAGTCCAATTCGAGGCTAGGAATACATCAAGTGGTATCAGTGCTTCCTTCAAGGTAAGTTCTTAAAACCATCAACTTGTGATTGTGACAAAAAAGATTCAGTTTGTTGTGCTAGAAATTTTTCTTGTCGAATTGATTTTCTTGAATTCTGGACTTTGCTTTGTTCTTCTTGTTTGAGTGTTGATCTTTATTGATTTCTCAAGGTTGAAGACAAGATTTTGTGTATTTGAAACTGCAAATAAATTCCACAAAAAATTCCCAAGAAACTCCAAGGGTAAGCTGAATTAACTAGCTTTAATCTTACAACCTTTTGAATTTCCACCTTAAAACTCGATCCCTCCTTGCTGAATATTTTTGCACCTTCTGTATTTATTTCATACTAATATATGATTAATATATATTTAAATCAAGTTTCAACTAAGGTTGAAATTCTGGAAAATTGCTAAACAAAATTCTTGCACGGATTTGAGTGTTCCTACTAGAACTTGTAATTCTTGTTTTTCTTATCTTTTTTTGGCCGTAAAAAAAAAACCGGACTCAACAAGAAAAAGAAATTGAACTTAAAAAAGTTAGAACTCGGCAAAAAAATAAAGAAAAAGAAGGCGAGCTTAGGGTTCAACAAGAAAAAGAAGTCGAGCTAAGGTCTTTCTTGTGTTGTCTTTACTAATCTGAAATGTTTTCAAATTACCACGACTTAGTGAGCTTTGAATTGATTCTATACAAGACTTAGATTGCATGATTAAATTGGTCTTGGTGTAACTTTTCTTTTCTGAATATACCTTGTCCAAGTAGAGCACTTCAATTCTATTTTTTTTTAATCAAGAAGCTTGTCTTTAGTCTTGCCTTGATTGAAGTGAGTTGCCCTTGTGTTGAACTAATCCGATTGTGTGAAGCTATTGGTTTAAGTAACCTTTGTGCACATCTTGACCTCAAAAATTTGTGGCTCTTTTCCTTAACCTAAGGTGCTATTTTTTGCTTTGAACTTACACTAACCTCACATGGATTCTTGGTTTTGTGAGTTTTCCTTGTTTTTCTTTCTTGCTTGCTTTAGCTCTTTCTAGTTGAAATATTATGCAAGATGAAAAACGAAAGAAAGTCATGACTAGTCCAAGGACCGATGATAGGCCAGCCTACCTTCGCCGAGATGCGACAATTGTGTCGCTGAATCCATGAAAAAAGAAGGGAGGAGGGACTTGCAAGTGCAAGGGACGTTTGTGAACAAACTCGCTTGATCTCTTGAGAGCCTTGTACGAGAGGCTTGACTAACGCCTCAGAGATAACCGAGTCCAAGGAGCTTATGATGACCATTAAGGCTCCATGCATGGCAACGACTTTCTCGAGCCCTACCAAGACGCCAACCCCTCAAATGACCCCGACATGTTCCTATGGCACCACAAGATCAACGTGAGAGAACCAAGTATAGGGGAGCACCAACAAGAGCTCCCACCTATGACAACAGAGGCTACCCTTATGATGATCAAGAGAGGCTTCAATGGAGGGAGCACCACCATGGTGTCAAGCTCACCATTCAACCATTCATGGTCACCTTCAACGTCAAAGCTTACTTGGATTGGGAGTCCAAAACTAAATCCATATTTGACTACTATTGTTGCACTAGCGCTGAACGAGTAGCCATTGCTTCCATCCACTTCACCGACTTTGCATATGCTTGGTGGAAAGAGTATAAAGAAGAACGTGCTTACAATGGTCACCCCGCCATCACTACGTGGGACTAACTCAAAGAAGCCCTCAAATTCAGGTTTGTGTCAGAGGATTATGATGATCATATATAAGTCAAATTGGAGAGGTTCAAGCCAGGCACAAGGACACCCGAAGATTTTTTCAACGAACTTAAGCAACTCATTTTTAGATCGGATGTACACTTTCCCGAACGCTAAGTTATTTCTAAAATTGTTGGTGGATTAAATATTGATATTGACTCACATGTGGAAATGCAACGTTTTGTTCTAGGTACACAAATTGAAGAAGTGCTTCACTACACCAATCAAGTGCACCATAACTTGCAAAGGCATAAGGCATGAAGCACTACATGACCTTGGGGTTCCAATCACTCAGTTGGCTCCTCTTCTCAAACTCTTAAACATCTTTTGCCAAAAAGTGATCAACAAAAGCCTCTACGAAGGATATGTGATTCGAAAAACCGCATCGCCAAAGAAGAACGGGGTATCAAGTCAATTTCATACTTTTCGGATCTTCAGACAACCTTTCAGTATTTTTGGCTCGTTTGGATGTTGTGCACATCAGATTCAATCACATCAAGTATCGCCGGAAAGCTCTATCAAAGACCTACAACTTTCGTGTTTGACAATTTTCCAGAATTTGCCTCGATGATGACTCAAATCGACCGTCTTGCCCTCAACACCAGCTTTGACGAGAATTGAATTTGTAAATCAAAGGTTGTTGATGCATGCACCCATGCCAAGTGTCTTCTTCACATTGAATGGATGGATTCCATCAAGAGATATCATTCAAAGGATCCATCCCATAAGTCACACTCCAAATTACTCTTGGCCATGTGAAAAGTTTTTGCGTTGCTTCTAAATTTCCTATATAAAGCTAGTCTTGCTTGTTGTTTAGAAAAATTGAGAAGTATTTTTGGAAAACGTTTGAGTGATTCAAACTGATTAGGATTGATTCCTTTTCTTCGGTTGGTGGGCGTATCCAACCCCGTTCTTATGGATTCAAGAACCTAGGGTCAATTTCTTTTGGGTCGATTAATCCCAACTGATTTCGATTCTCTTTCAAACACTTTTGGTGTGTTTATCTAGGAGTGATTAATTGCCTATCCATTCTTTTGAGTTTATCAAGAACAACCAAGTCAATTCCTTTGGTGTGTTCATCCTTAGGCGTTGATTTGTCTTTTGAGTTTTTTGGTACGTTTATCCAATTAAGCGTCGATTGTCTATCTTGTTCGAGTTCTTCAATAAAATCAGATTCTGTTTCACTTTGTCATCTTTTCAATTCGGCCAAAAGAATACAAAGATGAGAATTTGGGGAGACTACATCTAAGAAGGACTTCTTAGACACCAACGCGAGAAAACAATGATCCAATTGTCATCATTTGGTATTAGAGCCATAGTCAAAGAAAGAGCCTCATGGTTATAGAACCACGCAGATTCGAGGATGAATCTTTTCAAAGGAGAAGAGGATGATGTTATCCGAGAAACCGCATCGCCAAAGAAGAATGAGGTATCAAGTCACTTTCATACTTCTCAGATCTTCAGAAAACCATTCAGTATTTTGGCTCGTTTGGAGGTTGTACACATCGGATTCAATCACATCAAGTATCTTCAGAAATCTCTATCAAATACCTATAACTTTTGTGTTTGACACGTTTCTAGAATCTGACTCGATGATGACTCAAATCGAATGTCTTGCCCTCATCACCAACTTTGACGGGAATTGAATTTGTAACTCAAAGGTTGTTGACGCATGCACCCATGCCAAGGATCTTCTTCACATTGAATGGAGGGCTTCCATCAAGAGATATCATTCAAGGGATCCATCCCATAAGTCACACTCCTAATTACTCTTGTCCATGTGAAGAGTTTTTGCTTTGCTTCTAAATTTCCTATATAAAGCTAGTCTTGCTTGTTGTTTAGAAAGATTGAGCTAAGTATTTTTGGAAAACGTTTAAGTGTTTCAAACAGATTAAGAGTGATTCCTTTTTTTCGGTTGGTAGGCATATCCAAACTCGTTCTTGTGGATTCAAGAACCTAGGATCGATTTCTTTTGGGTGGGTTTATCCCAAGTGATTTTGATTCTATTTCAATCACTTTTGGTGCGTTTATCTAGGAGTGATTGATTGCATATCCGTTCTTGTGAGTTTATCAAGAACAACCAAGTCAATTTTTTTTTTGTGTTCATCCTTAGCATTGATTTGTCTTTTGAGTCCTTTTTGGTGTGTTTATCCAATTGAGCGTCGATTGTCTATCTTATTCGAGTTCTTTAATGAAAACAGATTGTGTTTCACTTTGTCAACTTTTAAAATTTGGCCAAAAGAATACAAAGATGAGAATTTGGGGAGACTACATCTAAGAAGGACTTCTTCAACACCGACGCGAGAAAACAACAATCTGATTGTCATCACAAGGCGTGAAGGTCCTCCACCAAATCAGTTCCCAAGAAAGAAGACAACTCGTGCACAAGAGATGTCAAGTGTTACAAATGCATGCAAAGGGGCCATTATGCTCATGATTTCCCTACCAAGAGGAAAGTGCTTCTCAATGAGAAAGGTGAATACGAATCTAAGGATGAGCACCTTGAAGTTGTGGAGTATGAGGCCAAAGAGGATGAAGAATTCCATGTCACTGCAGCCACCGATGATTGTTTTTTTTCAAGCGTACTTTTGTGGCTAGTGAAATCGCACCTCTACCTTCTCATCGTGAAACACAAGATCCTACATCCAAGGGAACGTATGCAATGTGATCATTGATGGAGGGTCGTGTTGTAACATCATAGATCAAGAGGTTGTGTCTCATTTCAACCTCAAAACTACTCCACACCGACAGCCATACACCTTGAGTTGGTTGAATGCCAACACACCTCTAAAGGTAAGAGATCAAACTATGGTTCAATTTTCCATAAGAGGGTACATGGACAAAGTGCTTTGTGATGTGCTTCCCGTGACGACGTGTCATCTCCTTCTTAGAAGACCTTTGAAATACGATCGAGGTGTGATTCACCAAAGTTACAAATGAGTATTCCTTTCACATGGATGGGAAATAAGTTACTCTTCATCCATTGGCGCACCTATGAAATCATGGCTGACCACATAGCCATTGAACAAAGAAGAAGTATGACTGAGCAAGTGAAAAGTGGCCACAAAAAGAAGAGGTCCTGATGTGTCCTTGTCTCTTGTGACAAGTCGAATTGCCAAAGGTGACAACTTTTGGATCTAGTCTTGGTTGAGAAGTCACTCGTCTCCAGTATTCTGCTGTGGAACGTGGTGATGATGATCGCGAACGGAAGAACGTGGTGAATTGGTGGCGATGGAAATGATTGATGGAATGATGGAAGCGGTGGCGTAAGCGATTGAATGGAGGGATAGACGACTTGAAGAGACAAGTCGTTAGTGTCGTAGCGTCGACTGCGGAGGGGATAAACTCGATGGAGATCGAGTGGTTGCCGTAGCCTCGGCGGAGGAGTGAATGGGGATGAGAGGGATATGGGTGACGTCCGATCAAGGGAAGGATGGATTAACACTCGACTTTAAACCTTGAACTTTAACTTGAACGTGAGAAATAAAGAGGACAAAGTAGGGTATAAATAGGGAATGGGTCTTGACCAAGACCTAATGGGCTTGGGTCGAAACGAGCCTAAGGGCTAGCCCATGCAAGGATGCAAAAGGCACAAACCCTAAAAGATAAAAGGAAACTATCTTAAACGCTATAAATAAGGAAACTATCTAAAACGTTGCAAATAAGGAAACTATCTAAACAAGCTGGAAATACCAAATATAGATAATGTCTTAAAAAGAACGCGTGAAACTCATGGACGCATTGAAGGCTTTGAAGAGATCATCGCGTGAGACGACGAAGTGTCAAAGTCTTCAGAAGAACGCGTTCTTTCACAGTCTTCAGAACTTCCGATGGTGGCGAGGACGACGAGCCTTGGATTGGTCTCTGGGCTTCCTTGGCTGGCGGCGGCGCGTGCGATAAGTTACGCGACGGCGGTGGCGATGGCCTTGGACCTAGACGTTGTTACTGGGCCCTTTGAGCGTAGGCTTATGGCTTCTTCCTCGTCTTGGGCCGTCATGGGAGGCAGGGTCACATCACCCTCCCCCACTTGGCTGTGAAGCGTCCCCGCTTCACCATCATCAAACTCTGGCTCAACATATGGAGTCAAGTCGGCCACGTTGAAGGACGCGTGGACTCCAAAATCTGGTGGGAGCTCGAGTTGATAGGCGTTGTCCCCTATGGCCTTTATCACGCGGTAGGGGCCAACTCCACGTGGTGCTAGTTTGTGCTTTCGTCGCGAGGGGAACCTCTCTTTTCGTAGATGCACCCAGACAAGATCCCCGGGCAAAGACGACGCGGCGGCGGCCTGAATTCTTCTGCGAGGCATACTGTGCGGCCCTCCTCTCCAACTGCTCCTTTGTCTTTCAATGAAGCTCTTGGACTTGCTCAGCGCGATGTGAGGCGGATATGTGCACTGGGTCTTGGAGAGGGTGCGACGACAAATCCAGTGGTGTCAAGGGGTTGATGCCATACACCACCTCAAAAGGTGTCAACTTGGTCGCCATGTGCCTGAATCTATTGTAACAAAACTCGACAATTGATAGTAAGTCCTCCCAACGCCTAGGGTTGGCTTTGAGCATCGTGCGAAGGAGGGCTCCTAGAGTTCTATTGGTGACCTCCGTTTGGCCATCGGTTTGGGAGTGGTAGCTAGTCGAGAATAGGAGTTTGGCTCCTAGCTTTCCCCAAAGAGTTCTCCAAAAATGACCAACAAACTTAGAATCCCTATCACTAACAATGGTATGCGGGACTCCATGAAGATGCACCACATGCAAAAAGAATAAATCAGCAATCTCACTAGCACTATGGGTGGTCTTACAAGCTATAAAATATGCCATCTTAGAAAATCTATCTACGACCACAAAAATAGAGTCTTTATCTCGTCTAGAGAGGGGCAAACCCGTGATGAAATCCATAGACAAATCTTCCCAGGGGGCACTCGGAATGGGCAAAGGAGTGTAGAGGCCGTGAGGACTAGACTTAGCTTTGGCTCTCTGGCAAGTCACACAACTCCTACAAAACCTAGTCACTTGGTGGGTCATGTTAGGCCAAAAGAAATGTTCTCTCAGCGCGTCTAAGGTCTTCCTAATCCCAAAGTGTCCATGATTCGCGTGTGCTTCCTTAATCAATAGGAGCCTAATGGAAGATCTAGGAATGCATAGACGACTAGCCTTATACAAATAACCCTCAGAAAGGTAAAACGTCTCAAACTCACGCGATCTCAAGCAGTGCTCAAGAATAGGGGCAAAGAAAGGGTCACTAGCATATAAATCTTTAATCAAAGCAAAACCCAAAATCTTAGTTTGTACTTGAGTCAAGAGAACATACATGCGGGACAACGCGTCAGCAACGATGTTATCTTTTCCTTTCTTGTGAACAACAACATAAGGGAATGTCTCTAGAAACTCCACCCTGCGAGCATGGCGGCGATTGAGGTGAGCTTGGCTCTTCAAGTAGCTCAACGTGGCATGATCACTGTGGATGACAAACTCACGCGGCCAGAGGTAGTGTTGCCAAGTCTTCAGCACGCGTACTAAGGCATAAAGCTCTTTGTCGTAGATGGGGTAATTGATAGTGGCTCATGTGAGCTTCTCACTGAAGTAGGCAATTGGTCTCTTTTCTTCGTGTAGCACACCACCAATGCCTATGTCAGAGGCATCACACTTTACTTCAAAGTGTTTGGTGAAATCTGGAAGCTGGAGCAATGGCACTTGGCATAACACGGTCTTCAAGGCGGAGAAGGCGCGTTCATGGGAATCCTGCCAGAAAACTGTGCTTCCTTTCTTGGTGAGCTCGTGAAGTGGCGCGGCAATGGAGGAAAAGTCGCATACAAAATGCCGATAAAAGCCCGCGAGACCGAGAAAGCTTCGCACTTGTGTCGGAGTTGTAGGCGTGGGCCAGTCCCTGATGGCCACGATCTTTTCCTCGTCAACGCGTAAACCATCGCTACTAACAATGTAGCCTAGAAAGTGGGTTGACGCGGAGCAAAAGGAACACTTAGCCAGATTGGCGAATAAGTGCTCTTGGCAAAGACACTCTAACACTTGTCGAAGGTGATCGGCATGGTCTTTGAGGCTCCGGGAATACACAAGTATGTCATCGAAATAAACGACAACAAACTTGCCAAGGAAAGATCTCAAAACATGGTTCATCACGTGCATGAATGTGCTGGGCACATTCGTGAGCCCAAAGGGCATGACTAGCCACTCATAGAGCCCATACTTGGTTTTGAATGCCGTCTTCCATTCATCACCTTCTTTCATTCTGATCTGGTGATAACCACTCTTCAAATCAATCTTGGAGAAGAGTGTCGCGCCATGAAGTTCATCAAGCATATCATCAAGGCGGGGAATAGGGTGCCTATACTTGACTGTGATCTGGTTTATGGCACGGCAATCAACACACATTCTCCAGGTGCCATCTTTCTTGGGCACAAGGATCACAGGCACATCACAAGGGGAAAGAGATTCCCTTACGTACCCGCGATCTAGCAATTCTTGGACTTGGTGCTGTAGTTCTTTGGTCTCTTCTGGACCAGCTCTATAAGCAGTGCGGTTGGGCAAAGAAGCACCTAGAACAAGATCAATCTGGTGCTCAATGCCTCTCAGGGGAGGTAATCCTTGTGGCAACTCATCTGGGAACACGTCTTAGAACGCGACAAGCAACTTCGCGATCGATGATGGTAAGACCGCGTTCTTCGACGATTCTGGTCTGCACGGGGTTGGCACAAGTAGAAAACATGGCACTTTGCCAGTGACACATGCAGTGAGGTCACTGGGCCTGGCCAAAAGAACGCGTTGCTCACATGTTCCTTGCAAATGACGCGCTGGGGGCAACGAATGATGTGGGGCACTTGGTGTCCCAGCTGTGGCGTTGTGCTTCTTCTTGCTAGCGCCTGAAGGAGATGAAGTGGGACCAGATTGGGGCGTAGTGGACGCGGTCTCTATGGCCTTCTAGCTATCGCGTTCGACCTGGTCCTGCAAGATCTCATGGGGAGACATTGGATGCAAAGTGATGCGCTTCCCATGGTAATTGAACACATAAGTGTTCAAATACCCATCATGGAGCACACACCTGTCAAATTGTCATGGGCGCCCAAGCAAAATATGGGTGGCGTCCATTGCAATGACATCACAAAGAATAGAATCACAGTATTGGCCTATAGAAAAAGAAATTAAACATTGGCGATATACTATGTTACCTGGCCTAGAAGAAATCCATTGGAGGGCATAAGGTTGTGGATGAGGCGTCGTAGGCAATTTGAAGTGGTTGACAACCTTCTCATTCACAATATTTGCACAAAATCCGCCATCAATAATAACACTTAAGGAAGCTGTTTGGACTAGAGCCCTTGTGTGGAACAAGTTCTCTCGTTGATCGCTTAAGTTGGCTTCCTTGACGGTGAGGAGACGACGCGTCACCAAGCTCAATGGTGTGCCCGCGTGCATAGACGTGGGGTCGCAGTCATACGCGTCTTCATCCTCCTCTGCATTGTCTTCAGGGATCGCATCAAGTGTGGCCTCCTCGTCCTCACAAGACTCGTAGCCGGCAGCGACTGTAGAGCACAACACTTTGCGAGCATTGGGACAATCTTTCTTGTAGTGGCCTCTTCCACCACATTTGTAACACTCAATATCACGCGCGCGATCATTGTTCATTGGCGCCTGTCTTGGTGCGTTCTGTCACGGCGTGGTGGCCGGTGACGCGATCTTTGCTTTGGGGGCTTGGCTAGACGCGGCTGTGGTAGAGGCACTAGGGCGAACATTAGTAGAAGGTAAACCACTAGAGTTAGAAGAATACCTTTATTGGCCACTGGAATATGTGTAAGACCTTCGGCGAGATAATTGTGCATGAATTTGCATCGTCGTGTGGGTGAGTGTGTTAATGTCTTTGATGGGCAAAGTCTCGAGTTGATCACGGATGTTAGTGTTCATGCCACTCAAGAATTTGGTCCTCAGAGTAGATGGTGTAACAGAGATGTTGACCTTGTAATACATGTCTTCAAGCTTGGAAAAGAACTCGAGTGGAGTCATCGATCCCTGGCGAGCCATGGCAATGTCCAATCTCATTTGATTCTGGTAGTCTGGAGGCACGTATTTCCTGGTCATTACGTAGACTAATTGATGTCATTCAGTGACTCGTGCTCTGTCGCGTCGAACGTAGTCATCGTCGAACCTATGCCACCACACACGGGTGGCTCCTCGGAAGTTAAGCGTCGCGGCGTCAACATGGTCCTTAGGTGGCACACGATTATAGCGAAGAGTGTACTCTGTAGCCTACACCCATTCAAGAAACACAGAGGGGTTGTATTCACCATGAAAATGCTCGATTTTTACCTTGACGTGGGGTCGCTGGTATCGAGGCCGTTTTGGGGCTGGGTTGAACGCGTTGTGTGGGGCAGCGTCATAAAGAGGGTTGTTAATGGCGCGCAATCCATGTGGTCTATCGCGTCCAACGTGGTGTCTATTGCGTTGTTCGCGATCTTCGCGGACAAAGTCATCCCTGGGCGCGTAGGCGTCATCGCGTTGACGTCTTCGTGGCTGGGGATCATAGTTGTCGCGTTGATTGTCTCGCTGTTGAACATCGCGGTGCTCGCCGCCAATGTCAGGAATGCGTTCTCCTCTGGGTCGGAGACGCGGAGAAGGTATCCAATCCGAAAGGTGATCCTACAACTCAATGGGATCTCCAAGAGGTGGATGGAAAAAATTTGGATTGACCATACCTGAGTCCTCGATCTCTTCGTCATCATACTCATCGAAGTCGTCTTGGACATTGGGTGTGATCGACTTGTAGCCATCGTCATAACGCGGTGTCCGAACACTTTGGTGTCGTAGATGATCGTGTACATCATGGCTGCATTGCTGAGTAGGGGGTGTCCTCAAAGGATCATCGCGGGGGGAAGCTCCACGATCGCGGCGGCTGTGTCTTCGTGGCGTCACGTCGGCTTGGGCAGCTTGACGACGTCGGCCACCGCGTGGTGTAGAGGCTTGTACACGACGCTGTGTTCTCTGAGAGGCATACCTATCATCAAAATTGTAAGGGTCAAAGTACTCACCTCGATCATCCTCGGCGTCGTGGTCGTAGTCGGAGCTGTCGTCGAAGCCAGCAGGTGTGGCTCTGGGGACATAGAGGTCCGCGTGGGAAACGAAGCCTTGGCGACTCTCGATGACACTCTGCATTCTGTTGAGTTGTCGTTGATGTTGAGACATCGAATGCAGTTTGCCTTTGCCTTTGTCGACTCTCGTCTTCGATGGACCCGCGTCAATAGCTCCAGGTCGCGATCTCTTGTCTTAGAGCCTGGATCAAGGTTTGATCTTCAGACAATTCCATGATTGGATCGCGTTGTTGGTCTTGTGGTGGTTGGCCTTGAGGTAGAACCAACTGTGGGGGTTGATCTTGGTTTGTTGTGTCGACTTCGCGGTCGTCTTGACTGGATCCAATCTGCATCGTGCCTATAACAAGACGGCCAGACATGGGAGTAAAAACGAACCAAAAGACAACAAAGAACAACAACCAAGCAGATCACTAATCAAGTCACAAAGTTCACGTAGGTAGGGCTTGTTTGGGCTTGCCGTGAGGGCGGCTTGGTTTGCACAAGAGTTGGTGTATCAAGCAAGTTGCAATCAAACAAACAAGAACAAATTGAAACCCTAAACAAACGTAAACAAAGCAACCGAGTATCAAGAAATCACCTTCTAGGAAGCTACCTAGACGATGGAGAGATTGAGAAGATGAGCTTAGACCTGGGTGAGGGAGTTAGGGTTGTCTTATTTTTGCCTTACCTAACTTTGGAAAAAAAAATTGTTTGATTTTTTTTTTCAAATATCTTTTTGATATTTTTTTTTAATATCCGAGATCTTATCTTTTGATCTTTGCGGATTGCAAAAGGAAATAAAAAAAAAAGGTCTAAGTAACTAGAATATCACAAGTGTGATCTTTGTAGAGAGAGGAGAGAGAAGATAAGATTTTGATGATATCTTATAAGGAAATTGGTAAACTTAACTAAAAAACAAAATCGAGCAAACAAGGAAACTCTATCCACGCATGAAATAAGGAAACAAAATATTCTAGCATGCAAGATAACAAAATACCTAATACACCAAAACTTGGGAAGGAAGGAAAAAAATTTCGGCCAAGGTGTGACCTTGTAGAAACCGAAGGGTCAGCAAAGATGGAAAATTTCTGGTTTTTCGTGATCTTTTTTTTCGCGAGATAGTACGAAAGCAGAGATGGGGGTCAAGAAAAATTGTGAACAAAATTGAAACTTGAGTTCATGATTTACAAGACTGCTGGGCTCTGATGCCAGTTGATGTGTCCTTGTCTCCTGTGACAAGTCGAATTGCCAAAGGTGATGACTTTTGGATCTAGTCTTGGTTGAGAAGTCACTCGTCTCCAGTATTCTGATGTGGAACGTGGTGATGATGATCACGAACGGTAGAACGCGGTGAATCGGTGGCGATGTAAACGATTGATGGAATGATGGAAGCGATGGCGGAAGCGATTGAATGGAGGGATAGACGACTTGAAGAGACAAGTCTTTAGTGTCGTAGCGTCGACTGTGGAGGGGATAAACTCGATGGAGATCGAGTGGTTGCCGTAGCGTCGGCGGCGGAGTGAATGGGGATGAGAGGGATATGGGTGACGTCCGATCAAGGGAAGGAGGAATTAACACTCGACTTTAAACCTTGAACTTTAACTTGAACGTGAGAAATAAAGAGTACAAAGTAGGGTATAAATAGGGAAGGGGTCTCGACCAAGACCTAATGGGCTTGGATCGAAACGAGCCTAAGGGCTAGCCCATGCAAGCATGCAAAAGGCACAAACCCTAAAAGATAAAAGGAAACTATCTTAAACGCTATAAATAAGAAAACTATCTAAAACGTTGCAAATAAGGAAACTTTCTAAACAAGCTGGAAATACCAAATATAGATAATGTCTTAAAAAGAACGCGTGAAACTCATGGACGCGTTGAAGGATTTGAAGAGATCATCGCGTGAGACGACGAAGTGTCAAAGTCTTCAGAAGAACGCGTTCTTTCATAGTCTTCAGAACTTTCGATGGTGGCGAGGACGACAAGCCTTGGATTGGTCTCTGGGCTTCCTTGGCTGGCGGCGGCGCGTGCGATAAGTGACGCGACGGCGGCGGCGATGGCCTTGGACCTAGACCTTGTTACTGGGCCCTTTGAGCGTAGGCTCATGGCTTCTTCCTCGTCTTGGGCCGTCATGGGAGGCAGGGTCACATCAGGTCCTTAGGCTCCAACTCAGCTGCCTCCAACCACCTTCTTCTCGCCAAAGCAAAGGACATTAATGCAAGTCAGTCAGGGAAGTAAAGCTTGTTTCCTCTTGCTTGTAAAGACACTTTGTTTACTTCCCAAGAATTGAGTGAACTTTCTTCTCTTGTGTCTTATTTGTTACATGAATTGGAGGACTTGTTACAAAAATAAATCTATAATGGGCTTCCACCATTAAGGGGCATCGACCATCAAATAGACTATAACACCCCGTGTTTGTGATCCCTTTTAAGGATTAAAAGAACTACCCATGTCAATAAGACCTCTTCCTTTTCAAGGTTCAATTAAGGACAAAGAACTCTAAAGTTAAGTGTGCTAGGGAGTGGTACCAGGATGGATGACCTCCTGGGAAGTCCCCGGGTTGGCATGGGATGGCGCTTATAAAGCCTCAGGCCTTACAAATGGTATCAGAGATGACTCTGGGTTACGAGTGGACTTGTCCTGTATGGTGGTCACTTAACCCATAGGGCCGTATTTAGGCCTTGACGAGGTCGTCAATGGTTTAACTGGGGGTGATTGTAACACCCCGTGTTTGTGAACCTTATAAGGATTAATAGTGCTATCCATGTCAACAAGAGCTCTTCATTTTCAAGGTTCAAGTGAGAACAAAGAACCCTAAAGTTAAGCGTTCTAGGGCGGGAGTGGTACCAAGATGGGTGACCTCCTGGGAAGTCCCTGGGTTGGCATAGGACGACGCTTCTATGGCCTCGGGCCTTACATAGACTTCATCCTTGATCTACCTTGCCAAACCGAGTGGCTTATCGGACCAATCCAGCTGAAACCAAGGAGCTCCAAAAGCAAGTCCAAGACTTGATGGATAAGGGATATGTAAGAGAGAGTTTGAGCCCATGCACAGTCCCCGTGATCCTGGTGCCTAAGAACGATAGGTCTTGTGATCAGCGCTACTTTGTAGGGTTTAACTAGGAGTTGTTACCGGAGTTTTAGGTACCATTTGGATGTGTTTAGAGCATTATGTAGGAGAATGGAGTTGAGGAGAAGAAGTATTGAATCGGTGGTTTGGAAGAGCTTAAATGAAGACTTAAGAAGAAGGAATAGAAAGCCACAAGAGAAGACGAAGAAGGAGCTGAAGAAAGCTACAGGAGCTTTTCCGCGGTCGCGGAAATCACCGCCGCGGTCGCGGAATATTACAAGGCAAAGAAGAGCAACAGTGAAGAATCCGCGGTCGCAGAGGCCAAAGCCGCAGTCGCGGAAAATACGAAGACAACGAGGCTTTACAGAGACATTTCCGCGGTCGCGGAAATTCTTCTGCGGTCGCGGAAATCCATTTATCAGACGTGCGAGATTTGTTTTGTCCGAAGATCCGAAGTTTTATTTTATTTCTTTTTCTTTAATTATTTTATTTCCGTTTTATTTCTTTATGGAAAGATATTATTTCCTATCTTGATTTTTAGGTTTTGCTACGTTTTATAACCTAGTTTCCAAGCAGCCTTTGGATTATCTAGATTATTCAGTTTACGTTCAGTTTTCCCCTTTGAGTTTTTACGTTTCCAAGACTATGAAGAACTAAGCAACTTTTTCTTAGTCCGACGATTGAAGCCTTCATTTGAATTTGATTGTGAGATTATAACTCTATTTCCTCTCCTTTGATTATATCTCTTCTCTTTGTGCTTATTCCTATTGATTCTTGCTGATTTGACTGGCCTGATCATCTAGTTGATATTAGTAATTGTCTATTGCTAGGGTTTGGATATTTCGGGTTGAAATTCCTTATCTTGTGTAGCAAACATGATATTCTAGGACTGGTTGGACTAGTTGGACTAGTTTATTATGAAGAGAATTGATTATGTGTTAAATGCTACGGGTTGTGGTGTTGCATGTATCCTGGTTAATTCCTATGCTTCTTGCTGCTATTGTTCTAAATCTTGATGGTTTCTTGTGCGTTCGATAGTTAGGGTTATCAGGACTGGTTGGATTGATAACTATTTCAGAATAGGGACATGAATATTCATAGGAAGGAATAGAGATAATCTAGGATCAATCAATCAAATGAATGGTGGATATTTGTCTGGCTAAGTACTTTCTCACAATTGATTACAACCCTTTGCTTTTATTTACTTTGTTACTTGCAAACAAACCAAAAAAAAACCTTTGTTATCTTTGACATACAACTTGTGCACTTAGAAAGATTACTACCTCACTGTGGGATTCGACTCTTGCTTGCTTACTATACTTAGTTAGGTTTTTGAGGATTTACTTTGATAAGGCATAATGACTTTAGCCCCGTCAAATTTGGCGCCGTTGTCGGGGAGGCAAGTTTTAATTTTTCTTTGTGTGTGTTTGTGTGCCAATTTTTGTGTGGACCTGTCTTATGGTCCACACCCGTGCCACTGACTCTCCACTATTAGCTTGTGATACAGAAATCGAAAGAACACTCTCTAGGAACCGCAAGATAAACAGATCGTTGTGCTTTGATAATCCTTGTTTTGAGATGGCCGAAGAACAACCGACGTTGAGGCAGTTGACTGCCCCGAATCTGCAGCAGCAACCGCTTGCTGTGCAATTCCCTGAGTTGGCGGATGGTGTGAACTTTGAGCTCAAATCTGGGCTGATTCACTTATTACCCCAATTCCATGGGATGAGTGGAGAAGACCCCAACAAGCACCTTTCAGAATTCCACACAGGCGTTACTGAGGACCAAATCAAGCTGAGGGCATTTCCTTTCTCTCTAAAGGATGCGGCCAATGATTGGTTCTACTATTTGGCTCCAGGAAGCATTGATACATGGGTCAAAATGAAGAAAGCCTTCCTGGAGAAGTACTTTCCTGCGACGAAGCTCAATAGCCTGAAGAGGAACATCAACAATATCGAACAGCAGGCTGCTGAGACGTTGTACGAGTACTATGAGAGATTTAAGAGGTTGATCTCTAGCTGCCCCTACCATGGGTATTCAGACCAAGACCTCGTACTTTATTTGTACGAAGGCCTCCTTGACGACGAGCATCGAATGGTGAACGCAACCTGTGGAGGAAATATTTTGAATAAGACGCCTGCTGTAGCGTTCGAGATATTCTTTGAGCTATCTAAGGGTTCAAGACAGTTCAGCAAGAGGGCGAGCGCCTAATCAGTCAAGGCTGCAGACTCTCAGCCAAATTCCTCACTACTTTCTGAGATGAAGGAGATGATGAGGAGGTACATGATGAAGGGTGGTCAACAGCAAGTCAAGTCTTGTGGAATATTGATAACAGGAATTTTGTCGTACTAATTCCTATTATGCAAGAAATCCAAACAAAACCTAAAACGCAGTCTCAGGCAAGTAAGGGTCGATCCACAGGGAAACACAATCTATCGCAGTATGTAAAGTGTATGTCAATTGAAGTAACCAAAGGGGGGGGGGTTTGTTTGTTTGTAGAGTAACCAAGCATGCAAAAGTAAGTAAGCAATTAAAGTGCTGAAATCAAGTATGGGGAAGTCACTTAGTCAAACAATATCCACTAATCGAATGACAAGTTGATCATAGAAACCACTCAAAATCGCATGCAATGGCAATTCCAATTCCTTTTCAAAAGTATCTAATAGCACAACCAGATACTATTAAAACTAACTAATTAAACAACCCTGAAACTATCAAGATTCAATTTAACAGCAGCTTTATGGATAGGAATATGGTTGGATACAACCTAGAATAAAACAACCAGCTTTTACCCTAAGATGTAAATCAATTCTCTTCTGCATAAGATTAGCACAACCAGTTACTAACACGATGCAGTTGCTACTAAGGAATAGATATGCTCAACCAGTAACAATCTAGACCTAGCAATAGATAAATACCAACAAACCCTAGTTGATCAGACTAGAAATTACCAATATCAATCATAAGATTCAAGCAAGAGAAAAGATGAAAGCCCAAAGCAATAGATTAAAAGTAGAAACTTACAACTGAATCAAACGAAGAGCTTCAATGTCTGACTAAGCAAGAGGTGCTTAGTTCTTCATAGCAAGAGAAATACGTAAGAAATAAAACTAGGGTTCTGAGATGATAAGAGAACAAGTCTTCTCAACCCTTAAAATACCAAAGAGAGTTTAATCTCAAAGTAACTTAAAATAAAACAAAACGTAATAATAAAATAAAATAACTAAAGTCGAAAAGGAAAATCGGCTCGGCGCTTCGTCCAACAGCGGCGGCGGCCGCTGCTTTTCCCACGGCGATCGCCGTAATTGCGGCGGTCGCCGCAATTAAACGGCGGTCGCCGTTTCAATGTCGTAGCTGAGGTTCTCCAGGGGGAATTAACGGCGGTCGCCGTTATTATGCGGCGGTCGCCGTAATTCAGTTTCTTCATACTTCGCTTCTCAGCTCCAAAAGCTCCAAAAACGCAACTTCCGCGCCTCCTTGCCAAGTCTCCAAATCATCACTAGAGCATCCTAAAATACCACTAAAATCATGCCAAAACTCCGTCAATACACGCAACATAATTGTGTGTATCAAACTCCCCCACACTTGAATCTCTACTCGCCTCGAGTGGATAGAGAACTACCACCCATCACCAATAAGCACCTAGATCATCAACATGCAAGGAAAGCCCACAACCAAGAGTAACAGCATGTACATGAAAGCTCAACATCCTTCAACCAACCAATCACAACACAACTCAATACACATCCAAGCTTAAGGGCAAGCAGAATACTTTCCCCAAGCTTATCCCGGTCATCCAAAAATGAAAGTAACCACTAGTCCTAACCTCCATCTATGACTCCTTATGTCTCCCTCAATGGCCTACCCGACAATCCTTCTTTGTCTCCTCATCTTATGTCGCCCCGCCGGTAAAATGAGATCCTAGAAAACACTCCTTTTCTTTTCACTCATTTTGCCTAGGAGCCCTTTCGGGTTTTCATCCTAGCCACTCATTTCATTTTATCATAGATGGACTCACCGCCTCACGTCACTCTGAATCCATTTTTGCCCAGGCCTAGTGCCTGTCGGATTACCTGCTTTTTACCTGGACCGCCCTTTCGGGTTTTCAGCCCATCCCAGGATTTTTTTTTTTAAAAAAAAAAAAAAAAAAACTAGCAATAATAAATACATAATCCACTCCCCCACACTTAAAATAAGCATTGTCCTCAATGATATCAGACATAATAACAGAGGGGAAGTGAAGAATGTACCTACTACTGCGGCGGTGGTGGAAAGTCGGGATATTGGGAACCCATGAAAAGGTTCCATTGCCTCATCTGTTCCTCCAGGGCTTGAATGTCCTGGGTCTGCGTCGCGTAGTGGTCCCTGGACTCCTGGCGGAAGTCAATGAACTCCTGGTGGTAGGCAGCAAAGTCCGACTGCATAGACTGTTGGCGAGAGTCAATCCCCTGGACCATTTCCCAAGTCTGTCTCTGGTAATCCTGAGACGGGCCAGCAACAGCGGTAGCCTGTACCGCAGGCATAGCAGTGTCCTCATCGTCATTGGTATCATCGTCCTCATCCTCACTGTCATCGTCATCATCCTGAGCAACACTGCTAGCTGGCACGGGACGCACCCCAGGGGCTCCCACCCGGTAACCGCTCACATCAAAGTCTCTGTAGCGCGGGCCACAGGTCACCACAAACAGAAAAGGGATGGGGATTTTGTAGATACCCCGCGTGCCATACAGCCAGAACTTCGGGTTAGACCCGGTCCCGGATATCACAGCGGAAGTCCTGAGCTGCCTCTAATCATATGTAAAAGCAGGAGAGAGTTGCTGGGAAGGGTCTGGTTGCTCGAGACCCAGGTGGTGGCCTATCAAAGTGATCATGCCCCCAATGACGATCTTCTGCCCCTTGTTGTCCTGAAATTTTCTGCACGCAGCAATAAAATGGGTACGCCAATCCCACACCAAAGGGCACTCGGGGGTCATACTCCATACAGTATACAAATCGTCGTACGAGAGCTTGTTCAATTCGGACTGGCCATGGAAGGCCATCCGCACTACTTTATGTGCCAGCCGCAGGCCCAGATGCGACCACTTGTAATTGTACTCCCCATCCTGCGGGTTGTAGACATTGGACCCTGTGGAGTGGTACCAAAAGGGGAAGTAACCATTGGCGGCGTTCCACGCCTGCGCAGAAGATGGTGGCCTGGTAATCCCAAGCGCTAGATCAAGGTCCGTCCAGGACATAGAGTGCCTGCTACCACCCAAACTAAATGTGATCCTCTCCTCATCGCAGTGGCTATCAAAGCTGGCCAGAAACTCCACAGTCCAGCTGGGGAATGTGGGCACCGCAAAATGGAAGAAACTACCCAGCTCACCATTGACAAAAAGCTCCTGCGTACTCTCATATATTTGCAACTCCCGCAGAGTGCCCGGATCAAAGAATAATGTGGACTGAAAAGCCCTCTCCTGCAAAAGCCTCATACGAGCCTCCTCAACCTTGTTACGGGAGGTCTCAACCCCCGATGATTTTTTTCGAGAGGGCTCACCTCCCGTTGATTTCTTCCGGGAAGACAATGAGCATTTCAAAAATCCCGACATCTCAAAAATCCCAACGACTAGCAACACTACTAGCAACAGCAAAAAGCAGAACAGGGAGGGAATAAGAATAAATTCACCAGATTCGACGAAACGGCGGTCGCCGGGTTGAGCGGCGGTCGCTGCTAAGAACGGCGGTCGCCGTGTTGAATGCGGCGGTCGCTGCTAAGAACGGCGGTCGCCGTGTTGAATGCGGCGGTCGCCGTTTCAATTTGCACAGGTTCTGCAGATTTCCGAAACGGCGAGCGACGACGGCGACCTTGGCTGGCGGCGGGCAAGCGGCGAGCGAAGTTGGCGGCGGTCTGGCGCGGCGGTCGCCGGATCTGGGGTTGAGGGCGAGTGGCGAGAGAGAGAGGGGAATGGGGAATGGGAAAGTGAGGGGGGGTAAGGGGTAGGTTAGATGATAGGTCTGGGGAGGGGGCCCAAATTTTTAATTTTTTAATTTTTTTTTTTTTTTTTGGCTTTTACCCCGTTTGGTTTTAACGGGTTTCTTTGTATGCCTTTTGCACCCTGTTTAAGGTTTTCTCAGGGTCCATTTATTTATTTTTTTTTTTTTATGAAAGGATCGAACCTAAAACGGCGGCGGTCGCCGTAATTAAACGGCGATCGCCGTTTTGATGTCGTAGGCATCCTCCATGGTGAGCAATTAACGGCGGTCGCCGTAAGTTACGCGGCGGTCGCCGTAATTCAGCTTCTTCATACTTCGCTTCTCAGCTCCAAAAGCTCCAAAAACGCAACTTCCGCGCCTCCTTGCCAAGTCTCCAAATCATCACTAGAGCATCATAAAATACCACTAAAGTCTCCAAATCCCCGGCAACGACGCCAATTTGATAACAGGAATTTTGTCGTACTAATTCCTATTATGCAAGAAATCCAAACAAAACCTAACACGCAGTCTCAGGCAAGTAAGGGTCGATCCACAGGGAAACACAATCTATCGCAGTATGTAAAGTGTATGTCAATTGAAGTAACCAAAGGGGGGGGGGGGGGGGTTTGTTTGTTTGTAGAGTAACCAAGCATGCAAAAGTAAGTAAGCAATTAAAGTGCTGAAATCAAGTATGGGGAAGTCACTTAGTCAAACAATATCCACTAATCGAATGACAAGTTGATCATAGAAACCACTCAAAATCGCATGCAATGGCAATTTCAATTCCTTTTCAAAAGTATCTAATAGCACAACCAGATACTATTAAAACTAACTAATTAAACAACCCTGAAACTATCAAGATTTAATTTAACAGCAGCTTTATGGATAGGAATATGGTTGGATACAACCTAGAATAAAACAACCAGCTTTTACCCTAAGATGTAAATCAATTCTCTTCTGCATAAGATTAGCACAACCAGTTACTAACACGATGCAGTTGCTACTAAGGAATAGATATGCTCAACCAGTAACAATCTAGACCTAGCAATAGATAAATACCAACAAACCCTAGTTGATCAGACTATAAATTACCAATATCAATCATAAGATTCAAGCAAGAGAAAAGATGAAAGCCCAAAGCAATAGATTAAAAGTAGAAACTTACAACTGAATCAAACGAAGAGCTTCAATGTCTGACTAAGCAAGAGGTGCTTAGTTCTTCATAGCAAGGGAAATACGTAAGAAATAAAACTAGGGTTCTGAGATGATAAGAGAACAAGTCTTCTCAACCCTTAAAATACCAAAGGGAGTTTAATCTCAAAGTAACTTAAAATAAAACAAAACGTAATAATAAAATAAAATAACTAAAGTCGAAAAGGAAAATCGGCTCGGCGCTTCGTCCAACAGCGGCGGCGGCCGCTGCTTTTCCCACGGCGATCGCCGTAATTGCGGCGGTCGCTGCAATTAAACGGCGGTCTCCGTTTCAATGTCGTAGCTGAGGTTCTCCAGGGGGAATTAACGGCGGTCGCCGTTATTATGCGGCGGTCGCCGTAATTCAGCTTCTTCATACTTCGCTTCTCAGCTCCAAAAACGCAACTTCCGCGCCTCCTTGCCAAGTCTCCAAATCATCACTAGAGCATCCTAAAATACCACTAAAATCATGCCAAAACTCCGTCAATACACGCAACATAATTGTGTGTATCAAACTCCCCCACACTTGAATCTCTACTCGCCTCGAGTGGATAGAGAACTACCACCCATCACCAATAAGCACCTAGATCATCAACATGCAAGGAAAGCCCACAACCAAGAGTAACAGCATGTACATGAAAGCTCAACATCCTTCAACCAACCAATCACAACACAACTCAATACACATCCAAGCTTAAGGGCAAGCAGAATACTTTCCCCAAGCTTATCCCGGTCATCCAAAAATGAAAGTAACCACTAGTCCTAACCTCCATCTATGACTCCTTATGTCTCCCTCAATGGCCTACCCGACAATCCTTCTTTGTCTCCTCATCTTATGTCGCCCCGCCGATAAAATGAGATCCTAGAAAACACTCCTTTTCTTTTCACTCATTTTGCCTAGGAGCCCTTTCGGGTTTTCATCCTAGCCACTCATTTCATTTTATCATAGATGGACTCACCGCCTCACGTCACTCTGAATCCATTTTTGCCCAGGCCTAGTGCCTGTCGGATTACCTGCTTTTTACCTGGACCGCCCTTTCGGGTTTTCAGCCCATCCCAGGAATTTTTTTTTTTTAAAAAAAAAAAAAAACTAGCAATAATAAATACATAATCCACTCCCCCACACTTAAAATAAGCATTGTCCTCAATGATATCAGACATAATAACAGAGGGGAAGTGAAGAATGTACCTACTACTGCGGCGGTGGTGGAAAGTCGGGATATTGGGAACCCATGAAAAGGTTCCATTGCCTCATCTGTTCCTCCAGGGCTTGAATGTCCTGGGTCTGCGTCGCGTAGTGGTCCCTGGACTCCTGGCGGAAGTCAATGAACTCCTGGTGGTAGGCAGCAAAGTCCGACTGCATAGACTGTTGGCGAGAGTCAATCCCCTGGACCATTTCCCAAGTCTATCTCTGGTAATCCTGAGATGGGCCAGCAGCAGCGGTAGCCTGTACCGTAGGCATAGCAGTGTCCTCATCGTCATTGGTATCATCGTCCTCATCCTCACTGTCATCGTCATCATCCTGAGCAACACTGCTAGCTGGCATGGGACGCACCCTAGGGGCTCCCACCCGGTAACCGCTCACATCAAAGTCTCTGTAGCGCGGGCCACAGGTCACCACAAACGGAAAAGGGATGGGGATTTTGTAGATACCCCGCGTGCCATACAGCCAGAACTTCGGGTTAGACCCGGTCCCGGATATCACAGCGGAAGTCCTGAGCTGCCTCCAATCATATGTAAAAGCAGGAGAGAGTTGCTGGGAAGGGTCTGGTTGCTCGAGACCCAGGTGGCGGCCTATCAAAGTGATCATGCCCCCAATGACGATCTTCTGCCCCTTGTTGTCCTGAAATTTTCTGCACGCAGCAATAAAATGGGTACGCCAATCCCACACCAAAGGGCACTCGGGGGTCATACTCCATACAGCATACAAATCGTCATACGGGAGCTTGTTCAATTCGGACTGGCCATGGAAGGCCATCCGCACTACTTTATGTGCCAGCCGCAGGCCCGGATGCGACCACTTGTAATTGTACTCCCCATCCTGCGGGTTGTAGACATTGGACCCTGTGGAGTGGTACTAAAAGGGGAAGTAACCATTGGCGGCGTTCCACGCCTGCGCAGAAGATGGTGGCCTGGTAATCCCAAGCGCTAGATCAAGGTCCGTCCAGGACATAGAGTGCCTGCTACCACCCAAACTAAATGTGATCCTCTCCTCATCGCAGTGGCTATCAAAGCTGGCCAGAAACTCCACAGTCCAGCTGGGGAATGTGGGCGCCGCAAAATGGAAGAAACTACCCAGCTCACCATTGACAAAAAGCTCCTGCGTACTCTCATATATTTGCAACTCCCGCAGAGTGCCCAGATCAAAGAATAATGTGGACTGAAAAGCCCTCTCCTGCAAAAGCCTCATACGAGCCTCCTCAACCTTGTTACGGGAGGTCTCAACCCCCGATGATTTTTTTCGAGAGGGCTCACCTCCCGTTGATTTCTTCCGGGAAGACAATGAGCGTTTCAAAAATCCCGACATCTCAAAAATCCCAACGACTAGCAACACTACTAGCAACAGCAAAAAGCAGAACAGGGAGGGAATAAGAATAAATTCACCAGATTCGACGAAACGGCGGTCGTCGGGTTGAGCGGCGGTCGCTGCTAAGAACGGCGGTCGCCGTGTTGAATGCGGCGGTCGCTGCTAAGAACGGCGGTCGCCGTGTTGAATGCGGCGGTCGCCGTTTTAATTTGCACAGATTCTGCAGATTTCCGAAACGGCGAGCGACGACGGCGACCTTGGCTGGCGGCGGGCAAGCGGCGAGCGAAGTTGGCGGCGGTCTGGCGCGGCGGTCGCCGGATCTGGGGTTGAGGGCGAGTGGCGAGAGAGAGAGGGGAATGGGGAATGGGAAAGTGAGGGGGGGTAAGGGGTAGGTTAGATGATAGGTCTGGGGAGGGGGCCCAAATTTTTAAATTTTTTTTTTTTTTTTTTTTTTGGCTTTTACCCCGTTTGGCTTTAACGGGTTTCTTTGTATGCCTTTTGCACCCTGTTTAAGGTTTTCTCAGGGTCCATTTTTTTTTTTTTTTTTTATGAAAGGATCGAACCTGAAACGGCGGCGGTCGCCGTAATTAAACGGCGATCGCCGTTTTGATGTCGTAGGCATCCTCCATGGTGAGCAATTAACGGCGGTCGCCGTAAGTTACGCGGCGGTCGCCGTAAGTTACGCGGCGGTCGCCGTAATTCAGCTTCTTCATACTTCGCTTCTCAGCTCCAAAAGCTCCAAAAACGCAACTTCCGCGCCTCCTTGCCAAGTCTCCAAATCATCACTAGAGCATCCTAAAATACCACTAAAGTCTCCAAATCCCCGGCAACGGCACCAATTTGATAACAGGAATTTTGTCGTACTAATTCCTATTATTGCAAGAAATCCAAACAAAACCTAACACGCAGTCTCAGGCAAGTAAGGGTCGATCCACAGGGAAACACAATCTATCGCAGTATGTAAAGTGTATGTCAATTGAAGTAACCAAAGGGGGGGGGTTTGTTTGTTTGTAGAGTAAACAAGCATGCAAAAGTAAGTAAGCAATTAAAGTGCTGAAATCAAGTATGGGGAAGTCACTTAGTCAAACAATATCCACTAATCGAATGACAAGTTGATCATAGAAACCACTCAAAATCGCATGCAATGGCAATTCCAATTCCTTTTCAAAAGTATCTAATAGCACAACCAGATACTATTAAAACTAACTAATTAAACAACCCTGAAACTATCAAGATTCAATTTAACAGCAGCTTTATGGATAGGAATATGGTTGGATACAACCTAGAATAAAACAACCAGCTTTTACCCTAAGATGTAAATCAATTCTCTTCTGCATAAGATTAGCACAACCAGTTACTAACACGATGCAGTTGCTACTAAGGAATAGATATGCTCAACCAGTAACAATCTAGACCTAGCAATAGATAAATACCAACAAACCCTAGTTGATCAGACTATAAATTACCAATATCAATCATAAGATTCAAGCAAGAGAAAAGATGAAAGCCCAAAGCAATAGATTAAAAGTAGAAACTTACAACTGAATCAAACGAAGAGCTTCAATGTCTGACTAAGCAAGAGGTGCTTAGTTCTTCATAGCAAGGGAAATACGTAAGAAATAAAACTAGGGTTCTGAGATGATAAGAGAACAAGTCTTCTCAACCCTTAAAATACCAAAGGGAGTTTAATCTCAAAGTAACTTAAAATAAAACAAAACGTAATAATAAAATAAAATAACTAAAGTCGAAAAGGAAAATCGGCTCGGCGCTTCGTCCAACAGCGGCGGCGGCCGCTGCTTTTCCCACGGCGATCGCCGTAATTGCGGCGGTCGCCGCAATTAAACGGCGGTCGCCGTTTCAATGTCGTAGCTGAGGTTCTCCGGGGGGAATTAACGGCGGTCGCCGTTATTATGCGGCGGTCGCCGTAATTCAGCTTCTTCATACTTCGCTTCTCAGCTCCAAAAGCTCCAAAAATGCAACTTCCGCGCCTCCTTGCCAAGTCTCCAAATCATCACTAGAGCATCCTAAAATACCACTAAAATCATGCCAAAATTCCGTCAATACACGCAACATAATTGTGTGTATCAAATATGCTATGACATGATGCATCCTACTGATGCATGTCCCACGCTGCAGGAACCCATTGCTGTGGTAAATGCTATTGGAGGTTTGGGTCCTCCTAGGCCAAAATATGACCTGTACTCCAACACGTACAATCCAGGGTGGAGAGATCACCCCAATCTGAGATACGGGAATCAATAGAGTACTCCTCAAGGCCAGGAAAATCAAGAGTATCACCAGAGGCCACCATAATTCCTACCGCGCCCATAACATTATCAACAACCTGGGGGTCAACAACAGCAATTTAGAGCTCCATATGACCCAAGACCCCAAGACCAGAGCTCCAGTTCATCTATGTCCAGCGATGACATGATCAAATCTCTCACCCAAAGTGTATCGACATTGGTTGGCACTGTGACCACGATGGGGTCACAAATTCAAGCGGTGACCAAGCAACAAGAGTCTCTAGCTCAGAATATGTCGACGTTGGCCAATACTATGGTCCAACAAAATCAAGAGATGCGGTCAAGCATTCAGAACTTGGAGAAGCAAGTGGGGCAAATCTCCATCGCAGTGAGCAAGCTGGAAGCCCAGGACTCGGGAAAACTACCATCTCAAACAGTAGTAAACCCGAGGGAGAACGTATGTGCCATGACGCTGAGGAGAGGAACACAAGTAGATGAAGTTCGTGGCCAACAGAAAGAAATCCGCGACCGCGGAGAAGAAGGCCGCGACCGCGGATTTGCTCCTGGAGCCGAGACGAAAATCGGCGATTTTCTGCAACCACGCATAGATTTCCGCGATCACGGAAAAGTTAATGAGGAAGACGAATATATCGACGAAAATCCGCGACCGCAGACAGAAATCCGCGATCGCTGAAAACTCCCTGGAGACCTATTTTGCCCAGACGAAGAGCCGTGACCGCGGACCCCAAACCGCGATCGCGGTTTGGCCTCTGATGTCCACGATGATTATATTCGTCTAGATTTTCCTCCGCTCAGTTCACTAAAGCCACCCGTACCCTTTCCTGAGGCTCTGAAGGACACTAGAAGGTTGGGGAATGATAAGGAACTCTTTGAGACCTTCAGCAACTGCGAGGTAAATATTCCCTTGATAAAGCTAGTTAAAAGCATTCCTCGCTATGCCAAATTCTTGAAGGAGTTGTGCAAAATAAAGAAAAAGAAAGCGGTGAAAGAAAAGAAGAAGGTCCAGGTCAGTGAAAATGTTTCCGCTATGCTGCAAAAGCGGTTACCAAAGAAGTGCAGTGATCCATGCATGTTCACTATTCCCTGCAAGATAGGTGGCACCATGTTTGAAAAACCCATGTTGGATTTGGGTGCCTCTATCAATGTTTTGCCTTTCTCGCTGTACGAATCTTTAGAGGTCGGACCATTACAGAAGACGGGGATTGTGATCCAACTGGCGGATAATTCATATGTGTATCCAAAAGGAGTGGTGCAGGATGTGCTGGTAGAAGTTGATAAATTGCTTTTCCCTACGGATTTCTTTATGATGGATACGGGGCAAGACAAAAACGCAGCCCATGTGATGCTGGGTAGGCCGTTCATGAACACGGCGAAGACCAAGATTGATGTGAGAAGTGGTTCGCTCACAATGGAGTTTGATGGGGTGAGGGTCGGATTCAACATCGACGATGCAAAGAGACACCCTCCTGATGGTAACCCCGAGTGTTCGGTTGATGTGAGCAACCCAAGTTGAGTTGGAAAGCTCCAAGTCGAGCCACGACAATAACTAAGGCGCTGCTCGGGAGGCAACCCGAGGTATGAAATTTTTTTCTTGTCTTTTCCTTTCTAGTTTTTACTTTTGTTGTTTCGTTTTTGTTTTGTTTTTAGACTAACTTGCAGGTAGGAGGCCCGAGCCAAAATTGAAGACGGTGTTCAAATACGCACCAAAAACATTTCCGCGGGTGCGGAAAATTTTTCGCGACCGCAGAAAAACCACTGTAAGTCCCCTGACCTGGAAAAAAAATCGAAAAAAATCGAAAAAAAAAAGGTTTTACCGAAGCCCAGCTGTCCGACATTCACTTCGCGACCGGTGCGCATCATGCTGCCAAGGAGGAGACATTCGCCCCACACTTTTAGTTGGCACCGATGATGGCCCGACATTAGACAGCTGACGAGGAGGAACACTAGAGCCCACACCACGATTACATCTGGGCTCCCTTTTTGTGTTCATTGAAGGCACGTGCAACCCCACTTCTTTGATGTACCACTACTCTTTACAGTGGATCAATTTGGTTGCACGATGGAGTTTGAGTTTGAAGACCGCCTCAACACTGGAGGCATGTGCTTTATTGCTTTACCGCCAGCACTAACATTCCAGTCCAAGCCAACTCGGCGACGGTGGTGAGTATTTTTCTGCTATTCCCTGTGCTTCCTCTTTTTTGTCTTCCATTACATTGAGGACAATGCAATGTTTAAGCATGGGGAAGTGTTCTATACTTACTAGTCGTCTGAGGAGAAAAAGAAAAGAAAAAAATGAAAAAGTCAAAAATAAGAAAAAAAAAGACAAAAATAAATCTTGGGATAAGTCGAAAACCCGAAAGGGCGGCTTAGGTAATAAGCAGGTGGCTTGGACCAGCAATAGGCTGGGGTAATATGAGGTCAAGAGTGATGTGAGTTATTGTGAGCCCATCTATTGAAAAATGAACTGAGTGGCTTGGTAAAAACCCGAAAGGGCGTCTTGGCTAAATGAGTGAAAAGAAGAAGAGTGATTATTAGGATTCCTCATTTTTCCTGGCGTGGTGACATAAGAAGAGGTGATATAAGGATGATTCGAGTAGGTCACTCTGGGAGGCATAAGAAGATAGATGGAGGCTAGGATTAGATGGTTACTTTCACTCTATGGTGTTCGGGTTAAGCTTTGAGGAAGTATTCTGCTTTCCTTTTAGCTTGTGTTTTGTGTGCTGTGCTTATTGTGTTGGTGCTTTGGAGATTCATGTTTAGGTGCAGTTCGTGGAGAGAATTTTTCTGTGCTTCCTGAGACCTTGGGGATTTGATTGGAGGAGTATGTTTATATTAGCTTACTCGAGGACGAGCAAGGTTTAAGCATGGGGGAATTTGATCAGCGTTACTTTGTAGGATTTAACTAGAAATTGTTACTGGAGTTTTAGGTACCATTTGGATGTGTTTAGAGCATTATGTAGGAGAATGGAATTGAGGAGAAGAATGGCTTTCTAATCATATAATTAACTAGTTATGTCTCTGTACCATATACTGGTTTAGAATAAAAATAATCCCATCATAACATGCATCATGAATGTTATTAACAAATTATATTGAAAATATATTTAAGTTTTCATTTGGAAGTTGAATCTAAATGTAAGTAACAATTTCCTCTATCATGAATGAAGCAGAGATAACAAACACTTGTTTGTCTCTATACTACACCAATAATCAAGCAAGATGATACACGTGTTATCTTGTTCATCTATAGTCCTTACTTACTACGCCCAAAAACACGCCATGTAATTGAACATTTAGAAGAAACAAAAAAAAAGAGGCAAAATCATACCAAAATGGATTTTACTATATCATCTGATAGACGTGCCAACCACACCAAGAAATGACCGGTACTTTTTAATTATGAATGCAAGGGGAAGAAAGTGAAGATGAATTTCAGTATCACCTAGTAATTGTTAGTGAAATAAATAATATACATTACCTCACACAACTTCACACAGCAGATTTGAGCATCACTTCAAAAAGAAGATTTCAGCACCACCACGGACACCAAAGTTAAAACTCATGGCTGAAAAAAACAAGATAAAAAATCACAAGATTAGGCAAATTAAAAATAAATAAAAGATGAGTAGACAACTACACAACATAAAGAGAGTCTACCTTTTAAGCCTCCGACCTACTTAATACTAATCTGTCCTCCTCCACTTCCTCTTCCGACACCCTCACGCCGTCGAAAATCAGTCCCCGTGACCGCCTCTTAGTTTTTATTCGTTGTCCAGAAATTGGAGCACATATATATTATTCTCTCTCCACTTCCAGAAATTGGAGCAAATCATTGGAGCTTCTTAACTCCCGCCAGCCAGCAAATGCAGCTCCTTGAAAGGCACTAAAATAGGGAAGAAAATCCCCTTGAAATGCTTGAAAATGAAGATAATTTTAGATACAAGCGACATGTGAAAGGAAGAAAATGGAGACATAAACGGAAGAAGAAGGCCAAAAATGGAGAGGCAACAAGCGGATAAGAGAGAAAATGAGGAGTTAAACTGTAAGGGGCCGTTTGGTATGAATTTGGGTTTGGCGATAAAATGAGGAATTCGGTTAGCTGGATATGGGGTTGGAATTTGATTTCCGGGTTCAAGCGTATGCAAGTCAAAATCTCCATTTCTGCAAAATCAAAGCTTATGCAAGTCAATCTCCTTGTTATTGTTGTTGCGGTTGGACAAAAAATAAGCCTATAATATTGGGAACTAGTAAAACCCCTAACTCTGAAATCCTACCATTCGACCCTCTCTTTTGCACTCCTCTTCAATTTCAGCCTTGGAGGTCCCTTTCGATATATGGCAGGAACTGAAGCACTAAACTCTAAAGAAGATGAAGCACACCATGTCTGCAACCATGGATGTCCCTTTTCTTCTTCTTCGAGGAATGGGTTCCAAACCCGAGCTCATGGTTAGGTATCAAAAACACATACCCACCTGGTATCAAGAATGGGGTTTCAAACCCCAAAACAAGCAAACAAACACAAATAATCGGGTTTCTATTCCAAAACTCCATTCATGATTCCTCATACACACTAAATTGGAAGATTTAGGGAAAAAAACGTTAAGAACACACATGTTAATTAAATGCAAAATTAGCCACATATCAGATATAGAATTGATTAAGGGCCGTTCGGTAAAGATGAAGGAGGACGAGGAGATGAAGTTTAAGCATTTGTTTAATGTTGAGGGAGTGACATTAGGCATTAAGTGAGAGTTGAAGTGGGTACTTCAACTTCAACTCATTTAATACCCTTGTAGCCGAACGTACCCTAAGTGAGAATATTATATATGTCTTTACTCCTAACAAAAAGTAATTCCACAAATAGGCCCATTAAGCTTTTTTGTACTATTTGGCCTAGTTTGGGTCCATTAAGCCTTTTTGTACTATTGGGCTTAGTTTGGACCCATTAAGCTTTTTTGTACTATTGGGCCCATTAAGCGTTTTTGTACTATTGGGCCTATTTTGGGCCATTTCATGCGTTTTTTATACTATTGGGCCTAGTTTGGGCCATTTCATGTGTTTTTTATACTATTGGACCTATGTTGGACCCATTAAGCGTTTTTGTACTATTGGGCCTATTAAGCGTTTTTGTACTATATGGCCTATTTTCGGCAAAGATGAAGGAGGACGAGAAGATGAAGTTTAAGCATTTGTTTAATGTTGAGAGAGTGACATTAGACATTAAGTGAGAGTTGAAGTGGGTACTTCAACTTCAACTCACTTAATACCCTTATAACCGAACGTGACCTAAGTGAGAAGATTATATATGTCTTTACTCCTAACAAAAAGTAATTCCACAAATAGGCTTGGTTAAAAAGATTTGCCCAGAATAGGCTGGCTTGATGGTTCGGAAAAAGGGGCTAAAGGAGATGGAGATTATGTAAAATAACAAGCTGGTAGGCTTAGCGACTTACTTTCAAATTTTTATTTCCTCCAAATTAAATTAATTTAAATTAGATTGTAAAACTAAGTATTAAAAAAAATAGTTGAATCTCCAACCTCCTATTAGTTGTATGCTGAAAACTGTAACTATCAAAGTTTGACCTGACTCACAAACCCGACCCGACCCACTTTTTATGGGTTGAGATTCGACTCGAAAAATATTGGATCAAAAGTAATCCGACTTGTTCGACCCGGAAAATTTATGAGTTGGGTCATTGACCCATTAAGTCAATATAACTGTGTTTATATTTTATATATTAATACTATAATTAATTTTATTATTAAAATATTATATAATAAACAAGCATCCCTACATCGATAGACCCTTCTCAACGGACCTCTTGGCCGTTCAACTGGATCTTCCTCTTCATTCCTGCAGCCTTCGCTCGGCATGCATGCACTCTGGACCCAAGGCCGCAATTCCCGATTTTGGATCCGGTTTATAAACAAGCATCCCTACATCGATCGACCCTTCTCCCTCTGCACCAAATCTGGGTACCAAAGAGCTTCCTCTCAGTTTCCCTACCACCAAAACCACACCCTGCCACAACATTGAGCTCTTTTGCGTCGTCGTTCGCGTATTCCCATACTAAACACGGCTGGACCTGGTTCTGCAACTTTAATTACTTGACCCACCTAGTTGCGGGTATACAGATCGATGCTCCCCTTATGGATTATTTCCTGGCTCCTTGCATCTCAAACGGTACAAAATTTTCTTTTCTGAATTTTCCTAATTTCCTTCTTCATATTAGGCAGACCCTATATACACGCAAGTTTTTAACTTATCGCACGCACTTTGGTGTGCCAAAATTGAACGTGTAGGCACAGAGGTAATCTTTGGCAAAAAAAGTGATAAAATTGGCATGCCTTATTCTGGCGTGCCATGATGCGCCTTTAGGTGGCGTTTCAAGCGATGGGCCTCTTAAAGGCCCATCTGGTAGCGCGCCCAAAGAAGGCGCTCCATGCGCCTCCCGCTAGCACATACCCTTAAGGTAAATGCTAGCGCGCGAGGCGCATCGTCTTCTTCATCTCTTTCTTTTTCTTCTCCCCTCTCGACAGCGCATCACCCATCACAGCAGCGACGATGACAATGGACGACACGGTGGCAAGAGGTTCCAACGGCGATGACCTTGGTGGTGGCAATGGCGGCGAGATTCCGACGGTGGTGGCGTTGGCAGGCGTGAATCCGGTGGAGGCGAGCAGCGGTCCAGTAGAGGAGCGGACGGAGGCGGTGGAGGAGGTTGCCGGCGGTGTGTTGTTGTGCAGAGAGGCGGTGGAGGAGGTTTGCGGCGACGACGAGGAGGTGGTTGAGGAGGCCGCGATTCCGGTGGCCGGCGGCGTTGTGGTGGCCGATGAAGAGGAAGTGGTTGAGGATGCCGCGATTCCGGTGGTGGTGGCGACGGTCCGAGGCGGTGGCCCGGAGGAGGTGATAGAGGCGGCAGTTGGCGGTGGAGGCGAGGGGAATGGTGGTGTGGAGGAGGAGGTGCGGGTTTACCAGGGCGGAGGCAGACTTCGCGGAAGGGGACGCAAGATCGTATTATCGGGAGAATTCCGGACTCGAGCTGGGGCACGAGTTCGAGGCACGCCAGCTAGTTCAGCCGTCTACGACACCACGAGTACTGCACCGGGAGCGGTAGCAGAGGATCTCGAGACGCCACCAGTTACGCGTATGTGGAGAAGCCAAACGGTATGTAATTTTCTAATTTGTATTTTTTTTTAATTTAATAACGCACACTTGTAGTTTATATTTAGATATTTAGATTTGTAATTAGTTTAGAAATTTGAATTAGTTGAGAAATTAGATGAATTAGAACGAATTCTAAAAAAATAGAACAAATTAGAACTAATTTGTATAAAAGAAAACAAATTAGAACAAACTAGAATAATTTAGAGTAATTTAGAATGAATAGAAAAAATAGAACAAATTAGAATAAATAGAAAAAAATAGAACAAATTAGAACAAATTAGAATAAATTATAAATATAATAAATTAGAACAAATTTAAACAAATTAGAACAAATTTAAACAAATTAGAACAAATTAGATTAAATTAGAAAAAATTAGAACATTAGAATAAATTAGAAAGTACTAAAAATGCATAACTAGAATAAATTATATACGAAATTAAACGAGGGCGTTATATACACGCGGTACGAGATTTCTTTTCTTCGTTGTCGGTGAGACATAAATTAGAATAAATTATAGAAAAAATAGTTATTTGAATGAAATTTGTTATTAGGAAATTAATAAATGAATGTAATAAATTTTAATAATATTTAATTTTAGGTTGTACGAGATTTCTTTTCTTCGTTGTCGGTGAGACATCGGACACCGAAGCGACGTTCGAGGCAGAGACATGGTGTGACTGAGTCGGCACGTCAGCGCGCGACACTCGTTAGTAGCGAGATTTTATACGCCGCGCAGCCGTCCTCACCACCCGCCCACGATGATGTGGTTATGGAGGACGTCCACGTCACGACTACTCGTTCCCCATCGGATGATGAGGAGGAAGACATGGATCGGGATTATGTGGAGTCTTTCGATCCCATTTTGACGACTGAGGATGATCCTAATTTGACGGCCGAGGATTTGGGGAGGGATGACACACCCCTAGTTGTCTCTCCCCCTCCCGTTCCAGAGCCGGTTTCGGATCCCGCTCCTGCACCGGAGACCGCACCAGCTGATGCCCCATATATTGCAGCAGGTCAAATTTTAGGCACCGCTCCGTGGATGCCGGGAGGGCCACGTAGACCTACCCTCCTTGCTGGCTACCCGACCCATATCGCCTTCGCGATATGGGAGCTGACTGATGTCGAGCCGGCTGCTGCTCCTGGTGCACCGCTCGATCCCGTTGCCCCTCCGGCTAGGGCACGGAGTAGGGGACGCGGGAGGGGACGCGGGCGGGGACGCGAGAGGGGACGCGGAGGACGGGCCCCTGTCGAGGATGCTCATCTTAGAGGGATTAGGCGCCGCTAGGCAGAGCAAGATTTGGTACGTATTTTATTTATACCATTACATATTTTATTTTTTCATATTTATCCCAATTAATATATCCTAAAATTAATTTCTTATTTCAGACGAGGAAGGTTCTAAAGGTGCATGTCCGAAAGGCACACTATCAGACTCTGGAGGAGCACGCAGTAGAGGGCCCGTATACATGGTGGGGGATAGCACAGCGCAGCGGCATCACTGCCCTGGGGTCGCTTGAGTACGGGCGGATGGACGCTTGCCTGATTTCGGCATTTGTCGAGCGATGGCACCCCGAGACGAACTCGTTTCATTTTCCGTGGGGGGAGATGACGATCACATTGCACAATGTGCATCAGATTCTCGGGCTGCCCATCGACGGGAGGAGCATGACATCCGAGATGGTCGACGGGGAGGTCATGCAGCGCATTGCCACTGCATTCGGTATCCAGCTGACCGACATTGAACGGTGGTACAAAAATGGCGGAGTTCCATTGGGTTTTCTGCTGAGCCGACTGCCACCTATGATGCAGGCTCCCGAGAGGGACGATGGACTGATTGCGTCTTTCTACTTGGTTACAATTCTCGGCACGACTGTCCTAGTGGACAAGTCGACGAATGTCGTGAAGCACAAGTGGATGGCGCTCCTGTTTGATCACGAGCTCACGGGTTGTAATGCATGGGGAGCAGGTGTCCTGGCCGTTCTGTACAGGAACCTGGGACAGGCTTCCCGTCGCGGGGAGCAGGGCATTGCCGATTGTGGTCTTTTTCTGAGGGTAAGTTTTATTGTTGGGTCGTTTATAACATATTTTTATGTTTTAATTACTAATTTTAATTATTGTTTTACAGGCTTGGATTTGGGCATACTTTTTCCATTTCCAAGGACATCATGTGATGGACCTGGAGTCGATGGCAGACGCTCGGGCAGCCATGAGAGATGGCAAAGAGGCGCCCCAGGGAGGTGATCCGGAGCGATTGGTCGCCATACGCCGCATCCTAGACGACATCCGATACGAGGAGGTAATTTATAACGGTTTATTTTTAGGTCTTTTTCATATACGATGATTTATATATTACTTAATTACTTACAGATACGGTGGACCCCATGGCCCGGATTGGACGTTTATGCACCCTTGTACGCCACTTCGCGGTTCTGAGGCATACTGGAGTGCCTTGATGTGCATGAGCCGTACCTTCCGGACCGTATCCTCAAGCAATTCGGATATGTACAGGGGATCCCGCCCGCGCCACCTAGGCCCATCAAGTGCGTCCGACCATTCGAGCTGCAAAAGTATGAGGTGCTCTTTCAGCTGGACCTTTTAGGATCATAGGATGCCGATCCGAGACCTCTCATCGAGCTGGACGTGCAGGATTTGGCGACGTCGTTCTGGGATGTCATTGACGACTACTTGGACTGGCTGGACGACGTGTCTCATGTGCTCATGGATCCCACGTCCCCCAGACAGGATCATCCGACGGAGCCTGTCCATCCACCTCCTCCCATCGACACTCTTGCGGTAAGATAAATTTGTTTACTTTTTAGTTCTTGTTGTTATCTTCTATTTTTGCTAATGCGTATTGTTATCAATACAGCGAAGCCAGTTAGTTTCTGGTGAGATGTGCAAATTTCTGTTAGAGTCGGAGAGTAGGCCGATGGATTTCGTTGCGCTGGTCGAACGATGGTTTCACCAGTTAACTGATCAGACTCCACCGATGGCCCCCGCCCCACCGCGTGCATCCCAGTTGTTTTGGGATTCTATGCACGAGGAAGGTCAGGGGAGTGGGGTCGGTTCATCCCTAAGGACGGCGGCTGAGCGGGAAGCGGATGAGCGCGCGGCTCATGATCGGGAGGTGGCTGAGCGTCTATAGAGAGCATAATTAGAATCTAGCGACGATGATTAGTCCGATATTTTATTTATGGATGTTCGTATGTACTGACTATGGTCGTTAGTTTATTTCGACACTTTTATTATTTTGTCATTTTTGTTTATCGTTTCTATTGCATAATATAACTATAGGTTATAATCATATCATATAACCACTACCAATATAGGATACACAGCCTAAACACTACACCCTAAATTCAAAACAAATCTCCCTCTGAAATATGCGCCTAAAAAGGGAGCATCGCAAGCCATAATCAGGCGCGTAAATAACCTCTACCTTTCCGCTTCATGGACATAACACACCCACTTATGTCACGTCATGCGCTTTCATTTGGCGTGCAGTGCTTTTTAAGTGGCGTGCAATGCGCCTCTATCTAGCGCATGAATGTGATTGAGATTTGGATTGTCTTTTTGGGTATAGGGTTTGGGTTTAGGATATTATACTATAATGTATGATATTGAAAGATTTAAGTCACATAAAGGATTGGGCCTATGTATATATGACCCTAAACTTGTAAAAACATTTCGAAAAATACTAAGTGGTATGTACTTTGGTTATATATAGTGTTATATTCTATAGTTATATGGTTGTATCGTATATGATTATCCTTAAACACTAAGTATTATATCCTATGAAGTTATCACTTGGAATTATAATTTCTTAAGACAAAAGTCTTATGAAGTTATGAGGTGATAAGACAAGGTGTTATGAAGTTGTAACATGAACTTTATACTTATGACAAATCGTTTCGATAAACAAGTGATAACTTCTTAAGAAATTATAATTCCAATCCATGGAATAATAATTTTCTTAAGATGTTATCACTTGTATTATACATTAATGGGATATGACAAAGTCTTATGAAGTTATAATGAGATAAGACTATGTGTTATGAAGTTATAACATGAACTTTATACTTACGATATAGCATGAAGTGTGACGAAATCAATATTTATAGGTTATAATACTATATTATTATAATTTCTTAAGATGTTATCACTTGTATTATACATTAATGGGATATGACAAAGTCTTATGAAGTTATAATGCGATAAGACTATGTATTATGAAGTTATAACATGATCTTTATACTTACGGTATAGCATGAAGTATGACGAAGTCAATATTTATAGGTTATAATACTATATTATTATAATTTCTTAAGATGTTATCACTTGTATTATACATTAATGGGACATGACAAAGTCTTATGAAGAAGTCGATATGTTTTTTTTGGGATTTTGGGCCATTTCATGCGTTTTTTGTACTATTAGGCCTATTTTGGGCCCATTAAGCGTTTTTGTACTATTGGGCCTATTTTAGGCCCATTAAGCGTTTTTTGTACTATTGGGCCTATTTTGGGCCCATTAAGCATTTTTATACTATTGGGCCTAGTTTGGGCCCATTAAGCCTTTTATACTATTGGGCCTAGTTTGGGCCCATTAAGCCTTTTTGTACTATTGGGCCTATTTTGGGCCCATTAAGCATTTTTGTACTATTGGGCCTATTTTGGGCCATTTCATGCGTTTTTTGTACTATTGGGCCTAGTTTGGGCCATTTCATGTGTTTTTTATACTATTGGGCCTATGTTAGGCCCATTAAGCGTTTTTGTACTATTGGGCCTATTTTGGGCCCATTAAGCGTTTTTGTACTATATGACCTATTTTGGGCCATTTCATGCGTTTTTGTACTATTGGGCCTAGTTTGGGCCCATTATGCGTTTTTTGTACTATTGGGCCTATTTTGGGCCATTTCATGCATTATTTGTACTATTGGGCCTATTTTGGGCCCATTAAGTATTTTTGTATTATATGGCCTATTTTGGGCCATTTCATGCGTTTTTTGTACTATTGGGCCTATTTTGGGCCCATTAAGCGTTTTTGTACTATTGGGCCATGTTTAGGCCATTTCATGCGTTTTTTGTACTATTAGGCCTAGTTTGGGTCCATTATGCATTTTTTATACTATTGGGCCTATTTTGGGCCCATTAAGCATTTTTGTACTATTGGGCCATTTCATCCATATTTAATGAATATAATATTAAATGCGTACTAGTACATGTCATCCGCAAAATACATATATAAAACAAAAAAATATAATATTCTTAATCCCGAAAACATAATATCCCTAAGCTTTGAATACCCTAACGTGGTATATAACTTGGGGACGCCGATGGACAATTTCAAATAGTAATACATCGTTAATTTCCAATCTATGGAATCTTACAAAATCCCGCCAGCCGTTGCCAAATCTGTATCGATTCCCACTCGTTGCGATGCACACATTCAAATTAGCATCACCACAATCCAGGGTGACTTTCGTTGTTGTTGCAGAACTCAAGAATCTCAAAGCATGCTCCCTCGGGATGCTCTGCATATCAATAAGTGCATTTAAAGTTGATATTATGATCAAATCCGAATCATAAATTTACGGATACAAAAATGATGTGTTCTTGCCTCCGATGACAAGCCAATTGTCAAAGGCGATACCTTTGGATCTAGTCTTGGGCGAGAAGTCACGTTGTCTTGCACGAAAGGTTGACAAGATGGACACGGTGGTGCTGCGAAGCGAACCCGATGGCTAACGCGATGATGTCCGTGAGCGATTGACTGGATGGAATTGGTGGCAATGGTGGACGTGATGGAAGCGATTGATGGGGCTAATGGATAGCGATGGCGGAAGCGATTTGATGAGGGATAGGTGACTTGAAACGACAAGTCTTTGGTGTCGTAGCGTCGACTGCGGGAGAAGGGAGTTGCGAAGGAAGACTTGGCTTGAAGGTTCAAGCAATTGCCGTAGCGTCGGCGGCGGAGGGAATGGGGATGCGAAGATAGAGGGTGACGTCCGATCAAGGGAAGGAGGATAAATACTCTACTTGAAACCTTGATTAAAATTGAACGTACTAAAACCAATAACATAGTTTGACTTAAATACTAGGGCGAGACATCGGATGGGCCAAGTAGAGCCTAGTGGGCTAGCCCATGCAAGCATGCAAAAGGCACAAACCCTAAAATAGAAATGACTATAAAAGGAAACTATCTAAAAAAAGCAATAATACCAAATATAGAAAGTGTCTCAAAACTGGCTGTGGAAAAACTTATTGAAGATCAGAGATAGTATCCAACTTCAACAACACTCTATGTCATCGCCCCTAATAGTAAGAAGTGATGGGAAACTGAACACAGCTGGTCTTTATTCTTTATTGAGACCTAGAGAGCAGAATCTTCCCTTGTGTGGAGTGATTTGGCAGGGCATTCAAGCCAAAAAATGGAGCTTTATTTGTTTGTTAGCTACTCTTCATAGACTGTCTACCGCTGCTAAACTACATAGATGGGGTATTATTGACAATCCGAGCTGCTCTCTTTGTATGGGAGGGGATGAGGATGCAAATCACATCTGGTTTGATTGTCCTGTTGTGAATAATATTACAAACAAAGTTCTGGATTGGCAGGGCATTCGAACAAGGAAAAATAGCCTTGTTGCTTGGTGGGATTGGTTTTCTGCCTGCGACAAGAAGAAGAACAATATATATCTCTCAAAACTGCTCACTGTCATGGCAATTGTTTATTTTACCTAGCAGTTAAGAAATGCAGTAATCTTCAAAGGTGCTACTGTGAATGAAGATGAAGAAGTAAAGAAGATTATTCAAGCTTGTAAGTTCAAAATCTTACTTAAAATTCCCATGAATGGTAGAAGAGTGGGTGCTATGAGAAGAAGGTTAAGAATCTGATTTCTGACTTTCTGGGGTTGGTTTATGGATATCTGTTAGTTCTGTTTGCTCTCCCAGTTTTTTTTCCGCCAGGGTTTAAAGGTAGCATCAAGTGGCAAGCTTTGAAGACTGGTTTTTCTCTTCCTCTGCTGGCTTGGTTATCACATGTATTGTTGCTTTGTCTAATCTTGTTTCTGTCTTTCTTGTATTTGGTTTGACTATTCTATTGCTTTTGATACTGGTGTTTTGTTCTATTTTTTTGTCTTAGTTTTGTGTGGTGTTGTAATTTGCTGTTTTCTTGCTTGTTTTCTTTCTCTTTTTGGATTGTTATTGTATTTGGTTGTTTGGTTTGTGTTCGTATTGGTGTTTGTATAAAGGACGTTGGGCCTTTTTCCCAACCATTAATAAAATCTTACCATTTGGCTAAAAAAAAAGTGTCTCAAAACTATGCCAAAACAAAGGCAATAAACCGTCTACGCGTCAAAACGACGCGGCGAAGGCATGGATGTAAACACCGCGAGGAACGGCGATGAAGGGTCGATGGCCTCGCGAGTGGGTGCACGCGATGCCGGCTGCGATGATCGCGATGTTTCGATGCCGATGGTGGCGAGGACGACGAGTCTTGGGTTGGTGTCTGGGCTTCCTTGGCCAGCGACGACGCATGCGACAAGTGATGCGACGGCGGTGACAATGGCTTTGGACCTAGACCTTGTCACTGGGCCCTCTGAGCGTAGGCTCATGGCTTCTTCCTCGTCGTGGGCTGTCATGGGAGGCAGGGTCACATCACCCTCCCCCACTTGGCTATGAAGCGTCCCCGCTTCACCATCATCAAACTCAGGCTCCACATATGGTGTCAAGTCTGCGACGTTGAAGGACGCGTGGACTCCAAAATCTGGTGGGAGCTCGAGTTGATAGACATTGTCCCCTATGGACTTTATCACGCGGAATGGACCATCACCACGCGGTGCCAATTTGTGCTTATGCCGCGAGGGGAACCTTTCTTTTCGCATGTGCACCCAGACGAGGTCCCCGGGTGCAAAAACGATGCGGCGTCGGCCAGTGTTTTTTTGGGAGGCATACTGCGCGGCCCTTCTCTCCAATTGGTCCCTGGTCCGTCGATGGAGCTCTTGTACTTGCTCGGCGCGATTGGCGGCAGAGACATGCACTGGGTCTCGCAGTGGTCAAGGCGACAAATCAAGCGGCGTCAATGGGTTCATGCCATACACCACTTCGAAAGGTATCAACTTGGTCGCCGTGTGCCTGCATCTATTGTAACAAAACTCTACAAGTGAAAGTAAGTCCTCCCAACGCCTAGGGTTGGCTTTTAGCTTCGTGCGAAGGAGGGCTCCTAGGGTTCGATTTGTGACCTCTGTTTGGCCATCGGTCTGGGGGTGGTAGGTAGTAGAAAATAGGAGTTTGGTTCCTAGCTTACCCCAAAGAGTTCTCTGAAAATGACCAACGAACTTAGAATCCCTATCACTCACTATGGTACGTGGGACTCCATGAAGACGCACCACATGCTCAAAGAATAGATCGGCAATCTCACTAGCACTATCGGTTGTCTTACAAGCTATAAAATGTGCCATCTTAGAAAATCTATCTACGACCACAAAAATAGAGTCTTTACCTCGTCTAGAGAGGGGCAAACCCGTGATGAAATCCATAGACAAATCTTCCCAGGGGGCACTAGGAATGGGCAAATGTGTGTAGAGGCCGTGTGGGCTGGACCTAGCTTTGGCTCTTTGGCATGTCATACAACTTCTACAAAACCTAGTCACTTGATGGGTCATCTTAGGCCAAAAGAAATGTTCTCTTAGGGCGACCAAGGTCTTACTAATCCCAAAGTGTCCATGACTTTCGTGTGCTTCTTGAATCAAAAGGATCCTAATGGAAGACCTAGGGATGCAAAGGCGACTAGCCTTGTATAAATAACCCTCAGAAAGGAAATACGACTCAAACTATCGAAATCGTAGGCAATGCTCGAATATAGGTGCAAAGAAAGGATCACTAGTATATAATTCCTTAATCAAAGAAAAACCCAAAACTTTAGTTTGCACATGAGTCAAGAGAACATACCTTCGAGACAACGCGTCAGTGACAATGTTCTCCTTTCCCTTCTTATGGACCACGATATAAGGAAATGTCTCAAGAAATTCCAACCAACGAGCATGGCGTCAATTGAGGTGGGCTTGGCTCTTCAAATAGCTCAAGGTTGCATGGTCGCTGTGGATGACAAATTCAGGCGGCCAAAGGTAATGTTGTCATGTCTTTAGCACACGTATTAGAGCATATAACTCTTTGTCGTAGGTGGGGTAATTGAGTGTGGCCCATGTGAGCTTCTCACTGAAATATGCAATGGGCCTCTTCTCTTGGTGTAGCACACCACCAATGCCAATGTCTGAGGCATCACACTCCACCTCGAAGTGCTTGGCGAAGTCGGGAAGCTGGAGCAATGGTGCTTGGCACAAGGCCCGCTTCAAAGCCGAGAAGGCTTCTTCGTGGGACTCAAGCCACAACACAGTGCTACCCTTCTTCGTCAACTCATGCAAAGGCGCGACAATGGAGGAGAAGTCTTGAACAAAGCGCCTATAAAATCCTGCAAGGCCGAGAAAGCTTCGCACCTGTGTCGGCATCGTCGGTGTCGGCCACTCTTTGATGGCCGCAATCTTCTCTTCGTCGATGCGTAGACCATCACTGCTCACGACATAGCCAAGAAAATTGGTGGACGCGGAGCAAAATGAGCACTTGGCCAGATTGGCGAATAGGCTCTCGCGTCGAAGGCACTCGAGCACTTGGCGAAGGTGATCGATATGCTCCTCTAGGCTCCGTGAATACACAAGGATGTCATCGAAATAAACGACGACAAACTTGCCAAGGAAGGTTCTCAAGACGTGGTTCATCACACGCATGAAGGTGCTTGGCGCGTTCATGAGCCCAAATGGCATGACAAGCCACTCGTAGAGCCCATACTTCGTCTTGAACGCGGTCTTCCACTCATCACCTTCTTTCATCCTGATTTGGTGATAATTACTCTTCAAATCAATCTTGGAGAAAAGTGTGGCGCCATGAAGTTCATCAAGCATATCGTCGAGGCGTGGAATAGGATGCCTATACTTGACGGTGATCTGGTTAATCGCGCGACAATCAACACACATTCTTCATGTGCCATCCTTCTTGGGCACAAGGATCACAGGCACAGTGAAAGGGGAGAGAGATTCCCTTACGTAGCCGCGATCCAACAACTCTTGCACTTGGCGCTGGAGCTCTTTGGTCTCCTCTAGGCCAGCTCTATACGCAGTGTGATTGGGCAAGGAAGCACCTAGCACAAGGTCAATCTGGTGCTCAATTCCTCTCAGTGGAGGTAATCCTTGTGGCAACTCATCGGGAAAGACATCGTCGAAAGCTGCGAGTAAGGTCACGATGGCTGGCGGCACGGACGCGGCATTTGACGACTCAGGGATGCATGGAGTTGGTACAAGCAGAAAACATGGGGCCTTGCCAGTCAAACATGGAGTTAGTTCACTGGCCCTAGCTACAAGCAAGCGTCGCTCACATTTTCCTTGCAAAGGAGACGTTTGCGGCAACGGATCGGCAAACTTCATCGATGGTGAGGTTCTTGTTGATTTCTGTGGGGCACTGGGCATATATGGACCAGTGCTCGAGCCAGAAGTGGAAAATCATGGCCAAGTTTCTGGAGTGCCTTTCTTGGCCTTCCCAGCGGCACTAACAGTGCCACCAGAACGATCCAGATGGGCACTTGGTGTCCCAGCCATGGCGTTGTTCCTCTTCTTGTCAGTTCCTGGCGGAGACGAAATTTTGCCAGAATTGGAGGAGTTTTGCCTCTGGAGTGCCTCTGGGCACTCTTTTGACCTAGTAGACGCGGCCTCAATGGCCTTCTGGAGATCACGCTTAACCTGGTCCTGCAAGATCTCATGGGAAGACATTGGATGCAAGGTGACACACTTCCCGTGGTAATTGAACACATAAGTGTTCAAATAGATATCATGGAGCACACGCCTGTCGAATTGCCATAGACGCCCAAGCAAAATATTGGTGGCATCCATTGCAACGACATCACAAAGTATAGAATCACAGTATTGCCCTATGGAAAAAGAAACTAAGCATTGGCGAGATACTGTGTTACCTAGACTAGAAGAAATCCATTGGAGGGCATAAGGTTGTGGATGAGGCATCGTAAGCAACTTGAAGTGTGTCACGACCTTATCATTGACAATGTTAGCACATGATCCTCCATCAACTATGACACTCAAGGAAGCCGTCTGGATGAGAGCCCTTATGTGGAACAAGTTCTCGCATTGGTCGTGAAGGCTCACTTCCTTGACTGTGAGGAGACGACGCGTCACCAAGCTCAATGGTGTGCCCGCGTGCAGAGAAGCGGGTTCGCAGTCATAAGCGTCTTCCTCCTCTTCTATGCCTTCATCGATGGCCTCTAGGGTTTGCTCCTCGTCGTCGCAAGACTCATAGCCGGCTGCGGCCGTGGAGAACAAAACCTTTCGAGCGTTTGGGCAATCCTTCTTATAGTGGCCTCTTCCACCACACTTGTAACACTCAAGGTCGCGCACGCAATCTGTGCCCACTGGAGCTTGTCTAAGCGCGTTCTGGCGCGGCGCGGTACTAGGCGTCGACGGCTTCGATTTGGGGGCTTGGCTCGACGCGGCTGTGGTAGAGACACTAGGGCGAACATTAGTAGAAGGTAAACCACTAGGGTTAGAAGAATACCTTTGTTGGCCACTTGGAAAAGTGTAAGACTTTCGGCGAGAGATTTGGGCAAGAAGTTGCATCGCCGTATGTGTGAGTGTGTTCAAATCTTTGATGGGCAAAATCTCGAGTTGATCACGGATGTTAGTGTTCAAGCCAGTCAAGAATTTCATCCTCAAAGTCGATGGTGCAACAGAGATGTTGGCCTTGTAATACATGTCTTCAAGCTTGGAAAAGAACTTGAGTGGAGTCATCGACCCTTGTCGAGCCATGGCTATCTCCACTCTCATTTGATTCCTATAGTCTAGAGGCACGTATTTCTTGGTCATCACGTAGACTAGTTGATGCCATTCTGTGACTCTGGTCCTGTGGCGACGCACGCATTCATCTTCGAATCTATGCCACCACACGCGGGCGGCTCCTCGGAAGTGAAGTGTCGCGGCGTCGACATGCACCTCAGGTGGCACTCGACAATATCTAAGGGTGTACTCCGTAGCATGCACCCATTCAAGAAAAACAGAGGGGTTGTATTCACCATAAAAATGCTCGATCTTTACCTTGACTTTGTGTCGTTGGTATCGAGGCTGGGCAGGTGCTTGGTTGAACGCGTTGTTTGGTGTGGAGGCGTAGAGAAGATTCTCGTAGGCGCGCACACCATGGGGTCTATCGCATCCAACCTGGCGTCTATCGCGGTCTTGGTGATCTTCGCCGCGAGAAAACTCATCCCTTGGCGCATAGGCGTCATCGCGTCGGCGTCTTCGCGGCTGGGCGTCGTAGTCGGTTTGGCGAATGCCCCTTGGCATGACATCACGATGCTCACCGCCAATGTCACGAACGCGTTCTCCTTGGGGCTGGAGACACGGTGGAGGTATCCAATCCGATGGGTGATCATGCAATTCAAGTGGATCTCCAAGAGGGGGGTGAAAAAAATTAGGATTGACCATACCCGAGTCCTCGATCTCCTCGTCGTCATACTCGTCGAAGTCGTCGTGGACATTGGGCGTGATCTACGCGTAGCCATTGGATCCATAACGCGGCATCCGAACACTTTGGTGTCGAAGATGATCGCGTACATCATGGCTCCGTGGCTGAGTAGTTAGGGTTCTCAATTGATCATCGTGTCGCGTATACCCACTAGGTCGACGACTGGATCTCCTTGGCGTCGCGTCGGCTTGCTCGGCTCGTCGAGGGCGGCCTTCGTGTGGCACTGAGCCCAGTACGCGTCTTTGGGTTCTCCTAGAGGCATAGCAATCATCAAAGTTGTATGGTTCAGAAAACTCACCTTGAGTGTCAGCGGCGTCGTGGTCGGACTCGGAGTCGTAGCCGGCCGGGGTGTCTCTTGGCACGTAGTGATCCGTGTGGGAAACGAAGCCTTGGCGACTCTCGATGACACTTTGCATACGATTGAGTTGTGGTTGATGATGTGATGTGGAAGGCATGATGCCTTTGCCTTTGTCCACTCTTGTCTTTGATGGACCCGCGTCGGTGGCTCGGGGTTGAGTCAGCGCGTCCATGACACTCAATGGAGTTAGAGTGGGCACGAGTTGTGCCGCGCGTTCTCTGGCTTCAAATTGAGCAACGCGTTGACGAAGAGCTTGTATCTCTCATTGCTCCTTGGACAACTCCATGATGGGGTCTTGTTGTGGGGGGTCAATCGGCGGTTGGTCTTGGGGTAGACCCAACGGCGGTGGATGTGGGTTGGTGTTGTCGACTCCAAGTTGGTCTTCATGTTGTCCAACCGTCATGCTACCTATAACAATATGGCCAGACATGGGAGTAAAAACGAACCAAAAGACAACAAAGAACAACAACCAAGAAGATCACTAGTCAAGTCACAAAGTTCACATAGGTAGGGCTAGTTTGTCTTGCCGTGAGGGCGGCTTGGCTTGCACAAGAGATGGTGTATCAAGCAAGTTGCAATCAAACAAACAAGAACAAATTGAAACCCTAATGCAAACGTAAACAAAACAACCTAATAAGCAAGAAATATCTTCTAGGAAGCTTGACCTAGACGGCGGAGAGAGAGAGAAGATGAGATTAGATCGAGTCGAGTGGGTTAGGGTTGCCTTATTTTGGCTTTACCTAACTTTGGTAACTTTTTTTTTTGAATATCTTTTTTATATCTTTTTTTTATATATATATCCGAGATCTTATCTTTTGATCTTTTCGGATTTGCAAAAGGAAACAAAATAAAATGGCCTAAGTAACAAGAATATCACAAGTGTGATCTTTAGAGATAGGAGAAAGAAAATAAGATTTGATTTGATATCTTATAAGGAAATTGTGGCTAACAACCTAAAAAGTAGAATCTCGCAAACAAGGAAACTCTATCCACGCGTGAAACAAGGAAACAAAATATTCTAGCATGCAAGATAACAAATTACCTAACACACCAAAACTTAGGGAACAAGGAAAATTTTCGGCCAAGATATTATCTTGTAGAAACCGAGTAGGTGATGCAAAGATGGAAACTTTGTTTTTTTTCTCAACAATTTACGAAAGCAAACGATGGGGGTCAAGAAAAAAAATTTGTGGAAAAGATGCAAACTTGAGTTCGCAACTTACAAGACTGCTGGGCTCTGATGCCAGTTGATGTGTTCTTGCCTCCGATGACAAGCCAATTGTCAAAGGCGACACCTTTGGATCTAGTCTTGGGCGAGAAGTCACGTTGTCTTGCACGAAAGGTTGACAAGATGGACACGGTGGTGCTGCGAAGCGAACCCGGTGGCTAACGCGATGATGTCCGCGAGCGATTGACTGGATGGAATTGGTGGCAATGGTGGACGCGATGGAAGCGATTGATGGGGCGAATGGATAGCGATGGCAGAAGCGATTTGATGAGGGATAGGTGACTTGAAAAGACAAGTCTTTGGTGTCATAGCGTCGACTGCGGGAGAAGGGAGATGCAAAGGAAGACTTGGCTTGAAGGTTCAAGCAATTGCCGTAGCGTCGGCGGCGGAAGGAATGGGGATGCGAAGATAGAGGGCGACGTCCGATCAAGGGAAGAAGGATAAACACTCTACTTGAAACCTTGATTAAAATTGAACGTACTAAAACCAATAACATAGTTTGACTTAAATACTAGGGCGAGACATCGGATGGGCCGAGTCGATCCTAGTGGGCTAGCCCATGCAAGCATGCAAAAGCCACAAACCCTAAAATAGAAATGACTATAAAAGGAAACTATCTAAAATAAGCAATAATATCAAATATAGAAAGTGTCTCAAAACTATGCCAAAACAAAGGCAATAAACCGTCTACGCGTCAAAACGACGCGGCGAAGGCATGGATACAAACACCGCGAGGAACGACGACGAAGGGTCGATGGCCTCGCGAGTGGGTGCACGCGATGCCGGCTACGATGATCGCGATGTTTCGATGCCGATGGTGGCGAGGACGACGAGTCTTGGGTTGGCGTCTGAGCTTCCTTGGCCAGCGACGACGCGTGCGAAAAGTGACGCGACGGAGGCGGCGATGGCTTTGGACCTAGACCTTGTCACTGGGCCCTCTGAGCGTAGGCTCATGGCTTCTTCCTCGTCATGGGCCATCATGGGAGGCAGGGACACATCACAAAAGTACCCACAGTGTCCGTCTAGACGTACATCTCTAGCCCTTTAATGTACGGATACCAAAAGTATTCCACATTCTTAACCCCAAAGTTCACCCCCATATGAACCATGGGTTGTTCATCGAACTGCGACCCAGAGCATTCGGGTTGGGATTGACTCCCAATGTCGGTCGAAGCTACACTTGGTTCCTTTCTAGGGAGACCCCGACCTCTACCTTGTCTCCTATTGGTCTTCTCCTTCGCCTTCTCCTTCTCCTTCTTATACTCCTCCAACTCGTCCCTTTTGTGCTCAAACAAGCTCGGTTGTCTCGTGGTGTCATACTTCGTGGAACCCTTTGGCCTTCTGATAACAGGTTTTTATCGTGTGAAAAACTGCTATGCAAAATATCCAAACAAACCTTAAACCGTAGTCCTAGGTAAGTAAAGGTCGAATCCACAGGGAGGCGAATTCTATCTTAATATGCAATTTGTATGTCAAACTAAAGTAACCAAAGGGGGGGGGGGGGTTTGTTTGTTTAATTATCTAAGCATGCAAAGGCAAGAATAAACTAAAGATGAATGAATTCAGTAATGGGGAAAAACACTTAGTCAAACAACATCCACTATTCGTATGACAAGTTGATCATAGATACTCATTCAAAATCTCATGCAATGGTAATTCCAATTCCTTTTCAAATATAACTAATAGCACAACCAGATACTATTAGCACTAACTAATTAAACAACCCTGAAACTATCAAGATTCAGTTTAACAGCATCCTTACGGATAGGAATATAGTTGGATACAATTCTAGCATAAAACAACCAGATATTATCCTAGAATGTAAATCAATTCTCTTCTGCATAAGACTAGAACAACCAGTTACTAATACGATGCAGTTGCTACTCTGAAATAGATATGCTCAACCAGTAACAATCTAAATCTAGCAATAGATAAATAACAATAAACCCTAGATGCGTCCAAATAGAGATTATCAATATCAATCATAAACAACTTAAGCAAGAGAAAGATAAAATCCATGCAATAGATTAAGAACGAGAATCTCACAACTTTATCAAAACGAAAGCTTCAGCGTCTGACTAAGCCAGGGAGGCTTAGTTCTTCATAACGTAGAACGTAGAAAAGAGAAGTAGAATTAGGGTTCAGAGATTTGATAATAGATTGGCAAACAAGCATTTTCTCAACCCTTAAATACTAAAGTAAAATAAAGCTAAGTTAACCTAAAACGAAATAATAAAAAGTAATAAAATAATGCAAATAAAGAAACGGCGCGGCGGACTTCAGACATCGGCGTCAGTCGCCGCATCTCCCACGGCGGGCGCCGTAATCGCGGCGGACGCCGCAATTAAACGACGGTCGCCGTAATCACTTCGTAGCCAAGGTCGGTGGAAAGCCAATTGCGGCGGGCGCCGTAAGGTTCACGGCGGGCGCCGTAATTACGGCGGTCTCCGCAATTAAACGGCGGTCGCCGCAATTAAACGGCGGTCGCCGTTCTTCGGTTCAGCTCCTGCGACACTTCCGTAAAAATGCCATAACTTTTGATTCCCAACTCGGATTGCGCTCATATTTTGAGGAATTGCAATAGACTTCAAGATCTAACTCCTCGAATTGGAATCACTCCATTTGGACATCGGAGCAGAGAGAACGAACCAATTGAATTCAGCACATTATTCTTCTACTCTTCATTGCACTCCCTTGGCGCCTACTACTGGTGGCTTCCTCCTCAGTGTCTCATATGATCTCCAAAACCGCTCAACCACCTCCAAAAACACCAACTCCGCCCCCAAGCACCATACACATGAATGTGTCTAAATCTACCCGAATGATACCAATAAAACCTCTAATAACTCTTACTTAAGCCCTACAAAATAGTGCTTATCACCTTCCTTTTGCAACGATCCTTGTCGGCTCCTTCAACGTACTTTCATGCGGAAACTCCAAGTCATAATACAACTCACCTAGTTGGTATAATGTGTCTCGCCCCATATCCTTTTTCTCCAACATCGCATACATGTGACGCAACTTCAACTCTGAATGGCACATCTGTACATTGTCCTGAGTGGGCACATTAGAACGTACTAAAAATGCATAACTAGAATAAATTATATACGAAATTAAACGAGGGTGTTATATACATGCGGTACGAGATTTCTTTTCTTCGTTGTCGGTGAGACATAAATTAGAATAAATTATAGAAAAATAGTTATTTGAATGAAATTTGTTATTAGGAAATTAATAAATGAATGTAATAAATTTTAATAATATTTAATTTTAGGCTCTACGAGATTTCTTTTCTTCGTTGTCGGTGAGACATCGGACGCCGAAGCGACGTTCGAGGCGGAGACATGGTGTGACTGAGTCGGTACGTCAGCGCACGGCACTCGTTAGTAGCGAGATTTTAGATGCCGCACAGTCGTCCTCACCACCCTCTCACGATGATGTGGTTATGGAGGACGTCCACGTCACGACTACTCGGTCCCCGTCGGATGATGAGGAGGAGGACATGGATTTGGATTATGTGGAGTCTTTCGATCCCATTTTGACGGCTGAGGATGATCCTATTTTGACGGCCGATGATTTGGGGAGGGATGACGCACCCCCAGTTGCCTCTCCCCCTCCCGTTCCAGAGCCGGTTTTGGATCCCGCCTCTACACCGGAGACCGCATCAGCTACTGCCCCAGATATTGCAGCATGTCCTATTTTAGGCACCGCTCCGTGGATGCCGGGAGGGCCACGTAGACCTACCCTCCTTGCTGGCTACCTCGACCAGGCGATATGGGAAATGACTGATGTCGAGCTGGCTACTGCTCCGACTGCTCCTGGTGCACCGCTCGATCCCGTTACCCCTCCGGCTAGGGCATAGGGTAGGGGATGCGAGAGGGGACGCAGGCGGGGACGTGGGAGGGGACCCGGAGGACGGGCTCCTATGGAGGATGCTCCTCTTAGAGGGATTAGGCGCCACCAGGCAGAGCAGGATTTGGTACGTATTTTATTTTTTCATATTTATCCCAATTAATATATCCTAAAATTAATTTCTTATTTCAGATGAGGAAGGTTCTGAAGGTGCATGTCCGAAAGGCACACTATCGGACTCTGGAGGAGCACGCAGTAGAGGGCCCGAATACATGGTGGGGGATAGCACAATGCAGCGGCATCACTGCCCTGGGGTCGCTTGAGTACGGGCGGATGGACGCTTGCCTGATTTCATCATTTGTCGAGCGATGGTACCCCGAGACGAACTCGTTTCATTTCACGTGGGTGGAGATGACGATCACATTGCACGATGTGCATCAGATTCTCGGGATGCCCATCGACGGGAGGAGCATGACATCCGAGATGGCCGACGGGGAGGTCATGCAGCGCATTGCCACTGCATTCGGTATCCAACTGACCGACATTGAACGGTGGTACAAAAATGGCGGAGTTCCATTGGGTTCCTGCTGAGCCGACTGCCACCTATGATACAGGCTCCCGAGAGGGATGGGGGACTGATTGCGTCTTTCTACCTGCTTACACTTCTCGGCACGACTGTCCTGGTGGACAAGTCGATGAATGTCGTGAAGCACAAGTGGATGGCGCTCTTGTTTGATCACGAGCTCACGGGTTGCTATGCATAGGGAGTAGGTGTCCTGGTCGTTCTGTACAGGAACCTGGGACATGCTTCCCGTCGTGGGGCGCAGGGCATTTCCGGTTGTGGTCTTCTTCTGAGGGTAAGTTTTATTGTTGGGTCGTTTATAACATATTATTGTTTTAATTACTAATTTTATATATTGTTTTACAGGCTTGGATTTGGGCATACTTTTTCCATTTCCAAGGACATCATTTGATGGACCTGGATTCGATGGCAGACGCTCGGGCAACCATGAGAGATGGCAAAGAGGCGCCCCAGAGAGGTGATCTGGAGCGATTGGTCGCCATACGCCGCATCCTAGACGACATCCGATACGATGAGGTAATTTATAACGGTTTATTTTTACATCTTTTCCATATACGATGATTTATATATTACTTAATTACTTACAGATATGGTAGACCCCATGGCCCGGATTGGACGTTCATGCACCCTTGTACGCCACTTTGCGGTTCCGAGGCATACTGGAGTGCCTTGATGTGCATGAGCCGTACCTTCCGGACCGCGTCCTCAGGCAACTCGGATATGTACAAGGGATCCCACCCGCGCCACCTAGGCCCATCAAGTGCGTCTGGCCATTCGAGCTGCAAAAGTACGAGGTGCTCTTTCAGCCGGACCTTATAGGAGCATGGGATGCCGATCCGAGACCTCTCATCGAGCTGGATGTGCAGGATTTGGCGACGTCGTTCTGGGATGTCACTGACGACTACTTGGACTGGCTGGACGACGTGTCTCATGTGCTCGTGGATCCCAGGTCCCCCAGACAGGATCGTCCGACGGAGCCTGTCCATCCACCTCCTCCCGTCGACACTCTTGCGGTAAGATAAATTTGTTTACTTTTTAGTTCTTATTGTTATCTTCTATTTTTGCTAATGCGTATTGTTATCAATACAGCGGAGCTAGTTAGTTTCTGGTGAGATGTGCAGATTTCTGTTGGGGTCGGAGAGTAGGCCAACGGATTTCATTGCGTTGGTCGAACGATGGTTTCACCAGTTGACTGATCAGACTCCACCGATGGCCCCCGCCCCACCACGTGCATCCCAGTTGTTTCGGGATTCTATGCACGAGGAAGGTCAGAGGAGTGGGGTCGGTTCATCCCTGAGGACGGCGGCTGAGCGGGAAGCAGATGAGCACGCGGCTCGTGATTGGGAGGTGGCTGAGCGTCTACAGAGAGCAGAATTAGAATCTAGCGACGATGATTAGTCCGATAATGTATTTATGGATGTTTGTATGTACTGACTATGGTCGTTAGTTTATTCCGACACTTCTATTATTTTATCGTTTTTGTTTATCGCTTCTATTGCATATTATACTATAGGATATAATCATATCATATAACCACTGCCAATATAGGATACACAGCCTAAACACTACACCCTAAATTCAAAACAAATCTCCCTCTGAAATATGCGCCTAAAAAGGGAGCACCGCAAGCCATAATCAGGCGCGTAAATAACGTCTACCTTTCCGCTTCATGGACATAGCACGCCCACTTATGGAGCGCCATGCGCTTTCATTTGGCGTGCAGTGCTTTTTAAGTAGCGTGCAATGCGCCTCTATCTAGCGCATGAATGTGATTGAGATTTGGATTGTCTTTTTGGGTATAGGGTTTAAGGTTTAGGATATTATACTATAATGTATGATATTGAAAGATTTAAGTCACATAAAGGATTGGGCCTATGTATATATGACCCTAAACTTGTAAAAACGTTTCAAAAAATACTAAGTGGTATGTACTTTGGTTATATATAGTGTTATATCCTATAGTTATTTGGTTGTATCGTATATGATTATCCTTAAACACTAAGTATTATATCCTATGAAGTTATCACTTGGAATTATAATTTCTTAAGACAAAAGTCTTATGAAGTTATGAGGTGATAAGACAAGGTGTTATGAAGTTATAACATGAACTTTATACTTACGACAAATCGTTTCGATAAACAAGTGATAACTTCTTAAAAAATTATAATTCCAATCCATGGAATTATAATTTTCTTAAGATGTTATCACTTGTATTATACATTAATGGGATATGACAAATTCTTATGAAGTTATAATGCGATAAGACTATGTGTTATGAAGTTATAACATGAACTTTATACTTACGGTATAGCATGAAGTATGACGAAGTCAATATTTATAGGTTATAATACTATATTATTATAATTTCTTAAGATGTTATCACTTGTATTATACATTAATGGGATATGACAAAGTCTTATGAAGTTATAATGCGATAAGACTATGTGCTATGAAGTTATAACATGAACTTTATACTTACGGTATAACATGAAGTATGACGAAGTCAATATTTATAGGTTATAATACTATATTATTATAATTTCTTAAGATGTTGTCACTTGTATTATACATTAATGGGATATGACAAAGTCTTATGAAGAAGTCGATATGTTTTTTGGGGATTTTGGGCCATTTCATGCATTTTTTGTACTATTGGGCCTAGTGTGGGCCCATTATGCATTTTTTATACCATTGGGCCTATTTTGGGCCATTTCATGCGTTTTTTGTACTATTGGGCCTATTTTGGGCCCATTAAGCGTTTTTGTACTATTGGGCCTATTTTGGGCCCATTAAGCGTTTTTGTACTATTGGGCCTAGTTTGGGCCCATTATGCGTTTTTTATACTATTGGGCCTATTTTGGGCCATTTTATGCGTTTTTTGTACTATTGGGCCTATTTTGCGCCCATTAAGAGTTTTTGTACTATTGGGCCTATTTTGGGCCCATTAAGCGTTTTTGTATTATATGGCCTATTTTGGGCCATTTCATGCGTTTTTTGTACTATTGGGCCTAGTTTGGGCCCATTATGCGTTTTTTGTACTATTGGGCCTATTTTGGGCCATTTCATGCATTATTTGTACTATTGGGCCTATTTTGGGCCCATTAAGTATTTTTGTATTATATGGCCTATTTTGGGCCATTTCATGCGTTTTTTGTACTATTGGGCCTATTTTGGGCCCATTAAGCGTTTTTGTACTATTGGGCCATTTCATCCATATTTAATGAATATAATATTAAATGTGTACTAGTACATGTCATCCGAAAAATACATATATAAAACAAAAAAATATAGAGAAATTTGCGGCGAACCACCCATTATATACGCGTTTTTGCGGGAAACCACCCGTTCTATTCAAAATTATTTTAAACCACCCGTTACTTACATTCCGTTAGCGATTCGCCACCCATGGGCTTTTGCCGTCCAAATTTCCGTTAAAATGCGTGAAATGACCCTTTTGCCCCTCCCCCCCCCTAAATTACCGGTTTAGTCTAGCGTCACTATGGCTTCCGCCTCCGCCGACTCCGACATGGACACCCCAATCGGCGACGAATCTCCCCCATCCGATCCCCCTCCTCCTGCCTCCCATCCATCGCCGCCGCCTTCGTCTCCGCCGTTGAATCTATCTCGCATTCATGGAGGTATCCCGGGGAGCGACGATCCAGCTGCTGAACTTTGCCGACGTCGTAGCAAGCAGCAGCAGGTCGCCGAAGCGGTTGTTCAAGATTCTAGATGTCTACGAGATGCTTAGGGATCTGATGCCGGAATTCGAGCTCTTGTTCTAGAATCAGTATTGTGCGATCCTGTGAACTGAAGCTATGACGATCTGGAAGAGATTAGGAGAATCGATTAGAGGTATATTCATGGAATTGGAGAACTTGATCCGCCGTGACCCTGCAAAGCAGTCGGTGCCAGGCGGAGGAGTTCATCCGATGACTCGATACGTGATGAATTACCTCCGCGTCACCTGCAAATCGAGACAAACACTAGAACATGTGTTCGAAGAGGACATTGTCAATGGAGGAGACTATAGTAAAATGGATTTGGGACGAGTTTGGGTTTTAGATGGGTTTAGCCGGTTTGGCTTAATTAATAAAAATCGGGTTCGGTCGGCTCCGGATTAATGTCATTAAAAGTTGGACAAAACCGGTAAATTTGGAGAAATAAGAGGGGTAAAAGGGTCATTTTACTCATTTTGACAGAAATTTGGACGACAGAGGCCTGCGGGTGGTGAATCGCTAACGGAATGTAAGTAACGGGTGATTTAAAATAATTTCGAATAGAACGGGTGGTTTGCCGCAGAAACGCGTATATAACGGATGGTTTGCCGCAAATTTCTCAAAAATATAATATTCCTAATCTCAAAAACATAATATCCCTAAGCTTTGAATACCCTAATGTGGTATATAACTTGGGGACGCCGATGGACAATTTCAAACAGTAATACATCGTTAATTTCCAATCTATGGAATCTTACAAAATCCCGCCAGCCATTGCCAAATCTGTATCAATTCCCACTCGTTGCGATACACACATGCAAATTAGCATCACCACAATCCAAGGTGACTTCCGTTGTTGCTGCAGAACTCAAGAATCTCAAAGCATTCTCCATCGGGATGCTCTGTATATCAATAAGTGCATTTAAAGTTGATATTATGATCAAATCCGAATCATAAATTTACGGATACCAAAAGTACCCACATTGTCCGTCTGGACGTACATCTCTAGCCCCTTTAATGTACGGATACCAAAAGTAATCCACATTCTTAACCCCAAAGTTCACCCCCATATGAACCATGGGTTGTTCATCGAACTGCGACCCAGACCATTCGGGTTGGGATTGACTCCCAATGTCGGTCGAAGCTACACTTGGTTCCTTTCTAGGGTGACCCCGACCTCTACCTTGGCTCCCATTGGTCTTCTCCTTCGCCTTCTCCTTCTCCTTCTCCTTCTTATACTCCTTTAACTCGTCCCTTTTGTGCTCAAACAAGCTCGATTGTCTCGTGGTGTCATACTTCGTGGAACCCTTTGGCCTTCCTTTTGCAATGATCCCTGTCGGCTCCTTCAACGTACTTTCATGCGGAAACTCCAAACAACTCACCTAGTTGGTATAATGTGTCTCGCCCCAGATCCTTTTTCTCCAACCTCGCATACATGTGACGCAACTTCAACTCTGAATGGCACATCTGTACATTGTCCTGAGTGGACACATTTATTGTTGGAGTCCCTTCCCATACCAGTTGCTTCCAGAAGTCGTGTACTTCATCCGACACGATTGGGGTCCCCGTAATGATGGCATTTGCAACTCTGTGGACGCACGACAGGCCAAAGCAATCTCGCACCCACTGATCAGTGCAATCTTCAGAATATTCCTCCTTCACTATCTGATCATACATTCCCAACAACAAATCGAAGCACATGTCCGATACTTTGTAGAATAACCTTGCAAACGCCATTCTTACTTCTGGCGCAACGTTTTCATCAAAAAACGTTGGTCATGTCGTCCTTGACATCTCCATGCTCGCCCTTACCTGCTCAATTTGAATTTTGACCGCATGGTGGATCCTCACGGAGACTCTATTAAAGCCACCTCTGCTAGAACGCAAAATGTCCTTCAACACCTTATGCATACCCTCAACCCTATCAAAACAGGTAAAATGACTCGTGTTATAACACTTTAATAAGACACAATATTAATCAACTAAACATTGGTTAAGGGATACCTGTTTGAAGTCCGCGTGAAGAAGTGAAGATGACGATTCGTCCATGCTCTTACTATGTTTTCCTTGTATGGAATGAGCCACTCCCTCTCAACGTACCCAACGAGCCCATTATGCCATGATTTTCTCAATCTGTCCAGCCTCTCTTCGTAGCTTTCTTCAGTGGTTGAACACCAAAGTCCCCAGCATTGGCCCGCAAACTTCTGCACTTTCTCACTGTTTTTCAGGATTGGGGAGACATATGCCTCAATGTTGTGTTTAATATGCACCCAGCACAAAAGGTATTGCACTTTCCCTTCGAAGACTATATGAATTGATTTGATGAGGGACTTTTCTCGATCAGTCATTATAACCGCAGGCCTTACTCCCAACTCTTTAAACAATTGCCGAAGATGTTTCATGATGAACTTGTAATGCATAACCTTTTCCCCTCGGGTAAATGCATATGCAATGTTGAACGTCTTGTGAGTGCACGAAAAACCAACAATTTGCACCAATGGCATATCATACATGTACAAAAGATAAAATATTGTTCATTAATAATAAAGAACCAAAATTAAGTACATAGATAAATCTACTATTATACTAAAATGTAATGCATACCTATTTGTCTTGTAGGTGGCTTCGATAACTACCACATGTGGGAACATCTTCAACAAGTGTTGCGAGTCCGGATGAGAAAAAAATAGGATATCCACCTCACCCGTTGACTTCTTCCTCAGAGGACGAACTACGTAGTTATTTTCTTTCAAACAATTGAGCGTCCACTGGGTAACCGTCAATTCGCCACGATCCTCGTACTGGATCTTTTGCAAATAGTTTGCAACCTGCTTCATGGATGTTACATTGCCGGGAAAGAAAGTCCTCAAATACGAAACAATATTTTTCGGCCCCATGAAATGTTCGCCCAAGCTCTTAACCACGAGCTGCTGATCGGGGGTCATTCTACCCATGTATGGATGCCCAATGAAGCTAGTCGGAAGCGCATGGTTGTGGCGACCTTCTATCACATCCAAGATCCATTTATGAGTAGTCAACCATGGCTTTTTCTTCAACCGAACCCCATACAACTCAAATTTGCATCCGCACTTTTTCGATTTGGTTTTACGAATAATCTCAACTCTCTTTTCCGGATCTTCTTCATTAACTTTTGGCCTTTCCGATCTATATTTACCGTACTGCTCACAAGTCAAACTAATCATTCTCTCATTTGAGTTACGAGTGACTAGAACAATCATCAAATCTTTTGCCTTCTGCCTAACCCAATCAGCCAAATCCTGGCGACTATCCCACATTAGGCTAGTACGAAATACATCTCCAAATTCTCTCCCCTATACATGTTTGCATAATCATGAATGATTTAGAAAATCTCGATTATAATTTCTAAAGGCACATATCCTACTTTAAAACTTTCTAAAGGGAATTTCTAAAGACAATTTCTAAAGGCACATATCCTACTTTAAAACTTTCTAAACGCAATTTCTAAAGGCACATTAATTTTTTTTTCTTACACCTACAATATATTAAACACTAACCACGAAATTGCCGGTCGAGTTCTCATCGTCATCTTCTCCGCTCGAGTCCCAATCGTCATCGTCTCCGCTCGAGTGTCCATCGTCCTCTTCTCCGCTAGCTTCACAATCCTCATCGTCTCCGCTCAAGTGCAAATCATCTAAACTAGTATGAGACATTTTTGATAAGGGTGTTTTGGATATGGAGTTGAATTCAGATACTTATAGGATGAGATTTAGCCGTTGGAAAATCTGCCCGTTTGACACGCCAACATCTGGCGCATCCAACGGTCGTTTTTTCAAACGGCTAAATATTACACGCCAAATTCTGGCGTTCCAGTTTGCGCGCCATCAAGAGGCGCCCTATGCGCCATAATATGGCGCATGAACTTAATGCTTTTTTGTCTCCTCCTTACTGTTTTGTCCTCTCTACGCCATATTTTGGCGCATCAAACCTACATGCCAGATTGTGGCGCACTAAACCGCATACGAAAAGTACGAAAAATGCGTGTATCCTCGTATTATTATTATCTTCCCTCTTTACTTATCTTTTCCCATTTACTTTATTAGTCATGGAAACACTGGTTTGATCAGTAATTTTAACTTTGTTTGTATGTTTTTATCCACTTGGATTATTACCCGGACTTTGACCATTTTTCATGATCCTTTGCTTGCCCCAAGAGATAAGCTTCTATTCAAAATTCTTATCTTTGACAGCCTATTATTCTTCTTTACTTTATTATTTTTGTTGTATATTTTTTATTCACTCTTGCATACTATACTCTACACGTATCCCTTTCATAACTCATTTCTTCCTTTGCTGGCACTCTTACAAGTTCTATGTGCTTATCTCTTTTTCTTTCTTCATTTTAGTTCATTCATCTTTTATTTAATCCCACAAACAATTTATAACATCAAAACCCTTTCCAAAACAATTTATAACATCAGAACCCTTTCCTTTATTCTTTTGGATTTTGGTTGTCTTTTGTTTACTTGGAAGTTGGAACTTTGTCTTGAACATTTTATCTGGAACTAATGGCAGCTTTTTAAACTTGTCATATGACCCATTATGGAACCTTGGTTATGATATATGGAACTTTGCTTATGAAATCTCATGTGACACATATACTACTAATCTCAAGTTATAGGTTTTGGATATCATGTATATCTTTCAAATATCTATGTTCCTTTCATATAATACATACTCTCAAATGTTAGGTACACTTAATAATATTCATATTAGCAGCTTAAATTTGTTAATTCATCATACACATTATTGCTTGATATTTTTCATAATTAGTCATAACTTTTTCGAATATCATCGGCTTACTAATATTCATATTCTACACATTTATAACCATAACAATTACACTTATATTATTTTTTACGCAAATGTTATTAAATGAAAATTTGATACTGGAATTGTCGTGGTTCCAGAAGGGTTAACTTCTAGACTGAAATTAAATTTATTAGACATATCCATAACTTGGATTTCTTATGTCTTTCTGAAACCAAATCTAATATTATTCCTCCGCCATCGGTATATAATAAATGTGGTTTTAAAACGATTAATTACTATATGTCCCTCTCAAGGCTCTCGTGGAGGCATTTGGCTTCTTTGCTCAAACTCTAGTGCATTACCGTTTACACATATCCTATACAATGATAATAATATTATTATACCGGATTATCATTGTAATACAACCCATTTCCTTTTATTTTTTATCTATGCTCCCTCCCGTGAAGATGTCAAAAACGAGTTCTGAGATAATCTGGGAAGTTTTATTGTTAATTATAACCTTCCGGTAACCTGTTATTGTAATTGAGGATTTGAACGAACTTCTACATCCTTCAGATAAATTTGGTGGTTTTCCACATCATCCATCCCGATTCCATAGACTTGGTAATTTTCTTCATGATTACAATCTCCTTGATACTCCTTTTTCTGGGCTTCCTTTCACTTGGCGTAAATCATCTTTAGCTATTACAAATACTTTTGAACGACTTGATCGTGTTCTCATTGACCCGCAACTTTTAAATTTTTATAATCACATTATTATACAACATCATCCTTTTACTACGTCGGACCATTGTTTAATAACTTTCTCGCTTGATATTAACGTCATTAAAAGAAAATTCTCTTTCAGACTTGAGAATGCGTGACTTAGCAACGAGACTTTCGCTAAGCTTGTGAGGAAAGTCTGGAGCTTTAAACATAGAGGATCCTACATGTTTAAATTAACTATGAAACAAAAGTTGCATAAAAATTATTCTAAAGCCTGAGCTCGTTCTAATATTTCTAATACTTTTGAACAACTTAAAATAACCTAGATTAAATTACAAGATCTTCAAAATCAACTTCTTAATAATTTTAATAATAATCGTTTACAAGAACTTTATGACAGACATTTGATTAAATATAACAGATTATTGGATTTTCAACATAAATATTGGAAACAACGTGCTAAGACTAGATTTCATGAAGGATTTGGCCGTAACACAAAATATTTCCAGAGTATTTCCAAAATCCGTAGTTTTAAACAGAAAATTGTATCATTTCATTCTCTTGATGGTATTGCTATGATTGATGATCAGTCTATTAGAAATACTATTACGAGCTAGAAAGTTACAAATGCGGTTCCAAAATCCTCACATTCAAAACATTAATCAAAGTGATTTGGTAATTATTCCTCATCTTATTACGGATAATAATAATTCTATTCTTTGCCGAACCCCTACTGCTTCTGAAATTAAAAACATTGTGTTTGCATTACCACTTGACAAAACTCTTGGGCCGGATGGATTTACTGCTGAATTTTTTCAAAATTTTTGGCCCGTTGTTGGAAATTCTGTTATTTCTGCAACTCAACCTTTTTTCCACTCAGGACAGCTCCTTCGTGAATGTGCTCAATCATTTATTACTCTTATCCCTAAAATAGACACTCCTATTACTAAAAATCATCATCGACCCATAAGCCTTTGTAACACTACTTATAAAATTATTATCATATAGGATGAAACCTCTCTTACCTAAGTTAATAAGCCCTTTACAAGATGTATTTGTTCCTAGACGTCTAATCCACGACAATATTCTCATTGCCCATGAAAATTTTCATTCATTTCATAAGAAGAAAAAGGGGAAAATTGGTTGGATGGCTCTTCAATTAGATATGAAAAAGGCATAAGACAGACTTAACTGGAATTTTATTCGACAAATTCTTCTAAAATTTGGTTTTGACCCTTCTTGGGTTGAACGTGTTATGACTTGTATTACAAATACTACTTCTTCTATCCTCGATAATAATGAACCTGATGACTTATTCCATCCACTTTGTGGTTTACGTCAAGGAGATCTTATTGCCCCCTTTCTTTTTCTTTTTTCTTTTTTTTTGATTACAAGCAAACACTAGGACCCATCCAAGGAGGATGGAAGCCTTAAATCATCCAAATGGATGATCTTTACAAACTTAATGTAACACCCCCAAATTTAACCCCATTTGAAAGCATTACTGCCGATGACCCCGGACGTAAACCCCGAAGTCACTCCAGGCTTTTCCGACGTCATAACTGACTTAAAACACAGTTACAATACTAAAATCATAACTTTTATTAAACCACATGGTCGCGGAATTACACGATTCCAAAAACGACCCAATAATCAGAAATACAACAGCGAAAGTCTTTAACAAAATACAAAATAGCACAGCAGAAATCTTTTAAATACAAAGCGACAAAACAACTTGTCGAAAACAAAACACCGTCCATCCTCATAGTCGCTCTAGCCTTCTTAGATCTACAACATACCTGATGTGCCGAATCGGACGGATGACACCAGCCAACCATGCAAGGAATATAACGGTTGGTCAGTCTAATGAAAGACTATGCAAGGGTACAAAGCAGAGTGGTTCGAAGCAGTCGTATTAGGTTAGACTCATCGTCCCTCGAATAATAACCGAGTACGCTAGTCAACCATCATACTCCTACTAGAATAAATGAAGCAGCATGATCAAAAGAAGACTTTGGAGACCGAGTCTCACAGCAATCAATCCCAAAAGAAGACTCCAAATGAAATGAGCCTTATAGGGAACATGACAAATGTTGGGAAACTTAAACAAACACACAAGCACACCACATCGCATACAAGCGATCTAAGCTAGACGAACAATCCTAGTTGCACTAGCGCTATGTTGCACTACTCGCCAACGTTCATTAATTAGGTGCTTTCAGGCACTTATCTGAATTAAATGACCACACACACATATCACGTTATAAACTTTTAACTGGACCTCACAGGATCCAAACCTCTAACTATCGCATTGGGTCTTAATTGCCCTTATAAAGAATGAACCTCACAAAGTCCAAACTTTTACTATCGCATTGGGTCTTAATCGCCCTTATAAAGAATGAACCTCTCGGAGTCCAAACTTTCACTATCGCATTGGGTCTTAATCGCCCTTATAAAGAATGAACCTCACAAAGTCCAAACTTTTAATATCGCATGGGTTTTAATTACCCTAAACGGTTATAAAGAAACGCCCATGGAACACACCGGATCCAGGCGCTCCTACGAATACTCGTGCTAACTAACAGTTAAACACGCAAACACATCGCACAGAGAACCATCACGGCTCAACCTGAACAACTATCACCCTAGATTTAATAATCTAAGCCACACACAATAAATCATATCAAGGACCCTTACGGCCTTCACCTGCACAACAAATCTATCATATACTAGCGTCGGTTCTAGCAAAATATACAACCTAGTAATAATATCCGTTTTATTTCACATAACGTTATCAAATCAATTTCCAACATAATTAACAATCATCCCAAATTATTTAACAACAAAACTATTGATAAATAATCAAATATGGAATGATGAACAAGAGAGAACCGCCACTTGCCTTGGATCCGACAACTTCGAATCAAGCTGAGCAACGTCTAGTTCCGGGATCTAAAACTGGAGCAGATCTTGGATATCAAATCCCTAAGAAACGGCCCATAACAAGACCCTAAGTTAGATTCAATACACTTATATATATGAATCTAAAAGAATAGGAAAAGAAATCAAAGGAAACGAGCAAAGCCCAAAGCTAAACCACAAGACACACAACTCGGACGCAAATACCGCGATCGCGGTAAGTCGCGGCCAGTCGTGGTAGTTTGACAGTGGCAAAGCTTCGACAGCTTCCATGGAGAATTTCTTACCCAAACCGATTTGTTTGCCTTCGATTTGTCTATGGTTCGATCTCCCAACACCTCAAAGCTTCTCACAACACTCAAGAGCTCCTTCTAACACTCAAGAGCCTTCTCGAATCAAGCTCAAACGGCTCGAAAATGGAGGATTTCAGAGGAGAAAAACAGAAGAGAAAGGAGGAAGAAGAAGAGAAGAAGAAGGGAGCTTCAACGTCTGACTTCGACCCCTTTTATAGCCTCAATCCGAGCCACCACTTGGGGAACAAGGGGACAAAGGCGAAGGGCAAGTTGGCTGCCCACTTGGCCTGCCCAAAACTGAGCCAAAACAGAGCTACAGTAACCGCCACGCGAGAAAGACGACTCTGCCCAGATCTTGGCATTACCGCGATCGCGGCGAGTCGCGGTTAGTCGCGGCATCTCGCGTCAGGTCGCATCAAGTCGCGGTTTAAAGGCCGACTTCGTTAACTCTTATCCGAACTTGGTTTGGATTAAATTTCTTAACTCCGGGTTAAATATATTCGTACATTAACGTTACATTAACCCCGAAAACACTTCAACTGTATTATATAATGCTCGGAAAATTTTACAAAGCTCAGACCCTTTTTCAGAAGGTCCGAGACTCACTGAATTAAATCCGTCTAGCAAAACGGGCATTTAAAAAAAAATCAAATTACCCTTATAAAATACGGGGTGTTACACTTAATACCGAAAGAGTCAAAATTAGAGTTCAGGGTTATGAACTCATATCGAGTTGGTAAGGATAGAAGAAGAGGCAGTGGCCAAGTTAGGAGGGCAGATAATGCGCTGAAATTTTTAAAGAACCGTCTTGGGAAAGGGATGACGTGCCAGAAAGGCTGCTGCACGGTTGGCTTCACAGAAGCAGTGATGTACCTGAAACGCAGTGAAGGACAACATAATGGAAGTAATATCTTGGATAATAGAGTGTCTTTCCCATGGAATTTTCCAGATTCCTCTGATGGAATTAATAACAACTAGGTTATCTCCCTCAATAATTAGGTGAGTTAAATGCATGCGGGCCGCTTGCTTAATGCCAGAAATGGCTGCAAGGGTCTCACTTCGCAGGATAGAAGTGGGGGATATAGTTTCACGATGAAAGGAAAGAACACTTCCTGTATGATTGCAAAGCAAGTAGCTAATGTGAGTTGTGGAATCATTTTTCATAGAGCCATCAAAGTTTAGTTTAAGCCATGGAGGTAGAGGTTTCTTCCACGTACGATTAGAAGGGCTGGAAGGGCCCCCTTTCTTTTTGTAATATCTATGGAATATCTTGCTCGTACTCTATCTCAGGCTTTTGTGTCTTCAGAGCATAAAGTGGGCATTCAACTAACAAGACATGGTACTTGAATTCCTTTTTAAAATTTTGCAAACGATACTCCTGTTTTGTCCAATACTTCTACAGATAATATGTTTTATATTAAATTTGTCCTTGATGATTTCACAAGGAAGTCTAGATTGTCTATTAATTATCACAAGAGTACATTTCAGACTTCTTGTAATGTCTCCACTTAACAAGCAGAATCTTTAGCTAGCATTCTAACCATACAGGTTACCTATTCTATGGAAAAATACTTAGGTATCCCTACTGTTCGAGGTAGAGTTAAGAATAATATGTTTGATTATTCTATTTTAAATTAAAAAAAAAACAACTGGGAAAATGAAAAACTAATTCTCTATCTCCAACAGGTAGAACGATCCTTATTCAATCTAATCTTCTCTCAAAAACAAATTACCTTATGCAGAGTTTCCTCTTACCAAAAGGTTCTTGTCAGGATATTGATAAAATTAACAAGCATTTTTTCTGGAATAACTTCAGAGCAAACCTATATCCACTTTTAAGTTGGGAAAAAAATTGTCAACCCAAAATTTGTAGAGGCCTAGATTTAGAGCTATCTGCTAATATTAATAGCGCAATGCAAATGAAACTTTTATGGAAAATTCTTGTTGAGCCAGATAATATGTGGGTTCGAATAATCAGTGAAAAATATCTTCAGAATAATAACATTTTTTCTTATCATAAACATAACTCAGACTCATGGCAGTTTTCAAGACTTCTTCAGCTTCGTGACTTATTTCAAAACGATATCATCTGGCAAGTTGGAGATGATACTCAAATTAAATTTTGGACTGACCATTGGATTACAGACTGTAATTTAACACCTTACTATCACTAGCAAGATATAAATACTCCAGTTTCAAACTTTATAACCCAAGATTATTTTTGGAATATTGTGAGTCTTTCGCATATCCTAGTGCTACATATTGTTAACAAAATAACTCATATTTATATTTCTCATACTCACACTCATGACCGGCTTATTTGGAGACCCTCTTCGGATGGCAGATTTTCTGTTAAAAATGTCAAATCCTTAACTTATTCTAATTCCACTTCATTTTCTCAACAAGATTTTCCTGTTTGGTTTTGGAAGGAAAATATTCCTCCTAAAACTAAAAAATTTCTTTGGAAAGCATTATCTGACTCTTTGCCTACAAAAGAATGTCTTAACAACCATTATAATAGATTTCCTTCTTAATGCGTTCTGTGTAATATGAATACTGAAGATTCCAATCATTTATTTTTTGAGTGCCCATTTACTATTAATGAAATACACCAAATACAGTCTCTTACTGGACATATTTACAATCTTCCATCTAACTCGGATTTTTGGACAAATTTGAATTATTTCCGGGAGAATATTAGTAACTTCCAAATTATTCTTTTTCTATGGTGGAATATTTGAAAACATAGAAACTCCATTTTTTTCAGAAACAATCAGTCACAAAATTCAAATCTTACAAAGTTTACCCATATCCAGTATACGGATTGGACTTCAGCTAATTATAAAAAGTATAAATGTAGTAACAACATTAAATCTAAAAATAATAGAAAGACGGGACGATGGATTAAACCTGGGGAACAATGGACTAAGTTAATCTTTGACGCTTCAGTTAAACAAAATTTACCTTGTCACATTGGAATTATATTTCTTAATCATTTAGGGGAGGTGGTCTTTTTAGACCGTAAGCAAATTGTTTTCTCCTCCCTATTAAAAGTCGAGGCATTTGCTGCTTTGGAAGGAATTCGTCGGGCTCTCTCTCTTAATATTAAGTTTTTAGTACTTGAGGGAGATAACCTAACAGTTATTAATGCTATCAGAGACATTTGGAAGATACCGTGAGAAATCTACCCAATTATTTCATAAATATCTCACTTATTAACTAATTTTTTAGGGTTTTAGATTTATCATTGTTATAAGGAAAGCAACAGAGCTGCAGATTTTCTCACCACTACAAACATCTCCCCAATTCAGCTTTGTGGGACTATCATGAGTTATTTGGCTCCTCATCCACATCAAGATTGTTTTAGTAGATCACGATATCGGCTTCTTCGTTGTAATTCTAGCTTTCAATTAGCTTGTTTTAAACTTGTAAAAATCATCCGTTGTAATGATTTAGATATTCCTTATTGTGTGTAAGGATACCTTCTGTTTGCTATATATATATAAAAAGCAATATTGCTACTTTTTATTCTTCCACTTTAGCAGCTGCTTTTCTTTTCATTCAACCTCCAATAATTCACATAAAAACAAATTAAATGTCTAAGAGTTGTATATACAAATTCTACGAATAACAGATAGATTACAGTTACAATAATAGCCAGTAGTATTCGGTAAAATATAGTTACAGATACTCGTTCAAGATTATCGGTTCGAAACTAAATCCAACCTTGTGAAAATAGTTGGATATGCAGAACACACACCTAAACCATACTAATTTAGGAAACTCGAAGGACATGTCTTGTGTGTATATTTTTCTTTATAAATAAATATATATTTCTATAATTATTGGTTACATATTAAATTTTACAATTGTTTCATTATGCATTTTGTTAACGTGGTCAATGGTCATAGACTCATAGTGTAATTGAATATGTACACGTGAATACAATTCTCTTATCTTTGATGTGCTTGATCGATGAGGAAATATAACACTTATTCACTCCTCGTGCAAAAATTGATAGAAACGAAGTATTAAAATTGAAATAACATGATTTCTTAGAGTTTTGAAGATCTAGGTAATGCTCATTTTGAGATATATAATACATATATTTTACACCTATTCACATTAAGGCAATCTATAATTTTGGAGTTTGTTATTGCCATTATGGTAATTTGACATTTCTAATATACTATATTATATATACTAAATTAGAACCTAATTATGTCATATGACACTTTCTCATTAAAACCACCACATGTCATTTTTTGTTTTTTCACCTTTTTAAAAAAATTAATAATTATAAATCAAAGATTTGTATCTTAAACCTATGACTAATATTTTCCTAATTTAAATACAAATCAAGAACAAAGATTACAAGTTAATCACAAAGATTACAAATCCAAAATTTCCTAATTATATACAAATCCATTTTTTTTTATTATATGAATGATTGAGATACAAAATTATGATCCGAATCTGATTTTGATATCAATATTATCTAGTTTTATTTTTTTAATACATAGATTAATTTTAATGATTATTAATAATTTTTTTAATATATATGACGTAAAAACCCGTGTCTGACACGTAAATTACGCTAATAGTTTATCTAAATTATAAATACATATGTACCTTACATAATGCAATCGCCTAGATTTAATTCATATATATCATGGTTTAACGGGAGGAAGGAATCTTAAATCACCTCATTAACATGCAAATAAAAAATGGATATATGTAATGTGATGCGCAGTAAACTTACGGATAACAATAATGTATTTTAATACTTTAAGATGGAAAATTAAAGGATACATACATTTATAGATCTGAAACTAGCATATGTCCTTGTGCACTGTATGGACTTGGTTAAAAAAACTTGATTTTTTTTTAATATTTACGGTAACTAATATGATTTATAAGCTTAATCTCTTGATATATATAGTGATAATGTTTTTATATGATTAGAACTGAAAGTATATATACGTATTTGTATATAAAAATGAAAATTAAGATATAAATAGATAAGTTTTTTTAAGCTTTACTAAAGTTATATGTATTAACAAAAAGTTTCTAATTTTTATTAAAAAATGACAGTTACAATTCTTATTTAATAACATCATTAATTTTATTTTTAATTTTAAAACGAAAATAATAATGCTTTCCAACCATAATTTAAGTATATTTATAAAAAACATAAAAAAACAAATAAAAAAGTTTTTGAATTTAGAAGGATAGGTAATAGGCCGGGTATCAATGTTTTGATACTTATCATATCTTAAGAATATTTTGTAAAAAATGTTAAAATCTAAATCCATCTAATCGTTAAAAAATTGTGGATAAATTATACATTTGATAAGACACTGTAGGAAAATAAATTCGGAATTTCATGCACATAACTGAATAAGAAAACATATAAGTTTAGATTTATGTAATGAGAATGTTAATTATGTATAATTAATTAAAAGGGAAAAATGGTTAATTTTATATTACAAATTTATTACAAATATTTTTAATACATTTTATCACTTTTGCATCTTGATTCTTGAATCATATATTATCAATTATGTTCAATTGTATGTTAGTATGTTACCAATTATATAAATTTAAGTATTAAAATTAATGTAACTAATAAGGTAAAAGTATATTATAAATAGTTTTATTTAGAAATAAGAAGAAATTAATAAGAAAAAAAGATATAAATAATCATTGAGATGATACTATCAATATAATGAAGGTAAGATATTTAAGGTAAAAAAAATAGATAAGAAATGGAATATGTAAATATCAAAATTAGGAAATGATAAAATTGTTATTATACTTTGAGATTTGCTTATATAGCATAGCTCATGGGTTGACACGTATGAGAGATAATTAGGACTTTAGTATAGTATTAGTGTAGTACATGTGCCAAGCACGAGATCAGATTTATTAAATATTTATGACTAATTAAATAAAATAATAAACTTTTTTGTGTGTAGTTTGTTTGTATAATTGTATTTCTACAAACTTGATTGTTTATTACATATACATCTGATTGGTTAGCAATTTAGCATCAACACTTCAACATGTGAATCTTCAAATATATTTTGAACGTAGATAACTACTTTTTTTTTTTTTGAGAAAGACGAAATATATTATAGATGAAAGCCCAAGAACGGGTTACAAGCCAAATAAATTGGCGGTTGAGATAGGAGGAATACCATTGCCAATACAGGCAAGGAAAGGCCAAACAAAACATCAAAAGACAGAAAACAAAGAACAAGACACAGTGCTAACGGAAGAAGGCTGCGGTAAACAACCCTTGATGTTAACAGATCAATGATTGTGGTAGCTTTTAAAGATTTACTCAATGCCACAATCAATGAACCATTACACATGACAAGAGAGGCGAAAACCAGCCATACACACAAGTGAGGAACTAGCACCAGAAACCGCAACTGTACAGAAATAGAAGCAACAAAATTAACACAAGCAAAAGCAACAAAGTTAACACAAACATGCCGCAGCAAAAACCAACCAAAAAAGCCCAAAATCAGACTCCAAACAACCAGCAGATAAACATGCAAACTCCCAAACTGGATCTGCAAACGATAGACATGCATGCATATGAAGAAACAGGAGCAAATCCTCGAAGCACTGAGCATCGGTTGGAGGAAATCCCAAACCGGAACTGCAAACCAGAAGGACAGGCAAGCAGCTGACGGAGAGGCGGCGACCGGAGCAAATCCACGCGGGCATAGCAGGGGCAGCAGTGGACCTCGGCGACCAAAGGAGGGCGGTGACCAAAGGCGAGCGGCGGCAGAAACTGAACAAGAACCCAGACCGCGAGACAAAAACCCAAAACCGGACGCCAAGACCAGGACAAAATCCCAAATCGGAACTGCAAACCCAGAATTGGCGCCGAACAAGGCTTCAAATCGGACAAGGCTTCCCAATCGGCATGGGACAAGGCAACCACTGAAGACCAACGACGCCGAACGGAAAACAGGGGAAGCACATCGAAAGGGAAAAAAACCAGAAAAACAACCAAAGGAGAGGCGAAAGGACAGAGACCTGTACACAGGGGAAGCGACGACGGGGAGGAGGGAAGCGAGAAGCGAAGCAGGGGAGAGGAGAACATGAGGCGGCGGAACCCTCACAAAGGAGGGAGAGAGCTTTCCTCCATAGGGAGGCAAGCCCCAGCCGTGTAGATAACTACTTGGTTAGCAATGGACCTGGCAATAACTTCTTTTTTTCCTTTTGTTACCAGTTCGATCTAAAGTGACTTGTTAATATAACTAGGAATCGAAGCTCGTGCTTTACACGGACCGTTTGTGTATATGTAGTCTCACGGTGTAACTATGATTGTCTAAAATATGTATTGGTGTGCTAATTTTTTATGTTCGGCATATAGTTTAGGATGTTTATTTAAATGTTATATGTAAGTATGTTAGGTATGGAATGTTATGCTTGTACTTATGAATATGGTTTTTTTGTGTAATAATTTTGGCGCGAAGTACATTTTATTATTTTGAATTAAAGTGGGAATGTTTTTTTGTCTGGCGTCCTTTATTATTTTATTTTTGTTTGTGTGAATATTTTATAAATGTATATGTAGTTAAAAGTTTGCATTTTGGGGGGGAGGGGGGGGGGGGGGGGGGGGTGGCATATTTGTCAAACAAAGACATCTTCAAAGTACTAAATATGGTTAATATGAAGCACTGAAATAAAGAATAAGGAAGGTAATAAATCTAAATTTAATTATTTGTGCCTTTTAATATTGAAATATAACATATTTTGTAAAATGTGGTCAATTTTTTTTTGGGCTGCAGATGGTAGTATGGTTGTACGTGTTTGAATCGATTCTATATGAGAGGTCGGTTGCATTATTAAAAAACGTTTTTGTTGTATTTAGGGCGTGTTTTATTTATTTATTTTGGCCTGTTTTTTTTTGCTCGGGTTACATTGGTTTAAGTCATGGTTTGCCCTTGGCTACTGAAGGCGGTTCAGGCACATATCATGATTACCCCGTGTTAATTAATTTAACTCCGTAGTGTTGCTTGCGTGTGGTGATTAAATGGAGGAGTCCCGTTAGCTGGTCATGTCAAATGAGTAATGAATGCAGCGCCCAATTCTGATGGTTTCCTTCAAGCACGCTTGGCGTTTAAATGGGGCAGATTTTGCAAAGGCATTGCATTCGCCTTGCTGAACCCTAATATTCCAGAACCCCCCGGTTGTCCACCTCTCGCTGGTTGATCTCGTTGATTAAGGCATGTATGAAATTCTTATCCTTTTGTGCGTGTTTTTCGTTGTTGCGGTTCTCGATTCTGAGAGCTGTGGTAGGTATTGTGTACATTTGTCGTCACTGTCGTTGGTTTCCCACTCTTTCTAAGTTGTTCTCTCTTATTTTTTGGGTATTTGAGCCGTGGTTGTCTGGGCGATTGTGTTGGGGCATTAGTCTACCTGGTTTTTATTGCGGCCCGGTTTAGTTTTGGGCGTATGTGAAGTCGAAGGGGCTTGGTTTGGTCTTGTTGATGTGCTGTTGAACCTCGTTGTTGATTTCATTCGCTTGTGTCCAACCCTTGGGGTTTTTTTTTGCTTGGCCTACTCTTTGTTTTGTGTGCTTGTTGTTGTGAACGTGTTTTTGGGTGTTCGGCATGGGGTTATGTCATTTTCCGCCCATCTAAGGCGTATCTGGTACACTTGTTCGAGTTTGATTGGTGCAGTCATGAATCATGACACAGTTGAGGATGGGGTGGTATATTTGTCAAACAAAGACATCTTCAAAGTACTAAATATGGTTAATATGAAGCACTGAAATAAAGAATAAGGAAGGTAATAAATCTAAATTTAATTATTTGTGCCTTTTAATATTGAAATATAACATATTTTGTAAAATGTGGTCACTTTTTTTTTGGGTTGCAGATGGTAGTATGGTTGTACGTGTTTGAATCGATTCTATATGAGAGGTCGGTTGCATTATTAAAAAACATTTTTGTTGTATTTAGGGCGTGTTTTATTTATTTATTTTGGCCTGTTTTTTTTTTTGCTCGGGTTACATTGGTTTAAGTCATGGTTTGCCCTTGGCTACTGAAGGCGGTTCAGGCACATATCATGATTACCCCGTGTTAATTAATTTAACTCCGCAGTGTTGCTTGCGTGTGGTGATTAAATGGAGGAGTCCCTTCAGCTGGTCATGTCAAATGAGTAATGAATGCAACGCCCAGTTTTGATGGTTTCCTTCAAGCACGCTTGGCGTTTAAATGGGGCAGATTTTGCAGAGGCATTGCATTCGCCTTGCTGAACCCTAATATTCCAGAACCCCCCGGTTGTCCACCTCTCGCTGGTTGATCCCGTTGATTAAGGCATGTATGAAATTCTTATCCTTTTGTGCGTGTTTTTCGTTGCTGCGGTTCTCGATTCTGAGAGCTGTGGTAGGTATTGTGTACATTTGTCGTCACTGTCGTTGGTTTCCCACTCTTTCTAAGTTGTTCTCTCTTATTTTTTGGGTATTTGAGCCGTGGTTGTCTGGGCGATTGTGTTGGGGCATTAGTCTACCGGGTTTTTATTGCGGCCCGGTTTAGTTTTGGGCGTATGTGAAGTCGAAGGGGCTTGGTTTGGTCTTGTTGATGTGCTGTTAAACCTCGTTGTTGATTTCATTCGCTTGTGTCCAACCCTTGGGGTTTTTTTTGCTTGGCCCACTCTTTGTTTTGTGTGCTTGTTGTTGTGAACGTGTTTTTGGATGTTCGGCGTGGGGTTATGTCGTTTTCCGCCCATCTAAGGCGTATCTGGTACACTTGTTCGAGTTTGATTGGTGCAGTCATGAATCATGACATAGTTGAGGATGGGGTGGTTTTTCCCCTTTCTTTGTTCTGGTGTCCTCTTAATTTTTTGGAGACTCATATGCGGGGATATGTTATCCTGTCTTTGTTTCTCTTGACCGTATGTCTGTGATTTTAGGTTGCATGGTTTTTTTTGTTTTAAACTTTCCTTATTTGTAGGTTATCTTTCCATATTTGCATGTGTATTTTTCCTTTGTTTTCACATGTGGTGTTTGTGTTTACTTTCCATATTTGGCTTTCAACATCCGACTGTAATTGCTATTGTCGGTTTACAAAGTGTTGTTTGTTGGTATATATTTCCATTGTACTGCGAAATGTAATCCTTGGGTTTGTGCTTATGCCACCTGCTTATGGCACCTGCCTTCTATGTGTGAGTCACTTGTTTTTAGGTTTTGTATTTTTGTTTGGTTTCCTGTGGTTACTTGTTGTGGAATTGTTTGTGTTATTCCTCAAAAAGGCTACTGTTGGTGTGGTTTTGGACTTCGTGATTACAGGCTAAGTTTTATCCAGATTTACGTCATGGACTCGTCGTACAAGGTGAAGACAAAAATATACCAAGAGGTGTGGGCCGCGCTGGAAGTCGCCAAAGAATCTGAGTTCCCATGGGGAGGTAATGCAACCTTTTGCTTGCAATGCATAGCTTTGCCCTATCCGGATGTTGTTGTGCCTCACTTTTTGGATGTTTGTTGCAGGTAAGATGATGGATCATGACATGTGGATGACTTTTGTGAAAGACATAGTTGAGCGAAACATGAGGTTGGTTGCGCTTGAGGCTGAAGCAACAAGGATGAGGAAACAAATTGATGCGATGGACCCCGCCGGCGCGAAGACTGAAGCAGAGCTACGGAAGATTGGGTTTCAGTGAATAGATGTGATCTTGTTATTTGGGTTGCCTTAATTTGGCTAAACCCTGGCTGACTTTTTGGGTGTTGTTTTGCAGATTGAAATGCGGTCGCTGGTGAAAGAGATACATATGCAGAGGGAGGCTGAACATGCTGAGTCTTTAATGGGGATGCTGATTTCTACCTACTTTAGTGGTTTGTTCTTGGGTGGGTGCTTGTTTTTTGGATTATGAATATTATTGGGTTAGTGTCCCCCAGTTTTGTGATCAATGTATCATAGCTGGCGCTATGTTTGTGGGTCGCTATTTTAAGAAGCTCTTGTTGGGCGAAGGGATGTTTTTTTTTGCTTTACTGGTGTTGGTGGCAAGCCCTAATGGATTATATATTGAACTCGTTTGAATCCATTAATGCGTTGATGAGCTTTTGCTGCATATTTAATTTATTTTCTAACGTTTGCTATGCTGTAATGGAATGGAATGCTGTTTTTTTTTTTTGGACGGATGTGGTTTTCCACAATAAAATTTAATGCCAATATTTGGCAAATGTATAAAGCGGGAAACGCGTTGTTATAAAATGCTGCGCAAATGATGAGAAGTAATTTCAAGTATGAAAATATTAATGCAACCCACTTTTCTGACACTTGAATTGATGCGCTTAGACCATTTACAATGGGGGTTTCTTACCTATTTTTTATATTAAGTTTCATAGCTAAAATAGTAAAGATGGGATGAAACATGAGAAAGGGTTTCATCCTATGAAATCCACAAAAGTAGGAAGGAGGAATAACAATCATTGATTTGCTCAAGATCTAGAGGAAATCTTTTTCATGGGCTTTTAGCAAATTTACATCAAAAATTTAATTATAAAAAATGATTATGAAACCCATCATATGAAACCATGAATGTGAATGGCCTTAAAATCCTCTTCTAATAGTTCCATTTCCCATCGTTTTCCTCTTAAGTTTAATGAATCCCAGTTGCAATATAAAAGACATGCCAACAGGGAAGCTGTGCAGAAGAGCTGTAGAATGGCAGGGACAGATTTAAGAGACTGTGTTCTCCTCTCTATTCCTCCCAACGTTCACAGGCTCGCGTCAACCAGGAGTGGGTGCTTCAATTAGAACCTACGCCCATGTTTATGGTCTCAGGAAGAGGTTTCTCAGTAATTCCTGGCTGGGCGTTTCGTGTTCGCAGTTCAGCCGAAGGTGGTGGTTATGGCGCAAACGGAGTTGACTGGGTCTTCGATGTGCTGGCAAGCGAATGGGAGAGGTAGTGGAAGGAAAAGAAGATGAAGAAGTTGCTGAAGTAAGAATTATGGCTCTTATATCCATGATTTGAGTGATTTAGCCGGCCTAGGAGTTATTTGTAGGGTTCGCAGAGCACAAGGTACATCCAGAGGCCAACATGTTGGTCAATCTGTTGTTTTCGAGATGTACCAAGAAAAAGAGACACGGTGCAAAACAAACACAACACTGCTGAGGTTAGGGTCTGGATTTCCCTAAAACGTGCAACAATTCAATGCGAGCGAATCTCTGCATATCCAAAGAGATGTTTGCCATGGTGGTCGTTGCATAAATCAACCCCAAAAGCAACAATTCTAAGAAATGGGACAAGATCACTGTGAGCAAGGAATTGTGGGAAATGAAGATGTGGGTTTTGGTTTGTTACAGATGGGGGCATTTAAAAGCTAAGGAATCCGCCACTTGAATCAAAACCTAGCATCACAGACAAGCTTATCCTAATAACACTACTCAATCACAACATACATTACACATAATAACATTTTATTTGTATCACATTTTATCCTTACATTTGTTTGGAATACCACATGCTAACACATTTCCTTTGTTGCTGTAATAATAAAGACATCACATCACCCAAACAATGCAGTTTCAAACAATCAAGAATAGCGCAAGGAATCCGTCACTTGAATCAAGGCCTCCTTCTTGTGCTTCTCCTTTGGCCTCTTCTTGATTTTTCCCAACGCCTTTAAAAATTCTGCGCAGCGAGGGATGCTGTTTTCCAGTTTGAACAAAGGAATGTTTGCCTCGCAGTTACTGAAGGTGTCAAATAGATCCTTGTCGTTCTCCACCTTTCTGGTGTCCTTTAGAGCCTCGGGAAAGGGTACGGGAGGCTTCAATGAACTGAGCGGGGGAAAATTAGGGCGCACATATGCGTCGTATGCAGCTTCGAGGGGGTCTTGGGCTCCAGGCGCGTTTCCGCGATCGCGGATTTGTGTCCGCGGTCGCGGAATATCTTCGATTAGCTCCCCTGGTTCAGTGCTTTTTCCGCGATCGCGGAATTCTGTCCGCGATCGCGAAAAGGCGTTGACTTTCGGCTCTACCTCATCGAGAACCCCGTGGTCGCGGCCTTCTTCCTCGTGGTCACTGAATTCTTCCAGTTCCCAGGGCATATCTTCTTCGGAGAGTGATAACAGGAATTTGCCGTTCTAATTCCTACTATGCAAAGTATCCAAACAAACCCTAAAACGTAGTCCTAGGTAAGTAAGGGTCGAATCCGCAGGGAAACAAAGTCTATCGCAGTATGCAATATGTATGTCAATTTAAAGCAACCAAAGGGGGGTTTTGTTGGTTTGTTTTAGTAGCCAAGCATGCAAATGGTAAATAAGCAATTAAAGGTGATGAAATCAGTTATTGGGAAAACACTCAGTCAAACAATATCCACTATTCGAATGACAAGTTGATCATAGATACTACTCAAAATCCCATGCAATGGTAATTCCAATTCCTTTTCAGATGTAACTAATAGCACAACCAGATACTATTAGAACTAACTAATTAAACAACCCTGAAACTATCAAGATTCAGTTTAACAGCAGCCTTACGGATAGGAATATAGTTGGATACAACCCTAGAATAAAACAACCAGTTTTTACCCTAGAATGTAAATCAATTCTCTTCTGCATAAGATTAGCACAACCAGTTACTAACACGATGCAGTTGCTACTATGGAATAGATATGCTCAACCAGTAACAATCTAAACCTAGCAATAGATAAATAACGACAAACCCTAGTTGATCAGACTAGAAATTATCAATATCAATCTTAAGAAATCAAACAAGAGAAGAGATAAAAACCATGCAATAGATTAGGAATAAGAATCTCACAACTGAATCACACGAAAAGCTTCAATGTCTGACTAAGCAAGAGAGGCTTAGTTCTTCATAGTAGGAAAAATACGTAGAATAAAAAATTAGGGTTCCCAGATCGAATAAACAAGTTTTCTCAACCCTTAAATACCAAAGGAAAATAATCTGAAATTATCCTAAAAAGAAATAATAAAAATGTAATAAAGTAATATAAAATAGATCCGAAAAGGAAATGGGCTCGGCGATGCTTCCGTCAGCGGCGGCGGCCGCTGCTTCTCCCACGGCGATCGCCGTAAATGCGGCGGGCGCCGCAATTAAACGGCGGTCGCCGTTTCCAGGTCGTAGCTAAGGTTTCTCCAGGGAAATTAACGGCGGTCGTTGTTCCTTCCGCGGCGGTCGCCACAATTCTGCTTCCTCATCCTTCGCTCCTCAGCTCCTAAGGCTCCAAAAACGCAACTTCCGCACCTCCTCGCCAAGTCTCCAAATCACCTCCAAAGCATCCTAAAACACCACTAAAATCATGCCAAAACTCCGTCAATACACACAACATAATCGTGTGTATCAGAGAGCACCTCACGGTCGTAGATATCGTCTGGAATGCCCAGCTCCTTTAAAAGCAAACCGCGGTCGTGGCACACCTCCCGCGGTGTCGGGTTTTCTTCTTCCAACATCTCGCTGTACTCAGCTCCCGTCTCCTGTCTGAAAGTCTCAACATGCTGCTGCTCAGTACTCTATAGGGTCATCGAGAAGACATTCTCCCTCTGATGCACTACTGGGTGAGAAAGTAGTTTCGCTGACTTCTCGGTCTCTATTTTGCTCGTTTGCTCCCTCAGATTCTTCAGGTTTTGGATGAGAAAATTCATTTCTTGAGATTGTTGGACTATCTTTGTAACGCTCTGAGTGAGAGATCGTAACGAATCCTCATAACTTGGATTGGACACCGGCGGTCTATGATCATAGGTTGGATAGTACTGTTGTGGGATGCCCTGTTGATAGACATCTTGTGGCCCCGGGTAAGACTCCTGGTAGTCATGGCCATATGGAGGGTATTGATGGTCCCCATAACTCGAATTGGGGTGATCCCTCCACCCTGGGTTGTAGGTGTTTGAGTATGGGACATATCTCGGCATCTGCGGATCAAAACCTCTTGCAGCGTTTACTGCACCTGCATGTTCAGGAAGTCTTGGGCACTCGTCAGTGGGGTGTAGCGGATCATGACAGATTCTGCAGGGCTTAACTGGCCTTGCTGCACTTGAAGTTTGGGTGATACCCCCTCTCTGGAGTAAATGCGTAGGAGTATGGGTCATATTGCGGCTCTTGCCGGACTTGGGGAAATCTCTTCATCTCTGAATCAAGATCAAAAAAGAAAAAGAAACAAAATCAGTAGCACGGGTGTGGACCGTAAGATAGGTCCACACAAAAGTTGACATATAAACAAACACCAAGAGAAATTAAAACTTGCCTCCCCGGCAACGGCGCCAATTTTGATGAGGCTAAAGTCGTGATGCCTATCAAAGAATCCCTAAAAACCTAACTAAGTATAGCAGGCAAGTAAGGGTCGAATCCCACAGGGAGGAAGTAATCTTTCTAAGTGCACAAATGTATGTCAAAGGTAACAAAGGGGGTTTTGTTGATTTGTTTGCAAAGTAAATAACAAAGTAAAGTAAAACAAAGCAAAGATGTAATCAATTTGGGAAAAGTACTTAGCCAGACAAATATCCACCATGCATGAGATTGGTTGATCCTAGATTCTCTCTAATTCCTTCCTATGAATATTCCTATTCCTTTTCATAAGTTATAAACACGACAAACAGACCTTGAGAATACTAACTATTAAAAAAACTATGAAAACCTCACGCGTCAATTCAATAGCAGTAATGAAATACCCCATATAAGATAAGGATAATGACATAATGGTAAATTAATTATGGGATTACTTAAATATGGGAGAAAGGGGAATTTGGGGATTTAATCCCTAAACTCATTCGGTTGTCTCTCTCTCTCCCGTGTGAGTTCTTCAGCGAGCAGCCCAGCTCTTCCTCCTCCTCCTCCGCTGGTGTCCGTGGTGGTGTGGGTGTTGGTTCACTGATGCACAGATCCGAGCCGCGAGCAGCCCAGCTCTTCTCCTCCTCTGTTCGCGCGACCCACGACGAGCCAGCCCAGCCAAGCGTCGTCTCCGGTGAGCTCGACCGGACCACCATTGTGCGTCGTCCTCTTCCTCCTCTGTTCTGGAGCTGTGCTGGTGGTCGTGGTGCTGCTGCTGTCCAGTTACTGCTGCTACTGTTGTGCGGACCAGCTGCTGTGCGAACCACTGCTGAAGGTCGGACCGTGCTGCTGTTGCTGGGGTGTTGCTGCTGGTGGCTTCTACTGTAATTCCAGCGACGAAGGGGAGCAAACCCGGTGGCTACGTGGTGGTTGTCATCAAGGTAAGGGTGGGCTCTCTAATCTGATTTTTTTTGGACTGATTTCTACTGAACAATATTGGGCAGATTTGGTTGCTTGGATTGAATTAGGTTTTGGGCAAATTTGGTTTGAAATTTCAGAGAGTTTGGTTAAATTGTGTATGGATTGCTGAGATTGGTGAATTTAATGTGTGATTTTAGGGTTTGAATTGGGGGTTTATTAGTTGTAGATTTGTATGAGTAATTAATGCCACGGATTTGCTCGGATTGATTTCGCAGGTTCGTTCGGGTTGGTTGGAGATCTCTGAGGTCGTGGTTGTCGAGTTTAAGGCAAGATAAATCTTGCTAACCCTTTTTATATTTTATAAAATTACTTTTGTCCCTATATTGATTCAGTAATTGATTTAGCCTTGTTTGAGTAAATTAATTTGGATTATTAGTTGTGAAATTTCTTGGTTGAATATGTGTGTTTGTCGACACCTGTGTGTGTTGGCGGTTGTGTGTTGGATTGTGTGCATAATTATTGGTCGTGCATCGGATACCAGTTGTGTGTTTTGTTATTGGTCTTGTGCTGGGTATTGATTGTTTGCTTGGTTGTTGGCAGATATTGGTATGTGCTTGGTTACTGTTTTGTGTAGAATATTGGTTGTTGCTTGATTGTTGGCAGATATTGGTTATGTGCTGGATTATTGGATGTAGAATTACATGGTTGAATATGTGTGTGTGTGTGTGTGTGTGTGAATGTGTGGGTGTGTTAGTAATTGTCTCGTGTTGTGTTTGATTGAATGTGATGTGGTAGTTGGTCATAACTAAATGTGGATTGATTGTTGTGGATTGATGGTTATGAATTGATTGTTGTTGTGTTTGATTGAGTGTCGGTGTGGTGGTTGGATTGTCGTTGATTGGGGGTCGAAGGGTCAGGTGATGATCGTCTCACCAAACCTCGTAGGAAATCGCCTACGTTGTTAAGGGCAAAAAAAAATGTTGAATCAGAGTCGGAGGGCCAGGTGATGATCGTCTCACCAAACCTCGTAGGGTGTAGCATGCGTTGTTAAGGGCCAGGTGTTGGATGGTATGAGACCGTCCCTATCCGAATAGTTGGTTTTAGGTGATGAGTGTCTCACCGGTGATGGGTTGGAATGGATTGGAGTTATTTGCTTTTGATGAGTTGAGTTATTTGGTGGAATTGGTCGATTATGGTGATGACTGTTATGTATATATCTTTTGGTTGAATTGGTCGGTTATTGTGTTGAGTTATATTATTTATTGGGTTACAATTGGTTGATTGTTGTGATATCTATCATGTGTTAAATGTTGGCTATGTACCTGAATACGTGGATTTGTGATGAATGTTGATTATGTACTTGATTAAGTGGTTGTGTTGGTAATTTGGTTGTATGTTTGATAATTGGTTTATGTTGGACGTTGATTGTTATTAGTTATGATTGTGGGTCATTGTTGGCCATTGGTTGTGGTTGTGAATTTACGTGTGTTATAGTTGTTGATTGTAACTAGTCAAGGTTGTGAATCTCTGTTGATGCTGGTAGTAGCTAGTTTCGGATAGAGGGGTACTTTGAGTTTATGGAATGGTTAAGTGGATGTTGTGGAGGTTGGTTTCCCATCTTGAGGGTGTGGGCCAACATAGGTTTGGGTCGCGGTTTATGGTAGAACAGGCGGCACCAGAAGGGTGGCTGGCCTGGATCGTTGTTTTGCTATGTTGGTATTATGTGTTGATTGTCTCGTTGATGCTTATGTGTTTGTTAATGTGAAGGTTAATTGGATGTGTTAGTGCAGTAGGGAGTTCAGTATAATTGATTAGTCTTGGTTGTAAGTCAGTAGTAAGAGATGTGTATGTTTCATAGGGTTGATGATTGAGGTATTAGTATTGGAGAGAAAGTTGGATTGGATCATTTTTTCGTTTATGCTTGTGGTGATGTTGAGGTTAGATTGAATGAAGTTAGCATAGTGAAGAGTTGGATAAGAATGGGTAATTGATTGGTTATGTGGTAGTGGGTGTTTGTGTTTTGACGTGTGATTGGTCTTGGTTGGTTGATATGATTATGATATAGTTATTATATATATATATATATGTATATATATAATGTGTGGCATGTTGTTATTTGGCTTGAGTTGGTTGTTGTGATAATTTTCTGGTGTTAAACTGTTTTGGCTTGAGGAGTTTTGCCAGTCTTTCGTAAGACTGACCAACTTCAGTTTACGTGCCGTGGTTGGCTGGGGTATCGGGTCCCCCAGTCAATCAAGTTTTGCAGGTTTGTAGCAACAAGCGGGTTCTGGATCACATATGTGTCTTCACAGTGAAAGATTTAGAATTGCATCAGATTTGAAAATGTTGTATTCGTTTCCGTTGTTTTGGATATAAATTGATGTATTAAACTGGTTGACAGGTTTTAGAGTTGTTTTAAATCTTGAGCAGGGATTTTAATATTGATGACTTTTGTGAATTTGGGAGAGCTTTAAATTTCTTTTCTTGAAAGAAACCGCCTTATAGTCCTTTGGGGCTATGACACTGTAGCACCTCTGGCCCGGGGTGTTACAAGCAATGAGCAAGGGAATTTCGATAGATACATGCAAGAGTAGCAAACATTCATACTATTGCATGCAATTATTTCTCCCTACAATAAACTAGTCCCAAACAGTTCTTAGAATATTGCAGTTGCTACACATGAATTAGGTAACTCAAACAATAATTACCAAACCCTAGCAATAGACAATTACTAATAACAACTAGTTGCGTCCAACAAGCGAAGTCAGTAAGAATCAATGGGATGAAGCACAAGAGAATTAATACATTCAAAGGAAACGAAATAGAATTAGAATCTCACAACCGTATATCAAATGAAGGCTTCAATCGTCGGACTAAGCAAAAGTGCTTAGTTCTTCATGTTTCAAAGGGAAAATAATACTGAATGTAAAACTAAAACTGACTGCTTGAAAGTGGTTGGGAAAAATAGGTTAAAATAACCTAGCCCAAAACCTAATGCTAAAGATAACAAAAGTAATCCTAAAAAGGAAAATAATATAAAGTATGAAATAATAAAAGAAACTAAAATCGGAAAAGTAACTAAAATAACTTCGAACGAGGAACCGCGTTTTCGCTGCCGTGTGCTTCCGCGATCGCGGAAGGAATTCCGCGGTCGCGGAATATGTTCCGCGGTCGCGGAAAATGGACTTTTCTGCTCCGTCTTCTCGAATTAGCCGCGATCATTCTTCTTCCTCATCCGCGGTCGCTCTTGGTCGCAGATCCTCCTTTCTTCTCCTTCGTGTGGCTCTTTCTTCTACTCTTCCTTGGTCTCCTTAAGTGGTCTACTCCTCGTCTTCTGGATATCTTCGTTTAAGCTCCTCCAAAGCACCAATTCCATACTTCTTCTCCTCAACTCCATACTCCACAGTTGTGCTCTAAACATCTCCAAATGGTACCAAAAACACCGGTAACAATTCCTAGTTAAACCCTACAAAGTAGCGCTGATCAGTGTATGTGTTGTGGATTATTTAACGTGGCTATTACACACCTGATGATGCAACATCGAGAACAATCTTGCTCTCCGATCTTAACCTTGCCATTATGGTTTTGTAGAGGAATGTCTAACCTATGCCTCCTGCCCCATAAACGAAGAAAAATTCCCCGGTCTGATTCTGAACTGAGTCTATGACCTTCTTATAAATAATTAGTTGATATGAGTTCAGAGCTCCTAGAAGTGTATGATGTAGGCCAGCCATTTATGTAGTGTTGTAGGTCATTTCTTCTTGTATAAGTTTATTATCCATATTTGTAAGCAAGCTTTTGTCCGACCTTGGTAGATCTGGGAAATCTGACAGCGCTTTTCCATTCCTTGCAAGTATGTATTGAATATGCAATAAACAATAGTTCTGATTTGATTCTCACTCAGCTCTAAGGTTGGAAATCTGAATTGCTTTCTCTTTTGGTATAGTATGTCCTCCGAAAGTGCCTCCCAATTGTTGTTCCATAGGTTGGCGGGCTTAGTGACGTCACAAAAAAGTAGTATTGTGACAAACAGTTCCCTGAGTTGGGGACCAGTCGCCCATACTTGTGCTTCTTGAATCGCATATGTCCATTTAGTGTCCTCATTTAGCATACCGCGCGCGTAGCAAGCTTGCCCGAAACTTTCATATGTTGACCCATCAACTGTTATGATCTCATCGAAATTCCTCGGGCCTTTGACAACATTTAAGAGCATTCTAAGCTAGTATCGCTCTCATGCAACTGGATGACAGTACACAATCCGGCCTATTGGTTTTTGTTGTGCCCTTTTAGTCCAAACCTTGGCGCCTGTATTCCACACATATTCTATAGGAATTTCTGCATATGTGTATTGCCTTGCCTCAATGTCTTTGGTTTTCAAGGTAAACCATTCAGTAAACATAGTCTTCATAACTTTCTCTCTCTGTAGTAATGCTGCCAAGTTCTGGCTTATCCGAAAGTGTGATGGTGTGCTGATCGGGCAAGTGAAATGTCAAGCGAATGACTGCTGGCTTGGAGTAGTGAATATCAAATGCAAAAATTCACCACGCGGCTTCACAAGCTAATAAGTAGCGACACTTAAGAAATTGTTGTATCTCATCTACTTCAATCATTTTTCATGGTTCACTATTATCTACGTTGTTGCTGCTCTGCATAAAGACTGCAGTTGCTCTGTCTGGGCCTTTGTTGATGTACTTGAAAATGTATTTTATTGCTCTGGACTGATTGCACCATTCCACATTAATATGTGCCTGATATTTTAACAACAAATACCTGTTGTATGGCACCACGTGGCAGTTATCAAGCTTCGATTTTCCCTTGTTCACAAATACCCCATTTTGCCTCTGTTGGTATACCGGGTAGTCATCTTCATCAAGTGTAGTGTTTGCATAGTATGGCTTGGGAAAATGTTTCTTGCATTCGCCGTTTCTCATGCATGGTGCATTTTTATTTCCCTCACCACATGGGCCGTGTAGCATATGTTCAATTACAACTCTATGCGCATTTGGATCTCTTTCCCTGATAGGGATTTCAGCTGAAATGAATTCATCAATGTCCCGTGCTGTTTTTGCTTGAATCCCTTCCTGCAGCCAAATTAGAATATGTGCATGTGAGAGGCCCCTTTTCTGGAATTCAATTGTGTAGATAGTTGCAAAGCATTAAAGAAACAATGGATTAGTACCAGTGAACGCGAGAAACAGTCTTAAAGAATCTAGCATGCTATTAGTATGTTGTGTATGGATATACTATGTGCATGTAAGACATCCTTTCTCAAGGATGCAATTTTATATACATTTGCAGGCTTTGGAGCACGGTTAAATTAGCAATATGAAATTAGGTAAAACTAGCGTAGAATATTTGTGCAGTGTGAAATTATAATGTTTATGTAAAGGAGGTGATACCGGCATTTGTTGGCCCGAAAATTTCGTTTTTGTTAATGTCTTGCATCAGTTGTGCTAACTTTCGCTTGAAAAGCCGCATCATGATTTTCGGTGTGTCAGCCCCTTGCTGCCCTTCTAATTCATTCAACATTTCTTCTATCTCTGGCCATTTTGGATTAGTTGTGAATGTGACAAATTTTCTAGGGTTTCCATATGTTCTGTATAATGCCATCGCATCTTGATAGTTTTGGACCATGTACCTTGGGCTGCCAGTGAACGTTGCCGGAAGAACTATTCGTTTTCCAATAGATCTTGCTTAAGTGTCTCCTTTCAATACAACATCACAAATATTACTATACAAATAAGCCCGGAGCTATTTCTGGTTGAATTTGATCTAGTGTAGGTGTTGTTCTTCCATTGTTGTATATGCGTCCACCAGATATTGGTGGTACAACCTCCCTTCGCGTAAGAGTGTCGCCCCTTCATCAGTCTGTTGTTGAATTCTATAAGAATAGAACTCCCTCATTGTAACACGGCCCCTTTGCGTTTTTCTCCTTCCACTATTTGAGAAATATGGAATGTCTTCATGGAAGCCATCTTCACCATGGGGAAATAGTAGTGGATACTGTAGAGCCATGTAAAGGGGATGCAATTTAGATTCCCTTTCTGGATTATAACTACTGTCTAGGGTCCAAGCGATCATACCAATATAACCTTCGAAGCCGCTCCGATCGCCAACCCTTGGCTTTGAAGTTGAATGTGAACGACCGCGGATGGAAAAAGCGGTTCTTTTTTGTGAATATTGCGTCGTTGGGCTTGGGGGGCGATTGTCCGTTCTTGCTGACCGATTGGATGTGGAGAGGTTTGTGTTCTTTCCTATGCTTGAAGTAGATCGCATGGCTTTTAACTTTGGCTTACATGTAACTTTTTGCGGAACCTGAGATTGAAGAACCAGAGGAAGATCCTGTCTTGGAGTCGAAGACGCAAGTCGTTTTATTGCTTTCAAAGATCGAAAGGACTTTTGCGAATAACAATGCCTTTTCGTCCGCTCAGCCTCTCCCAGTCGAAGCAGTTTCGCCGATGTCGTCTTCCTCCAAACGTGAGTTCCAGTCAAGTCTACTCTGTTTTATTTCTTTTATCTACTGCCCCTGACTTTTTTCTCGTCGAATGCAGCCTTGTCTCGAAGTGAAAGATCTAGTGCTCGTCTTTCGGCGAAAGATCTATTGGAGCAGAGGATGAGTTCCAAGGCTCTCCCCAAAGGGTGTCCCTCGAAGTCTCTCCTTCCAAAATCGTCTGGCCACAAGAGAAAGTTTGTTCGTGTCTCAGATGATGTGTCGAAAGGCAAGTCGGTGAAGAGGAGCATCGATTTCCCTGAACTTTTTACTTTGCCGGTGCCTGACGACATTGAAGACCTTCCCGCTTTGGAGAACCTGGAAATGGCCGCTATGAGTTCTTGGACGGTCGAACTCAAACTTCTCTCTCTCTTGTTCTTCTTCTTTTTTTTTTTACTTGCGTTTGTGACGAGTTTGCTGACTTGCTATCTGTGTGTGCAGGTTTTCCAACATCTTAGGTCTAGTCATTCGAAGACTAAACAGATGTGGGATAATGCTTAGTCGAAGATCTCCCAAGCCGAGAGCAAGGCAAAGGAAGCGGACGTGTTGTTGAAGGCGTCGGAGGGTGTGTGTCGCGTCATTGAGACTAGCCTAAAGGTTTCTGAGCAACGGGTTAGCGAATTGGAGGCTCGGCTTGAGAATGCCAAGAAGGAAGGCGGCGAGGTCGCCACTGATGTTGGAGCCTAGTTCACGCTTAAGTCCAAGATCGAGATGATGGAGGATCTCAAGGCTCATCGCCAAGAATCATGGGATATGGAGAAGGAGCAGGCCTACCTGGATGAGCAATTTCCCAATGGTTGCCCCGGCGTCGACTTTCTTCAAGCGTGCGGGACTGTTGGAGTCGTAGCAGAAGAAAGAGCTGAAGTGAGTTCTGGACGGACAGAAACGGCACCCGATCCTGTCCCTGATGCTGCTCAAGGTAAAGATGTTGAAGTTTGAGTCTTTTACCCTTTGACTTGCTAATTTGTCTCTTTGGACATTCAGACTAATTGTGTCGAAAGTCCCTTCCGTCGTGTGGGCAAACTCTTGTGTTTTGGCGACCCGTCCACCATCGCGGGTTGCATGTTTGTAAGACAATGGTAATTGGTGTTTCACCTTTTTTGTTTTTAAATAGCACTCTTTGGTTTCTGGCACATGTTTGTGTTTGATGCATGCTTGTATGGACGCGTTCTCCGAGGGGAGGCCTGTGAATTGTATTGAGTTTAGTCATGACAGTTGTATATTGTAATCCAGGGAGGTAAGCAAATGTGTCTTGCGTTAGGTATTTCGTCTAAGGCTTTGTGTACCTTATTTTGTAATAAGGCAGGCGGTGTGCCGAAGTGCCTTTGTTGTTCAACTCCCTATGTGTCGATCGATCGTGTTGTGTAAGTTGTAAGCGCTTTTGTGTGTCTTGAGTGGATCCACTACTTTGTTTGAACTTGTTATGCTTGTGTTGGAACGAGACAAAGCGAAAGGTCGCTAAGGAATGGCTGTTGGGGGCGAACCCAACGACCCTCCGATGCTTAAGTCAGTGAACGCATCCGGACAGTCAATGAGAAAAGAATGTAATTGATAACCTGACGAATAACAAAAAGGTTTTTAGAAATGATACTGCTTTAGGTATGTCGCGTTCCAGCTTCTTGGGATGACGCGTCCTTCCATATCTTGCAATCTATAGGCGCCCTGTCCAACGACGTTTGTGATTAGGTAGGGTCCTTCCCATTGCGGGGCCAGTTTACCGTCCTTGGGGTCCTTGGTGTTCTGAAATGTCTTCCTTAGAACCCAATCACCTTTTTTGAAAACTCTGACACATACGTTTTTGTTGTAGCTTCTTGCGACCTGTTGTTGATATTGGACCATCCTAAGCGTGGCCTTCTCTCTGACTTCGTCAATCGTGTCGATGTTATGCGACAACTCTTCATCGTTCTGCTCTGGGGTTTGTAGGCCGTATCTGGCTGTAGGGATAAGTATCTCGGCGGGGATTATCGCTTCACATCCGTAGACGAGCGAGAAGGGTGACTGTCCTGTCGCATTCTTTGGTGTGGTTCTATCAGACCAGAGGATGTACGGGAGTTCATCTGTCCACTTGCCTTTGGCGCCTTCTAGCCTCTTTTTTAGGTTGTTGATGATGATTTTGTTACTGGACTCTGCCTGTCCATTCGACTGTGGGTATCTGGGGGTGGATGTGACTAAGTTGATGTTCCACTGTTCACAGAAGGCTCTAGTCTTGCGACCGATGAATTGGGAGCCATTGTCGCATACGATCTCTGATGGCACGCCGAATCTGCACAAAATGTTTCGTTTGATGAATAAAATGACTTGAGTTTCTTTTACCTCTCGGTAGGCTTCGGCTTCGATCCATTTGGAGAAATAATCCGTCATGGCTAGGAAGAAGACGCGATGCCCATGTGCTGGTGGTAACTTGCCAACAATGTCCATTCCTCATCTCATGAACGGCCAAGGCGCGAGTGTTGGATGTAGGGGTTCTGATGGTTGGTGTGCGACCGGCGCGTGTCGTTGACAAGCGTCGCATTTCTTGGCATAGTCTAATGCGTATGCGTTCATCGTTGGCCAATAGTATCCCATGCGTCGAGCTTTACAAGCTAGGCTTCGTCCTCCGGCATGATTGCCGCATTCCCCATCGTGCAAAGATTGAAGAAGTTTTTGGGCTTAGACGGGCGTGAGGCACTTCAGTAGCAAGCTTGTAACAGATCGTTTGAAAAGAAAACATTCTTTCATTTCGAAGGATAAAGCTTGTACCTTTAGACGTTTAGCCGCGGATTTATCGTCCGATAGGGTGCCGTGTTGATGCAACCTTGTCCGATGGAAAGACCACGACTCGATGTCAAGGACCGAGTGAAAGCGTATTGGGGCGAACCAACTTGTCGGAAGGGAACCGGATTGGTGTAGGCGGACTGTGTGCTGTTCGGACCACAGTGTACAGCGGATGGAGTGCAGCGAATGGTGTCGGAGGTGATGGTGACGACGGAGATGGCAGCGGAAAGACGGGAAAGGGTGAGCGGCGGAAGAGGGTGGTCGTGTGGTGGTTGGTGCGGCGGTAGGCGTGTGGAGGAAGGAAGTGATGGTGGCTGTCTAGGGTTTGTGGGGGCGACAAGAATTAGGGTTAATTCTTGTTGCGGGAATACGGATCATAACTGGATAATTGTAACCGAATTAACGCGCCAGGATAGTTCGACTAGAAATGCGTTAATTTTTGTGACGTCAGGGCCCGGGTTTGCAGGAGATTACTCGACTGGAAAACAAGCTCTATTTCGACGTGCCTGGAAAAGAAGACAAAAGAGAGTATTTATACTAGAGAGGAGACCTAATGGGCCAGACTCTCTAGTTACTAAATCTGGCGGCCCATTTAACATAAACGGAAACCACCCAGAAATAGCAGCTACTAAAAGTAGAAATAATGTTCAAATAAAGTACTACACAAGTAATGTCTCGATCTGGCTGGGTGTCACTATAGAGGAGTCAGTCACGGCTAAACTGATGAGACACAGAAGCTCGGGCGCTGTAGTGATCTGACCGTGACTGGCTACAAGTCTGGTCACCAAGGATTGTTGCACGGCTTGGACACTCTTCGCTCTTGAACGGGTGATGGACCTGTAGGTGGAAGCCTCATGGTGTCTTCCTCCTCTGTAGCAGACATGGAGGACTGGGTCATATCACCCTTCCCCCACTTGAGTGTGAAGCGTCCCCGCTTCACCCTCATCGTACTCAGGCTCAACATATGGTGCTAAGTCAGCGACGTTGAACGTCGGATGCATCCCATACTTGTCCGGGAGCTCGAGCTGGTAGGCGTTGTCGCCAATGGCCTTGACGACTCTGAAGGGACCATCACCCCGTTGGTCGAGCTTAGACTTGCGGACGGAAGGGAATCGCTCCTTCCGCAAGTAAAGCCAAACCAAGTCACCCAGGGCGAAGATCAATCGTCGCCTGCCCTTGTTCTTCTGGGGTGAGTACTGTAGTGCACGTCTCTCCAGCTGTGTGCGTGTCCTCCTGTGAAGCTCCTGAATGTGCTCAGCCAACTTGTCAGCAGTTATGTTCTCCCGGTCTTGCAACGGGTATGGCGTCATGTCTAGCGGCGTCAGCGGGTTCCTTCCATATACGACCTCGAAAGGAGTGCCGGAACCTGTTATAGGAACACTCAACTGTAGCAAGTAAGTCTTCCCACCTTCGTGGGTTTGCCTTGAGAACCGTCCGTAGGAGGGCTCCCAAGGTACGGTTGGTCACCTCCGTCTGACCATTCGTTTGTGGGTGATAGCTAGTAGAAAATAGAAGCTTGGTGCCTAGTTTACCCCACACGGTTCTATAGAAATGACCCACAAATTTGGTATCTCTATCACTAACAATAGTTTTAGGGACACCATACAAGCGCACCACATGCTCAAAAAACAAACCAGCGATGTCCGTAGCATTGTTGGTGTTCTTGCAGGCAATAAAGTGTGCCATCTTAGAGAACCTGTCGACGACGACAAAAATGCAATCTCTACCACGCCGAGACATAGGTAATCCTGTGATAAAATCCATCCAAATATCTTCCCACGGGGCTGCAGGAATCGGGAGGGGCGTGTAGAGACCATGTCTACTGGAGCTTGCCTTAGCCTTTTTGCATGTCACGCAACTCTGGCAATACCTGGTAACACTTTGGGCCATATTTGGCCAGAAAAAGTGTTCCCGAAGTGCTGCCAGGGTCTTAGACACCCTAAAATGGCCACGGCTGTCATGTGCTTCCTGGAGTAACAAGTGCCTGACAGAAGACGTAGGAATACAGAGTTTCCCAACCTTGTACAGATACCCGTCATCCAGGAAATACGTGTCATGCTCTCTACTGATTTTACATTGCTCAAAGATGTCTTTAAAGAAAACATCATCTGCATACAAATCCTTGAGCAATGCAAAACCAAGTAAACGAGACTGGAGATGAGTGATGAGCACGTACCTGCGAGAAAGGGCATCGGCAACCATATTCTCCTTACCTTTCTTGTGCATGATCAGGTACGGAAAGGTCTCCATAAACTCTACCCACCTAGCATATCTGCGGTTGAGGGTCGTCTGGCTCTTCAGATAGGCCAGGGCAGCATGATCAGAATGTATCACGAACTCACTATGCCAGAGGTAGTGCTGCCAAGTCTTTAGCACCTGGATCAGCGCGTATAACTCCTTGTCATATGTCGGGTAGTTTAGCTGAGCACCCGAAAGCTTCTCTGAGAAGTAGGCGATATGACGCCTCTCCTGCAGAAGGACTCCTCTGATGCCGTAGTCGGAAGCGTCACACTCCACCTCGAACCGACGAGTGAAGTTAGGCAACTGCAGCAAGGGCGCGCGGCATATGGCCTCCTTCAGGGTGACAAAAGCAGCATCATGTCGCGGAAGCCAAGTGATGGACGTCGCCTTCTTGGTCAGCTCGTGCAGCGGGGCGGCGATGGTGCTGAAGTCGCGAACGAACCTCCTGTAGAAGCCGGCCATCCCTAAGAACGAGTGAACCTGAGTGGGGGTAGTCGGAGTAGGCCACTCCTTGATGGCGCGTATCTTCTCGTCATCCACACGTAAGCCATCCCTGGAAACAATGAATCCAAGGAAGTTCGTAGATTCAGAGCAGAAGACGCACTTTCCTTTGTTGACATACAAGCTCTCCTTCCTCAAGCAGTCTAATACCTATCTAAGATGGTCAATATGTGCAGACAAACTACTAGAAAAGACAAGTATATCATCAAAGTAGACAACGACAAACTTCCCCAAAAAAGACCGTAGCACATGGTTCATAAGTCGCATGAACGTCGATGGTGCATTGGTCAATCCAAATGGCATGACGAGCCACTCGTAGATACCATACTTGGTCTTAAAAGTTGTCTTCCATTCATTGCCCTCCTTCATACGAATTTGGTGGTAGCCACTCCGAAGATCAATCTTGGAGAACAAGGTGGCACTAGCAGCTCGTCCAGCATATCATCGAGGCGCGGAATGGGATGTCTGTACTTGATGGTGATCTGGTTGATGGTGCGACAATCCACACACATCCGCCAAGACCCATCCTTCTTCGGCACAAGAATCACCGGAACGGCACAGGGACTCAAGCTTTCCCGCACAACACCTTTGTCCAAAAGAGCTTGGACCTGGCGCTGTAGCTCCTTTGTTTCCTCAGGAGAAGCGCGGTACGCAGTGCGGTTTGGCAGAGACGCGCCGGGAATGAAGTCTATCTGGTGCTCAATACCACGCATCGGTGGCAGACCTGGTGGAAGGTCGTCATGCATGATATCTGTTGGGCCTGGATTCTCCAGAGAAGACGGATCAAGTGGATCGAGCTCAAGCCCACTGCAGATCGGAAGAACAGAGGAAAAGCCCGGAGGAGCCGACGAGACTTCTCTGGTCGAGTATCATCCGACAGAATCGCAAGGATCTCGCCACGCATTTAATGCCCGGATCGCGCAACGGCTGCAAACATTCAAACCACCATAATCACGGAGGTTTAATGGTGTAATCTTCGCCATCACTCCGAGCATTGAAGACGGAATATACGGCCAAGAAGCATAACGGCAACAAGGATTGAAGACTTACCATATGGGGACGACGAAGGAGATAAGAAGCAACACGCACGATTACGCAAAGGGGGACAAGCATTCTTACTCAGAAAACACACCAGAATAGCACTCTCGCTCTCGACCTAGCTCACTGATGGTTGCTTACGCCAGATCCCTGCCGGTCGCCACTCATAAGTCGCCAGTCGAGTCCCACTCGATCTCTGGTTTTATTACGATAAGTTGTATCACGATTCAGTCTGATTCACACGACATCTAATAAGATCATCACGCTATTATATATTTATTCTGTGTTTATCTATTTTTGGCTTGGTTTGGATTGTTTTCTGTCACCCGATCGACTAGTTATCCCGTCTAAGGCGATTTAGGTCGTCCGGTCTTTTCGCCCCAAAACAATTTGGCGCCCACCGTGGGGCTACTTGCCGATCATCCTTCCAAAACTTTCCAACCATGACTATAGACCCTTCTACCGACAATCAAGAACCACGTCTCAGAGACGAAACCCAAACTATAGAAAACCCAACCGAAAATCCTACTCCAACCCAGTTCCAAGAACTCTCTCAAAAAATGGCCGCCCTTCAAGAGGAACTAGCCCAACAACGTCAAAAAACTAAAGCCCTAGCCGTTTTGTCAACCCAATCCGAAGCCGAGATCGCACAACTAACTCGTGAAAATGAGTCTCTTAAGTCGCAGGTACAATCAGGGGCTTCAGGATCTAGGAACGCGCCCGTCCACGGCGGCGTCCGAACACGCCTCGACATGGACAACATCGAGCCAACGCCTCCGAGCGTACGACATCCTGGACACACTGAGGGTGCGTCTCGAACTCCTTTCGCTAATCCATTTTCGACTAACCATGTCACCTTTTCCACACCGATCGGGTCTGTTGGGCCCCGAATCGACGAACCACAGGTTGCCCATCCGCCAGATATCATGGCTCTTTTCCAGCAGACACTCGACCGACATATGAAGATGATCGACGATCGCTTCAATAGGCTCCCAGGAGTCCCGTAACCGATCGAGAAAGAAGCGTCCGGCGGATTCGAAGAATCCCCGTTCGTCGAAGAAATCGCAAGGGTCGAGATCCCCAAGAAGTTCCATCTCCCCAACATGGCGACGTTCGACGGCACCACCGATCCAGATGACCATATCTCTCTCTATAAACAAAAGCTAATGGCTGCATCTGTTTCAAGGGAGAGCCGCGAGGCCGTCATGTGCAAAAGCTTTGGCACAACCCTCACGGGTCCCGCACTAACTTGGTTTATGCGTCTGCCTCAGGGAACGATCGCATCATTCGCGGATCTGGTCAACTCTTTTAAGAGTCAGTTCGCCAGTAGTCGGAAGCACGAGAGACAATCGAGTGACCTCTACCGAGTCACGCAAAGGTACAATGAACCTCTCCGGAATTATCTTAATAGGTACAACAAAGAGAAAGTGGGAATCCCCCACTGTGACGTCACAACGTCTATCGAAGCCTTCCGACAAGGCTTAGTCAAAGACAGCAATCTCTACGACGAGATTACGAAGTATCCATGCAAAAGCTTCGAAGATATTCAGGCCAAAACTATGGCCGAGGTAAGATTCGAAGAGGACCGTGAGTCGCGTAAAGCCTCACGCGGACCCGATCCATCAGATCAAAAACATTCCTCCGACAACCGTCGAGACAGACGTCCACATCCCTATTCTCGTACTCGAAACGAACCAAATCAGGTAAACTCTTTCCAAGACAGGTCACAGGAATGGAGAGGCGGTTCTGCGTTGCCTCCCAGAATCCAATCTTATAACTTCAACATTTCCGTATCGGAGCTCATCAAGAGTTTTGACAAGTATGGAAAAGACGTAAGATGGCCCCAAAAGAGCGACCGACCGAAAATGAAGAAGGACATGAGTCGATGGTGCGAATTCCACGGCGACCACGGTCATTCGACCGACGAGTGCATCACCCTGCGAAAGGAGGTCGCTAGGCTGCTCTCACAGGGGCTCCTACGCGACATCATCTCGGAACGGGCAAAAGCCACCATGGAACGCCGAGATCAGGTAAAACAGAACAAACCCCCATCTCCGGTCCATACAAAAATTGTCAATACCATTTCAGGAGGATCGGACATGTGTGGGAACACGTACTCCACGGCCAAGCAACACGCCAGAGAAAGCAAAGGCGACAAGCCCGAAGCGTCGGAATTCAAGCCGAGGAGAATTTCCGACCTTCCGACGGTCACTTTCGATGAGTCAGACTCCGACGGGTCGGACGGTCACCACGACGGTCTGGTAATCTCTTTGTCCATTGGAAATTGCTTAATACGGAGAATACTAATCGATACAGGGAGCTCGACAAATCTCTTGACCCTTGACGCTCTTAAGGAAATGGGTTTGACTGAGAACGACCTAATCAAGAAGTCGACCCCACTGGTCGGGTTCAGCGGTGAGGTTAAACACACGACTGGTGAAATCATTCTGACCACATACGCTGGAGGAGTCAACCAACAGGTGAAGTTCTTAGTCTTAGACTGCCCGTCTCCCTATAATTGTATTCTTGGCAGGCCGTGGATACACGCTATGAAGGCAGTACCTTCAACATATCATCAAGTTATCAAATTCCCCATTGAATGGGGAGTTCAAGAAATCAAAGGAGATCAAAAGACCGTAAAGGAATGCTACATCGCTTCCATGAAGAATGCAGTCGAACACAAGACCGCATAGCAATCACAGAACGGCGAAGGACCTAGTCGATACGTTGAACCGGAAATGGACAGACTCGACGAGATCGCACTAGATCCTTCAAAGCCAAGCCAAACGGTAAGGTTCGGGTTGGATCTGGACGACTCAACCAGACAACAACTTCTCAATTTTCTCAGGACCAATGCCGACTGTTTCGCATGGTCGCATGAGGATATGGTCGGAATATCTCCCAACGTTATTATTCATAAATTAAATGTGGATCCATCTCATCCCCCTGTTAAGCAAAAAAGCAGGAAGTTCGCTCCCGAGCGGAACAAAATAGTCGACGACGAGGTCAAAAGCTTATTGGAAACATGAAAAATCAGAGAAGTCCACTATCCTGAATGGCTAGCCAACGTGGTCGTAGTCCAGAAGAAGAACGACAAATGGAGAGTCTGCATCGACTTCACATACCTCAACAAGGCTTGCCCCAAAGACTCGTTTCCTCTACCCCATATCGACGCCATGGTCGACGCCATAGCGTGGCACGAAATGCTAACCTTCATGGACGCTTTCAGCGGCTACAATCAGATCCTCATGGATCCTGACGACCAAGAAAAAATAGCATTCATCACCAGCCAAGGTATCTATTGTTACAAAGTAATGCCCTTTTGTCTGAAAAATGCAGGGGCCACATATCAACGACTAGTCAACAAAATGTTCAAAGACCAAATCGGAGACACGATGGAAGTCTACATCGACGACATGTTGGTCAAATCCAAAAAGAAAGAAGATCACATAGACCACCTGTGCGACAGCTTCGAGGTGCTCAAAAGGTACAACATGAAACTGAACCCTACTAAATGCTCCTTTGGAGTGTCATCAGGGAAGTTCTTAGGATACATGGTGACACAAAGAGGAGTAGAGGCCAGCCCAGAACAGATCAAGGCTCTCCTCAACCTCCGATCCCCCCAATGTGTCAAAGACGTACAAAAGCTCACAGGTCGGATAGCAGCTCTGAACAGATTCATCTCCAAATCATCCGACAAATGCAAACCCTTCCACGACGCGCTCAAGAAGAACAAGTCCTTTCAATGGACGGAAGAACATGAAGCAGCGTTCCAGAACCTCAAAGAGTACCTGGCCAGTCCCATGTTACTGACCAAACCTAAAGAAGACGAGCCCTTATTCCTTTATCTTACAGTGTCAGAGTCGACCGTAAGCGCTGTACTGGTCAGAGAGGAGGATGGCAAACAGTCGCCAATATACTACGTCAGTCGGACGCTATTATCAGCCGAAGCGAGGTATTCGTCACTTGAAAAGCTCGTGTTATCATTGGTAATGGCTTCAAATAAACTCAAACCATATTTTGAATCTCATACTATTACTGTTCGCACTAATCATCCCATGAGGGCGATCATGAGGAAACCCGAGTTCACAGGACGAATGACCAAATGGGCCATACACCTCAGTGGTTACGACATCGAGTACGAGCCCAGGACAGCGATCAAGTCGCAAGCTTTAGCCGACTTTGTGGCTGATTTCTGTCCGACCCTAGAGCAAGAAGCCGCAAAAGAAGCAACTCAACTACTCGCGACAGACGAGACAGGTACATGGGAGCTCCACACAGATGGGGCATCGAACGCCAGAGGATCGGGGCTTGGGGTCGTGCTGAAATCACCACCAGGGGACAAGATAGCTCAAGTCGTCAGATGTGAGTGGGATGCAACTAACAATGAAGCTGAATACGAAGCACTCATATTCGGACTCATCCTAGCCCGCGACCTAGGGGTCCGGGAGATCGAAGTTGTTTGCGATTCCTTGCTGGTCGTGAACCAAATACAGGGGTCATACACTGCCAAAGATACCAGAATGATAGCCTACCTGGAGGTAGCCAAGAAGCTAATCGGACAATTCCAGACATTCAACATCCGACAGGTACCCAGGGACCTTAACTCCCAAGCTGACGCACTCGCCAATTTAGGATCTGTCCTAGACCCGAAAGAATTTCCACATATACCATTGGCCCACATCATGACGCCAGCCGTCCCAAGGACATCCGTCTAGTTAACAACATCACTTGAGGAACTCGTCGCCATGGAAATAGGCGATCGACCCGAAGAGAACATCATCAACGCCGATGACGACTGGATGCTACCTTACATCAGGTGGTTAAAAGACGGTATTCTACCCGACGACAAGACAGAAGCAAAAAGACTCAAGGTACAAGCACTCTGTTACGATATCATTGATAACATTTTGTACAAAAGATCTATTACAGGGCTACTCCTACGATGCCTTAAGACTCCAGAAGTCAGACGTATCTTGCAATCGTTACACGAAGGAGAGTGTGTCAACCACACTGGCGGGCGAAGCCTCTCAGGAAAGGCCCTACGAAACGGGTACTATTGGCCAACAATGAACAAAGACGCCATGGAATACACCAAGAAGTGCGACGCCTATCAGCGACACGCACCCATCCATCGTCAGCCTTCAGAACTCCTCCATCCGACCCTGGCTCCATGGCCCTTTATGAGATAGGGAATGGACATTGTCGGAAAGCTTCCTCCCGCGTCGGGTCAAAGAGTTTTCTTCCTTGCCATGACGGACTACTTCTCTAAATGGATCGAAGCCGAAGCCTACAGAGAGGTAAAATATCAACACGTCATTTCATTCATAAAACGCAATATCTTGTGCAGATTTGGCGTCCCATCGGAAATCATGTGCGACAACGGTTCCCAATTCATCAGTCATAAGACTCGAGCCTTCTGCGACCAATGGAACATCAAATTAGTCACATCCACACCCCGGTATCCACAATCCAACGGACAAGCCGAATCCAGCAACAAGATCATTATAAACAACCTCAAAAGACGCCTCACAGGGGCTAAAGGCAAATGGGCAGACGAACTCCCACTTATTCTCTGGTCTGACAGGACTACTCCAAAGAATGCGACCGGGCAATCGCCTTTCTCTCTCGTCTACGGGAGTGAGGCAGTCATCCCGGCTGAGTTACTGGTTTCGACCGCTCGCTGTAACCTTCAGACAAGTGAACAGATCGACATAGAGCTAACACACAATCTCGACACAGCGGACGAGATCAGAGAGAAAGCCCGAGTCAGGATGGTTAAGTTCCAACAACAAGTCGCAAGGAGCTACAACAAGAACGTCCGAATCAAGGCATTCAAGGTTGGAGACTGGGTCCTAAGGAAGACATTCCAGAACACCAAGAACCCATCCGACGGGAAGCTAGCACCACAATGCGAAGGACCTTACTTGATCACCGAAGTGGTCGGACAAGGAGCGTATCAGTTAGAAGACAAAGACGGACAACCATACCCGAGGAGTTGGAACACAGCACATCTCAAGCTATACCATTTCTGAACCGATAAGGTAAAAACATCACGCAAAACTCTATACATCGCATATACATTGCTACCTATCGCATGCTATCATATATACATTGCCATCTGTCGCATATATACCGCATGCCATCGCATATACATCGCTACTTTCTTTTACATGTCATCATCTGACACTAAGCGAGGATTTCCTCCTTACAAAAACACAAATGTAGAACAACATTTACAATGGACCCAGTCGTCCGCAAATGGATCATGTCATCCGCATATAGCGCTTACATTTACACGATCGATCGGATTACGGGGAGATGACAACACAGGCACGTCAGCACACCGCCTGCCTTATACAAAACATAAGGTACAACACCTTATTACATTCACGCAATTAAACATAAGGAACAAACACCTTATTATATATTGCTTACCTCCCCGGCATAATGTCATGACTAACACATACACAAACACATCGCAGGCCTGCTCTACATACATACATACGGTGAAACCCCACTCGACGGAGCACACGGGTGAAACCGACATACACGACATACTAAACGTCGTCGACAACTTCCTCGAAAGTTTGACGAACATGTATGAAACAAACTAGCATGCAATTCTACATGTAAAAACGCATTTGCAGCAAAATAAAAAGAATTTTGATAAATACGTGACCCGCGATGGCGGACGGGTCGCCAAACCACATTGTCTTCCTACACATCTGTAGGACTTCATCAAACAGAAATATTCTGTGACCCGCGATGGTGGACGGGTCGCCAAAACATACATTATCCAAAGGCACCAAATGTCTAAACCCACACACAAGTGGGACAAACAAAGTCAAGCATCGGGAACAACAATGTTACCTTCGACAGAGGTTGGCCCTAATGGGGCTATCTCGTCGGTCGGCTTAGCATCGCCAAAATGAGCTTCGTCCTCATCGGCACCTTCATCCACAACCTCTTCTCCGACGCCGGCTAAGCAGAACAACTCCTGACCAGGATCGCCCTTTGGAAACATGGAGTCCAAAGTCTCCTTCTCCGCCTTCAGGTCCCAGAGCTCATGCTTGCCCTCGTTGAATTCTTCAATCATCTCGATGCGCGATTTCACCGCGTAGAAGGCCCCAACGTCGCCAGCGATCTGACCATCGGCAATCCGAGCCCGCTTCACTTCCTCCTCAATGCTTGCCCGACACTCTTCAAACTCCCTCTGACATGCGACCAACTCCCCTTGACAGCTCTTCAACTCCCTGGTGAGGCGACGCTCGATTTCACGGCAGCGACTCTCCGCTCCCTCTAATTTAGTCTTCAAGGGCGCGAGGTTGGACTCTGACTTAGCAGCCCACTCCTCGGCCTTGGCGACCATCGCCTTGATGCCAGAGTATGCCCCCAAAAGATACTGAAAAGACTGCAAACTCACATGATGACACAACAGACGATCAGAAAATGCGGTCGAACGAAAGAAAAAGGACACAAACAAAAAGACGATTCATCTTCCACGCGGAGCACCCTGCTTCACCAATGCAATCAAGGGGAGAGACGTCGTCGACCTCCGACTTCAAAGTCGGATCTTGAGCATGAAAAAGGTCAGCAATCGACCGCCCAACGACACCGATCTTGACAATCCCCTCAACAGTCACGGCCTTCTTCTTCTTGAAGACCTCCTCCGCCTTAACATCTTCGGAGCAAGCACTTGCTTTCCTCTTCGAGCCGGCCTTGGCTAGCGCTGTCAGGTCATCCAGAAGCGGCTTGCTCGACGCAGCCTTGGCCGCTGCCTTCCTCTGCTCGATCAAGCTTTTTCCAGAAGCGACTCTGAGACGAGTGCTCGCTCGACCACCGGGAGAACCTGACATGACAAACAGAGCCCTAAAACACACGACAAAAAACTGTCACAAGAGGCTCATAGAGTCGGATTTCTACCTTTCACACGAGATGACGACACGTTCGACATATCCTCTTGAGAAACAGGGGTCGTCGATAAGAGATTGACGTTTACAAACTTCCTCTCAGCCACTGGAACCCCAAGGACGATCTTGGACAAGCCCTCTGATCGGCTGTTGACTTCCAAATCTTCCGGTTCAGGAACTACAAAAAAGAAAAGTTAAAAACAGAGTGTTAAAACACATAAACGCGTGGGAGAGAAGACAAACACATACTGTCGATCCGCCACTCCGTCAACAGAAACGGACATCCCCCTTCCTTCTCCAGAGAAGAACGTTTGACAAAAAAGAATTTCGACCCCCATCCACGGTCGTTCACATCAGGAGTCAGCACCAAGGGCTTCCGACCACGTCGGATACGCAGTTGCACACGGGAAGAACTCTTCGACCCGATGAAGTAATTATACCACAAAGCATCAAAATCAAAACCAGCTCCAATTTGGACGTTCACGAGGTCTAAAACCCTAAGGACTCTCCACGCCTGTGGCATTACTTGACACGGCACTAACGCCAAAGTGGCCAGAAAATCTCTGACAAGAGAAGAAAAAGGAAATTTGTGCCCTATTCTAAACGGGTACACATAGAAGCAAATCCACCCTTCGTAATGCGCATCGGCCCTCTCGTCTGGATGAGGCAGCCTAGCGATTGTCTCTGGAGGAAAGCCCCCGACTTGGAGGACTTGATCCAGTTCCGCCTCTGACAAAGTGCTAACCAGCGCATCCGACTCCGTCAAGATAAAATGGGGAGGAACTTCACCTTCTCTAGCGTCGGAAAGAGTCTTCGACAACTCAGAAGCCTCAAGAGAAACCATTTCGAGAACAGAGAGGGAGGGGAATCGAAGAGCTATGGCTAGGAAAAATCAGAAAGCTATGACGAGAGAGACCAAGAAACTTACCAGAAGAAACTTGCAAAGGAAGGAGATGAAGACTAATCGTTTCTCCTGCTCAGAATTTATGAAAAGATATCATGACCTACAGAGACGTCGCGTCATGCCCTAATCGCAAGCCACGTCGACCTGTGCAACCACGCCAGAAAGGACGGTGGAGATCGTGTTCAGAGAAGTTGCCACGGATTTCGGTCTACTTGCCTAAACCGTAAGCCCATAACAACTTGGGGCTATTGTTGGGCCTGGATTCTCCAGAGAAGACGGATCAAGTGGATTGAGTTCAAGCCCACTGCAGATCGGAAGAACAAAGGAAAAGCCCGGAGGAGCCGACGAGACTTCTCTGGTCGAGTATCATCCGACAGAATCGCAAGGATCTCGCCACGCATTTAATGCCCGGATTGCGCAACGGCTGCAAAAATTCAAACCACCATAATCACGGAGGTTTAATGGTGTAATCTTCGCCATCACTCCGAGCATTGAAGACGGAATATACGGCCAAGAAGCATAACGGCAACAAGGATTGAAGACTTACCATATGGGGACGACGAAGGAGATAAGAAGCAACACGCACGATTACGCAAAGGGGGACAAGCATTCTTACTCAGAAAACACACCAGAATAGCACTCTCGCTCTCGACCTAGCTCACTGACGGTTGCTTACGCCAGATCCCTGCCAGTCGCCACTCACAAGTCGCCGGTCGAGTCCCACTCGATCTCTGGTTTTATTACGATAAGTTGTATCACGATTCAGTCTGATTCACACGACATCTAATAAGATCATCACGCTATTATATATTTATTCTGTGTTTATCTATTTTTGGCTTGGTTTGGATTGTTTTCTGTCACCCGATCGACTAGTTACCCCGTCTAAGGCGATTTAGGTCATCCGATCTTTTCGCCCCAAAATAATATCCACATATTCCTGCAAAACAGACAAAATAGCAGGCGGGAGTGCGGGCTCTACCGGAATAGTGGCACAAAGGCGAGGGATAAGAAGGAAACAAACAGACTTGCCTTATAGTGCCAGTGTGAGGTCCTTGTGATGTGCCAGAAGAACTCGGGGTTCACAGGTGCCCCGCAAGGTAGACGAAGAAGCAGCGGATGATGCAGAAGAACGGCCAGAAGAGGTAGAAGGCGAAGACGTGGGAAGAGACGGGCACTCGGTCGAGTTAGCCGAGTAGGCCCTGACTCGGTCAATAACTCGGCCGAGTTGTTGGCCAAGTTGGCGTCTGGAGTCCTGACTCGGTCCAGAACTCGGCCGAGTTTCTGGCTGCGGCGCTGAGTTGGGCCACAACTCGGTCAAGTTGGTGGCCGAGTTTCCGTCTGTGGCCACAACTCGGTCGCTGACTCGGCCGAGGTGTCCTCTGGCGTTCTCCCCGGGTGTTATCGTTGCAGGCGGAGCTCTGGCGGCCTCTAGGGCCTTCTGGCGTTGGCGCTCGGCCTAGTCCTGTAAAATTTCCTGCGGACTCATGGGTAAGAGAGTCACGCGCCTCCCGTGGTAATTGAACATGTAAGTGTTCAAATACCCATCATGAAGCACGCGATGATCATATAACCATGGACGGCCCAGAAGCAAATGGGTAGCGTCCATGGCGGTAACATCACAAAGCACAGTATCGTTATAAGGACCAATATAAAAGGTGTAATATCCCTCAATTTTTAGTAAGGATATTCGGGTAATTTTTCCCAACCTTCACTAATTAATTATTTCGCTTTCAGTGAAATTTGGATTTTCTGAAATATCCATGATATCCGAAATAATTCCATGAGTGGTATAAAATACATTCAATGTATTTTCAGGACTTAGAATATTTGTTTGGATACAAACATATAATTTTCCGGGTTTAATACCCATACCAAAAACCAATTCTTCATGCACCGCCGAAAGCAGCTGCCGAAAGCTCGCCGAAAGCACTCCCCGAAAATGCTCCGGAAGGTTGTCGCTGGCTCGATCCCCGTGTTGGTCGGATCTCTGCCCCTTCCATGGCTATAAATGGAGCTCGATGGGTGCAGCATCACCACGCCTCATCTCTCCCGCCTCACTCCTCTTGCTCTCGTCTTTCTCTCAGTCCACTCCCGCTGGTATCGCTCCCACCTCTGAGCTTCCTGCTCTCCGCCGAGGTCTCCCCTGCTCTAACCCCTGTTCGCCTCTATGCTTCGTCTCTCCCGCCGAGCTCGCCATCGCCGTCGTCACCGGTCCTGCTCGGGTTCATCGGGAGCTGCTTCTCCGAGTTCGCCGGTGTGCCCAGGTGGTGGAGGTGCCGCGGAAGCGCCGTGGGGACGGGAGTCGAAGCCTCGCTGTTGGAACCTTGTCACCGCCGGCGTTGCCTTCCTCCCCGGCGTTAGGGAGAAAGCCCGGCGAGACCCCCCTGTTGCTCCTCTGTTTAGTTCGAATTGGTGAAGGTGGTGAACAGTAGAGAGTGGGGCCCCCTTCCTTTATTTTGTTCCATTGGGCCGAAAGCCCATTTAGCCATCCAGTCCAAATTCAACCCGAAATTATTCGAGCGGTATAATTTCGATCCCCTTTCGTCCGTATTTTTCTTAGGAAAATTTAATAAAGATTTTATGATTTAATATCATAGAAATTTATTAAATATAATTCCTTAAATTCGTCCAGTCATATTAATTGATAGATAATTAATTTGTCAGTTAGAACGTGATCGGCTGGATTGCGTGTGGACTCGTACTCTGCTAGGATTATTCTGAAGCTTAAGCCATATCCTTGGAAAGGATATTTTCGGTAGTCGTCTCGTCCAGATTCATCGCCGAATCTACTCCAGGCAAGTGGCGGTTCACTCTTGCTCATTCGTTCCATATTTACATTAATTATCAGTAGTTTATCTGAGTAATTAATTTAGAATGAATACTCTGTTTGTCTGGAAACGGTTTTGATAAACTGTTTTGAAAATCATATAATAGGTTGTGTATCTGTTAGAACAACAATATTATCTGTGATCGCCTTTCGGGCCTTTATGTGGATTTATCCTGTAACTGTTATTGTGCTGTATCTGTGTGGTTAGCACTATTAGTTAGGAATGTACTCGGACTTCGTCCAGTCGTTTCTTTATAATATGGTATCGGGGTGGCTCGTCTCCATCTGGTACTATTCTAAGATCATGATCGGTCTCTTTCACAAGTGTGTAGAGACAGGACACTTAGCTGGTGTCACAAACCTTCCGGTGTACGTCACTCTCGACGAAACGTATACTAAGATGTGTCATCCCAATGATGGGGTACACATGTAAAAGTCTAATAATGTGATGTGTGGTTTGTAATATAAATCAGATAAGTGCTACTCGACGCACATAATTAATAAACCCTCGGCGAGTAGTGCAGCTAGGAAAACTCGTCTCGACTTTGATCATAGTACGTTCTCTTTCCAATCTGGATTCGCTGTATGCGATGAGGTTGGTCGTGAACCGAAGCATCTCAGTCAACTTTTAAATCATTGTTGTATGATTCTGTAAACATTCCAGATTTGTCATAATTCCTTAAAGACTCATTTCCGTGGGAGTCTTCTTTCGAGTCGATTTCTGTGAAGATTCAGTCTTCCAGAATCTTCTCTTGTGCATACCTCTTGTTGTTATTCCGTGAAAGTGTCGGGTTATATATCGTTCCTTCGGTTATTATTCGAGGGACAATGATAGTAAACGGTTACGATCACTCGAACCATTCTGTTTTGTACCCTTGCTAGTCTATTCAAGTAAACTAACCCACGAACTTTGTTCTCTGCATGTGGGCTGGTGTCATCCGTTCGATTCGGCACGTCAGATAGAAAGTAGCTCAGAAGATTAGAAGGACTATGGAGTCGACGGTGGTTTTTGAACGTTTTAGTTATTTCTTTAAACAGGTTGAGATCTTTTGGACAATGACTTTGGTTGTAATGTGTTTTATAAGACTTTCGTTGTATTTGGTTTAAACTCTGTGTTAGCCTATTTGGGATTGGGTTGTAATCCCGTAACTCATGTTTCCTTGACAATGTTATGTTTTGGAATTGAATGCTTTGATCATTATGTATCATTTGTATTTCCTAAATTGTATTTAAACGGTAAAGCCTTGGGTGATCTCGGTAAGGAACACTGGGGTCACTGGCGGTAATACCTTTCCAAAAGGGTTAAGTTTTTGGGGTGTTACAGTTGTGGTATCAGAGCCTAAGGTTTTAAAACGGGTTTGGGGATCTTACAAATCATTTTCCATTTTTGAAAATGCTTTTAAAGGGCTCTGAATTTTCAAAGTGAAAAGAATTTGAAAACATCGTTCATAGTCATGTCTTCTATATAGTCTGATGTAGTAAGCTTGCTTCTATATCTAGAAAGACTAACTCTATCCTTGTCGCCCGAAGGATATGGGTGTATTCCTTTCTCTTCAGAGGGACTCGGAAGAAGCTGAGATGGCTCCGCCATCTCTAGATAGGCTTGAGTTTTCGGTTCCCTCATCGTGTTTTGAGGTCGGTGAACCTAGTAGTCCACCCGAGGAGGTGAAGACCGTGCTCCCTGAGTCGGTAGTGCTACTGTCCGACGAGGCCGTGGTTCTTGTGGAAGAGCCTACAGAGGAGCCAGGTGAGGACACTGAGGATGAAGAAGAGTTGTCAAGGTACGCTAGAGGGTACTATAATGACGACTTCATGATCAAGATGGTTTCCGAAGAGAGCCTTGAGTAAGAGAATCCTGAGGAAGATCCTGAGAAGAAGGACCCCGAGGAAGACCTCGAGGGGCAGGGCCACAAGTTAAATGACTTGGAGCGCTTTTGGTTGTCACCTGAGCGGGAATACTCGCCATTGTCTCCTGCCACTTGGAAAACGATTAGTGCTAAAGTGCATCGCCAAGTGGATGAGACGGTTGAGCGTGCTCATTGGAGGGCAAGGCCGTGAGAGTCAATGGGTGGACCAGTTGTGGTCCCGACTCAACCAGTCAGGCCAAGGCCCCAAGTACTAGAGGAACGATTGGAGGTCAAGGTCAGCGCCTTTATGAGATGCGTGAGGCTGATGGACCGAATGCTCCAATTGCTCAAGGTACTCTATACCTTCATTCTACTCATGTGTGTATATTGTTTGATTCGAGTACTACCCATTCTTTCATTTCAGAGAGTTGTGTTAGTGAGTTAGGTTTAGTCTACAACGAGGTTTGTGAACCTTTCGTTGTGAATCTTCCTAATGGTGAACATTTAATGGGCACCAAATGTCTGTTAGAATTTCCGATTACCATTCAGGGTAAGAAGTTCGAAGCGGATTTGATTTGTATTGCCATGACTCCATACGACATTATTCTCGGTATGGATTGGCTGACGCATCATGAGGCGGTGATCGATTTTAGTTCAAGAACTGTGACGGTGTCATCTGGGGGCCAGTGTGTGAAAATTCAAGTGTCGGAATGACACTGATAACGGCAGGCTTATCAATGCGATGGCTGCGTTTAAGCTACTTCGACAAGGTTGTGTCAGGTACCTTTGCTACCTGGATCCGCCCACAAAAGATAAACCATCAGTTCTTGATATTCCTGTTATTTGTGAATTCTCGGATGTTTTCCGGAGAATATTCCTGGATTTCCCCCGCATCGTGTCATGGAATTTTCTATTGTACTCGAGCTTGGTACCGCGCCGATTTCTAAGGCACCGTACAGGATGGCTCCTGTGGAGATGCAAGAGTTGAAGAAGCAACTTCAGGATCTTCTTGACAAGAGTTACATAAGGCCGAGTGCATCACGTTGGGGTGCTCTGGTTTTGGTTGTCAAGAAGAAGGATGGATCGTTTCGACTTTGTATCAACTATAGAGAGCTGAATAAAGTCACGATCAAGGATAAGTATCCTTTGCCAAGGATCGATGATCTGTTGGATCAATTACAGGAAGCAAAAGTCTTTTCCAAGATCGATCTGAGATCTGGTTATCATCAGCTCAGGATTCGTGAGGAAGATATTCCGAGGACTGCATTCCGGACGAGATATGGTCACTACGAGTTCGTAGTCATGCCATTTGGACTTACTAATGCTCCAGCGGTCTTCATAGACCTGATGAATCAATGTTTTCAACAGTACTTGGATAAGTTCGTGGTGGTCTCCATCGACGACGTTTTGATTTATTCCCCGAGCGTGGAAGCTCATGAGGAACATCTTTGGATTACTTTGTCAGTCCTTAGACAGAATCGACTATATGTGAAGTTGTCTAAGTGTGACTTTTGGATCAAGGAAATGGTTTTATTAGGCCATGTGATCAATGAGAATGGGGTTATGGTTGATCCCTAGAAGATTGAATCAGTAGCTAATTGGAAGCGGCCTCAGAATGTGAAGGAGGTGCGCAGTTTTATTGGACTTGCTGGATATTACAGATGGTTTATGGAGGGATTTTCTAAAATCGCTCTACCTATGACCGGTCTGCTCCGCAAGGTCCACAAGAGGTTTGTCTGGATTGACAAGTGCGAGGCCAGTTTTCAGAAGCTGAAACAGTGTCTGACCTCCGCACCAGTATTATCACTACCGGAAGGAAATGATGGTCATGTGGTCTATAGTGAGGCTTCAAAGAGTGGTTTGGAATGAGTGTTGATGCAAAGAGGCAATGTTATTGCTTACGCTTCTAGACAACTGAAAACCTATGAAGAGAACTATCCGACGCATGAGCTAGAATTAGCAGCGGTAGTGTTTGCGCTAAAAATTTGGAGGCAGATTAAGGCAAGGCGCCTATGAAATTGTGATATGTCACCCCGACGGAAGGGAAGCTTTGTAGAAGTGGTAGTACTTAGCAAGGTTTCTAGAATGGGGAGCGATGACTTGTGTCAATAGTTTCCCTAGTTTCGTATTTTGTCTGTTCATTCGAGACCCCGTGAGTGCCGGAAACAGTATAGGTCCTGTATGGATAACGACTATCAGGACTCATAAAGGAGGGGTAATATATGTAGTATAGATGTTCGTTCCCTATATGGTTAACACCAGGGTCGACTCTATTATTTAATTCTTGATCCATTCATAAGATTCTTTCTTCATCTCTGGAATAACGATACATCAGTATGACTTTAATCGTTTCCTTAGCTGAACTAGCGAGTGTTATCTCGTAGGCTAAGTTTTACCGAATTTTTTTTAGGTGTCTGAACACATGTGAGTGGTTAAATGCCCTATGGGATCTGAGGGCTAAAATCCCATATGTGTACCCTGAACATTTGTTCTGATATAGTATATAGGGATGAACTATATAAGGATCAGAATGCCTCGTTGTAAGGTCATGCTGTAGGCATTGATTTGGACAGACTGTTGAGAAGGAGATGTATAAGAGGGATAGTTGATAGGAAACTTGTTTCCTCTATTACGACCAGTGTAGGACAATGGTTAAGGTTTGCTTTTGAGAAGCCAAGTGTGCAAAGTCATAGGTATTATTTTGGAAGATCTATTCGAAGTTTCGTTTTGAGGTCAGTTATGAGGTTTCCTTAAGAGAAGCGATATAAGGATTAGACAGAGAGTGATTGATGTCTATTATGGCGATTTGATGTCACGTTTAGGGAAATTAAGTGATTAGGCACAACAGTGCTAATCGATTTATTGCGATCTTGTTTCGAGGAAACTAGAGGCCTGAGTTGGCAGTGAACTTTAGGGCCAAATGATTGAATTTGAGAAGTTGTCCTTTCAGGGAAAAAAGAGTTATGACACTTGGGAATTTGCAAGATTCGATATTTGGACTTTATGTGAATGGGCCATCCATAAGGCGTATAGTACAACCTTGTTGGAAAGAGTAGGTTGTGAAGTTACTGTGTTAGGAAGATGCCACTTTAATGGAAGTATTACAGTTTAAGGATCGATCATAGTGATGATTTAGATAAACTGAATGATTTAGTTCATAGATTAAGTTTATGTATGCTTAAGAAGTAAGGTAACAACGTTACTCGTGTACATCTATTGAAGGAATAAGACTCAAGTGATTGATTCGGTTGGTAATGAATCATTTAGCAATATGATACTTTGAGGAAATGGGAGTAAGCTCTCATGTGATTGGTTTGGGGAACATACGAATAAATGTTATGATTATTCTTGGAGAAAGTATAGAATTCTTAAAGGATTTAAGTTAGAAGTGGCATAAGGTCAAACTTACTTCCAGATAAATGATAGAATTGTAAGAGGTACCTTTAAGGAAATTAAGGATGTTATGTTTCGAGGTTACTAAGAGTTGCTAATGGGATTATAAGGAATTAAGATGTGAACTTGGGAATTTTGTATATAAGGAAATTGTGAGGGAGATGCGTGTTCTCCTATTAAAGGTACAATAATGTCGTTATGACAATTTTGGAGACCATTATTATATAATGGACAGAACCTTGTGGATATAGTGAGAATGATTACATGGTATTATATATAGATATGAGGTTGCGGATGAGATCAAGTGGACTTGAGGAAAAAGGTAACCCATGTTGGTTAAGGTAATCATACAACACGTTCAGGTGAGACAAGAGTATAATCCCATGGAATGGATTAGTGAATCATGTTGATGTAATCAGACATAGATTGTAGTATTACTGATTGTGGGATCTCATGAGTAAAGATTGTGAGATAAAGATATGGCATAAGGGTCGGATATGATTAAGGTAACAAGTGAATCATTTTTGTAAGGTCTGTATGACGGATGGAGGTACTAAGTTGTAGTACTGTTGATTTCTAAGTATATATTCGAGGCTTTGTACGATCGAAAGTGTAGATCTCCGATTCGTTAGGATGAGAACGCCGACAAGATTCTGCTCAGACCAGAGCTAGTCAAAAAGGACAGCTTCGGACGTTGCTTTGATTAGACAGAGGTTGTTGACCGCTCAGAGTCGACAAAAGTCTTACGCAGACCAGAAGCGTAGAACTGTCAAGTTCGAGGTTGGTGGCAAGGTACTTGTCAGAGTATCTCCATCCAAGGAAGTTTTCAGGTTTGGTAAGCGTGGGAAGCTTAACCCTCGCTACGTGGTACCATTAGAAATTCTGGTTAGAGTAAGATCTCTAGCGTACCGTTTGGCGTTGTCGCCATCAACACACCCAATGTATAATGTGTTCCATGTATCCCGGCTAAGGAAGTTCGTGCCAAGATGAGTCTCGTATGCTGAGCTATAAGGACATCGAGATTCAGGCAAATGGTACTTGAGAGGAGATGCCAGTGCGCATTCTCGAACGTCGTGTGAAGCGACTGTGCAACAAGATCGTACTGTTGGTACGGATTCTGTAGTCCAAGTCAGGAATCGAAGAGGAGACTTGGGAAACTTGGAAGACTGAGGCGGATATGCTTAGACGCCTTCCCGAGTTGTTTTCGACCAAGTTTCGGGGTCGAAACTTCTTTTAAGGGGAAGATAATGTAATATCCCTCAATTTTTAGTAAGGATATTCGGGTAATTTTTCCCAACCTTCACTAATTAATTATTTCACTTTCAGTGAAATTTGGATTTTCTGAAATATCCATGATATCCGAAATAATTCCATGAGTGGTATAAAATACATTCAATGTATTTTCTGGACTTAGAATATTTGTTTGGATACACACATATAATTTTCCGGGTTTAATACCCATACCAAAAACCAATTCTTCACGCACCGCCGAAAGCAGCTGCCGAAAGCTCGCCGAAAGCACTCCCCGAAAATGCGCCGAAAGGTTGTCGCTGGCTCGAGCCCCGTGTTGGTCGGATCTCTGCCCCTTCCATGGCTATAAATGGAGAACTATGGGTGCAGCATCACCACGCCTCATCTCTCCCGCCTCACTCCTCTTGCTCTCGTCTTTCTCTCAGTCCACTCCCGTTGGCATCGCTCCCACCTCCGAGCTCCGCAGCTTGCTTCCCGGCGAACGCGACCTCCGAGTTTCCTGCTCTCCGCCGAGGTCCCCCCTGCTCCGACCCCTATTCGCCTCTGTGCTTCGTCTCTCCCGCCGAGCTCGCCATCGCCGTCGTCACCGGTCCTGCTCGGGTTCATCGGGAGCTGCTTCTCCGAGTTTGCCAGTGTGCCCAGGTGGTGGAGGTGTCGCGGAAGGGCCGTGGGGAAGGGAGTCGAAGCCTCGCTGTTGGAACCTTGTCACCGCCGGCGTTGCCTTCCTCCCCGGCGTCAGCGAGAAAGCCCGACGAGACCCCCCTGTTGCTCCTCTGTTTAGTTCGAATTGGTGAAGGTGGTGAACAGTAGAGAGTGGGGCCCCCTTCCTTTGTTTTGTTCCATTGGGCCGAAAGCCCATTTAGCCATCCAGTCCAAATTCAACCCGAAATTATTCGAGCGGTATAATTTCGATCCCCTTTCGTCCGTATTTTTCTTAGGAAAATTTAATAAATATTTTATGATTTAATATCATAGAAATTTATTAAATATAATTCCTTAAATTCGTCCAGTCATATTAATTGATAGATAATTAATTTGTCAGTTAGAACGTGATCGGCTGGATTGCGTGTGGACTCGTACTCTGCTAGGATTATTCTGAAGCTTAAGCCATATCCTTGGAAAGGATATTTTCGGTAGTCGTCTCGTCCAGATTCATCGCCGAATCTACTCCAGGCAAGTGGCGGTTCACTCTTGCTCATTCGTTCCATATTTACATTAATTATCAATAGTTTATCTGAGTAATTAATTTGGAATGAATACTCTGTTTGTCTGGAAACGGTTTTGATAAACTATTTTGAAAATCATATAATAGGTTGTATATCTGTTAGAACAACGCTATTATCTGTGATCGCCTTTCGGGCCTTTGTGTGGATTTATCCTGTAACTGTTATTGTGTTGTATCTGTGTGGTTAGCACTGTTAGTTAGGAATGTACTCGGACTTCGTCCAGTCGTTTCTTTATAATCTGGTATCGGGGTGGCTCGTCTCCAGCTGGTACTATTCTAAGATCATGATCGGTCTCTTTCACAAGTGTGTAGAGACAGGACACTTAGCTGGTGTCACAAACCTTCCGGTGTACGTCACTCTCGACGAAACGTATACTAAGATATGTCATCCCAATGATGGGGTACACATGTAAAAGTCTAATAATGTGATGTGTGGTTTGTAATATAAATCAGATAAGTGCTACTCGACGCACATAATTAATAAACCCTCGGCGAGTAGTGCAGCTAAGTTATAGTACAGCTAGGAAAACTCGTCTCGACTTTGATCATAGTACGTTCTCTTTCCAATCTGGATTCGCTATATGCGATGAGGTTGGTCGTGAACCGAAGCATCTCAGTCAACTTTTAAATCATTGTTGTATGATTCTGTAAACATTCCAGATTTGCCATAATTCCTTAAAGACTCATTTCCGTGGGAGTCTTCTTTCGAGTCGATTTCTGTGAAGATTCAGTCTTCCAGAATCTTCTCTTGTGCATACCTCTTGTTGTTATTCCGTGAAAGTGTCGGGTTATGTATCGTTCCTTCGGTTATTATTCGAGGGACAATGATAGTAAACGGTTACGATCACTCGAACCATTCTGCTTTGTACCCTTGCTAGTCTATTCAAGTAGACTAACCCACGAACTTTGTTCTCTGCATGTGGGCTGGTGTCATCCGTTCGATTCGACATATCAGATATAAAGTAGCTCAGAAGATTAGAAGGACTATGGAGTCGACGGTGCTTTTTGAATGTTTTAGTTATTTCTTTAAACAAGTTGAGATCTTTTGGACAATGACTTTGGTTGTAATGTGTTTTATAAGACTTCCGCTGTATTTGGTTTAAACTCTGTGTTAGCCTATTCGGGATTGGGTTGTAATCCCGTAACTCATGTTTCCTTGACAATGTTATGTTTTGGAATTGAATGCTTTGATCATTATGTATCATTTGTATTTCCTAAATTGTATATTTAAACGGTAAAGCCTTGGGTGATCTCGGTAAGGAACACTGGGGTCACTGGCGGTAATACATTTCCAAAAGGGTTAAGTTTTGGGGGTGTTACAAAAGGAAAGAAGACATTGTTGTGATACTTTGTTACCTGAACCATCTGAAATCCACTGTAGACCATAGGAAGTGGGGTGTGGAGTCATCGGAAGGTTGAAGTGGCGGACAACCTTCTCATTGATGATGTTGCAGCAAGAGCCCCCATCAATGATCACGCTTAGCGAAGCATTCTGAAGCTTCGCTCGAGCATGAAACAAATTCTCTCTCTGATCAGCCAGGTCACCCTCCTTGACGCTCAGAATGCGTCGTGTGACCAAGGCAAAGTGGTAGGTCTGGTCGTCATGGTGGTCAGAAGTGTTGACCACACAGCCCACAGCATCGGATGTATATACAGCTGGAGGGTTTGCCTCGACATCTTCCTCATCGACGTCGTCGTAGCTCTCATATCCTGCAGACTGGGTAGAGAAGAGGACCTTCTTGGCATTGGGACGATTCATCTGGTAATGTCCTCGTCCTCCACACCTGAAACATTCCACATCGCGGGCTCTTTCAGAACGAGAGGCCTCTGTGGTTGGCGGCTGCGGGCGCCGAAAAGGAACAGACGGAGCTGCTCTCGGCGGTGCTGTAGCAGACGCAATACCTGTGCTTCTTCGGTCCTGTCTATGTGCACTAGATGTAGGAGTAGGGTCAGTGCCTGAAGCCGAAGGAAAGGATCGAGAACCATACCTGGAAGGTGTCGTGGACTGCCAGGGTCTCTGTCTCTGGCGTTGTTGCTGGAGGTAGAACTTTTGCGCAGTGTGCACGACATTGTTGAGGTCTCGAATGGGCAGGACGTCAACCTGATCCTGGATAGGCTGGTTAAGCCCAGTGATGAATCTTGTGCACAAGGTGCCCGTAGCAACGCTAGCGCTAGCCTTGAAGTACATGTCCTCGAGGTGAGCGAAGAACTCCTGAGGCGAATCTGTGCCCTGTCGCGCACGAGTGATCTCAGTCCGCATCTGCTCCTTGTAAGTGGAAGGCACATACTTCCGAGTCATGATGTAAACGAGCTGATGCCACTCAGTAATGGGTGCCCAACCCATCCGGTAATGCTGTTGTGTAATACGTTGCCACCATGTCTGTGCAGCTCCCTCAAAATATAGAGTCACGAGATCTACTTTCTCATACTCAGGGACAGTCAAATAACGCAGGATGTGCTCTGTGTTCTGCACCCACTCAAGAAAGACAGAAGGATCATATAAGCCATAGAAGTTTTTGATTTTTACCTTCACGTCTCGGCGTTGGACAGGTGGTTGGGCCTGGCGGTCGTGAAACCGAGCTGGAGGGTCCGCCAATGGCTCGATATTATGAGCTCCATACTGGGGAAGAAAGCGGGCAGTTGGGCGCGGACGCTATCGTCCGGCAGCGGGGTGCTAAGGCTGGTGAGCTTGCTGGTGGCGCCCGGGCTGGACAGCGTGCCAATAGACCTCCTGATTCTGAGGCAACAAAGGAGGCGGCACATAGTTGGTACGCTGGTGCTGAAGCTCAGGGGGATCCTAGAGAGGCGGATGAAAACCGTCAGCATATCCAAACTGACCCTCGTCCTCCTCAAGGTCGTACTCATCGAATTGATCCTCCTCATCAGAATAAAGAGGAGTGCGAGCACTCTGATGATCCTGGAAAACATCAATATCAAATGGCACAGAAGTGTTTGGTCGTTGACGCTGACGTTGTCTCTGCGGCAGATGTGAACCAGACGGCTGGTTATGGGGACGACCGGTAGTAGGCGGTAATGTCGGTGAGCGGCCTTGCCTATGTTGACCACTGGAATGAACCTGATCGTCCTCACGCTCCTCTTGGAAACTCTCATCATCGGCCTCTGCAATTGCAGTGTTCTCTTCCCGGATCACTACTTGCGTAGGCCATCGTTGTCGACCACGCTGCAGAACTACAGTGTTGTCTCGTTATGAAGCCAGGTGTTTCAGTTGACCTAGTTCCAATGTAGAGGGTAGCATCACAGCTTTACCCTTTGCCTTTTCCAGGGCTAAGGCGCTCAACTCATGTTCCTGTGGTTGATCCTGAGCAGAAGCTAGCGTGGTGACCGGAACCGGTTGCTGGCGAGAAAAGATTTCTTCATACTTCCACTGGAATTCGGCGAACTACGCGTCTCTTGCTTTGTCTCTAGCAAGCAGCTCACGGATCATTTGTTGTTCAGCAGTCTCGGCGCCTATCTCACGTGTTGTATCACCTTCTGACATGTTACCTGACATCAAGAAATGGCAAACCACAGAATCAAAGCGAACAACAACCGCAACAGAGAATCAACAAATAGGTAAGCAGAACCGAACTCATCAAGCAATCACTCGGGTAACTAATCTGGCTGGCCGTGTGGGCGGTTACGAGCAGGCTTAAGGCAACTCACACAACAATCAACAAAATCAAGGCAATGCTCAGCAAAGAAAATGTCGAAAGTAGATATCTAAGGATATCAGCACAGAAGTAATCACAACACAGTCAACCAAGATATGCAACCCAGACGGTGAGAGATAGAGAAGACGGTAAATGAATCACTGCGATAGCGGGGTTGAAGGTGCCGGAATCAAGACCGGGTTCTCCCTTCCTGCACTGCGAAGAGACGCACTTGCCTTATTTTGGCTTGTGTGGTCTCAATTTTATTTTATTTTATAATCTGCGAACAGCCCAGTTGTTTTTTTTTTTAATAATGCCCTAGGGCTGCTCGTGAACAACTGTGTGAAGAACAAAGGAGGGAAACAGCCGCAGCAAACAACTTCAGTGGCAAGCAGCACAAACACGCACAACACAACAAAATTGTGCATAGAAGTTCAGCAACGTACAGCAGCAGTGCAGTAAAAAAATAAAAAAAAATTGGGTGTAGTGAAACAAGTTTGAAGAGAAGAGGGGTTGAGAAGATGTAGGTTTTTGGCGCAATCAAGGCAAACAAAGTCGCAAACGAACTATCTAAGCCTATATGCAAGCGTATCTACCATAAACACAATCCAAACCAAGCAAAATACCAGGAAATTGCAGAAAATTGTGGGAGTATGGGTTCGGTTGTGCAGGAATAATTTTTTTTTTGTGGATTTTGATGATGGTCGAACTTATCTACCATCAAACCTAGGGTTTTTGTTGTTGTTTTTTTTATTCAGATTACAAGAAGAAGAAAAATTGGGTTCCTAGAACAAGATCTAGGTTTTTTTTTATATGCAGGAATTGATTTGCGGAAACGAATGAGCGATTGAATGAAGAGTTGGAACGACTTACGCGATTCGAAGGCTCTGATGCCAGTTGATGCGACCTTGTCCGATGGAAAGACCACGAATCGATGTCAAGGACCGAGTGAAAGCGTATTGGGGAGAACCAACTCGTCGGAAGGGAACCGGATTGGTGTAGGCGGACTGTGGGTTGTTCGGACCACAGTGAATAGCGGAGATGCAGCGGATGGAGTGCAGCGAATGGTGTCGGAGGTGATGGTGATGACGGAGATGGCAGCGGAAAGACGGGAAAGGGCAAGCGGTGGAAGAGGGTGGTCGTGTGGTGGTTGGTGCGGCGGTAGGCGTGTGGAGGAAGGAAGTGATGGTGGCTGTCTAGGGTTTATGGGGGCGACAAGAATTAGGGTTAATTCTTGTTGCGGGAATACGGATCGTAACTGGATAACTGTAACCGAATTAACGCGCCAGGATAGTTCGACTAGAAACGCGTTAATTTTTGTGACGTCAAGGCCCGGGTTTGCAGGAGATTACTCGACTGGAAAACAAGCTCTATTTTGACGTGCCTAGAAAAGAAGACAAAAGAGAGTATTTATACTAGAGAGGAGACCTAATGGGCCAGACTCTCTAGTTACTAAATCTGGCGGCCCATTTAACATAAACGGAAACCACCCAGAAATAGCAGCTACTAAAAGTAGAAATAATGTTCAAATAATGTACTACACAAGTAATGTCTCGATCTGGCTGGGTGTCACTGTAGAGGAGTCAGTCACGGCTAAACTGACGAGACACAGAAGCTCGGGCGCTGTAGTGATCTGGCCGTGACTGGCTACAAGTCTGGTCACCAAGGATTTTGTCGCGGCTTGGACACTCTTCGCTCTTGAACGGGTGATCGGACCTTTGGGTGGAAGCCGCATGGCGTTTTCCTCCTCTGTAGCAGACATGGAGGACTAGGTCACATCACGTGTGTTATCCAGTCGACGAATGGTTTTGTCCAGTCTTCGGAATCACTTGCCAAATGAGTTTTGGAATCGTCCTACGCTATGGCGATGACCTCTTGTAGTTCGTCTTGTTGCCTTGTATATTTAGTTGTTCTTGCTACTGCAGGTGTCGTGACATGAACTATGGGAATGTTAGGAAACTCTCTTGGATCTAGCGCTGACCCCAAGTTGGCAAGCGCATCCGCCTGTGTATTCAGTTCTCTTGGCACTTGACTGATGTCGAACGTTTTGAATTGCGTGACCAACCCTTGAACGATGCTTAAATAGGTGACCATTCTGTCGTCTTTGGAGACATACGATCCTTGGACCTGGTTCACAACCAGCAGTGAGTTACAGATCACCTTTATGTCGTCAATCGCGAGATCTCGAGCTAGGTTGAGGCCGAATACGAGTGCCTCATACTCCGCCTCGTTATTTGTCGCGTCTCATTCGCGTCTTACGGCTTGGGCTATCTTGTCCCCTTGTGGTGATTTGAGTACAACACCCAAACCTGTGCCCCTGACGTTTGATGCTCCGTCGGTGTGTAGCTCCCAAGTGCCTTGGTTGTCTGTCGAGAATAGTTCTGTCGCCTCCTTTATGGCCTCCTATTCTAGTGTTGGGCTGAAATCTACCACAAAATCTGCTAACGCCTGAGATTTGATAGCCGTTCTGGGCTCATATTCGATCTCGTAACCACCCAATTATACAACCCATTTAGCCATTCGACCTGTGAACTCAGTTTTCCTCGTGATTACTTTCATGGGATGATTAGTCCTTACAATAATAGTGTGTGATTCAAAATAAGGTTTTAACTTATGAGAGGCCATGATTAACGCCAAAACTAACTTTTCCAATGAAGTGTACCTTGTTTCGGCTGGAAGTAGTGACCGACTTACATAATAAATTGGGGATTGTTTGTCGTCTTCTTCCCTTACCAAGACGACACTTACCGACGTGTCTGACACGGCCAAATAGATGGGCAATGGTTCATCATCCTTTGGCTTGGCAAGCAGCAATGGACTCGACAGATACTTTTTCAGCTCTTGGAATGATGCCTCGTGCTCTGCGCCCCACTAGAATGACTTGTTCTTTTTAAGTATGTCGTAGAACGGTTTGTACTTGTCGGACGACTTCGAAATGAAACGGTTCAGCGCTGCTATTCGTCCTGTGAGTTTTTGAACATCTTTGACGCATTTGGGCGGCCTTAGATTGATAATTGCTTTTATTTGCTCGAGGCTCGCTTCGATCCCTCTTTGGGTCACCATGTATCCTAAGAATTTCCCTGAAGAAACTCTGAAAGAACATTTAATAGGGTTCAGTTTCATGTTATAGCGTTTAAGTACCTCGAATGCTTCCTTCAGGTGTTCGACATGATCTTCTTTTCGCTTTGACTTGACCAGCATGTCGTCGATGTAGACCTCCATGGTATCCCCAATCTGGTCCTTGAACATTTTATTCACCAGTCTTTGGTACGTTGCCCCTGCGTTCTTTAGACCGAAGGGCATTACTTTATAACAGTAGGTCCCTTCACTAGTGACAAAGGCTGTTTTCTCTTGGTCTTGGGGGTCCATCAGTATCTGGTTATAGCCGTTGAATGCATCCATGAAAGAGAGCATCTCGTGGCCTGTCATCGCGTCGATCATCGCATCGATGTGTGGTAAAAGGAACGAATCCTTTGGGCATGCTCTGTTGAGATCCTTGAAGTCTATATAGACTCTCCATTTTCCGTTCTTCTTTTCGACCACCACTACGTTGGCTAGCCACTCGGGATACTTGACTTCCCTAATCTTGCCTGTCTCTAGCAGTTTCTTGACTTCGTCGTCGACTATTTTATTTCGTTCGGCGGCGAACTTCCTGCGTTTCTGTTTGACAAGGGGAAAACTTGCATCCACATTTAGTTTATGAGTTATGATGTCAGGGGGATACCTACCATGTCTTCATGAGACCACGCAAAACAGTTGGAGTTCGACCGGAGGAATTCTATCAATCTTTCACGGGTTGCATCATCGAGATCGGATCTGATTCTGACCGTTTGACTTGGCGAGGTAGGGTCGATAGTAACTTCGATTAGTTTTTCTGTTTCCGGCTCAATGTACTTGTTCGACCCTTCCCCGTTCTGTAATTGCTATGCCGTGTTGCTCTCGACTGCTTTCTTCATGGAGGTCACGTAGCACTCCCTAGCGAGTATTTGCTCTCCCTTGATTTCTAGGACCCCCCACTTGGTTGGGAATTTGATCGTTTGATGATAGGTGGAAGGGACTGCCTTCATCGAGTGTATCCAAGGCCTGCCAATGATGCAATTGTAAGGAGATTCACAGTCTATTACTATGAATTTTACCTGCTGGTTGATTCCTCCCGCATAAGTGGTGAGAGTGATCTCGCCGAGTGAGTATCAGACTTCGCCGCTGAACCCGACCAGGGGTAGTCTCCTTTTAGTCATGTCTTCTTCTCTAAGGCCCATCTCTTTTAGGGTGTCCAAGGTGATCAGGTCGGTGGAACTACCTGTGTCAATTAGTACCCTACGTACAAGAAAATTTCCAATGGACAAGGATATTACCAGATTATCGTGATGCTCTGCCCATCCGCTGACGTCGGTCTCATCGAAAGTGATTGTGGGCAAGTCGCTTGTCTTCTTAGGCCTTGGCTCAGAGGGCGAAGGCACATTGCCTATGCTTTGTTTGGCGTGGCGCTTTGCCGCGGAGTATGAGATCCCGCAGATATCGGACCCACCTGAAATGGAGTTGACAATCTTGGCAGGTATAGGAGAAGAGGGGCGTTTGTCTTGTACCTCATCTCTTCGTTCCATGGTGGCTTTGGCTTTGTCTGAAATGACTTCTCGCAAGAATCCTTGCGACAGTAACCTTGCGACCTTCTTTCGCAGTGCGACACATTCGTCGGTCTTATGCATGTGGTCACCATGGAAGTTGCACCACCTTGTCATGTCTTTCCTGGAGTCCGGTTTGTCGTTCTTTCGTGGCCATCTCACGTCCTTACCGTATTTGTCGAACGTCTTAACTAGCTCTGCAATGGAAACACAGAAGTTATACGATTGTACCTTGGGGGGTAGTGAACGATTTTCCTTCCATTCATGTCCCCTGTCTCGACTCTGATCATCGCGTCCCCGGGGATATGGCAATTGACGCCTGTCCCTACGATTGTCAGACGTTGATCTGCGGTTGACTCGATCCGGACTTGGTTCGACCCTGAAGGGTTCCTCATCCTCTTCCAGCCTGACTTGAGCCATTGCCTTGGCTTGGACGTCTTCGAAGGTTCGGCAGGGATACTTCGTCAATTCTCGGTATAATTCTCTGCCATGGACCAGACCCTGTCAAAAGGCTTCAATGGATGTAGGGACATCGCAATGGGGTATGGCGACCTTTTCCTTATTGTACCTGTTAAGATAAGTGCGCAAAGGTTCGTTATTCTTTTGGACAATACGATATAGGTCGCTAGATTGCTTTTCTAGCCTTCGGCTACTAGCGAATTGAATTTTAAAAGCATTGACTAATTCTGCGAAGGATGCGATCGATCCTTGTGGCAGATGCATGAACCAAGTAAGCGCCGGCCCCGCGAGGGAAGTGTCGAAGCTTTTACACATAACCGCCTCGCGATTGGTTCTGGAGACGGAAATTGTCATGAGCTTTTGCTTGTAAAGGGAGATGTGATCGTCTGGGTCGCTCGTCCTATCGTAGCTAGACATGCTTGGGAGATGAAACTTCTTCGGGATCTCTACTCGTGCGATATCATCCACGAAGGGAGACTCTTCGAAGCCGTCTAACGCCTCTTTCTCGATGGGCTGGGGAACACCTGGAATCTTTGCAAGACGCTCATCGAAAGACTTCATATGCTCGTTGATAGCCTGTTGAATGAGCGTCTAGATATTCGGCATCGCCGTAACCTGTGGATTGTTTACTCGGGTCCCTTCGGAGCCGGTAAGAGAAACATTGTTAGTCATAACAGGGTTAATACATAAAGCTTCAAGAATACCGGTCGTATGGGTTTGGTTTCGTTTGCTTGTTGGCGTTACGACTACAACATCCATATCCAATCGAGTCCGGATCCCTTCGAGGTCGATTGGACGCCTGCTTCCGACTGGCGCGGATGCAACAGATTGGACCTGCGCTCTAAGAAATTCATTTTCATTAGTCAAACGATTAATTGCAGTAACGGAAGTAGCCCGGATTGACTCGTTAGTCCGACACTGATCGGATAACTCTTCTTGTAGTGACGACAGGGTTTGCGCCATTTGACGGATCTGCTCTTGAGTAGAAACCTCCGCTGTAACGACGACGGCGTCGTTAGCGGTTGCTCCCAAGACTGGCCCATCTCCGGAAGTGCTAGGAGGAGCGTCGTTCACCATCTCTGGATAACTTTTGATGAAGCTTTCGGATACGAATCGACTAACAGTCCCACGGTGGGCGCCAAATTGTTTTGGGAAAAAAGATATCAAACCTAAATTGCCTTCGATGTGGTGCTATTAGTCGAACGAATCAAATTATAACTTCAAGCAAAATAGGAAATCAAAAATGATGAGACGAAGCAATAATAATAAAGCTTAGCTACAAAGGATCGTAATGGGTCGAATGAGATTGACTAGTGTCGAATGAATGTGTGGAGCAATCGAGATTTGCCCTGCTTAGAGAAATTGTATTTCAAATCACAATGGAAGCTCGAAAATGCTAATGAGTAGTATATTCATAGATATCTTACAATGGATCGATCCTAATCTATTTAAAATGAAAGGAATTAATGTCATATTTCCGAAGATCACTCGGCCACTTCAATGCTATGATCCTATCCACGATTTTCGCTCGGTCGTTACAAAAAGAGCCGTTGGTCGCATCAACGGACAGACCATCTCCTCCGCGTGCTGGGCCTTGGTCTTCAATCGCTTATGGGCCGAGCCAATCTGATCAAAACGTGGCCCAACACAGATTATGAAATTAATTTGGGGATTCGGATTAGGATTGAACCAATTTAAGTATTTGATTGAAGATTAGGGTTTGTAAAATGATGAGTTCAATTGCTGTTAATGTTGGTTGATGTAGTTTCAAGTGTCCAAGCTAGGTTTAAAGTACTGGAATCATTTTTCATGGAAAGGTACTCAATTACTCCAAAACACCCATTTTCATTTCTGCTAAATATGTCTGTGAAAAGCTTACCTATAAGAAGAAAATCAAGTCCTTGACATAGGGAAAAAAAATCCAAAAAATGAAAAAGATTCAAGTGTATGATATGATGTAATGATAAGCTGGAGCGCAGTTGAGCAAATGAGTAAATGGATGAGTTTGTTTGGGTTTTGGAATCCACCATTGCCATTAGATGAATCTTGAGTCCAAAGATCAAGTTTTTGGATTGAGCCAAATCTGATGGTGAGTTGATTTAATCTTGCATTCTTTGTCTCTCGTTGCATATTTTAATTCGAGGAATTGAACTCAGGGAGATGAACCTAGACTTGCCAATTTATCATTTGTCTGGTTCTAATTAACTCCATTACCGTTATATTAGGATACGGTCAAACGCCGTCGTTTCTGCGCCTGCAGAATGTATGTATGTGAATGTTTGTCTTCTCCTATCCTCAATCCCATACTTAGCAGTTTCCACCACGTAATCCGGCTTGCCCATTCCTTCTTCTTCCTTCCTCCTGCAGAATTCATTTTTTTTGTTTGTTTATGTATTCTGTTACAAATTTGTATTCTTTTCTTTTTCATGGTATTTATCTGTTGCATATATTGGTAATGTTTTGCAGAATTGATTAATCGCGACAAGCTTTGGAGGGTTATATTTGCTGGCAATGGCATAGTCATTAAGTGTGGTATGCAAAGGATTTCTACTTGTGGCAGGTAAGTTTTCTTCCTCAACGGTAATGTTTACTATGTCTTCTTACAGATGATTTTCATACCGATCGAAGGAGTATAAAACTATAGGAGTGATGATCCACTAGCAATTTATAGGATATTTTCGTATTAGTTTACTTGGTATTCAAATTTGAAGCACTTGCCATCGCCTTGTTGTCAGAAAGTTATCCCTTGTGAGTTGTGATTTGGCAATTTGGCCTGCCTTATCCAGTGCTGCCCACCTTTTCATACTTAGACTCTTCCCTGTAGTCATCATCTTACACACTAGCACATAGATTGCTTTGCTTTCAGTTCTATCCTGATCATCATGGTTGAAACACACAGGTTGTTTTGAAAAGCTAAATTTCTACCCACTCATCCATTTAGATAGCTAGGGCCCATTGTAATAGCAATAGAAACAATTTAGGTTGGAATATATTTTGCCACTATTATCTCAAAATTAGACCAGATACTCCACAGTGATCTAGTATTGTTTTTGGTTAATTATGTTTCTTGACTTGTTCTCTTTGGTGAATTAATTGGCTATTCCTGGAGTTTAACCTTTCTAGATTGTTTCAGGTGTTTTGGTTAAGTGTGTTGAACTCTATGAAAACTCTTAGGATGTGAATAGTTTTAAAAATCAGACATGGAATGCAAGAAGTATCAGGATATTTAGGGGCGATTTCTTCTGGTCCCATGACAGTAAATGCACCTGATTATGATATTTTTGTTTGCCAAAGAGAAATCTCTGCACTCTACTCCTGGTTTTACATGGTCTTTGCTCACACCAGCAAGGCACAAAAATTGGATGCGTGATTTAGTTGGCTTACACACAGAGCTGCCATGGAAGGAAATTGTGTTTTTTTGGTGGGTAGGAGGGGACCTTTTGTGTGGTGGACTATGACATTCTTATGGTGTAACATTTATGGTTCAACAGCAGAACTAGTGGAGGTTTGTCCTGACAGTTGGCCCAGAAAGCTGAGTAAGGCCATAGATATATTGGAGAATGTGGGATCAGCACAAGAAAGTTTGCCATTTAATGTGGTTTCGCCAGCAAAAGTTCAAGTGTTTCAAATTAACCTGCTAAATATAAGAGACACAGAGCTAAGCAGGTGAGATTCGTACAATCAAAATGTTACGATTTATTACTTTCTCTTTCAGGATCTAGGTATTTTCTTTCCAATTTGGAGCTTTTGTTAAGATAAATGCATATTTCAGTTATCTTGTGGCAATGGGAGATATTTCTCCAAGGAAGACAGAGGTCGGAGAGAAAAGGGCTAAAGTGCAAAAGGAGTCAAAAGTTCTTGACTATATTGGATAAGCTATAACACGGCTGACTTATTTGCAGAGGTATGGCCTTGTACATGTTTTAGTTAGCTTGCCATTGTTTCGCGAGCTACATCGTGTAGATTCTTCCTGCTTTATAAAGATAAAATATTTTGTTAGTTAGCTGACTTCTTGATAATTTCTAAAATTTTATTGAATTTTGGCTCAGATGGAGGATGAAGTTACTCCTTGTGAATCCCAAATGGAAAAATTGAAGTACAATCTGGCTCAAGTAATTTCAAAAGAGAGAATACAATCAGCGATATTCCAACTACAAGCTAGGTACTGCATATATTCTCTAGCACTCTCGCCATTCAGTGTAACACGATGACCGAATGCATAGTTGTATATCCTTTATGTAGTTATGCCACACTTATGTAGTTATGCTTGTGAGACTTGAGCCTTTTGAATTTAAGACAATATATCGATGTATGATATTTTGACATTATTTTATATATTATAAATTAGGTTTTAAAAGAGGCGCACATTTACCTCAGTTTATGCAGTTGTAACGATTTATCACAATTCGATCAAATGAACTACGATTAGTTTTACCGCGGTTATACAATTTATCCACGGTTCATAAAAATACTACGATTAATTTTACCGCGGGTTACAATTTTTACTACGGTTCTATTCTATTATCAAATGTTTACATTTTTACCACGGTTGTCTCATTTATCACGGTTGAACAACTGTCGTAAATATGCAACCGTGGTAAACATGCAACCGTGGTAAACATGTTTACCACGGCCAAGTTTACCACGGTTGATAAACCGTGGTAACCTTTGCACAATAACCGTGGTAAAAAGCCTTTTTTCCACTAGTGGTGCGAGGAGATTCGTTGTCGTTGTGTTAGATGTGGGGCAGAGTAGGCGGCGGAGAAGAAGAACTTGAATAAGAGAGCATGGGAAATCGGTGGGCAGCACATGGAATGATAGAGGAGGCGAAATGTCCCTCGAAGCAGGATTCAAGAATAGCAGAGCCTAAATGTTTTTAGAACACAAATAATACTGCTCTTTACTTACTGGTGCATAGAGTTATTGCATTGTTAATTATAATTACTGTGATTATCATAAAGGGCTGAATATATATATGATTGTATGCTACTAATAGCCAAATAGTATGCCAAATGGGTGTAAATATATATGATATGACACCACAATGAGGTGCAACAGTTTATATGCTTTATTAATTAAGCTTCTACTGTTTTAAAAAAGAACAATTTTGTATGACCATTAAATGGATATTGTGTGCTCTTTTTAAATATAAGGTTTAATCATAACTAAACTATGGTTATATAAATACATTCTTGTTTGTGCATCAAATTTCTCCATTCGTTGCGTATAAACTAATTAAATTATTTAATATATGTGGCATATCTTACGATATATAATTGTTACGACCGTTCTATTATAATTTATTGAAGGTAATATTTACATTATTCTCTAATTTTATATTTGTTTATACGCTGAAAAATGGGTTTATCAAGCATATACTGATTTGGTTTTTTTTTTGCCCAACATGCAACAGTTCATCCTTGTTGTCCTGTTTGCAACAGTTCATCCTCGTTTTTTTCCCCGCCCCTGCCTTTTTTTTGTTTTAGGGTTTATGCCTAAGTACACATGTATAACATAAGTTTGCTTGTATGATATGTAGGTATTACTATATTTATTATTACTTGCCCCGAACATATACTGATTTGGTTTTTTTTTTTGCCCAGCATGCAACAGTTCATCCTTGTTGTCCTGTTTGTTATCCCCGACATATACTAACCTATAAATGAATTATGTTGCCGTCTAAAAGTTGCTTACACACAATGAGGACCAGAGACATATGATTCATGACTCTGTATCATTTTAAAGCAACCATCTTCCATTTCCTGTGCCCTGGAGCGGGGAATTTGTTTGCATTCCCATTCTTTGTTCAATAACTCCACCCCTCATAGCTATATTTCTTTCCTCATTGAGGATGGGAGTCGATCAAATGTCCCGAACAAAATCTTGTGTCAGCCTATGATGTGACCCTGCCTCCCATGACGGCCCAAGACGAGGAAGAAGCCATGAGTCTACGCTCAAAGGGCCCAGTAACAAGGTCTAGGTCCAAGGCCATCGCCGCCGCCGTCGCGTCAGTTATGACACGCGCCGCCTCCAGCCAAGGAAGCCCAGAGACCAATCCAAGGCTCGTCATCCTCGCCACCATCGAAAGTTCTGAAGACTGTGAAAAGGCCGCGTCCTTTTGAAGACTGTGCCACCTCGTCGTCTCACGCGATGATCTCGTCAAAGCCTTCAACGCGTCCATGAGTTTCACGCGTTCTTTTTAATACATAATCTATATTTGGTATTTCCAGCTTGCATTAGATAGTTTCCTTATTTGCAACGTTTTAGATAGTTTCCTTGTTTATAGCATTTAGGATAGTTTCCTTTTATCTTTTAGGGTTTGTGCCTTTTGCATGCTTGCATGGGCTAGCCCTTAGGCTCGTTTCGACCCAAGCCCATTAGGTCTTGGTCGAGATCCATTCCCTATTTATACCCTACTTTGTACTCTTTATTTCTCACGTTCAAGTTAAAGTTCAAGGTTTAAAGTCGAGTGTTAAATCCTCCTTCCCTTGATCGGACGTCACCCATATCCCTCTCATCCCCATCCCTCCGCCGCCGACGCTACGGCAAACTGCTTGATCTTCTCAAGTCAATCTATCTTCGCATCTCCTTCACCCGCAGTCGATGCTACAACACCCAAAGACTTGTTCTTTCAAGTCTTATATCCCTTCATCAAATCGCTTCCGCCACCGCTATCATCTTTCCATCAATCGCTTCCACCGCGTCACCACCGTGATCACCATCACTTCCATCACTACCAATCATCGCGTTCTTCCATTTGCGACCCTCCCCATCAACGAGACGAGTTCGCTGCGTGACTTCCCAACCAGGACTAGATCCCAAAGGCTTGTCATCGTAGGCAAGGACACATCAACTGGCATCAAAGCCCAGCAGTCTTGTAAGTCACGAACTCAAGTTCCAATTTTGTTCACGTAATTTTTTCTTGTCCACATCATCTTCTTTTCATATTATCGCGAGAAAAACAACGTTTACTTCTTTCCTTACCTATTCGGTTTCTACAAGGTCCCACCTTGGCCGATTTTTTTTTTTTCTTCCTTCCCAAGTTTTGGTGTGTTAGGTAATTTTGTTATCTTGCATGCTTGAATATTTTGTTTCCTTATTTCATGCGTGGATAGAGTTTCCTTGTTTGCTTGATTTTGCTTTTTAGTTAAGTTTACCAATTTCCTTATAAGATATCTTCAAAATCTTATATTCTCTCTCCTCTCTCTACAAAGATCACACTTGTGATATTCTAGTTACTTAGACCTTTTTTTTATTTTGTTTCCTTTTTCAATCCGCAAAGATCAAAAGATAAGATCTCGGATATTTAAAAAAAATATCAAAAAGATATTAAAAAAAAAACAACAAAAGTTTCCAAAGTTAGGTAAAGCCAAAATAAGGCAACCCTAACTCCCTCACCCAGGTCTAAGCTCATCTTCTCAATCTCTCCATCGTCTAGGTAGCTTCCTAGAAGGTGATTTCTTGCTACTCGGTTGCTTTGTTTACGTTTGTTTAGGGTTTCAATTTGTTCTTGTTTGTTTAATTGCAACTTGCTTGATACACCAACTCTTGTGCAAGCCAAGCCGCCCTCACGGCAAGCCCAAACAAGCCCTACCTACGTGAACTTTGTGACTTGATTAGTGATTTGCTTGGTTGTTGTTCTTTGTTGTCTTTTGGTTCATTTTTACTCCCATGTCTGGCCGTCTTGTTATAGGCACGATGCAGATTGGATCCAGTCAAGATGACCGTGAAGTCGACACAACAAACCGAGATCAACCCCTACAGTTGGTTCTACCTCAAGGCCAACCACCACAAGACCAACAACGCGATCCAATCATGGAATTGTCCAAAGATCAAACCTCCCCTGAGAGGCATTGAGCACCAGATTGATCTTGTTCCAGGTGCTTCTTTGCCCAACCGCGCTGCTTATAGAGCTGGTCCAGAAGAGACCAAAGAACTACAGCGCCAAGTCTAAGAATTGTTAGATCGCGGGTACGTAAGGGAATCTCTTTTCCCTTGTGATGTGCAAGTGATCCTTGTGCCCAAGAAAGATGGCACCTGGAGAATATGTGTTGATTGCCGTGCCATACACCAGATCACAGTCAAGTATAGGCACCCTATTCCCTGCCTTGATGATATGCTTGATGAACTTCATGGCGCGACACTCTTCTCCAAGATTGATTTGAAGAGTGGTTATCATCAGATCAGAATGAAAGAAGGTGATGAATGGAAGACGGCATTCAAAACCAAGTATGGGCTCTACGAGTGGCTTGTCATGCCCTTTGGGCTCACGAACGCGCCCATCACATTCATGCGCGTGATGAACCACGTGTTGAGATCTTTCCTTGGCAAGTTTGTTTTCGTTTATTTCGATGACATACTTGTGTATTCCCGGAGCCTCGAAGACCATGCCGATCACCTTCGACAAGTGTTAGAGTGTCTTCGCCAAGAGAACCTATTCGCCAATCTGGCTAAGTGTTCCTTTTGCTCCGCGTCAACCAACTTTCTGGGCTACATTGTTAGTAGCGATGGTTTACGCGTTGACGAGGAAAAGATCACGGCCATCAGGGACTGGCCACGCCTACAACTCCGACACAAGTGCGAAGCTTTCTCGGTCTCATGGGCTTTTATTGGCGTTTTGTATGCGCCTTTTCCTTCATTGCCGCGCCACTTCACGAGCTCACCAAGAAAGAAAGCACAGTTTTGTGGCAGGATTCACATGAACGTGCCTTCTTCGCTTTAAAGACCGCGTTATGCCAAGCGCCATTGCTCCAGCTTCCAAATGTCACCAAACACTTCAAAGTAGAGTGTGATGCCTCTGACATAGGCATTGGTGGTGTGCTACACCAAGAGAAGAGACCAATTGCCTACTTCAGTGAGAAGCTCACAGGAGCCACTCTCAATTACCCCACCTACGACAAAGAGCTTTATGCCTTAGTACGCGTGCTGAAGACTTGGCAACACTACCTCTGGCCGCGTGAATTTGTCATCCATAGTGATCATGCCGCGTTGAGCTACTTGAAGAGCCAAGCTCACCTCAATCGCCGCCATGCTCACTGGGTGGAGTTTCTGGAGACATTCCCTTATGTCGTTGTTCACAAGAAAGGGAAAGATAACATCGTTGCTGACACGCTGTCTCGCATGTATGTTCTCTTGACTCAAGTACAAACTAAGATTTTGGGTTTTGCTTTGATTAAAGATTTATATGCTAGTGACCCTTTCTTTGCCCCTATTCTTGAGCACTGCCTGAGATCGCGTGAGTTTGAGACGTTTTACCTTTCTGAGGGTAATTTGTATAAGGCTAGTCGTCTATGCATTCCTAGATCTTCCATTAGGCTCATATTGATTGAGGAAGCACACGCGAGTCGTGGACACTTTGGGATTAGGAAGACCTTAGACGCGCTGAGAGAACATTTCTTTTGGCCTAACATGACCCACCAAGTGACTAGGTTTTGTAGGAGTTGTGTGACTTGCCAGAGAGCCAAAGCTAAGTCTAGTCCTCACGGCCTCTACACTCCTTTGCCCATTCCGAGTGCCCCTGGGAAGATTTGTCTATGGATTTCATCACGGGTTTGCCCCTCTCTAGACGAGGTAAAGACTCTATTTTTGTGGTCGTAGATAGATTTTATAAGATGACACATTTTATAGCTTGTAAGACCACCCATAGTGCTAGTGAGATTGCTGATTTATTCTTTGAGCATGTGGTGCGTCTTCATGGTGTCTCGTGTACCATTGTTAGTGACAAGGATTCTAAGTTTGTTGGTCATTTTTGGATAACTCTTTGGGGAAAGCTAGGAACCAAACTCCTATTCTCAACTAGCTACCACCCCCAAACCGATGGCCAAATGGAGTTCACCAATAGAACTCTAGGAGCCCTCATTCGCACAATGCTCAAAGCCAACCCTAAGCGTTGGGAGGACTTACTATCCCTTGTCGAGTTTTGTTACAATAGATGCAGGCACACGGCGACCAAGTTGACACCATTCGAGGTGGTGTATGGCATGAACCCCTTGACACCACTGGATTTGTCGCCGCGCCCTCTCCGAGACATGTCTTCGCCTCCAATCGCGCTGAGAAAGTCCAAGAGCTTCATCGAAAGACCAAGGAGCAGCTGGAGAGGAGAGCCACGCAGTATGCCTCGCAGAAGAATTCAGGCCGCTGATGCGTCGTCTTTGCCCCCGGAGATCTTGTCTGGGTGCATCTACGAAAAGAGAGGTTTCCCTCACGGCGAAAACACAAACTGGCACCGCGTGGAGATGGCCCCTACCGCGTGATAAAGGCCATAGGGGACAATGCTTATCAACTCGACCTTCCACCAGATTTTGGAGTCCACGCGTCCTTCAACGTGGTAGACTTAACTCTATATGTTGAGCCAGAGTTTGATGATAGTGAAGCGGGGACGCTTCACAGCCAAGTGAGGGAGGGTGATGTGACCCTGCCTCCCATGACGGCCCAAGACGAGGAAGAAGACATGAGCCTATGCTCAAAGGGCCCAGTAACAAGGTCTAGGTCCAAGGCCATCGCCGCCGCCGTCGCGTCACTTATCGCACGCGCCGCCACCAGCCAAGGAAGCCCAGAGACCAATCCAAGGCTCGTCGTCCTCGCCACCATCGAAAGTTCTGAAGACTGTGAAAAGGCCGTGTCCTTTTGAAGACTGTGCCACCTCGTCGTCTCACGCGATGATCTCGTCAAAGTCTTCAATGCGTCCATGAGTTTCACGCATTCTTTTTTAGACATAATCTATATTTGGTATTTCCAGCTTGCATTAGATTGTTTCCTTATTTGCAACGTTTTAGATAGTTTCCTTATTTATAGCGTTTAGGATAGTTTCCTGTTATCTTTTAGGGTTTGTGCCTTTTGCATGCTTGCATGGGCTAGCCCTTAGGCTCGTTTCGACCCAAGCCCATTAGGTCTTAGTAGAGATCCCTTCCCTATTTATACCCTACTTTGTACTCTTTATTTCTCACGTTCAAGTTAAAGTTCAAGGTGTAAAGTCGAGTGTTAAATCCTTCTTCCCTTGATCGGACGTCACCCATATCCCTCTCATCCCCATTCCCTCCGCCGCCGACACTACGGCAAACTGCTTGATCTTCTCAAGCCAATCTATCTTCGCATCTCCTTCACCCGCAGTCGACGCTACGACACCCAAAGACTTGTTCTTTCAAGTCTTATATCCCTTCATCAAATCGCTTCCGCCACCGCTATCATCTTTCCATCAATCGCTTCCACCGCGTCACCACCGTGATCACCATCACTTCCATCACCACCAATCATCGCGTTCTTCCATTCGTGACCCTCCCCATCAACGAGACGAGTTCGCTGCGTGACTTCCCAACCAGGACTAGATCCCAAAGGCTTGTCATCGGAGGCAAGGACACATCAGCCTACCTTCCCGGAAAGATCAAGTGTTTGGGTGTTTTTCCCTCGGTTATATCCCGTCCGTAGGGGGACATTACTTTGCGCCATTAACGTGCACAAGTAAGCTTCCTGAATTGTAAGCCAAATTTATAACTGAACTCGGGTTTCTCTGCTTATTTTTCACATGTAGTTAAACTGTTAAGCTAAGGCTGTAAGAAACAATCAAATGCACACTTAAGGATAGTTTCCGAGAGTCTTATTTCTGTAGGCTAGAATCAGCAAATCATTATTCCTGAAAACTTGAAAAGCTACAGTTGTGCAAACGAGAGGAATTTTAAAAGAGGTATCTAATTTTGTGTCCCAGATTCCCTACGTAACCCACAATAAGCACCAAGAATTGCGTTCTGTCCTCGTCGGCGATGACAAATAGCCTTCTCTTGGGGGGGGGGGGGGTCAAGCTTTCCGGACTTGTTGTAATGTCGTTCTCCAGTCTGCAACGCATCATGAAACAGAATAGGTGAGACAATGACAAAAGTAAAGTCGTAAGGCATAGTGCAAGTGTCTCTACTCACATGTCCTTGCTTTGGGGTGTTTTGTCCTAAGTCATTTTGGGGGCTGGATACAGAACACCCCTTTCCTCCCGAGCACCATTAAAGCAATGCAGGTTTCTTTTGCGGGGACGGACCACGTGTTCGCCACTTAGGACCACACCTTTTGACCTGCACACCATGTCATTAAAGGACAACTGTAAGCCGAGCTTATATGTAACCATATAAGGTAAGTCCAAAAAGCTCCCTTACATGTCATTGGCTTTGGGCGGTTCTTGCTCAGTTCCTTTTTCCATGGCATGCAGTGCAACAGCTCCATTTTAGGCTTCAATGGTAACAACAGACGTAGAAGCACCACCCTATATGTGAAATGATGTTTCGATGTGATGTTCAGGTAAGGGCAATAAAAGGCGTGTTGAATCGCAAGGAGGCAAGTAGGTTGTGGTTGTTGTTTCAAGTACACCTTTCCAATTGGTAAGCTACTAACTATCTTGCTCACAGTAAAGCTTTCATAATCCCCATGATTAAAGTACGTATGGGTCTTCAGCTCCAGCACGTGTTGCGTATCTATCAGGGACTGGATATCCTGGGGGAGGACGCTTTCATCGGCATCATCCTACTCCAAAAAATGACCGAGTTTTAATTATGCCATTAGAATGTGGTTGAAACAAGTACCCCGACTTCTTCTAACAGCTTGCTTGCCCTTTTCTTGATTAGCGTCTTTGCTATCTCATCGAAAAAGTGATAGCCATTGAGGTCGACTCATCGGAAATATCCAAATGCAGCCGGTACCTGCGCATAATGTGCCAGGGTAAATTATCCTTGCTTTGTATATGTCCGTGTAATCCTGCGAAAGGTGCTAGAAACAAATTACCTTGTTTGGGGAAATTCACAAATCTTCGTGCATGACTCATACCAGAACTGATCACCAACCTTGCTAACTCTTTTTTTGCAATTGGCCATGGCACATGAGAAATAATACCAGCCATATTTGGTCATCACATTCCAATCTTCACTTTGCATTGGAGAGCTATGGATTTCTATCAACACAAAAGGTGAAGCGGTAAATTTGTGCAACTATGCAGTAAATAAGTGGTAGGAGGAATTGCGTTTAACTCGCCTTCTGATTGTCTTCTTTTTGCTCTCTCCCCAGGTCCAGCAACTGTATAAGTGTTCCATCTTTTGGGATTTGGGGGCCGAGTGGTTGCGCAATAGAAGGAAGGTCTACGTTGCTGGGTTAAGAAATGCAGCAAGTAAGCGTTATGCAGCTACATTATGGTAAGTTTAAGGACAAAACGATGTTGATCGGTGCTATTTTGTAGTGCATATCTGGGGGTTATTACCAGGTTTGAGGTGCCATTTGGATGGATTTAGAGCACAATCGTGGATTATGGAGTTGGAGTGGAGAAGTGAAGAAATCATGGGATTTATAGAGGTTTGAAGTGTATTGAAGAGTAGAAGAACAATGTGCTGAGTTCAAATGGTTCGTTCTCTCTACTCAGATGTCCAAATGAAGTGATTCCAATTCTATGAGTTAGATCTTGAAGTCTACTGCAAGTCCTCAAAATATGAGCGCAATCCGAGTTTGGAATCAAACGTTATAGCGTTTTTACGGACGTGTCGCAGAAGCTGAGGAAGACACCGTCACCGCCCCGCGGTGGGATGACCGCGACCCGGCAGTGGATCTCAGAGAAGGCAACACAAGTGAAGCCACCGCCCCGCGGTGGATGTTGACGCCTCGCGGCCAGCGTTTATTTGTTTCCTATTTTAGCATTTTCGGATATTCCATTTTCTATTATTTTATTATTTCCGTTATTTTATTTGCTAGGTTTAGCTTATCTTTCCTGAACCTATTTAAGAGTTTTTCCAGTTTTTAGAGAAGGACGTTCTCATTATTCATTCCAGATCTAGGGTTTGAACGAATGGAGAACTAAACACCTTTATTTCGCTAGACAATTGAAGCATTGCAATGGATTGGTTGTGAAATTTCTATTCCTTGTTCTATATCTTATCAAGTTGGTTTAATTCTCTTGAGCATATTGTCTATTGGTTTGTGTTGGTTTATCTAGAGTTGCTAACTAGGTTTATCGATATTTATCATAGTGCTAGGGTTTGCATATAGTGGAATACGAGTGCATACCTAGTGGCAAACACAATTGTTACATATAGTGGAATACGAGTGTGCAATTGTGAGAGAGAATTATTTGCATGTTAAGTAGTAAGGTTTTCTTCTATTTACATGTATCCTATATCCTTGTTTGAATGCTATTGCTTTATTGATAGTAAGGTTTTCTTCTATTGATATTGTGGTAAGTGTTGCCAACAACTGTCTGAATTGGTGGTTAATTATGATCAGGATGAGAATGACTATAAGATTGTGAAAAGAACTTGGAACAATAGTTATCAGTGATCAATCTGTTCATCTACAGTATGGATATTTGTCTAGTGGAATACTTCCACTCATCATATTTATTCTTTCTTTAAAGCTTGAATCATTGTTACTCTGTGATTATTCAAAAAAAAAAACGATGTTACTTGTCAGTCACACGTCAATTACATACAGATAATCGACTCCCTGTGGGATCGACCCTGACTTGCTTGCTATACTCTTTAGTAGGTGAATTAGGATTTCTTTGACAGGAAAACGACACCGGTTTTCGGCCTTGTCAGATGTACATTAACAATGTCTTAAATGTTTGTATGTTAGAGATTTCTTCCCCATCATGTATCAAGGTTGCTGACGTGCTTGATAAGTATATCTCTCCTGTACATGCGTGAATCGAATGAGAGGGGGAAATAATACATAAGAAGGAAAATGTTTCAGCAGGCTAGAGCAAAGGCGTAAAAAAATCATTCAGTTTTCCTTGTAAAATACTCAAACAGTGTTCAACAGGCTATATGAAATGCATTGAAAACATTAATCTATCCTTTCCTGGTGTAAGTTTAGGGTGTTAATAAGGTTTAAAGCCCGAGGTGTTATGCCGTAATGAAATCTAGGAAGCACCTTGTTTCTAGTTGCAATTGTTTCATATGATGTTGTTGATCCTATAAAGCTGCCTAAAGCCTTATTGTATGAGAACTCTAATGTCATATTGGGTAATAATAATCATGGTTTATTCCCTTCTAACTTCATAAAGCTTTTACGAATCTTGGAAGAATGAACACATAGGTAAATGCTCAACAGGCTATATTACATGCATGAAAAAAAAATGTTTCTATATCTGTTTTTTGCCCCTTTTAGGTTGCTTTTTAAGGTTTGCAGACTGGATGTTGTGGTATGCCTGAACTCAAATGCCATAGTCGGCCTACTACTAATCCTACAAATTTGTTGCTACGGAAGATGGAGTTTAGTGAACTCAAATGCCATAGGTAAATGTTCAGAGTGTTGTAATTGCTACCTTTCCACTTTTTGACGTGCATGCCGGGCAGGATGAGGATGTAGTTCGGCTGCGCCTTAGCATTTCTCTGGACAAACTTGTCGCATAGCCTGCCCCACAGCGTTACACAGAGCTGTTTGCCTCTGTAGAGAGAAGAAATAGATATTACTAATCTGGTAATTTTGGTTTTCCCCAAACAAATACTGTTTTGCATAATTTTGCACCTCCATTATTGTATCAGATGGGTAAGACAAAAGTAAAAGGCACCTTTCATTTTGGACATGGATGTCGAGAAACTGGGAATTATTTCTAGTGGCATTTATCTGGCCGATACGGCTAACAATTCCTATGACATATGTACAACGTTGAAGCAAGTAGTAAGCATGTAGGCCTGAGTATGTCATGTTATGCCATTCCACGAATATGAAGTATGTCACATTCACTATCAATATTGCATTTGATCAAAAAAACATATTTCATTTCCAGTAAAAAATAAATCAAACAAATGAACAACTTGAACAGCAAACATGATTATCTTTCTAAAATATGTTTTGTATAATTCATGAAACAGAATTTATAACACTTTTTTTTAGTTGATTATGTTAGGGACATACCTGCATAACAACTTTCTTGAAGCTTATATTTTTTGTATCTGACATTGTTTGGTTGTGGAAATTGCATTTGATTGAATCCTCGAAAACCAAAAAAATAGAATACAATGAGATGTGTAAATTCATTGACACATAGAAAAAGGAGAAAAAGAAATTGAAATATGTGTAGAGAGTGAGAGAGAAGAAGGTTGGGAGAAATAGAGTTATACTTCTTACTTTTATGTGCTTTGGATCTCATTCTATTATCTGCCATGGATCCTCATCAGGGAGTTTGATGTTGTTTGAATGCTAACAAAGATAAATACAAACACAAGGTTAGTTTGCAGGATATTGGTTGTAATCGAAGTAAGAAGTCTCGGATATGGTTTTGTAAATTATCTAAAACATAATTATATACTGACAAGCTGGAGAGAGAGAGAGAGAGAGAGAGAGAGAGAGAGAGAGAGAGAGAGAGAGAGAGAGAGAGAGAGAGAGAGAGAGAGAGAGAGAGAGAGAGAGAGAGAGAGAGAGAGAGAGAGAGAGAGAGAGAGAGAGAGAGACCAATTGCATATATATGAAATATAGGTAGATAAATATATAGTTAAATAATAAGCAGATATAAGTTTAACCTTGGGCCACGAAGTCTATCTAAGATAGAATTTCATTTATAACTAACTAGGCCTAAAGTCAAATTTGGGCCGGCCCATGTAAAAACAAATCGATGTTTTCAGAGAATAATATTCAAGTTTAACAAGTTTAGTTTCATTAAACATTTAATTTCTTTTTTTGCTACAATTATATATCTGATTTTAAATATTATAGTATTAAGATTATAAATTGTAAAATTAAACAATTAGCATAATTCATTCCGGTTTCATATAATATCATTGTTTTCATAGATTAACATTCTTCATTTACCTAAACTGATATCAGTATCCAAAGTACTAACAGTATGAAACAAGAAGAAAATGATTAAAGCTACATTTTTCACACTTCATTAAATTATTAGGTTTTAGGCTTTCAAACATGAGGAAATTGGGTATATACAGCGAGAAATTTTATAGAGAGATTAAGACACAGATATTTACAGATCTACACATTTATGGATTTCTAGAAGGGGAGAAATTTTGAGAGAGAGAGAGAGAGAGAGAGAGAGAGAGAGAGAGAGAGAGAGAGAGAGAGAGAGAGAGAGAGAGAGAGAGAGAGAACTTACATGGTCGCAGGCAGCTAAATTTATCTTCTTCATCAAAGTCCATTCTACATTGAATGATCTCCTCATATACTCAGAGAAAAGTATTGATGTCAGTATTTAAGAAAGAAATTACAAAAGAACGAAAGATGTAGACAACGCATAGAGAGATGGATTAAGAGCAACAACAATCTCGATCTTCTTTTTTGTAATTTATAGTAAGAGGGAGACAAATTTTGGAGGTAGAGATTTTGTTTATTGGAGACGAAAATGGTTAAGGGTATGAAGAACAGCTATAGAGAGAAGAAATGAAAGCGGCGAACTAAGAAATTTCTTAATGTGGTAGGGTTTCCTAAAATGTGAACGATACAAAAATATATCAGGCCTACATTCCAGAACAATTCATTGACAAACCAATAACGATACCTAAATGAAATGGGCCTATAATAAGCTTATCGACTTCTAGGCCCATCTCTTAATGTTTTTTAATGCCATTAATTGTTTCCGTTAGTTAAAAATTGGACCACTAAGGTGAACAAAAATTAAATTGGGCCAAAATTGGATACACATTTTGGGCCGTTGTTAATGAAGCCCATACACAAATTGGGCCACAGCCGTTATATCAAAGATTGAAATTCAGTTTTAAATGACTAGGCCTAAAGTCATCATTTAATCAAGCCCAATAAAAATTTGTCCACTAACCCGTTACAGCAAATCAGTGTTTTTATCTGAATCCAATTGATTTCTTATCAAATATAAATTTAATATTTATTTTATTAGTGTACCGGTTTATATATTATTATTATTGAACCCATTATAACAAATATAATTATAACACATATAATGTACAGATTCAACGAGAAGATTCTAGATATTGCAGAATGAACATCGAAACACAGTAAATTGATGAATGCACACATGAAAAAAAAACAGCATTGAAACAGATCTTTAATGATTCATGGAAGAAGTTGATTATTTAGGTTTTATTTCGAAGCAAGGTAACATAGCATATCAAACGAATCGAGAGTAGACGAAGAACAAGCATGAATAATATTTAAACAAAGCATTGAAACAAATTCTTGATGAGTTTTAAATCGAAAGGGAAATCCAGAGAATAAAAAAAATTGATAATTAGAGAGAGAGAGAGACGGAGGTGTGAGAGAGACAGAGATCTCACATTTCTGTAATATTGAGCTCTCCAGAAACTCCGACTTTGAGATACCTAGCAAACTTTGAGTTAGAAAATCCAGACAATCAAAAAAACAAAGAGAAAGATACTGATACAGAGAGAGAGAGAGAGAGAGAGAGAGAGAGAGAGAGAGAGAGAGAGAGAGAGAGAGAGAGAGAGAGAGAGAGAGAGAGAGAGAGAGAGAGAGAGAGAGAGAGAGAGAGAGATCTTACCGTTTTGGGGTTATGTAGCTCTCCAGATAATCCGACTACCAGATCTGACTTCGAGAGATATTGAGCTTTCCAGAAACTCCGACTTCGAGATACCTAGCAAACTTTGAGTTAGAAAATCCATATAAGCAAAAAAACAAAGAGAAAGATACTGATACAGAGAGAGAGAGAGAGAGAGAGAGAGAGAGAGAGAGAGAGAGAGAGAGAGAGAGAGAGAGAGAGAGAGAGAGAGAGAGAGAGAGAGAGAGAGAGAGAGAGAGAGAGAGATCTTACGTTTATGGTGTTATCTAGCTCTCCATAGCCTCTGAAATCCATATTTGCGCTTCCTTGCAATTTTCTGAAGATAAATAGTGGTTTTTTAGTTTTGTATGAAAGTTTTTGAGAAGAAATTGTTTGGATCTGAAGCAGATCGAATCTGGGAGGTAGAGATGTAAACTAGAACAGGAAAGAAATGCATTTACTTGTCATTATTTTGAAAAAAAATGAAACAATTTGGACGGGATTTGTTGAGAAAGGAAGGAAAGTGACAAAGTTTGAAGAAGATAAAGAGAACGCCATAGATCTGTAAAGAAGAGAAATGGAGATGGAAGGAGATGGAAGGGTTTCTTAGACAGAGAGATGAAGAGAGAGACACAGGAAGCAGCGAAATGATTTGCCCAAAATGGAAAGAATTAGGGTTAGGTAAGAACGGAGCATCTGATATTGTTTTGGGCTTAATTGGGCCGTGTGGTTCCAATTACAGAAATGGCCCAAGCCAGGTCAGTCGGCCCAAAACACAAGTGGTAACAGACTCTAAAATTCCAAATTGTTGTATAGTATAAAGTGTATTAAATTTATGTATTCTTATGTGAATTATTCGATTTTTTTAGGAATATTCAAAATTATACATTCATTGTTTTAGTTCAACCCAACATAATATAATGTTTATATTAGTTGTTATTATATATAAACGACAACTAAATTTTTTTTTTTTTACAATTAATATATTGTTACATAAAACGAGCTTTTGGAATTGGCCCTCTATTTCACTTTCTGATTTTGCATACTTGAGCCTATATACCGATAAACATGTTTAATGTTGAATGCAAATAGTTATAACCTATGAACAAAAATTTGAATATATGTCCATTGATAAGTACATAATATTTTTTTATAAGTACATGCAAATAGTTATTATATAGTAGATTACATTTTTTTATAAGTACATAATAATTTTTTGGTATGTATTAGGCCTATACGTATTCCTATCATGTGAAACCATGCCAATGATGTTTATTGTTGGCATATAAGGCCATGTAACAAAAGAATATAAACATGTCCTTTAGTTTTTTACATTTATTTTTACAAAATTATTCATAAATATATTTTATTCAATTTCTGTATTAAATGTCATTACAATAAATAAATAAATATAAAAGTTTTAATTTTAAAGTATAACTAGATTTTGCAGGTTAATTTTGTTATGGACGAATTAACTCGATATAATAGAGCGTTGAGATTGGCTGTTATTAGAGATAAACGGCAACGCACGAATTCAAATCGATCAGGTCAAAAGATCTTTTCAATTCTTTCAAAATTTTCCCAATAAATTAAAATGTTACTGTTGAGTATAAATATTGATACTGCAGGATATATTCATGGAGTTAGAGACAATTCTTTTGTTAGTGGTCGTATCCCCATGTCCGATATTTCAAATGGTTAGTAATTGTTAATCTATAAAGTCGTTTTTTAATTTGATTCTACAAGCTATATTGTAATAAGTGCTTCATGTTGTAAATTATAATATATATTTAATTGTATGATTGTAAAATTACTATTTTAAAATAACTATTTTATAACTATGAATTAATATCATTATTGTTTCATTTTTTTTATTCTTAAGCTTACACTTTCGAACTCATATTGATGTATTTATTCAGTGCAACAAAATATTACAGCGCCGGCTTTGCATTTATCCCGAAGTGATGAAAACGGTCATAATTCATTTTTTTCTACAAGTGTTCCAGATCAAGAGAACTACGGTATAATTTATTTTCGTCTTAATCTCCATTTTTTTCCGTATTAATGTTTTTTTGGTTTAGTAAAAATAATAAGTACATTATGATATAAATATTTATTTGTAGTTCAATTGCACAATGTCATTCTTACATCACAAAATTAAATTCACAATGTTGAACAAGGGATTATATTCTTAAAAGTGGTATACAAAAAGGGATTTATGTACGTATAATATTTGATTATTTTCATTCACACATTAGCTCCACAAAGGAAGAAATTGAGAATGAATATGCTAAGACATAAGACGGATGGACCACCGCTAAACATGGATATTAGAACAAAATATATTATTTTTAATTACAATATAAAAGTAATTTACGGCTTGCTTAACCAAAAAAGTTATGCATGCAATATAATTATAAATGGTAGCACATCTATATTGTTTCCAGGCTAATTCATTATCTTTTCCAGTTTAAGTTCTTAAGTTTGAGGTAATTACTAATGTATTATTATTTAATAATTTAATTTTCAGGTTTAAGAAATGCAGGTGTATTGACAGGATGTTCAAATACTCTATCACATATAAGCGATGGTATTAATCTGTTTATCCAATATCAAAATTTATTTTGGGTCGTACTCATAATAAGTTGCTTATAATAGTATACGATTATGTTAACAGTTGAATCGTACAATTCAATGTTGACAAAACAAATTCATTTGCAAAATATTGAACAAGGTATGTTATTCGTAAAATTTATATGATTTTAGTTATTTTGTTATTTATAACAATTTTTTTTAATTTAATGCACAATATAGCTCGGCATAGGAGGAAGTTGAGAATGAATGTCATACGACATAAGCGACATGGCACATCACTAAACGCATCAGGTAAGCAAAACAAAATTGTTATTATTTTAAATTAATAAATAATGTTATACAATGCTTGACAAAACTTTGTGCAGGCAATGTAAATGGAAATATCACAAACTCTATACTTACTCAAGCTACACCATTATCTGTTACGTGTAATGGTTAGTTATTAATGAAATATATTATGTAATATACTTTTATGTATGCATTGTCTTAAGTTATATGTTTTGAAAACAAATAATCATTTAATACTTAAAATGTGAAGGTACAAGAAATTCATCTATATTGGCAGGATGTTCATCTTCTATACCACAAATAGGTAATGGTAATGTTTAAATGTAGTTATAATTGTACAAAGCGTATTTGTATTTTTTTTAACAAACTTTGTGCAGGCAATGTACTTGGAAGTATTTGCAACTCTGTACTTACCCAATCTACACCATTACCTATTACTGTTAATGGTTAGTTATTAATGAAATATAATATTTTATATACTTTCATGCATGCATTGTCTGAAGTTTGAGGTTTTCAAAATGAATAATCATTTAATACTTAAATGTGAAGGTACAAGGAAGTCATCTATATTGCCAAGTCGTACTAATGAAGTTGACATAGAAAAGGTTGAACAAGGTACGTTGGTAATCAGTAAATAAATATTAATTTAGTGATTTATTGTATTTCAATATTTGTAATTGTTTTCCACTAACAAATTAGCTCGACATAAGCGGGTGTTGAGAATGAATGTGATTAGGCATAAGAGGCATGGAACACCATTAATTGAACCAGGTTGATCAATCTTTAGGTTTATGCAATGGGACGAGACTGATAACCACGCAACTTGGCAGTCATATTATACAAGGGAGAATTATCTCAGGCAACAATATCGGACATACAGTGTTGATTCCTCGCATGATAATGTCACCATCAGACACTTCATTCCCTTTCAAGTTTCAACGAAGACAATTTCCCTTGAGTGTATGTTTTGCTATGACCATAAACAAAAGCCAAGGCCAATCTCTTGCAAATGTTGGTTTGTATCTTCCACGCCCTGTTTTCAGTCATGGTCAGTTTTATGTTGCATCGTCAAGGGTAACTAGCAAGAAAGGTTTGAAGATATTGATTTGCGACAAAGACAAGAAGAGGTATAATACTACAACCAATGTAGTATACAAGGAAGTTTTTAATAATTTGTAGTCATTTTTAACATCGTTCCACATTTAATGTTGTTTGTTTCATTTTCATGTGTTATATGATCATTTTTAGTATTTTTGCTGCTTTTAGTAGTATTGATGTAAGTGTTGTGGCTATATCTATTTGAAACACTAATTAGCCAATTTTATTATCAATAAAATTGTGGAGAGTGTCGTCTCTCTTTATATAATTAGTCTTTCGTATATCTTGATGACAGTTTTAATGTTCGGTTATTCATGTTTTATTCAAATAACTAATAAAAAAAATATTCAACCAATGACTCATCCATAATTTAATAAATATCTTTATTACAAATGAAGAAAAAAATAAATAAATCTCGTGTAAGACACGGATATTACACTAGTTAATTTCTAAAGTGTAAAGATCGCGTAACGATCAATTTACACATTAAATTTATAAATTGTACTTCATAATATCTTGTGGTAATTTATATTTCTTGATGTGATCTAAACCAATTTGTACAGCTCAATTTGTAGAGTTGTACTCGGCGATATCTTGTGTTAATCCAATTCATTATATTTAGTCAAATATTAAAGAAAGTTTTTTTTTTGATGTAATTAAAGAAAGTTTTTTTTTTTTTTTTGAGAAGAAAAAAAGTTAAACGTGTAAAAAATCTAAAATTTGTAAAAGTGTACACCGTGATAGAAAATCACATAGAAAAGAAATTTTGAAAGTTGGAAATAACGTAACATCTATATATCTATCTATATCTATATTTATCTATCTATCTATATATCTACATCTAGAGTTTGGATCATATGCAGAGCACTCTTCCCGTGCGGACGTGCGGAGCATGCACTTTTGGGTCTTATTTGTGCACTTTAACGTCTTATTTGTGCACTTTTTCAAAAAAAAAATAAAAAAAATTTTCTTTTTCAAATTTTTTTCCAAGCATTTTTCAAATTTTTTGCAAAAGTGCACAAATAAGGCCCAAAAGTGCACAAATAAGGCCCTATAGTGCATGTCCGCACGTCCGCACGGGAAGAGTGCTCCGCACCGGAACCGCACTCTCTATATCTATATACATATACTAAAGCTAAATTTATCTTTCCTATGTGTCAACCATTTAAGTATGTCACATAAATAAAAAATTAGTCATTTACTCTTTTATCCTTCATATTTATTTTAATTTACTTATTCTTATTTATCATAATCCATTTAATAAAACTTACCTTAATTATCTTTTAGTAAACCATTATTTATTTTAATGGTAGTGAACAAAAATTACATCATACGGATCTCTGAGTTTGGAAGATAGTATCATATAATATTCTTTCCTTATATACAATACCATAAGTTGATATTAAGCAAATACTTTTACATGTTCATAAATCTATCTTTCTTTGATTAGGCCATGTAAACATTGGGAAAAGTTCAAATGAGGACAGCTCCCCGTGTTAGGACCCAGGATGCACCAAGCGCGTCCAAAAATTCGACCCGGCCGAATTATTCGCGAATTTTTTGGAAAATATTTTTCAAAAATTCGATTTTTTGCAAAAAAAATCGATTTTGTGTGCATATGAAATACACTGTTGTGTGCATATGTCAGAACGTATGTGTGCATATGTTAGGCTCGGTGTGTGCATGTGGTTTTCAGAATGTGTGCATGTCTGGGAACAGTTGTTAATGCTAGAGACATGTGTACATATCAAATATACATCTGTGTGCATACGCGAAAAAATGTGTGTGCACATATAACCAACAAGGTGGATGATTTCCTGGGTATGAACACATGATTTCTGCGGTATGAACACATGATTCCTGGGCTTATATTTGATACGCACACGCACGTAGTGGATATGCACACAACAAGGTGGATGATATGCACACAATAGTCTATTTGACATGCACATAACGAGTATTTGATATGCACACATGGTTTGTGTGCATCAACACTTGAGACCATATGCACACACGAGGTATGCACACATGGTTTGTGTGCATCAACACTTGAGACCATATGCACACACGAGGTATGCACACGATAGTGTAATGGATGTGCACACAACAGGTTATTTGGTATGCACACATGGTTTGTGTGCATCAACACTTGTTTTCATGTATGCGCATGACTTGAGACCATATGCACACACGGGGTCTGCACACGATAGTATAATGGATGTGCACACGACAAGTTATTTGGTATGCACACACATGTGTGCATACCAACACTTGTTTTTCGGGTATGCACACGACCCGAGACCATATGAACACACGGAGTATGCACACAGCAGTATAATTGATATGCACACACATGTTATTTGATGTGCACACAAGTCCTCTAAGCATAAACACTATGTTAAAGGCATTCACAATTTCAGAAACCATATGCACACACACATAGTTACATATGCACACAACAATGCATCTGATATGCACACACGTTATATGATATGCACACAAAATCGATTTTTCTGGGAAATTTTTTGACTTGGAAATTTTTTTTGCCGAATTATACGCGAAAAATTCGGCAATTATACTGCAAGGCCGAATTGAAGCTTTTTCCTATAAGGGCGCGCGCCTCCGCCACTGTTCACTCCGTTTTTTTTGTTTGTCCCTCTAATTTTTTCCCCTTCTCTCATACATCATCAATCCTATCATGAAGCACCGTCATCACCGGAACTGGAACCGGACCCGTAAACATTAACAACCGAAGTTAGTTTGGAGTCATTGCATGAGCAATTGTGTATGGATTGGACGCTTTTCCACATTAAAATAGGAATTTTATAATTAACATTTGGATGTATTATTTTTAGAGGTAAATTGTATTAAATAAACGTAGTCATACAAGTTAGTTATAAGGTATTATAAATGTCCATATCAAAAGTATAACTTACGTATTACTTTTAATTATATTAAATATCTTTTAATATATTCATGCAATTTCTTTATTCACACATTTACATAGTCATGTGTGTCCTACTTTAGTATTGCAAACACTACTTCATTCATTGTGATTTACTTAGAGTCAATTTTTTCAATTCTACTACATTGTGATCAATACATTACTTATTTCTTTAAAAAAATCTTCAATTCTACTACATGCAAATACATTATTATATGCATACGTTTTATTATATTATCACATAATATATTACTTTTTACAATGATTCTATTTTATCTTACCCACACAATCATGGTTTACGATAGAATCATGGCTTACATGTTTTCTTCCATAAATTATCTTATAAAAACATATCTATAAATTTCATCAATTTTTTTTAAAATCCCTATTTTATATTATTAAAAATTCATTTTATAGATCTCGTGTTTGTATAATTTCTTTTTCTCATTTATTAACATTTTAAAAAAAATACTATATAATTTAGTATATATCACGTGTATATATCGAGTTCCATAATCGAAATATCATATAAGTAAAAGTTTATTTATCATACGGGCAGTGTTCTAAAAACCCCGCCTAGGACCATCTAGGCCTCGCCTAGGCGCTAGGCGGTCATCTCCCGCCTAGGACCCTGCCTGGGGCCGCCTAGGCGAGAAAAAGCTTTCGATGTTGTGGAAGCAACAACATCTTAGGAGATGACGGATGCATAGAACATAGTTATGGGTTATGCTTTGTAAAATAAAGCCCATAATAAAATATCAAATCTCATCCCAACATAGTTTTATAAACATTAATAGATTTGAGAGAGCATAGTAAAATAATCATATGGATTATGCATCAATCTAGGCCCCGCCTGGCCGCCTAGGTGCTAGGCGCCCCCTCACCGCACAGCTCCCGCCTAGCGACATTTAAAACATTTCATACGGGATAAAACTGTAAGTGTTTCTCTTCCATATATGTGTAGTCACATAAAAAAAACATAACACTCATTATTTGCAGGAGATGCAGGAGATTAAACCTACAAAATATTGTGCAAGTTTCTCTACTCATTAAACATAATTTTTATTTTATTTTTTATTTTATTGTGGATCAACTTAATATATTATAGGTTAAGATAAATTATACAAATAATTTTAAATTATGTTTATAGTTCTAGCACACTAACTATTGAAAGAATGGTTTAAGTTTGTAGCATATTTAATTATTGTACAATGTTTATTTACAACATAATTAAGACATTTAATATAACAATATTAATTCATTCATAAAATTAAAAATGAGTGTTAATGCTACATATTATCAATCCCTAATATAGTGTTTCTACTTATTTATTTTACACTAATCAATTTTTTAAATCAAGGTAAGTTTGTATCGCCAAATTATTTTGAAAAATAGTTTCTGCAACTAAACAAAGCTTAATATACACAAATTATTTTTAAATCCTTTTATATATTTAAAGACAATAATGCTTTAAAATGCATTCTATCAAAATTATGTTTTAAATTACATAAACATTATATTTATTTTCTTAGTAAAATATACCAAGATAATTATTGATTAGAAAATCTTATTTATAATTTCTTATAAAATATTACAATTTTTTTTTTCTTAAATAAATAATAGTCATAAAATCTTGTGAGTATCTTTCATTATATATTTTAACCTATTATAGTTTATTTAGATATTTATACAATTATTCTTACCTAAATTGTTGAATACTTTTACTATATATAATTTATAACACTATATTTTTAGAAATTCACAAATCTTGATCGATAATAACATTTCCATTATAACTACCAGATGATGTAAAAAATAAAACTAAAATGGACTTGACTATTAAAATGTGAATAATAATTTGACCGAGTTTTAATCTTATACAATTATATGGACTTATTTTTTACTTAATTTAAGTACTAGTTTGATATAATTTGATTAAGATATTGTTATACTTACTTACCTAGATAGTCATAAATCAATCTAATCAACTATAAGCAAAATACTGCGAAATTCAAAAAAATTAAATTGTTAGCCAATTTATTATATCTATATCAAAAATAATTTTATCTTTTCTTATAGAGACAATTCTCATTAAAGTGATAGTGTAAACTTTAGAAGTTTGACTAGACTGATGGCATGACCAAAGATAATATACGTATTCTAAACCTGGTGGAGTACATTTATAATTTTTTTGTCATGTCATAAGCCCGATCAAATTTTCGAAATTCACGTCATCACTTTCGCTAGAATTATCATTGCATTTGAACCATTTTATTTTCAGTATATGAATATATAATAGGCAACTAACTTACAATAGTTTAACGAAATTTCGCCCAGTAACCCTGAGTTTTTGACTTTTTCGCGAAATACCCTAAAAGGTTTTGACAATTTCGCCGGGTAACCCTGAGTTTTTGACAATTTCGCTTGGTAACCTTAAGTTTTTGACTTTTTTGCGAAATCCCCTCAAGTTTTGACAATTTCGTGTGGTAAGCCTGAGTTTTTTATTTTTTCGCCGGATACCCCTCCATCCATTTCATTTAAAAAAAGTTAACTTTATTTTTTTTTCGCGAAATACCTAAACCGTTAAATACAAACGATTTTTTTTTTTAAAATAAACCATAAACCCTAAAATAGCTTTTAGGGTTAAGGGGATTTATGGTTTAGGTGTAGGGTTTATGGTTTATGTTTAGGGATTAGGGGTTTATGGTTTAGGGTTTTGGGGTTTAGGGTTAGGGTTTATGGTTTATATTTTCACACTTAAAATAAATATAAACCTTAAACCCCAAATCCCTAAACATAAACCCCAAACCCTAAACCCCTAAGCCCTAAACATAAACCCTAAACCCTAAATCATAAATCATAAACCCTAAACGGTTAAACCTAAACAATAAACCCCTAAGCCCTCAAAAATTAAAGTTAATGTTTTTTTAAGTGAATGGATGGAGGGATTGGAGGGGTATCCGACGAAAAAATTTAAAACTCAGGGTTACCACACGAAATTGTCAAAACTTGAGGGGATTTTGCGAAAAAGTCAAAAATTCAGGGTTACCAGGCAAAATTGTCAAAATTCAGGGTTACCAGGCGAAATTGTCAAAAACTCAGGGTTACCAAGCAAAATTGTCAAAACCTTAGGGTATTTCGCTTAAAAGTCAAAAACTCCGGGTTACCAGGCGAAATTTCCAAATTGAGTTTTTATTATGTATGATAGTTAACTATTTATATTATTTCAAGTTATTTCCCCTAATATCAATAGAAACATATAATTAGGATATACTTATAAGTAAAATAATTTTTTTTAGAAAACATCTCGTGTAAGGCACGAGTTTATAAACTAGTGATTACCTATATAAAAACAACTAAACCCTTATGTTACTGACATATTTCATATCGTATTTTATACATGTAAATATTTTAACCTGATTAATCCTTATAATTTAGGGTTTGTTTGGTATATGTATTTATAAAGACATTTTTGTTTATAAATTCTTTTTTTTAGAAAAGTAGATTTTGAATTTTGAATTTTGGGTGGTATAGGGAAATGTGAATGGAGGGAAAAAAGGTACTCTTTATAAATAAAGACCTTATAAATACAAGACCAAACAAGCCCTTCTTGATATATGAGTTAATCTAGGTAGTATGACTCGTGTTTTTTCCTTCTCTTACATTTTCACTCTTATACAAAAAATGGTCGGACATAGCTACAACTTTAAGAATGAATACTTACATGCGTAACCTTATCTTCAATCTTTCACGAAGAATTGATCTATAAGGTTATGTATCTTATCCACATGCTTTTTATCAACATTATTATCATACATTTTTCATTATTTTGAGGGATTTATTTAATATTCATCGTTATTATTATATAACATTATTGATGCTAAATTTTATTGATTTTCTTTTAAAATAACAAATTTTTATTATTTATTTAATATTATTACATATGTTTTTTTATTCCAAGAACCCGTGCAAGGCACAGGTCAATCTACTAGTATAGATTCTAATTTGCAGATTGAAAAATCAAACAAATAATATTAAGATATTGTGGTTGAGATATTTTAGTACAAATTTAATTACTTAAAAAGTCGATACAACTAAAAAAGAAAATTTATGTTTTAAATGGTGAATTTATAATACAGTTAATCAAGTGAATTCAAAATATATAAATGAAGAAGTTAAGATTACCTTGTTAAATACTTATATATTTATTATAGTTAACTTAGTTCATAAAATATATAGATTATCTTCAAGAAAAAATGAATATCAGGACCTGATATATAAACTAAAATCTGAAAATTAATTGTTTTGATATGCGTTAAGATTTGTTAGCTTTTATTTAATTCACCCATATAATTTGACGATCAATGGTATATTTATTAGTGGTATTATTTCATAATTAATTATAAATTTTCACTATAATATTCGTGATTATGTAACATCATGCTCTAGCATGTTCTTAATTTAACAAAATCATCCTATAATTTATGTAACCTACAAATGAAAAAATAATTTATTTGCAAGGCAAAATACTAAAATCAAATTGAGAAGTATAGACATGTAAATAGGTATCATGCCATGTACGTATAATAACATGGAGATACTATAAACTCCAGTCAAGCTCTAAGTCATAATTATTGAAAAGCATACAGCTATCTTTAACATTTGATAAAATTAATGATGGAAAACTTAGGTTAGCACTTACCATATATCTATATGGAAATCTGATCACGGTAAACCGAAATCTGTAAGTTGATTTAATATGTGTTAAGAGAGTTGCGCACAATAGTTTTCACCCTTTCTTCTTGAATCACCATAGCATAAGCTCTATTCACAGAAGGTAATGGTTTAAAATTGAGGATGTTTGAACGAACAACCCCAAAAGTTTCATGATCTAATCCCATCAAGAACTGGTGTAGTTGCTCCTCTTCTCTTCTTCTTCCTAGTTCAGCAATAAGACTGCACTTGCAGTCAGTGCACACACACGTTGGTAGCAACTCAAACTCATTGAGTTCGTCCCACAATTTCTTCAATCTTCCAAAGTATTGCACAATAGAATCTCCGATTTGCTTGCATCCAGCCAAATCGGACTTCAATTGATGAGTTCTTGGTCCATTGCCAACAGAAAATCTCATCTTGATGTCATCCCACAAATCTTGCGCCTTCTCCTAATGAGAGATTGTTGAACGCAAACTGCCCTCAATCGTATTGAAAATCCATGAAACAATCATGGAATTCACAGTCCACCAGTCCTCAATTTCTGGTGAATCTTCAGCTGGTTGGCTGATTTCTCCGTTGACGAAGCCGTATTTCTTCTTTGCTCTGAGCGATGTTCGTATTGCCCGAGCCCACTCCTCGTAATTTCCCCCCTTCAATTGAACTTGGGTGATAACATTTCCTGGATTATCATGGGATGTCAAGAGATAAGGAGAGACACTTTTTTTCTCTCCGTCTGCAGAAGTATCGCCGCTCTTCGTCATGATGAGGACGACGGCAGAAACTAATCAGGTAAAGAGCATGACTCTGATACCATAAAAGGAGATTTAGGAGAGAAAACACAGTAGGAACTGTCTTATGTATTAGGAGGAACATCAGCAACCAACATAAATACAGAGCAAAAGGGAAACCCAACCAAAAGAAACGCCAATCAGCTAGATAGAAAGCCAACATGCAAGGAAAAATCAATACAGATATATTTATTCTAATATAAACCAAAATTTATCAAGAACAACTAATGAAAATATAAGCACGATATTTGTTTTTATAGCAAATAATAGAATAATGTAAGCAAAACAAATGAAGAAAAACACGATTTGATAACCTCATTTTATGGTGATGTTTTCAAAAGGGACTCCCGTGAGAGTTGTATCTTTCAAAGGTTTCTAACTATCCCTATATTGTGAATAGTTATACGGAGTATAAACAACAATTGATATGTTTGAAATGTTGACATAACATTTCATTAGCACAATTTTTCAACATTAACGGGTAGTTAATGTCTTCTTAAAATTAATGTGACTGTTAAAGTTGATTACCACAATGAATTTTTCTAATGTGTGCTCATGGGGACACAATAAGAACTCCATATTTAACAATAATTCATTTTAGCCATTAGTTTAACTTTTTTTTCTAAAGGTTCACCCCTTCTATTTTTAGGGATAGTTTAGACATAATTTTCAAATTTAAACTCTTAATATGTGTCCATGGACACACATTAGAAAAAACGTACCACAATTTATATATCAGTAAGTTGTTAATGAAATTTTGATGAGTTATGGAATCTTCTATATATAAAAGTTGACATATTTGTCACAATAAATGTCCTCTTTTACACAATTTTCTCTATGTTAAAATAAAGTCTGTTTTACATAAAACCAATTTCATCTAATCTTATATCTTAATAAATGCATTTAATTATTTTTAAAACTCTTTTCCAACCATTTTAAAATAAAATATCTATTTATTCATGCTTACATTTAAATATATATTTTTATATATTTGTTTTTAAATTATGAGTTAGAAACCAACATACAGACAAAATGAGGATAACATAAATCAAAATAATCTAACACTTTGTTTTTGTATTAGCTCAATGTATCCACTTGAAATAACACTTAAATAGTGAATGTTAAACTACTTCTACATAATAATTTAATAAGAGATATAATTATACAACGTTTGTTATAAAGTTCACAAAGTGATTTTGTTTCATCTCATTATATATATAACATAGTAATTTGTAAAGTTTATTGGAATATCTTATATATATCATTTCGCTATTTAAAAATCGATCCTACGATAACTTTTATTGTAATCTATAAATATATAAAGTAGACTAAGAGTGTAATTAATGCACAATAAATATGAGAAATTTTCTCTTATTTTTTTAATCTTTCATTACAAACTAAATCATCTAATATAGCTCAATGGTTAAAGACACTCTCATAATACAAGTGGTCTAGGATTCAATCCCCATTCTTAACAACTTTATTTTACTATGTTATCTTTCATGATTTTTTTGTTTATATTAATTAATTACTCAAATCTTTATATCTATCTATTTATATATCTATCTATCTGTATATACTAGAAATCGAAGCCCGTGCTTCGCACGAGCCTTTTGTGTATATGTAGTGATGTAGTTTAAATGTGAGTTTGTAATATATGGATTGTTGCTGCATGTTTTATCTTAGACGATATATTATTTGATATGTATTTAAATGTAATATCTAAGTATTTTAGGTATAAAATACTATGATTGTACGAAGTATAATTTTATTTATTTATTTTAGTCAGAAGTTCATTTTAAATTTTGAATTAGGTGGTAGTTGTTTTTTGTAGGGATGCGTTTTATTTTTTTGAAAATATTTGGGGAATATTTTAAAAATACCTATCTAATTATATGTTATGCTTGAACTGGAGTATTTGTAAGAAACTTGTTACAATAACTCTCATTTCTTACATGCTCCACTACCCTCCACATTTCTTATTTTTTGCCTTTATCTTACAAATTTATTGCCTTTTACTAATGTTTTTTTTGTTATGCTTTAGTTATTAATATTCATTAATATATCGTTTTATTTTTTGGTCTGGAATATATATCGTTTTATTAGTCATATTAACTTTACATATTCCTAGACATTAATATCATTTTAACTAAAATATAATAGTCATTACTTCCTATTCTTATAAAATACGGAGTAATAGAAATAATTAGTGACTCTGTATATTCTTAAACCTTGTTACATTTTATATAAAAGTACATTAGTTATTTTATCGGTATATGCTTACTCTTCTTAGCGAAATTATAATTCATAACTTCTTCCTTGTACATTTCATATGTGAGAGTAAGTACATGTCTATTATTTCGGCTTCCATCGATTAATTCCTCTAGACCAAGACAAATGAGGCTAAATTTAGTATATATACACGATGAGTGTAAAATAAATATGTATAAAATAGAACAATAAAAATTATCCTTAACCAAAATAACAACACACTTACCTAAATCGATTTAGTACAAAAAAGGAACTAAAAATACAAACCTAATTGAATTTATGCTACCAATAGTTGAAGGGTTTACATCGTCCATAAAATAGTTTGCTTTATTCGTTACTAACAATCAGTCGTCCTAAATCGATTGTCTTTGTCCTCCTTCTAGTGAAAGCTACCCGTGCATTGTGTAAACAATTGATGCCTCAATAATGCTATTAGATTATCTAATTCTCTGACAATAAAATTAACCTATCTCAATCAAAAGACAATTATATTAATAAATTTAAATCGATATATGTAAGTATTTAGTGCAGGTGTAGACTACAAAAGAGATCCAAATACATATAATCAAGGATAGTTTACCGTGAGGTGGATATATACTTGCATCCTCGACAATCGGGAATCCTCATTCACATCTTTAACATAATAAGTATGCTTACTTCAGCGACCATGTCTTTTTAAGGTGTTGTCACTATCTCCCAAGCTCCACTATATGGCTTTCTAAAGCTAATTTCCATGTAGAAGAATGAGATGATGGATGCCTAGAGCAAATGAACGAAATACCACCATTTTCACCCTTTTATAGATGAAAATGTTACTTGGAAAGTGAAGTCATTTTGACATATATGAAATACCCCAAATAAGTGGATAATGACATTTTGGTAAATTAATTATGAGTTTTGTTAAAAGGGGGAAAAATGGGAATTTGGGGGATTAAATCCCTAACTCCCTAAAATTCGGATCTCTTCCTCCCGATTTTTATCTCCTCAGCTCACGCTCTTTCTTCCTCATCGAGCAACTCCCTTCCCCTTGTGCTCGGTCCATCCTCAGCGAACTTGTCCCCTTCTCCGTTGAACCGACCTCCCCCTTGTCGAGCCGAGTTGCTTCTCCTCCGGCGAGCCCGAGCCCGATCCATGTTCGCTGCTGTGGGGCTTCGCTGCTGTCCGTGCTCGCTGTTGCTGTCCGGGTGCTGAGCCGGTGAACGAGGACCCAGATCCGGTGCTGAGCCGCTGCCGTGAGTCGCTGTTGAGCCATGGCTGTGTTGGTTCGTTGCTGGTTCACAGCTATGGGCTGATGCGTGATGGAGCCGCTACTGAGTTGTTGCTGTCCGAGTGCCTCTGCTGAGCTCCGACATGGTTCCGGCGTCGGGAGCCATCTTCCCGGCGAGGACGGAGTGAGTAACGAAGAGGTAAGGTGGTGGGTTGATTTGGGTTTGCTTGGGGTTGATTTGGTTGAATAAGCTTTGCTGATTTTTTTTAAGGTTTGAATTGATTTGGTATATGTTCGAATTGATGTTGTATAGTGGTTCGAATTGATGTTGATTTATCCTTCATGGGATGTGGAAGAGCAATTTCGTGAGCTATTGAGTTGATTTGTGTGTGTGTGGTTGGCTGAATTTTAGAAGGTATGATTTAGGGTTTGATTTGGGGGTTTAATTTGCTGGGTTCATTTGAATTGCGCAGGCATAAATTGACTGAGATTGGGTGTGATTGACCTAATTAATTAAGGGTTTGATTTTAGGGTTTTGAATTGGGGTTTTATTTGGTTGTGGATTGGATGAGTAATTAATGCCAGGGATTTGCTCGGATTGATTTCGCAGGTTCGTTCGGATTGACTAGAGATCTCTGAGGTCGTTGTGGTTCGACTTGAGGCAAGAGGATCCTTGCTAACTTATATATTTTTATAAACTGATTATGTTTAATTTTACCGTTGCTTGAGCTATTATTTTAATTGGTTTGTTTGACTATATAATGGTTTGGATGAGATGTGTGAATGTGTGTGTGTGTGTTGGATCGTGTGTGTGTTGGATTGAATGTGCGTGTGTGTGCGTGTGTTGGATCGTGTGTGTGCGTGTGTTGGATTGAATGTGTGTGTGTGTGTATTGGATTGAGTTTGTGTGTGTGTGTGTGTTGGATTGTGTGTGTATGTGATTATGTGATATTTGATTGGTTGTCGTATGAAGTGTTTGAATTGGTGTCGGCGTAGTGGTGGAATTTTGTTGGTTGGTGAAAGTCCTTATATTTAGGGCCTCGATGGGTATGAACCCCCAAAGGTCGAAGGGTCAGGTGATGATAGTCTCACCAAACCGCGTAGGGTGCACGCCTACGTCGTTAAGGGCCAAGGGTTGGATGGTGAAAGTCCCATCCGGAAAATGTGTGTTGACTGTCTCACCCGGTGATGTGGTGGTGGAGACGGAGGTTGGATTGGAGGTGTTGGTGGTTGTGTGTTGATTGTCTCACCCGGTGATGTGGTGGTGGAGACGGAGGTTGGATTGGAGGTGTTGGTGGTTGTGTGTGTTGGTTATGTGTTGAATGTTGGTTGTGTACTTGATTAAGTGGTCGTGTTAATGATAATGGTTGTGTACCTGAATACGTGGATTTGTGATGAATGTTGATTATGTACTTGATTAAGTGGTTGTGTTGGTAATTTGGTTGTATGTTTGATAATTGGTTTATGTTGGACGTTGATTGTTATTAGTTGTGGTTGTGGGTCATTGTTGGCCATTGGTTGTGGTTGTGAATTTCGTGTGTTATATTGTTAATTGTAACTAGTCAAAGTTGTGAATCTATGTTGATGTGGATGCTGATATTAGCTAGTTTTGGATAAAAGGGTATGTTGATTGATTATGAAGGTCGATCGTGTGGATGTTGTGAAGGTTGGTTTCCCATCTTGAGGGTGTGGGCCACATGGTTTGAATTTGAGTGTATGAGTTACAGTCTATGTTAACGAACAGGCGGCACCAGAAGGGTGGCTGGCCTGGATCGTTATTTTGTTATGTTTATATGTGATGATTATCTCGTTGATGCTTATGTGTTTGTTGATGTGAAGGTTAATTGATTTTGTTGTGTTAGTGCAGTAGTGAGTTCAGTATAATTGATTAGCTTTGGTTGTAAGTCAGTAGTAAGAGATGTGTATGTGCATAGAGTTGTTGATTGAGGTATTAGTAATAGAGAGAAGGATGGATTGGACAAGTCAATGAAGTTGGATTGGATCGTTTTATTCGTTTATGCTTGTGATGAGTTTGAGGATGGATTGATTGATGTTAGTATAGTGAAGAGTTAGATAAGGATGTGTAATGAATGGTATGTGATAGTGTGTGTATATGTTTTGACGTGTGGTTGGCATTGGTTGGTTGATATGATTAAGTATAGTTATGATATTATATATTGTGTGGCGTGTTGTCGTTGTTGTGAGTTGATTGGTGATATATGTATGTGTTTTGAACTGTTTTGGCTCGGCTAGTCTTGCCGTAGTCTTTCGTGAGACTGACCAACTTCGGTTTACGTATCGTGGTTGGCTGGGGTTTCGGGTCCCTCAGTCAATCAGGCTTTTCAGGTTCAGCGCCAGCAAGGAGGTTCCTGATCATCGTCGGTTTTGGAGTCGAGAACTCTACTTTTGGTTTGAGACTTTGACTTGATTGTATGTATCGTTTTGGTTTTGGACCTTGAAGTGGTCGAACTTGTTGTATTGGCTTTTGGCTTTTGGTCTTTGGTTGTTGGTTTCTGGTTTGTAAATTGTGGTACTTCCGTATGTTAAGTTTGATTGTGGTTTCAACTTTGGACAGGTTTTGCAGGTTTTCCGCTGTGCTGCTTTTGGTATATATTATATATGAGTTATGTTTTGCATTTTTTTTCTTTCGCATTTTTTTCTTTCACCCACCTTATAATCCTTCTGGATTATGGCACTGTAGCACCACTGACCTGGGGGTGTTACAGAAGTTGGTATCAGAGCTCTTTTCAAAAAAATGTGTTCTTTTCGAGTTTTCAACTTGAGAATTTTTATACGTTGTTGTTATGAACGATCGGGTGATCAGGAATCCTTGCTGTCAACCGTAGTGAGTTGTGTTGGTAAGTATTGGTTGTTTGTGATGTTTTGTGCTAATGTTTGATATATTTATATGTGATGTTGAGTATTGATGATTAATTTCATATGCGATGTTTAATGTTGTTAAGTAAATTTTATGGTGCGTTCCCTGGTAAATGGGACGTGATAGAGGTTTAAAGAGTATGAGTATGGTAGAGGATGAGGCCGTTGGGCTTATCGTCAAGAGGTTGATGCAGGTAGTTTAGTGGTGATGATTCTGTATGAATTATTGTGCTACTGTTATTGTTAGGGTTGAGCAGGACAGATTAAGCGCATTCAGATATGGTTGTGTTCTGAGATGAACTTTGATGGTAAGGCATAGATGTACAATCCTTGAGTACTGATGAGTGCTGATCAGGGAGACTGCTACAGTTGATTTTGATCAGGCTATTGATGTTGGAAGTAGTAAGGAACAAAGAACTCAGTTGCATCGAAAAGTGGAATTTCGCAACTGTGGGTTCGACTGAGTTGAGAAGTAGAATGCGCAGGTTGCTACAGGCAGATTGTGGCAGGTTGTGTATGACTAAGAATTTTGATTGGGACGGGAAATGTCAGAAGAGAGTTTTCGAAGGACTCAGGAATTGTTTGATTAGTGCGTTAGTGTCGGTTTTACTACAGGAAACAAAAAGGGTTTGTTATCTACGGTGATGTGTCTAAGCGAAGTTTGGGTTGCGTTTTGATGCAGAATGGGAAGGTCATTGCGTATGCTTTTCGTCAGCTCAAATTGTATAAGAGAGAATTGATCATGAGGCAAAGATGATTGCTAGAGTTGATTAAAGATTATGAAAAGATATTGTTTATCAATCAGAAAAGGGCTATCGTGGTTGCTGATGCTTTGTGTAGGAAGTCGACTCTCGAGCAGGTGGTTGCTTGTCTGACAGTTCGGTCGGGATTGCAACAGGAGTTGGCGAAGGGTGAAAAGTGAAATTTGGTTTGAGAAGGAACAGATACAGCTGAATGTAATGGAATGTTGAGTACGAGATGCAGTGAGATTGCTCAGGGAAGAGTGTACAGATTTTTGTTTAGGAAGATGGAATATAGTGATTTTAGATCGGTTATATGTGTTGGCAGATAAAGAGATCAGAGAGTTGATTCTCAAGAAAGCTCATTCTTCGACAAGTCCTGTATATATTAGAGTCGGTTATGCGACGCAGTTATCCGAGCTTGTTTGTCTCTAGTTTTGAGGACGAAACTCTTATAAGGAGGGGATAATGAAATACCCCAAATAAGTGGATAATGACATTTTGGTAAATTAATTATGAGTTTTGTTAAAAGGGGGAAAAATGGGAATTTGGGGGATTAAATCCCTAACTCCCTAAAATTCGGATCTCTTCCTCCCGATTTTTATCTCCTCAGCTCACGCTCTTTCTTCCTCATCGAGCAGCTCCCTTCCCCTTGTGCTCAGTCCCTCCTCAGCGAACCTGTCCCCTTCTCCGTCGACTCGACCTCCCCCTTGTCGAGCCGAGTTGCTTCTCCTCCGGAGAGCCCGAGCCCGATCCATGTTCGCTGCTGTGGGGCTTCGCTGCTGTCCGTGCTCGCTGTTGCTGTCCGGGTGCTGAGCCGGTGAACGAGGACCCAGATCCGGTGCTGAGCCGCTGCCGTGAGTCGCTGTTGAGCCATGGCTGTGTTGGTTCGTTGTTGGTTCGCAGTTGTGGGCTGATGCGTGATGGAGCCGCTGCTGAGCTTCTGCTGTCCGAGTGCCTCTGTTGAGCTCCGACATGGTTCCGGCGTCGGGAGCCATCTTCCCGGCGAGGACGGAGTGAGTAACGAAGAGGTAAGGTGGTGGGTTGATTTGGGTTTGCTTGGGGTTGATTTGGTTGAATAAGCTTTGCTGATTTTTTTTAAGGTTTGAATTGATTTGGTATATGTTCGAATTGATGTTGTATAGTGGTTCGAATTGATGTTGATTTATCCTTCATGGGCTGTGGAAGAGCAATTTCGTGAGCTATTGAGTTGATTTGTGTGTGTGGTTGGCTGAATTTTAGAAGGTATGATTTAGGGTTTGATTTGGGGGTTTAATTTGCTGGGTTCATTTGAATTACGCATGCATAAATTGATTGAGATTGGGTGTGATTGACCTAATTAATTAAGGGTTTGATTTTAGGGTTTTGAATTGAGGTTTTATTTGGTTGTGGATTGGATGAGTAATTAATGCCAGAGATTTGCTCGGATTGATTTCGCAGGTTCTTTCGGATTGACTAGAGATCTCTGAGGTCGTTGTGATTCGACTTGAGGCAAGAGGATCCTTTCTAACTTATATATTTTTATAAACTGATTATGTTTAATTTTACCGTTGCTTGAGCTATTATTTTAATTGGTTTGTTTGACTATATAATGGTTTGGATGAGATGTGTGAATGTGTGTGTGTGTGTGTGTTGGATCGTGTGTGTGTTGGATTGAATGTGCGTGTGTGTGCGTGTGTTGGATCGTGTGTGTGCGTGTGTTGGATTGAATGTGTGTGTGTGTGTGTTGGATTGAGTTTGTGTGTGTGTGTGTGTTGGATTGTGTGTGTGTGTGTATGTGATTATGTGATATTTGATTGGTTGTCGTATGAAGTGTTTGAATTGGTGTCGGTGTAGTGGTGGAATGTTGTTGGTTGGTGAAAGTCCTTATATTTACGGCCTCGGTGGGTATGAACCCCCAAAGGTCGAAGGGTCAGGTGATGATAGTCTCACCAAACCGCGTAGGGTGCACGCCTACGTCGTTAAGGGCCAAGGGTTGGATGGTGAAAGTCCCATCCGGAAAATGTGTGTTGATTGTCTCACCCGGTGATGTGGTGGTGGAGACGGAGGTTGGATTGGAGGTGTTGGTGGTTGTGTGTTGATTGTCTCACCCGGTGATGTGGTGGTGGAGACGGAGGTTGGATTGGAGGTGTTGGTGGTTGTGTGTGTTGGTTATGTGTTGAATGTTGGTTGTGTACTTGATTAAGTGGTTGTGTTAATGATAATGGTTGTGTACCTGAATACGTGGATTTGTGATGAATGTTGATTATGTACTTGATTAAGTGGTTGTGTTGGTAATTTGGTTGTATGTTTGATAATTGGTTTATGTTGGACGTTGATTGTTATTAGTTGTGGTTGTGGGTCATTGTTGGCCATTGGTTGTGGTTGTGAATTTCGTGTGTTATATTGTTAATTGTAACTAGTCAAAGTTGTGAATCTCTGTTGATGTGGATGATGGTATTAGCTAGTTTCGGATAAAAGGGTATGTTGATTGATTATGAAGGTCGATCGTGTGGATGTTGTGAAGGTTGGTTTCCCATCTTGAGGGTGTGGGCCACATGGTTTGAATTTGAGTGTATGAGTTACAGTCTATGTTAACGAACAGGCGGCACCAGAAGGGTGGCTGGCCTGGATCGTTATTTTGTTATGTTTATATGTGATGATTATCTCGTTGATGCTTATGTGTTTGTTGATGTGAAGGTTAATTGATTTTGTTGTGTTAGTGCAGTAGTGAGTTCAGTATAATTGATTAGCTTTGGTTGTAAGTCAGTAGTAAGAGATGTGTATGTGCATAGAGTTGTTGATTGAGGTATTAGTAATAGAGAGAAGGATGGATTGGACGTGTCAGTGAAGTTGGATTGGATCGTTTTATTCGTTTATGCTTGTGATGAGTTTGAGGATGGATTGATTGAGGTTAGTATAGTGAAGAGTTGGATAAGGATGTGTAATGAATGGTATGTGATAGTGTGTATATGTTTTGACGTGTGGTTGACATTGGTTGGTTGATATGATTAAGTATAGTTATGATATTATATATTGTGTGGCGTGTGGCGTGTTGTCGTTGTTGTGAGTTGATTGGTGATATATGTATGTGTTTTGAACTGTTTTGGCTCGGCTAGTCTTGCCATAGTCTTTCGTGAGACTGACCAACTTCGGTTTACGTATCGTGGTTGGCTGGGGTTTCGGATCCCTCAGTCAATCAGGCTTTTCAGGTTCAGCGCCAGCAAGGAGGTTCCTGATCATCGTCGGTTTTGGAGTCGAGAACTCTACTTTTGGTTTGAGACTTTGACTTGATTGTATGTATCGTTTTGGTTTTGGACCTTGAAGTGGTCGAACTTGTTGTATTGGCTTTTGGCTTTTGGTCTTTGGTTGTTGGTTTCTGGTTTGTAAATTGTAGTACTTTCGTATGTTAAGTTTGATTGTGGTTTCAACTTTGGACAGGTTTTACAGGTTTTCCGTTGTGCTGCTTTTGGTATATATTATATATGAGTTATGTTTTGCATTTTTTTTCTTTTGCATTTTTTTCTTTCACCCGCCTTATAATCCTTCTGGATTATGGCACTGTAGCACCACTGACCTGGGGGTGTTACAATATAACCGTTTCGACATCTTGACTATAATTTGTTTCCAACCATTCATTATGTACTAAATACGGGAGTTACGTGTAGTAATTGGATAATATTAAATCATGAGCAAATGAGAGCAAAATATAACGTATACACTATGTAGTAATTATCACTAATTGAGATTTAGGTGAACAATTAAGTCATAACCTAAAGAGTAGTCCGTACGTAGAGACAAGATTTAACTGAAAAAACTGTGTGTGGGGAGGGAATAATTACTTACAAATAGTGCTCATTTTTATATATACACATAATTATGCTATGGTATATTAAAATAAACAAAGAAAAATTAATTACTTAAATTACAAAGTAGCCTATAATTATACTTATGTATTTTATATTGTTTTATAAACCCTATAGTAAAAAACGATCGGATAAGCTAATATATTATATACTAAGGGTGATAAACTAACACTATATGCAAACTATACCTTTGGGCCCATTTAAGCCGTTGATTTTGTCTTTAAAAGTTAGCATTCAATGACCTAGAGGTCCTAGAATGCTAACTTTTAAATATATATATAGATAGTAAATTTATTATGATGAAAACATTATAATGAAATAACATAATGGATGCTTTCATTTCCACTCGACAACGTGAAATATTATCCAACTTCAAAACATAACACATTAGATTATAAAGTTCAACATTATAAACAATTAAACATTAGTAAAATCATTCAGTTATTCTTATATAAAATGTAACTATGTTTTGTACAATAGATATATAACACATTAATATACTTAGTACGTGAATGAAAGTCCAGTGTTATGATGAAATGAAGTTGTGCCTCATAGTATTTCTAAATAATTTGGAGAACCATTTTCTAGTAGGTTGACCCCGTACGTCGCACGGGCAATATAGTGTTTTAGTAATTTATTTTTAAAATTTACTTGTTGAAGAGAACATAAATTACGTAGTTTATTCGCAAATATAAGATTATAAATAATAAATTAAGAGTAAATTATAATTAAGTATAGAAAAGTATAAATTGTAATGAAGAGAATAGTGAATCAATGATATAGTTCTTTTTGGTGTTATAAACTTGTATAATTATTAGTATAATATCTGCACATAAAATTGTACATACCTCGATTCATTATAAATTAAAAAATATGTTTATAAATTAATTATTTTTCTTGACTTAATTGCTAAAATCATCATACTTTTAATATACCTTAAGAAACAACATTTTTTTATTGTTTAGCACCACCTAATTTTATTTAGCAATTACCACATATTTCAAAAATATTATAATTTATTATTGTAGAAACATCTAATGTTGTATTTTTTTGTGTAAAACAACTACCTAAAGTACCCAGACAGTTTCCAAATTTTTTTCCATCTTTTCCCCTTTTTTCCGTTCTTCCCCTTGCTGGATGTTGTTAGGTCTATGCTGGAGCAGGAGACCGAAGGCTCCTCCAACCTACAAATATGTAAGAACATGTTCCAATTCAACGTCTCTTAACCCCCTTTTCAAAAAGAGCTTGCAAATCCACTACAAAGCCCCCTTTTAAAAACCCCTCTCCTATCTCAAAGCAAACGATTTTTCCTGTTTTCAAGTCATCCAATTAAAGAATCCCCTTTTCTTGATTTCTGGGTTCATTCGATCTTTGGAGGTTGGATTTCAGATTTAGGGACAGGAGCAGGGAGAGCTTCAAAATCTAGCTCGGATGAAGGTGGAATTGGTAGTGTCCTGACATTCAAGGATTCCAAGCTCTAACCATTATGCCCACTGATTTGCTTTTGGGATTTTTCACTCTGGCATTGAAGGTTATTCTCCCGTGTTCTTTTCTTCTTTCTGTTTGGAATTTTAGTATTCTGTTGTTATTTTGGCAGTTTTTTTTGTTCTCGATTGCCCTTCTGTTTGTGGTAGATTTGTGTTTTCTGATGGATCTATTGGCAATCTTCTTGTTTATGGGTTTTTATTTATTTTTACTTGTGTGCTAAATTGTTTTGGTTTTTCTTTTATTATGTTGCAAATTTGCAATGGAAGAGGGAATTAGGGTACTGGAACTTACTAATGCTTGGTTTAATGCTTTGAAATATGCAATCTCATTTTCTACTTCTCTATTCACTGTTTTTTCAAGTTTTTTTCAAGTGGTGGGGAGATTATATTCTATTTTGGTTCGTGTCGTAGTGGAGGTTCAATTCCGTGCAAAGTGGTAATTGCTTGATGGATGAGGTATGGTGATCCTCGAATAAATGTGGTTCTAGTGGTTTGCTCCATGCTTCATTTTACATCTCATTTTCTACTTCTCTATTCACTGTTTTTTCAAGTGGTGGGGAGATTATATTCTATGTTGTTAACTATTAGTATATACATGAAATAAGATGCATATGTTAGAGTCCAATATTATCATTTGTGTATACTAAATTGAGTACAATTTATTATGTTGAATTATCATTTGAGTCTTTTTTGGCTAGAGAAAAGAAATAACAAAGTATTGGTTGCATACCTTGTGATCGCCAACAATGTATTCGGTGCCGATGTATTTCTCAAATGAGTTTGGTGCATCCCATTTCCAACACTCCATGACTTTCATTGTGGCCACAACCCCTTCACACAATTGATCGAGATATAAATATGTTTCTTCCCTTGCATTATCTTTTGGTTTCAAATTGAGTCGGTGGATTCTGTTAAATCCATGATGGCCTTCCCATTGCTTGTGTTTGTGGATTATGTGTTTTTGGATTATGCTGTGGGTGTTGGGAATCTGGTTTTAAATTTGTGTAAGAGGTACTACATGAAGGGTTCATTGCTTGATGCTTGTGCTTAGCTATATTTGTTTCATTGTTTGTTGTTTGTTTGTTTTATTGGTTGATTGTCTTTATCTCTTTGTTCATCTGCACATGTTAAGAAAGCCCAAGTTTCAGGTAAGTGCAGATTGAAAGCCATGGATTGTTAGTTTGAAATGATTGCACACATAACTTCAAATTACCTTTCGTTTATAAGGTGGCATTCTACGAATTGAGATCCATCCTTGGTGGGCCTGATCTTTCCGTCATTGATTGCACAACCTATGACATCTTTCAAATGAAATTGGGGTAAGTTGGATGAATTTATGTTTTCACGGTAATAGCATTTTTGGGAGCTAGGTAAGTTTCTACCTCTTGTGAACCCATGCCATCAGATGTCTTTTTTGCTTATTTGGAATTACATGAACTGACTGGGCCTGCTATGGGTGCCTTTCAGTCCTTGTTTTTTGTGCAAAGGCGACTGTGGAGCGGATTATACGGAAGCACATGAATCCATTTTATCTGTGGGTGGTAATTTGCTGTGGAAGTTGGTATGCGGTTATAAATGTGAGTTCAATATAAAGGGATATTTAAATGGGTATGTGGGGTTTTCCCAATTGATTTGCAGTTAAGGTGAGGGCAATCCAAGGGATGAAGAGTTGAGGCTGAGAAATTAAATTGTAACAACCGTTTTGATGTTGTACAATCTTTGAACTTCTTTCAATTTATATATAGGTGTAGTGTTGTGCAGCTTTTGATGTTGTACAACCATTTGACTTGACTCTTTTTTTTTGTTAAAAAGTTTAATTGTTTTTTTTTGAAAAAAAAATGTTTAATTGTTGCATGAACATTAATGGTTAAATTTTTTATAGACCTAAAATTGGGTTCAATTTATTTCAACAAACACATTCACACGTGCAGTAAGAGTCCGCACATACATGTATGGCCCAATATCTGATTGCAATTTTTTTGTCTTCTCAAATCATTTGTTGGCCCAATATGTGAGGGTAAAACATATTGTTCAGCTCTATTATGAAGCACAACAACTATAGAGATTGAAGTGCAACATTAATGAGGGTAAAAAAACTCAACTTTTATATAACAAAACAATTGTAGAAAATTGAAGTGGAGCATTAATGAGGGCAAGAAAGCCAACTTTTAAGTAGATATAGATATATATAACGTAAACCTTTTGCCCATTTAGTGCCCCACATATTCCATCTCATTTTATTTTTACATTCCACTAGAAGTTAAATATTCTATTTTATCTCAATGGTTTAGTAAAGGGACTTCATAAAACAAAAGGTTGAAAGTTCAATTCTTCTTAGAAACAATTTAATTTTTGATATTTTTTCCTAAACCTTAGGAGTTATTTAATTTTAATTTATAAATCAGTCACTAAAATCTAAAGTACTTGATAATTATCTCAATAAGTAAACCTAAAAGTAACATTAAAAAACCGAAAAAGAGAAAACAAACCTAAAAAGGAAATACGAATACATTTATTGTCTTCTTCATACCTACGGAAAAAATGTGAGATTTCTACCAAAAAATAGACAATTTGAGGTGGTTTGGTAAATGTAATTTCAAATTTCAAATCACAATTCGAACTTATATTTATTTGTTTTATGGTTTTCTTCATGCCTAGCTAACAAATTTCTTTTTTTACTACTCATAATTACATATATAAATCAAAATCTCTATATAACATAAAAATACATAATTTAATGTAAAACAATATATCAAAATCAATACATTACAAATCCAAATAACATAATTCGAATATAAAAAATTGTATCCACCTTATCATGATTAAATTACAAATTATTTTAATGTAATAATTTAACTAATCACTTAAAAATTAAAATACTTCTTACCTCATTCAAGTTAAAACATGCCAATATAATCTTCATAAAACTCTCAAATCCACTACCAACATTCAAACTTAAACACCTAATTTTAATGCATATATTGAATTTTTCATACTTATTGTAATGTTTTTTTTCCATAAATCTAAATGACTACTTTTCAGTTTTAACGTTACAACCCCAATTAAGTTCTAAAACCCTTCAATTGGTTTTGTGTAAATCAAAATAATTTATAAAATTAAAATCAACGAATAATCATCAACTATCAAATTCAATATAGGGAGAAAACCAAGTTAATGGAAGATTATTTGGCAGGATAAGTTTGTCGCAAACGTTATCTTAGAAATGTAACTGATTTGAAAAATGTATAATATATTCTACTATTAAATTGTCTGTAATAAATTATAATTAATGTGTTACTTCAGAAAAAAAATATTATCAATAAAGGTATACATTTTGGAAGAAGTAATTAAGAAGATGATTAAAACATGATTAAGTTACCATCGAATTGCAACATCAAGAAATTGAAAAGTTTGTTATACTAATTGGTGATATACTTATATCAATGATAATTATGTCAACCTTAGTTACGTTCGGGTCATTCAAACTCACTTGGACATCAACTTTGACGGGAAAAAATATATTGAAAAACACTTGCATGATCGTTCAAACTCACCTGCACATGGCTTACATACGGAAATTTATTTCATTTTATAAAGAAATGAACTCATTTAAGATATTAGATTAAAAAATGATTTCGATTTATAGTAATATATTTTGATGTGACTGTTACATCTTCATTACATGTTTCTAATGTCAATTAATCACATTAAAATTATAGATCGTAACTTCTGCTTTTCATATTTCAAACTCATAATTGATTAGAGGCTGGTTTAATGTAGATGACAAATGAATGTGACCATAAAGAGAAATTTTACCTCTATATAAAGGCCATACGGATACAAGACATCCATTCCAAAAAATAAAAGATCAAATCCACATCTCCATTTTCTTATGGTTTTCTTACACCTTATTCCTATAATTGCTTGGATTAGATTTTTATATGGTTAGTTTATTGATATCTATTTTATGAGTAGTAATTGACATTTTGTATGTTTTGTTGTTCCCCATTTTATGAATTGGAATTTAAATTGATATTTGTGTATTTTTTTATTGATATTTTGTTCAGTGGCAAGTATAATCTCGATCTCTTGAGTACGTTATCACAACCCTCATGGACTACTGATGCTCATTCACATGAGCCAAATTGAAAGCTTAAGCTATTTTATTAGCTATGTTCTTTTTTCATTACACTTTTTCCCATAAACTCTTTAGCTTCAACCCACATAGATAATATTTAATTAATTATTTTATAAAACTTTTTGTATAATAATAACTAAGCCAATTATTATTACTCTTTAACAACTTTAAACTAAAAATATACATTTGTCAAATGTAGATTTTTGGGTTGTTTTGCATTCCTTGAGGTCATTTCCTATCCGTATCACAAAGTTGTATATGTGATCAATTGGTAAACTTCTATTATTAAAGAAAAGAGCAATATGTTTTTTTTCTTAAATGAGAAAGTTTTAACTAATTGTTGAATTATTTACATGTCTACATGCAATAACTATAATTAATTTACTAAAGTGACATAAATAATGAGATCATGAGTATATATGATTATCGTGGTTGATGGTAATGTCCACTACAAATGAAGGTTTTTTTACAATATATGTACTAATAAAAAAGTTATTTTACCTTATATTATAATATTATTTAATTATCTAAAATTTTGATGCTAAGAGATTCATTGAATAATAGCTTAAGCGATAAACATTTTTGCTTCTATATGTTTACTACATACTCCATAGGAGTACAAGTTTGTATTCGTATATATACATAATTGATCATCAATGATTGTTATAATATCCTCTATCTTAATGACTCTTTTTTTACTTTTGAAACATGTAACCTCTTTTAATATATAGATAGAGGATATTATAACAATCATTGATGATCAATTATGTATATATTATCCACACCATTTACAAAATAATTTTTTTTTACTTTTGAAACATGTAACCTCTTTTACTTGTTGTTGTTGTTGTTGTTGTTGTTGTTGTTGTTGTTGTTGTTGTTGTTGTTGTTGTTGTTGTTGTTGTTTGGATTATGACAACACTGAATGTTATCTTGTTGGGTTTGAATGTTTTGTTTAAGTTGTTGAGTTTTCTTGAAGATTGTTGACGATGGGAGATTGTTTTTGGAATATAAACGTCGAACTCATTGCATCATAATTCATACATACATATCATTCATTACATAAATCGATCGTTTCAACCTTCTTCTTTCGTCTTGTCTTCTTTTCGGTCTTGTCTGCTTCGTACTCCAACGTCCGATCACACAGCCTTTGATCTACGTAATCACCCGCAGACGGGTCATGATGATACAACCACCCCGAGTAAATAGGAGGCAAGGGCGAAGTTGCGGCCAACCCAACCCAATCTACATCAAAATCAATGCATCATACATATGTTTTAACACAAGATAGTATAAACAGTTGTGATTGTATTAACGTACCGCAATAAAATGTTGCTCTTTCTCGACATGGCAAATGCATACCGTCTTCAGAATCTCACCAGTCGATGCTTTGTTTGTCTTCCCCCTCATAGGCAGGTATGTCGTCCCCACGCCACCACCGACGGTAACGAACACACATGTGAATGCCGTTGCCACCAAACATCCCATATCCGGGAGCTCCAACCACGTCTCTGGTGGGGCCGGCATATTTGGCGAAGGAAACCAATCAAGCTTCGCCTCCATTGCCTCAAGTGTCATCGTAGAAACCCAAAGTGGCGCGAGTAGCTCATACTCTTTTCTTAACGTAGCGATCATGGTACGTCGAACAAATTGCCACTGATCTTGCCCTAAGCCCAGACCATGCGCAATTGCTTTGTACCCGCAGTTTCCATCACCCTCTATCTCATACCATCCTCCAAAGTGTGGTCTCATACACTTGGGGAACTGGGTTTCATATCGCCACGGGTTCTTGATCAATGACGTGGCACCACATGGTAAGGGTAGGCCCGTCTTCGGTGGTCTTCCTTTTTGCTTTTTCGGAGGTATTCCGTCCATCTGTTGGTCAGTGTGCTCCCATGATGACGGTTGTCTTTTGGTGGCAAAGTTCAGAGCTCCTTGAGGCCGACCCTTATGCCTGACTTTGGCTGGCTCTTGCAGAGTAGTCTGCTCAGGATGTGCTATACTTCTAAGCGTGAAGACGGCTCTTTGTTGAACCTCAACTGGCAATGTGGGGAAGACGCTTTGGGCAAATTCGTCAAGCAATGATCTATTCACTCTGCGTGTGAAGGCTTCTTCCTCTTCCTCTTCTTCTGTCTTCACTTCTGACAAGGTCAATTGCCTCCAGAACGGATGCAATGAGCTAGGTTCAATTGGGGTCTCGCTCCTCACGTTTTGCGCCATGTCATGCACGCAAGGCAAGCCATCTCTGACCCTCATCTGGCATCTGTATATAGTGCTCCACAATGGAGCTTCTCCTTTCCTGTATTCCTCAATCAAACGAGTCAGTGCAACCGCAGAGACCTTGAAGTGTAGCTTGGAGAAAAGATGTGCGTTCGTTAGCAGCGTATATCTCTTTCCAATGCTCTCATTCAATGCCCCCTTATCTCACCAATATGACTACGCAACTGTGTATGATATTGATCGAACACAGTGCAAAGGTTGCCATCGTTTCTTGTGAAGAAGCTTTTCAGACTAGAATGGGCCCCTTCAACCCTGTATTACAATCAAGAATCCGAAATCAGTATGTTGCTGTAAAGGTCTAACTAAGTTCAAATAACTAGCTAAATTTAGAAAAAATGTTGATGCACAAACCTGTTAGTGGTGGTAGTACCGAGCGTGAACACTGTATCTGTCCATACGGAGACGATTCTTTCCTTGTAGGGGTCAAGCCAATTTTTTTGTAGGTATTGGAGACATTTTGGAGATTTCTTCCAATCACACTTCAGCTTCCAGAGTGATGCTTCGTACCCTTGTATGGTCATTTCCTTGAAGAGTTTCATGCAGTCGTTGGAAAACGTTGTGCCCCTAAACTTATCCATGGCCTTCTTCCCGAAGTCTTCAATATTCTTCCTCACATGCCGCCTACATAGGAGGAATTTGGCTTCTGGAAACTGCTTCTCTAAGGCGTTCATCAATGCCTTCTCCCGATCAGTTACTAAACATATGGGTGCTCGTTGCACCTTGACAAACATCTTTGCAAGTTGCTCTATGGCCCACTTGTAACTGTCTTCGTCCTCCTTCTCCAAAAACGCCCCGGCAATATTGTAGTTTTTCCAAACATATGTGATGCCGACAATTTCAAGGAAGGGCAAATTGTAGCTGCACACATAATCATATATAAAATATTATGGCATCCTAACCTTGACATGAACAAATGAAGAGTATAATACATATGTATGTTACTAACCAGTTAGTTGCATATGTAGAGTCCAGCAGCACAATGTACGGAAATGCCTTCAACAATGACAACTGATCCTGGCTTGCGAAGAAGATATCCGTTATCTTGTTGGTCTCCTTGTTGAATCTATGCTCCATGAAATATCCCTTCTCATTGCACTCATAGAAGAACTGTTGCACAACTGTTCTTCCTTCCATGCCCTTCTTTCTTATCTCATGCATTATGTTGTATACTTGCTTCATCTTGGTCAAATTGCCAGGGGACGAATGGATTGTAGTATGAATCTTTTGCGGCTTGCAATGGTTGAACGTCATCACCCTAATAATCTTATTCTCTTCAGCCCTTGGTCGCCTAGCTAGTGTACTACCATACAAATTATCTGCTATGACATGATTGTGAGTTCCATGTTGTACAATGATCCTCCACAATCCCTTCGGCCCTTCTTTCAGCCTCAACATGAAAGGACACCCACACTTCTTCGACCTTGTGATGTCTCTCACTTGGTCAGCTCCTTTAGGCACGTTTTGTCCATGTCTATCACACGGTAACCAAGTCCCCCCAAGGGTCGAAGGGGTGGAAGGTTTATTCCTCCACTTTTTGATGCATAAGTGTTTACACATAGCCTTCTTCTGCGCCCACAAAAATGCTTCTTCTCTAGATTCCCAGATTTTATCCGTTGTAAAGAAGCTCGAATAATCCGCAGAGACATAAACATCCTCCTCCGGTGGTACACTAAACTGAGGCTGTGTGTGTAGTGATGGAAAGCAAAACTGTGGGGGTAGCATAAGATGAAGATGCTTCTGGAGGAAACGTGTTCCAATTCTGAAGCTTTTGAGGCGTTTCCCAAACTGGAAATGTCTTCTCCGGCGTGCTCCAGTCATTGAGGGAGATATTGTTTAACCCCTCATATAAATAATAGTTCGTCTGCATACACATGAAATCATCTCATCAGTATAGTGCACTAATTATAAAATGGCACGGTTAGTGACAAACTGTGCATATTACAGAATGACACTGGTTTTTGGTGGTGATTTCACATGTAACGTGTGGGAGTGTTTCACACGTTATGTGTGGAAGAAATCCACACGTAACGTGTGAACACTATTCACCCGTAACGTGTGTTCTTCAATGTAACAGCAACTTCGCAACCATAAACCCTAAACAATGCTCAATCTTTGTTTCTAATCCCTTAAACAATAAAATGAGATCCTTAATATTAAACAATAAATATCATGTCTAACACCCTAAACAACAACAATCATAGCTCTCAAAATCCTAACCATCAAGCTAAAAACTTTAAACATGCTCAAAACAACAACAAAGAGAGAACTTTAGGGTTACGTAATAGAATTTACCTCGTTCGGTATATCAATATCTTCCCCATTGTTGCTCCAATACTCGTTGTTGTTCAGATTGTCCATTTTTTTTACAAATATTGAGAGTGCAAAACAAGAATTTGTGAGTGTTTCAAATGAGGGTTTAGGCTCGAAATGGGTGTTAGCCGGGGAAGAAGACGGGTCATTATTACAGTTAGGTGGGGACAAGACGGTTAATTCAATGCGTTTTTTTACAGACTGCACCACACGTTACGGGTCAACCCATTGCACATGTAACGAGTTTGGAAGCTTGGAACGTTACGTGTGAGCCTCTTCCACACGTAACGTGTAGCATAGGGTTTAGGGTTTAGGCATAGGTAGGGTAGGGTTTAGGGTTTCGTTAGTGTTTGGGGGTTTAGGGTTATGGTATTGGGGTAGAGTTTAGGCTAATGAGGTTAGGGTTAGGGTTAGGGTTAGGCTTAGGGTTTAGGGTTAGAGTTTAGGGTTTACGGTTTAGGATTTAGGGTTTAGGGTTTATCTTTAATTAATAAGGGTGAATTTGGGTATGCGAGTTACATTGTTTGTGAGAGTGGTTGAGGTTTAGGGTTTAGGGTCTAGGGTTTAAGGTTATTAGGGTAAGAGTGGTTGAGGTCTTTAATGCTAGTGGTTGAGGTCATTATATACTACAACTGTATACAGTTGTATATAGCTGTAGATTAGCTATCAAACACATATCATTTCACTATATAAGAGGCATTAGGGTTGTTTGTTCACTACAACAAGTCCAACACAAGCGGGTTTTGAAGATTCATTTGTGGGTAAGCTTCTTCTTCCAGTTTCTTTCGATTTAAGATGCATTAGGGTTATTTGTTCACTACAACAAGTCCAACACAGGCGGGGCTTGAAGATTCATTTGTGGGTAAACTTCTTCTTTCAGTTTCTTTCGATTTAGTAACCCTAATTGGCCTTTTCATATCAATGGATTTGTAGGAAACCAAGCACTACAACAAATAATGGCATCTTCATCCGAATCATCATCAAACCCAAATATGCACCATCAACAAATAAATGCTCCACAATGCGAGTGTAATTTGAAAACCATTGTCCGTACTTGGGATTTGCAGTGGAACTACGGAATGAGGTATTAGGGATGCCCAAGACTGGGGTGTTTATACAGGAAGAATATTGATTCTATGTATGAGGATAGGGCACACGTAGTTATTCGACAACAATGGCGGGAAAAACAAGATCTTGTTAAGGAGAATCAAGATCTTGTTAAGAAAAATCAAGATCTTGTTAAGCAAAATCAAGAACTTTTACAAGATCTGGATAAGATGCGTAGGTATAATCTCAAACAATATAATGATGTACATCATATACTGCCTTGATGTCGTATCTATTGTGTAATGTTGTTTACGTACTATCAACCTTTGTAGGGAGCAAGCAATTTTATCAAAGCAGAGACATGATATGTCGCGAAGTTTTACCAGAAACTATCCTAATTTCTTCAAACGCAACTAGGCGATGTCATTTATTTTGTGCTAGGTTTTCTAAGTTTATGAAGAACTTGTATTATTTCTTATATTGTGAGCTAAATGTGGTTGTAGTCATCCAACGTAATGAACAATTCTATTCTATCTTCTATGTTGATTATTTTGGGGTGTTTTTTTTAGGGTTTTTAGATAAACAAATAAATACTACAAATAAACAATAATATGATACAACATTCATACACGTAACATTATAATATATATAAAATAGTTAATAATTCAAAATTGAACCACAAATAAATACTAAAATTATACAATAATATGACATACACAAATACCCTAAAGTATAATATAATCATACAATATAATATACACTATAACACCACACGTAACGTGTGGGTACAAACCACACGTAACGTGTGAAATGGGCCCACACGTTATGTGTGGATCACTGTCACACGTAACGTGTGGATCATTGTCACACGTAACGTGTGGTCCCTTACCACACGTTACGCTCGAGCCCTATGCGCTAAACAGCAAAAATGCCTATGTGTCGAAAAGTAATCGTGTTAATATATGAACATGTGCTTGTTACATATGAACATTGACGTTATTATATATGAACATCAACACACAACGACTAGGTAAAACGAATTTCAAACATACGAACATGTGCATATTAGATATGAACCCTTTAGAACAAATATATGAACGTGTGCATGTTACATATGAACCTTAAAGACCAAGTAAAAAGAATTTCAAACATGAACATGTACATGTAACACATGAACTTTAAGTACTAATATATGAACATGTGCATGTTACATATAAACCTCAAAGACCAAGTAAAAAGAAGAAATGTAAAGGGTGATGAATTAATAACTATACACTATGCTAAGGGTTCACATCTAACACAATAGAAGTCAACACTTGATATACCCAATGAATATCTAGTATAAAGTGTATTTGTACATCTATAGTTCACTTTAATTTGTAACTTTCAATACAAATTATATGAACATTTAGTATTAATATATGAACCTTATAGTATAGATTAATGAACATCTAGTGTTTATATGTGAACGTAAATATAATAGTTTAGAACGATCAGGAAAAAAATAAAAAAAAATAAAAAACTTGGACCAAAAAGATAAAGTTCATGATATTTACGAAAATGCCACCGCACAACTTTTAATCTCATCCCTTCCTTCCCCCTCATCCAAGGGCTTACAATGCTTCTCATATTGTTTATTAAGGACCAAATGTATGTGAAACTCTACTTCTTATATTCAATTTTTTATTATTATAAATAGATGATAAGTTTAATGTTGAAATAAGTCATTCTTTTATTTGGTGGATTGTCCATAACTTGAAATTAGATGGATTGCTATAATATTAGGTTTATTATTATTTTATTTGCATGGTTGTAAACCCTATATACATGGGCGGACGCAGGTGGGGCTCAGTGGGGGCTGTAGCCCCCACTAGAATTTTGAAAAAAAAAATTAAATTAAAGTTATATGGGATTTTTTTTCACTCAGCCAAAGTTTTTTTTTTTTTTTAAATCCAAAAAATTCCAAACTAATTTTTATAGTTTTCCAATTTTAAAAATATTATTTATATAGGATTTATTATGCATAATTCTCAAAAATACTAAATTTATCCAAATTTGCACATAATTTTTCAATAAGATACGTAATATTTTTACTATATTTATCCTTATTTGTGTTAAAACTTTCAAATTTTAGGGTTTATGGATTTGTAAATTTTACAAATTAATTTTTATACAAATTTGTTGAGATTACGCAGTGAAAGTAGTTTGTAATGATTGAATTTTGTTTAATTTGTGTAATTTTTGGTCAAATTTTTGAGTAAAATTTCATTTAAAGTTTGGATATAGAGTTTATTATTTGAAATTGAGATTGTTTGTGTAAAATAGATGATAGAATTAAAAATTACGATTTAGGATTTTGTGTAAGGTAGACGATAATATTTTACTATTTAAGATTTTAGCCCCCACTAGACTACAATCCTACGTCCGCCCCTGTCTATATATACCCTCATTGGAGGTCTAATAATATACATATTTACTCTTTTATTACTCTCTTCTTTTCCTCTCAATCTCTTTTTTCTCTTAGTTCATAACACATTATGAGCACGAATGCTAGGAATTAAACAATAACTGATATTTTTCGAGTCCTTGTTCTCAGTGATTGCTCGTGTACCCTCTACGAGTTTATGGGAAGTAATCTCTTAATTTCATATTCACGCTTGTGTAATGGAGATTTTGTAATACTTGAGTTGTTTTTAAGAAAACGAGTATTACGGATACGGAGTCCGTATCCATGCTGGAATTAATTCCGATTAACTAATAGGGTATTTCAAACTCATATAAATATATATATATATATTATATTATAGTAAAGATATTTTGTAACAAAAAAAGATAAAATATATAAAAAGACAAATTAGGGTTTAATAATTATTTTTTTAAGATATTTTTGTCTTCATGTTTATCCTAATAAATCTAGAAATCTCCTTAAGCTTTCTAGGCAACTCTTCCTCCCTCCATTCTCACGGCCCATCACCACCACACCAACCTCTTCCCCGACGGCTGCCATCTTTCCTCCATCCTCACCTCTTCTTCACACCTTAGCAAGGAGTTGCCACCGCCGTCGTCGCCGGAGTCACCGCGCTCGCCTCCTCTGTTTCCTCTCCTAACCAGCCGTGTTCTTGGCTGACATGGATAGATGTTATGATGGTGCAGCTGGCCGTGGTGTAGCCTCACCATAGGAGCTCCCAAGCACCTTCTTCAAGCCCTTGCATCACTCCTTGCTATGAATAATTGTAAGGTAAATCCTCCTTAAAGTTATTAAACCTAATCCCATGACTTGGATGTTCTTATTCAAAATAGGTACTTAGGGTGCAAATGATGGTTAACTAGAGGTTAATTGATGTTGTATAAGGATTGGATTTGGAGTTTTGAAAGTGAAAGTTTGAAATTGGGCATTTCTGTGCACTTCTGGAAATTCTGGGCAAATTCTGTAATTACTGGAAAGTTGTGGCTAGATTCATAAGGTGAGGAATCCTTGTAAGAGTATGAGGAACTTTACGGATCTTGATTTGGATATGTATATCAAAAGTTATGCCCAAATTTGTATTGTAATATAGATTCGGGTATTCGCTGCAACTACGCGAATCAGGGGACGTCGGGCCGCATAAATAATTATACCGCGAGAATTGCTTGACGTGGCACTTCTTTAAGGCAAGTTATTTGTGGGCAATTGCGTGTCATAGTTTAAAGTTTAGAATAACGGACTACGCATGTCATCAAACCACTCATTATACATGAAAGTCTTAGTATATAGAAGTGATGTGTTATCCCGTATTCTTGTTCTTGTTGTGCGTTATGCCTTGCTGGAAATTGTTGTCGTCGTTGTTGTTGTTGTTGTTGTTGTTGTTGTTGTTATCGTTGTCGTGATTATTCCTTGATCATGAATATATAGATACTTACATTGAGAGATGTCGTGCCATTATAAGATTTTGATAAGTTAATAATGAACGAAGTCCTGTATTCGATGTTTATGAATGATGGGTGCATGGATGGACCTTGTTTGAACGTTTTGGATTGATGTGTTGTAACTCAAGTATGAGGTCTTCGATTATGCATGAATATGAAATCTTCGATTAAGTGTGAATATTGAATCTTGTATCATGCATCAATGTGGAATTGGTTGATAATATCTTAACACGAGTTTATATAGTTAATGTGCCCATAAATGGATATTGGTTGTGTTAAGGTGATAGGGAAATAATGATAATATGGATGAATCTTGTGATATGTTCGTCTTGAAATAGAAGGGTTATTTATGATTATGAATGCAAGCTGATGTTAATAGTGCGTTTGGCAAGTCATTTGTGAGCATTCGCGTGTCGTAGTTTAAGTTTAGGATAACGGATTACGTATGTCATCAAATCATTAATTTTGCATGAGTAATTATATCAAATTGATGTGCTATGCCATATCGTCTTTGTTGTTGTTGTCATTGTGTACTATACCTTGCCGTTGTTGTCATAGTTGTCGTTATGGTTTTTGTCGTTGTTATTGTTGTGCTTATGTCATGATAATGGTTATATAGAAACTTTACACTGAGGAATGATGTACAATTATAAAATCTTGATAAGATGACGATAAATGGAGTTTGTAATCATTGTATATGGTTAAATGATGTTTATTGCCTGACTATGATGTGCTAAGTGAGTTCAATATGAAATATGATGATTGGTTTTTTTTTTTGGAATACGAAAATTGAATGGTGATATGATGCATATGGGGTAAGGTTAGCCCAAGATACGGGCAGGTTGGCCCAAGATACGGGCAGGTGAGTCCAAGATACGGACAGGTTGGCCCAAGATACGGGCAGGTTTAGCCAAAGATACGGGCAGGTTGGTCCAAGATACGGGCAGGTTGGCCCAAGATATGGGCAGGTTAGCCCAAGATACGGGCAAGTTAGCCCAAGATACGGGCAGGTCAGTCCAAGATACGGACAGGTTAGTTCAAGATACAGACAGGTTAGCCCAAGATACGGGCAAGTTAGTCCAAGATACGGACAGGTTCAGCCCAAGATACGGGCAGGCTCAACCCAAGATATGGGCAAGTGAATTGGCCCAAGATACGGGCAAGAAAGTACCTTCGGGTCCAAGACAAGCTTGGACTTGTTTTTAAACGTTTTCGTAATTGATTTTCGAACGTTTTCGTAAATGTTTAATTTTTTTAAAAGTTTTCCTTAAAAGAAAAATATACCCAGGTATAAGTTTTAAACGATGGATTTTAATTATGGAAATCTATGTTCAATTGAATGCATACTGAAATCTGTGACTTTATATTACATGCCTACAGTTACGGTCATTGTAGTTAGATTATTATTTTGTTTGATATTGGATATTGCATTTATTCAATAGGTATATATATCATGACTATCTGTTATCTGACCAATATCTGTTCGTGTATGCACGTATAGTTATTTATAACATTAGGTTGTAATGTAAATTGTAGTATCTGTTCGTTCAAGATAATTGTTTATATATGGCCTGTATGTATTGCCTTCTTGTTTGTACACAGGTTTGATTGGAAGTTGACTGAAGTCATCATGAAGTGTGCTTAATCGATATATGAATATGATGTTTTTATGTGTATCTATTGTTGGTAAATCATAAGCATTGTGCTTGAGTTTGTTGATACGTTCATACTATAAACTGATCATCTGTAACCTTCTTGTATACTTGGAATCATGTGGACAAATACATTCATAGTAGATTAGGTCAGTCTGGGTTTTCTCTAGAGTTGATAACATGTTAGGATATGTTAATCTGTAATTTCTCTTGTATATTGGCAATTAGATGAAATAATGCATTTTGGATATGCTAAGATTTAGATATAATCAAGTCTGCATGTATAAATGTTCATGTCTGCATGATTGTAGGTCTACTAGTCTGTGATTACTTAACTTTTACTATCACACGTCTATTGCTCATATAACTTGCTTAGTCTGGATGTAGACTAACCCCATATGTGGGGGACTGGTTATATTGGACATGACAAGGGTTGCAGGAAGCGCAGCAGGAGCATGGAGTAGGTCATGCGGCGTGATGCACCTCTAGGGATGGGGTCTTGTTTATGTTTCTGGACTTTTTCAGTTATGGTAAACTTGTATTGATTAAACTCTATTTGATGGGTCGTGGTTGCGTCTGTGTACGCCGACTCATGTGTATATCGAGTCTTCCTGAAAACCATCGCTTGAATAGGTTTTAAATTTTGGATCCATCATGGTTCAGGTTTTGAAGTTTTACATGTTAAGTTTCTTTTCTTAAATTACCTGAGGGAATTTCTGTAGGAAATTTCTGGCGATGTGACTCCCCATTAATGGTTATTTTGGGGTGTTACATAAGTTGGTATCAGAGCCTAGGTTTCTAAATCCTGTGAGAATGGGTAGAATCAGCATCATACGTCGCATCACCATCTCCAAGCCTACTACTTAGGTATTTAAGTTGAGGACCATAATGGTCTACTATTATGAATTGTTAGACATCTAGTTTTGATGACGAAACTCTTTTTAAGGGGGGTAGAATGTAATACTTGAGTTTTTTTCAAGAAGACGAGCATTACGGATACGGAGTCCGTATCCATGCTGGAATTAATTCCGAGTAATCAATAGGGTATTTCAATTCCATATAAATATATATATATATTATAGTAAATTCATTTTGTAACAAAAAAAGACAATATATAAATACACAAATTAGGGTTTAATAATTATTTATTTAAGATATTTTTGTCTTCATGTTTATCCTAATAAATCTAGAAATCTCCTTAAGCTTTCTAGGCAACTCTTCCTCCCTCCATTCTCACGGCCCATCACCACCACACCAACCTCCTCCCCGACGTCTGCCATCTTTCCTCCATCCTCACCTCTTCTTCACACCTTAGCAAGGAGTTGCCACCGCCGTCGTCGCCGGAGTCACCGCGCTCGCCTCCTCTGTTTCCTCTCCTAACCAGCCGTGTTCTTGGCTGCCATGGATAGATGTTATGATGGTGCAGCTGGCCGTGGTGTAGCCTCACCATAGGAGCTCCCAAGCACCTTCTTCAAGCCCTTCCATCACTCCTTGCTAAGAATAATTGTAAGGTAAATCCTCCTTAAAGTTATTAAACCTAATCCCATGACTTGGATGTTCTTATTCAAAAGAGGTACTTAGGGTGCAAATGATGGTTAACTAGAGGTTAATTGATGTTGTATAAGGATTGGATTTGGAGTTTTGAAAGTGAAAGTTTGAAATTGGGCATTTCTGTGTACTTCTGGAAATTCTGGGCAAATTCTGTAATTACTGGAAAGTTGTGGCTGGATTCATAAGGTGAGGAATCCTCGTACGAGTATGAGGAACTTTACGGATCTTGATTTGGATATGTATATCAAGAGTTATGCCCAAATCTGTATTGTAATGTAGATTCGGGTATTCGCGGCAACTACACGAATCAGGGGACGTCGGGCCGCATAAATAATTATACTACGAGAATTGCTTGACGTGGCACTTCTTTAAGGCAAGTTATTTGTCGGCAATTGCGTGTCATAGTTTAAAGTTTAGAATAACGGACTACGCATGTCATCAAACCACTCATTATACATGAAAGTCTTAGTATATCGAAGTGATGTGTTATCTCGTATTCTTGTTCTTGTTGTGCATTATGCCTTGTTGGAAATTCTTGTTGTTGTTGTTATTCATGATTATTCCTTGATCATGAATATATAAATACTTACATTGAGAGATGTTGTGTCATTATAAGATTTTGATAAGTTAATAATGAACGAAGTCCTGTATTCGATGTTTATGAATGATGGGTGCATAGATGGACCTTGTTTGAACGTTTTGGATTGATGTGTTGTAACTCAAGTATGAGGTCTTGGATTATGCATGAATATGAAATCTTGGATTAAGTGTGAATATTGAATCTTGTATCATGAATCAATGTGGAATTGGTTGATAATATCTTAACACGAGATAGTTGATGTGCCCATAAATGGACATTGGTTGTGTTAAGGTGATAGGGAAATAATGATAATATGGATGAATCTTGTGATATGTTTGTCTTGAAATAGAGGGTTATTTATGATTATGAATGCAAGCTAATGTTAATAGTGTGTGTGGCAAGTCATTTGTGAGCATTCGCGTGTCGTAGTTTAAGTTTAGAATAACGGATTACATATGTCATCAAATCATTAATTTTGCATGAGTAATTATATCAAATTGATGTGCTATGCCATATCGTCTTTTTTGTTGTTGTTGTGTACTATACCTTGCCGTTGTTGTCATAGTTGCCGTTATGGTTGTTGTCGTTGTTATTGTTGTGCTTATGTCATGATCATGGTTATATAGAAACTTTACACTGAGGAATGATGTACAATTATAAAATCTTGATAAGATGATGATAAATGGAGTTTGTAATCATTGTGTATGGTTAAAAGATGTTTATTGCCTGACTATGATGTGCTAAATGAGTTCAATATGAAATATGATGATTGGGTTTTTTTTTGGAATACGAAAATTGAATGGTGATATGATGCATATGGGGTAAGGTTAGCCCAAGATACGAGCAGGTGAGTCCAAGATACGGACATGTTGGCCCAAGATACGGGCAGGTTTAGCCAAAGATACGGGCAGGTTGGCCCAAGATACGGACAGGTTAGCCGAAGATACAGGCAGGTTAGCCCAAAATACAGGCAGGTCAGTCCAAGATATGGACAAGTTAGTTCAAGATACGGACAGGTTAGCCCAAGATACGGGTAGGTTAGTCCAAGATACAGACAGGTTCATCCCAAGATACGGGCAGACTCAGCCCAAGATACGGGCAAGTGAATTGGCCTAAGATACGGGCAAGAAAGTACCTTCGGGTCCAAGACAAGCTTGGACTTGTTTTTAAACGTTTTCGTAATTGATTTTCAAATGTTTTCGTAAATGTTTATTTTTCTAAAGTCTTCCTTAAAAGAAAAATATACCCGGGTATAAGTTTTAAACGATGGATTTTAATTATGGAAATCTATGTTAAATTGAATGCGTACTGAAATCTGTGACTTAATATTACATGCCTACAGTTACGGTCATTGCATTTAGATTATTATTCTGTTTGATATTGGATATTGCATTTATTCAATAGGTATATATATCATGACTATCTGTTATTTGACCAACATTTGTTCGTGTATGCACGTATTGTTATTTATAACATTAGGTTGTAATGTAAATTGTAGTATCTGTTCGTTCAAGATAATTGTTTATATATGGCCTGTAAGTATTGCCTTCTTGTTTGTACACTTAAGGTTTGATTGGAAGTTGACTGAAGTCATCATGAAGTGTGCTTAATCGATATATGAATATGATGTTTTTATGTGTATCTATTGTTGGTAAATCATAAGCATTGTGCTTGAGTTTGTTGATACATTCATACTATAAACTGATCATCTGTAACCTTCTTGTATACTTGGAATCATGTGGACAAATACATTCATAGTAGATTAGGTCAGTCTGGGTATTCTCTAGAGTTGATAACATGTTAGGATATGTAATCTGTAATTTCTCTTGTATATTGGCAATTAGATGAAATAATGCATTCTGGATATGCTAAGATGTAGATATAATCAAGTCTACATGTATAAACGTTCATGTCTGCATGATTGTAGGTCTAATAGTCTGTGATTACTTAACATTTACTATCACACATTTATTGCTCATATAACTTGCTTAGTCTGGATGTAGACTAACCCCGTATGTGGGAGACTGGTGATATTGTACATGACCAGGGTTGCTGGAAGCGCATCAGGAGCATGGAGTAGGTCTTGCGACGTGATGCACCTCTAGGATGGGGTCTTGTTTATGTTTCTGGCCTTTTTCAGTTATGGTAAACTTGTATTGATTAAACTCTATTTGATGGGTCGTGGTTGCGTTTGTGTACGCCGACCCATGTGTATACCGCGTCTTCCTGAAAACCATCGCTTGAATAGGTTTTATATTTTGGATCCGTCATGGTTCAGGTTTTGAAGTTTCACAGGTTAAGTTTCTTTTCTTAAATTGCATGAGGGAATTTCTGTAGGAAATTCCTAGCACTGTGACTCTCCATTAATGGTTATTTTGGGGCGTTACAGATTTATTATGCATTACCGATTCATATGTTTCTGTATATTATTTCATGTCGATCTGTTCTTTGTATCTGGCACTATTTACTTCCTTTTTTTTATGTTTTTTCTTCTCTCTGATTCAACTTGCACTTCTTTAGTTCATTCCCTGCAGTAGAAAGATTAATTCAATTATTTTTATTTGACGTTGATTAAGTTCATGGCATGAACTTTGTCTTATATGTTGGATCCTTGTTTGATGATTTCTTCTTCTTCTTCTTCTTCTTGTTTGTTCGTAGTTGTTTTGTGTACGAGTATATATGTGATTGTTATTGTTTCTTATTTCGTATATACTTTAATTATAGGCGCATTAACAAATATACCAGATTTGGAAAGCCAACTTGCAAAAAACCAAGATTTTGAAAAGTATTGCAAGAATATCAGAATTTTGTACGGATTGTGATACTTTTGTTATTTTTAAGGGTCAAATTTACCTTTTCTTTTAAATAGAAAATCCATAAAAGTTGGCTAATATTTTCTCAAAAAATTATAAAAGAAAGGGTTAATCTCTCCTTAATGACTTTGAAGCCGCCGGTCGGTGACAGACCCATCACATCAACCTAGCTATTTTCTGCTTCTTTGAAGTGTGACTAAATTCCTCCTCATTAAAATTGGCGGGCAAGTTTCCCTCCAAAAGAAAACTGGCCTCCTTCAACCTTTAATCCCTCCAGCATAGCTCCCCTGAAAAGTATCCCTGAATATTCCTGGAGAGCTTCAAAGCAGCCTGACTGTAGGACTTATTCCACGTGAGATATTTCACACCTGCTATTTAACACCTGACGCATGCAATTACAGCTTGAATGGGTGAGTAAACTCTCCTGAAAAACAATCGTTTTTCCCCGTCTGTATACGTGAAGTTCAAAAACCTTCTTTATTTATAGGTACGAAACTAGTGTATGTGAAGTTCATCAGTGGTGGAGAATGAAAACAACAAGGGAAAAGGTGGTTGTATGAGGGTGATAGAACAGTGAAAGTCATGTTGTTTTCCCCTGACATGGACTTGGCTACACTGCGCAACAAGTGGACTGAGAAGAATCCATTTGATGAAGAAAAGTTGTTTGTGCAATACGCTTATGAAAATAAACCAGAACTTCCACCCATCTTTATAAATGATGACGACGATCTTGATGCGTTCAAGTTCTTGAACAACTGTGGAGAAAATTCATCAGAGTGGAATATTGAGTTGTACACCAACCTTTTAAAGAATGAAGAGATTCGAAGTGAAAGGGCTGAACATCGTACTCTTCCTTCTCCAACAGCTCCACCACCAACTCAGAGCGAAGATAATAGAGACTTTTTCAGGTCATTTTTTTCAAAAAGACAGAGCACTATACACTGATGTCAGGTCGATTGATGAAATTATTGAAGCTGACAATGAAGCAGAGTTAAGGAGATTAAAAAGGGATGAAGTGAGGGGGAAAGACAAGAGAAATTGTCCCATGATACTGGAAGACATTATATCATTGAGTAGCGATGATGAGGACATTGAAGCTGCTACATCAAGAAACAAAGGAAAGGAGAAAATGACTGATTATGCCAACAGTGGAGATTATTTGGAGGATGAAATAGAAGATGGCTTTGACTACGGGGGCAATTATCAATCAGGTGATGATGATCGTGTTGATGGTGGGGATGGGTTAGGGTATGCTTCAGGTGATGATGTGAATACTGTTGGTCTAGATGATGTGTGGGAAGAAATAAATGGCATTGAGGGAACACAGAACGAGGAGCAAATAGAGGCGGATAAAGAAGAAGAGATTGATGTTGATGAAGACATGCTTAGAGAGATTGAAAAGAGGTACTATCCAGCGGAGATGGACATGTTAGTTGAAGATGAGGAAATAAGTGAAAACAAGTCCTCATATCCAACAATGAAGGTTGGTCAGCTCTTCAATTCTAAGGAAGAGTTCAAACTGCACTCTTCTCCCTGGCAATGGAAAATTTCTATGAGATGCGTGTGAAGAGGTCCGATAAGTCCAATTATGATGTTGAGTGCGTTGACGACAAATGCACCTTTGTTTGTCGTGGCTCATTGTATCGAAAAACGTCCTTGTTTATGGTGCGACAATATGTTGCGGATCATACCTGTGGCATGAGAGTAAACCACAATCATCACAAAGGAGCAACTTCTCGGCTGATTGCCGAGAAAGTACTTCACAAGTATGTTTTTCTTGCATTTGAACAGTTTTTGTTATGTAAGGCCAATATGAATGCATCTATAGATTCACTTCGTGACATGTCAGGTTTTTAAACGGCCGTAAAGGCCTACGTGCTTCAGAAATTCAGGATTTCATGTTACAACATGGGATAAGGACAAGCTACTACAAAGCCAATCGAGCGCGGCTCTTTGCCCAGGACATGGCACATGGTACAGCTGAGGATAGCTACAAGGAAATGTACTCTTACATGCACATGTTACAGAAATCTAATCCGGGAACATACACGAGAATAGTCAGAGATGCTGAGCAACGCTTCAAGTACGTCTTCTGGACTTTAGGTCAATGGATAAGGGCAGCGCCACATCTAAAAAAGGTCAGTCTTCATGTTGTTTTGTCAGGAAATATAGTCATTTTGTCAGGTTAAACTACTATATGACTGCATATGTGACAAACAGAACAAGCATCATTTGTTAGGCCATATAATGTCGTGTCAAATCTTATAACTCTATTGTCAGGGCAACATCTGAGAAAATAGTTTTGCGTGTGTAGGTAATATCAGTTGATGGCACTCACCTCACAGCCAAGTTCAAGGGGATACTTCTTTTGGCAAGGGCACAAGATGGAAACGGCCAAATATATCCACTTGCTGTTGCCGTTGTTAATAGTGAGAACGATGATGCGTGGTCATTTTTCTTCAGTGAATTGAGGGTTGTTGTTCCTGATCATCCCGAGTTGTATTTCGTGTCTGATCGTCATATTAGCATTGGGAAGGGTCTGAGAAATAGCTATCGTTTTGCCAAGCATGGATATTGCATATATCACATATACCAAAACTTCAAGAGGAAGTTTGGTAGGCAAGACCTCTTCGGCATATTCAAAAAAGTTGATCATGCTTACACAGTAGCTGAGTTCAATCATCAGGTTGCTCAAATAACAGCTGCATCTCCAAAGATTGGTCAATATCTAAAAGAAACTGGAGTTGAAAACTGGGCGAGAGCGCATTTTCATGGGAACAGGTTTAACATCACGACAAGCAACAACGCCGAGTGTCTTAATGGCTTGTGGAAAACACAGCGTCAGTGGCCTATTCTTGCTCTGTTTGATGCGATTGTTGAGACCATTTCTAAATGGTTTTGTCAAAGAAGGGAAGCGGCCTAAAACTGGGACCAATACTTGTCACCCTCTGTGTACACGCTGGTAGAGGTGAACTACAGAAGGGCAACAAAGATGAGTGTTCGAAGACTAAGCCAGTTTGAAGCGGAGGTCATGGTAGGAACTTGTAGATACTCGGTGAACCTTAATGCTCGTACATGTGATTGTAACATGTTCCAGATTGATAAAGTTCCTTGTGCTCATGCCATAGCGGTTGCAAGTGATAGGGGAGTGCGACTCACCGATCTCGTCCATCCCATGTTCAAGAACGAGTGCGTGAGAGAAGTGTACAAGGAAACTGTGCATCTTGTTCCTCCCATATGTCGATGGTCAGTTCATGAAGCTGTGTCATCCATAAGATGCTATCCACCAAATGTAAAACGTCCTCCTGGAAGGCCACGAATTAACCGATATAGGGCGACGTGGGAGGGGAACTGTACTAGGAAGAGGCGGTGTTCGTATTGCGGCAACCAAGGCCATAACAAGCAGTATTGTAGGAGGAGAAGGACTGCCGAAGGATTATAGGAAGAGAATGGGTTAGTATTTTTTTGTTTAGAATTGTCATCATGTTGGTGTTTTTTGGGCATTTTGAGTATGTTGTTGTTGGGTGTTTCAGTGAAAAGATGTATGGTTTACGTGTCTATAGTCGTAAACCACACCTCTTTTTTATGGGGGCTCCCCTTTTGGATGGGATACAAACTAGATAAATTAAATCTTTTGGTTGGGATACAAACTGTCATCTTTGCTTAAGAGTTGATTACTTCTCAGCATCACTCACTGTTAGACTCTACAATACCCTATAAAACAACGTATATATCCTGTAAAACTTCAAAGTGTTCTGACAAACGTAATCTAAGTGCCTAATACATGAACACAATCATGTGTGATTGTAACATGTTCGGTTAACTCACGATGTGACCCTTATAAACACAATCATCTGTGAAGTCTATAATTCTTCATAAGAACCCTAGGTCTGAATCAAGTGCGAAATTGTACTGACAAACGTATATGTCCTGACTTGCTCATTTGCTCGAGGGAAACCTAATACATAAAGACGGCTTGTAAAGCTTCTATACATCCTGTAAAACTTAAAGGTGTTCTAACAAACATAATCTAAGTGCCTAATACATGAACACAATCATGTGTGAAACCTAATACATAAACACGGCTTGTAAAGCTTCTATACGTCCTGTAAAACGGCAAGGTGTTCTGACAAACGTAATCTAAGTGCCTAATACATGAACACAATCATGTGTGAAACCTAATACATAAACACGGCCTATAAAGCTTCTATACGTCCTGTAAAACGGCAAGGTGTTCTGACAAACGTAATCTAAGTGCCTAATACATGAACACAATCATGTGTGAAACCTAATACAAAAACACGGCCTGTAAAGCTTCTATACATCATGTAAAACGGCAAGGTATTCTGACAAACGTAATCTAAGTGCCTAATACATGAACACAATCATCAGGGAAACCTAATATATAAACACGGCCTGTAAAGCTTCTATACGTCCTGTAAAACGGCAAGGTGTTCTGACAAACATAATCTAAGTGCCTAATACATGAACACAATCATCAGGGAAACCTAATACATAAACACGGCATGTAAAGCTTCTATACATCCTATAAAACGGCAAGGTGTTCTAACAAACGTAATCTAAGTGCCTAATACATGAACACAATCATGTGTGAAACCTAATACATAAACACGACCTGTAAAGCTTCTATACGTTCTGTAAAATGACAAGGTGTTCTGACAAACGTATTCTAAGTGCCTAATACATGAACACAATCATGTGTGATTGTAACATGTTCGGTTAACTCACGATGTGACCCTTATAAACACAATCATCTGCGAAGTCTATAATTCTTCATAAGAACCCTAGGTCTGAATCAGGTGTGAACTTGTACTGACAAACGTATATGTCCTGACTTGCTCATTTGCTCGAGGGAAACCTAATACATAAACACGGCCTGTAAAGCTTCTATTCGTCCTGTAAAACGGCAAGGTGTTCTGACAAACGTAATCTAAGTGCATAATACATGAACACAATCATGTGTGAAACCTAATACAAAAACACGGCCTGTAAAGCTTCTATACGTCCTGTAAAACGGCAAGGTGTTCTGACAAACATAATCTAAGTGCCTAATACATGAACACAATCATGTGTGAAACCTAATACATAAACACGGCCTGTAAAGCTTCTATACGTCCTGTAAAACGGCAAGGTGTTCTGACAAACGTATTCTAAGTGCCTAATACATGAACACAATCATGTGTGATTGTAACATGTTCGGTTAACTCACGATGTGAACCTTATAAACACAATCATCTGCGAAGTCTATAATTCTTCATAATAACCCTAGGTCTGAATCAGGTGCGAACTTTTACTGACAAACGTATAAGTCTTGACTTGCTCATTTGCTCGAGGGAAACCTAATACATAAACACGGCCTGTAAAGCTTCTATACGTCCTGTAAAACTTCAAAGTGTTCTAACAAACGTAATCTAAGTGCATAATACATAAACACAATCATTATACAGAGATTACGTTGTTCAACTTTACAAAAAAGTGCCCTTGGCATGGCATTCCCACACACAAAAGGAAAAAAAAATACTAGCATCGCAAAGTTCATACAAAAGGTGGGAAGATTAAAAACACTTATCCACACATACTCAGAAACTACCCTGTTATGAAAACATTATCTCATCAAGATAGATAGTTCGCCTTTAGATTTTCCCTTAAGAATTGAGCATGATCCAACACCCTTTGTATGTTGAGTTCAGTGAAGGTGGTGTCCCATTCAATCTGCCAAAAAAAATAAAGCATCTTAGGCACGTCCCTTGCACATAGGAAGAAAATATACAAGAAAAGCCTTACGAGTCTGAGCCTGAGCTTTATTCGGGCCTTTTCTTCTTTTGGTAATCTTTTTTGCCAATTTCTGCTCATCCATATTGCGGTAGGGTGATTTTGCCTTGGAAGCAAGCTCGCGAGTGCGACTTGGATATGTCTTGTTCGGAACTTGGCTACCCTTCCTTGGTCTGCCCTTCCTCGGCACTTTGGACTCCTTGGTCTCCCCTTCATCACCCCCCACGTCATCAAAATCAGCCTGTGATACCTTCTCACCTTGTATTTCAGTCCTCGCCTCAACACCTAGCTCGTCAACCTTGGTCCCTCCCTCCACAACATCTCCCGTTGATTCCTCCATAACTCCTTCATCAACCGTGTTTAGTCCCTCCACATCTCCCTTCGGTTCCTCCATAACTTGGTCATCAACCTTGGTCCTTCCCTCCACATCAGCTCCCTTTGCTACCTCCTCAACATCCACACCTCCGTCATCAACCTTGCTTCCTCCCTTCACAACAGCTTCCTTTAGTTCCTCTACAACTCCGTCATGCACACCCTGATCAGACACTGCTTTTGTTGCCACCTCAACTTGTGTTGCCACCACAGTCCCATCATTAACCAACTCCTTCATGAGTCCCTCCACATCTTGCGGTGTTGCCTCATTAACCAACTTCTCATCTGCATGTAGTATTGTATAAGTTTGGACAAGAACTGACAGTGGATCTGTTGCATCCCTTTGATCTTCTTGCTCATCTACTATTGCGACATCTTCACCCGCCTCTTTCTGACAACCTACATTAACTGCATCATACACAACTATTTCACCAGTATTTTGCTCTTCATCCATTGTCTCCTGAAACGATGATATAAGGTCTGAAATAAGCAAATATTTTTGGAATTGTGCTCAAATTGACTGAAATATGCATATATGGACTGACTACATATATGAACTGAACTGTTTACTGAAACGACGATATATGGTCTGAAATGTGCACAAATGGACTGAAATATGTACATCTGCACTGAACTGTACATATAATAACTGAAAATTTTGGGCATACATACCTCATCAGTCTCGGCCTCTTCGGCCTCTCCCTCTTTGGACTCATTCCCATTGGCCTCATCGTCTTCGTCATCTTCAGACTCCATCTTTTCCTCTTCATCATTTGCTTCAGACTCCGTCTTTGCCTCGTTACCCAAAACCTCCCTCATGCTCTGCTGGTGTTGGGTGATGTTGGGTTCATTATCACTGTTAACCTCCCCAGAGAGCTCCTAGTGTGTACTTATGTCTTGATTACTAGATGAAGATGCCCCTGTTCTAGGAGCTTTGCCACTTATGAACTCCTTTAACTCAAGGACTTCCTTCTTTAATAGATCATGCTTTTCAATTAGAGTATGCATTGTTTTATGCAATTCATTCAAACAACACATAAATTGTCTTGGGTCCAAACCCTCAATGTATCCAGCTTGCCCTCCCTTACCAACTCCCTTGTCCTTTTTACCCGCCCTTTTTCTTTTGGGCTTCAAGTGCTTAACAATCTCATCCAAGGATTTGTGTCCTTCCTCCTCTGGAAAATAACAGCTTTCTCCCAAGTCCTCTCCGTCCTCCTCAACAAGGATCTGTTTAGCAGGGAAATTCCCCTCCAGGGCAGCATAAGTCGCATCCAAGCTTGGCCTACTCGATTTAAGCCACCTCACACCTCGGGGTTGCACAACTTTATTCAGCTTTTGGGCAAATGTTCTGCCAATATGGGGCACTGCCTCATACAACCATATCTGAAACAAACAGAATTGGAATTAATCCACAATTATGAACAGAGGCATTAACCTTTCTCAATTTTACATACTCAACTACTAACACATTACCTGAAACACCATCGGGAAACCCCGTATGGTGTATCCTGCTCTGGCATTGTCTGAAACTGCAAGTGCAGCCTGAACTGACTCCATTCTTGTGTCCAAAGCAGAAGCCAGACTTTGATGGAGGTCAATATATGCACTCCTACCCCATGGGAAATTATTGAAACGATCTAAGTCTTGGGTCAATTTCACATGTAAGGGTCTGACCTTCCTCTTCTTATCACCCCCAAGTACAACACCCTCAAGAATTAACAACAAGGCCATCTTCAGCTTATATACATTGTCCTCCCGATAGGATAAGAACTTGGTTAAAAGGTTAGCAATGGTAATACTCCTCACACCAAAGAAATCAAAGACTACATTCTTATCCTCCATAGTGTCCTCCTCATCTGGCATCCCACAATTCAGTCCTGTTATTAGCCTAAACTCCTCTATTGAAAACCTACATGGTTGTCCACCAAGATCATACCATGTCTCTAACTGCTTTTTTGTGTCCAGTTGCCTAAACAACACATGGTGAATCAGTTGTGCAGACAGTTTCATGTTTTTCATTATTTTGATTATTAGGCCAAAGGGCCCCTGCAGAACTGTCTGCCAGTCTGTTCGAGTTAGGGTGTTCTCGATACAATTCAGATACTGAAGCCTTGAATTATGATTTATCCGACCAAAAAACAACTCTTCAGAATGCCACTTGTAACTTATCTGTAATGAATGACATTCACATATACATGACAGGTAAGAATGACTTTCATATTCACATAAAAGAGAGGCACCATCTTACTTTGTCAGGTTAAGATATATATTTTCAGGATACAAAATAAAGTGTCAGACTACATTTTGGTTTGCCAGGACAAATGGAAGTTATTGAGGACCCTAGAGTATAACTTACAATTTTGTATCAACATGAATCAGGCTACTATGACATTCTAACATTCTAACCACACAACAAATACATGACATTCATATGGATGTAACAGTTTAGGCTTCTTCTAACCACACAATAAACCCTAAAACTTACTTTGTCAGGTAAGATAATTCGTTTCGTCAGAAGATAATTTCGTTTGTCAGGCCATATGGATGTAACAATTTAGGCTACTATAAAATTTCCACATCTCTCCGTGCTCTGTTTATCACAGAGCAAATCATGCTCTGTTTTTCACATAAGCCTAATTTTAGCATGCCTCACATTCAGACAAAATTTCTTTTTTCTAGATAATAAAGAGTTAGAGAAGATCACTAACCCCGCCAACGGACTTTGATGGCTCTTTCCTCGACCTCTTGGCTTTTGGTTCTTCAGCCATTCTCGGTTTCTTCTTCTGCATCGAAACAACTGGACTTGGTGATTCTTCTTCCTCTGACGAACTGTAGGCTCTCTTCTTTCGGTGACTCGCCATAGTAGCCGCCTTCGCATTCGCGCTCTCCTCAACCCTATTTCTCTTCGAATCTGTAGAACCATTCTCCTTCTGCTTCTTCACTCTGGCTTTCGTAGACTCCAAACCTCTGGTCTTCACCATTGTGGATCTAGGGCTGCAGAAAGGGCTTAACAAAGGGGGCTTCAGAAAGGGCTTAACAAAGGGCTTCTCGCCTTAGGAGATTTAGGATTTGATGAGGGCTTCAGAAAGGGCTTAACAAAGGGATGAAACGAAAAAAGGTTCTTCAGCGGAGAAAATAAATTGGGGAAGATGAAGTTGGCTACCGGTTGAACAAGTTTATACTTAGGCTTACACAATAAACCGTTTGACAATTAACTGCATCTTAAACTTCTCTTAACCACTTTTATGTTTTTTGAAAAAGTTTTATTCCGATTTTATTTTACATTTTCTGTTTTCTAAAGTTTTGCAGCTTTATGGCATTTTTGCAATATTTTTCAAAAAATGATATTCTTGCAAATGGGCTACTGAAATCTGGTACTTTTTGCTATTCGGTCTTAATTATATGATGTGGTTTGCTCTGTGTACACTAATTTCATGTGTTAAGTTTTAACCCATCTCGTCAACGCATCAACAAATCCATTTCCTTTTATTAATTTGACTATGCCTAGCTTCATCTCTTCTAGTTAATCTGAATTTCATTTGCATTCTAGGTAATTTGACATCTTCCATTATTGTACTTCACGGTAGTAATGCTTAATCAAAGCTAATTCCTATTATTGTTGATTGGCTAACGAATTTTGTATATATAGTTTTCATATATATTTTTTATATATTTTAAATTCTTCTTTCTGAAATTGAAAGGATTATGGCATCCCCTCAAGATGATGCATATACTATCATAATCTCGTCCCAAAGACGTATATTATATAAGAAGATATATTGATATGTTATCTCCCGAAAAGGATATACATTTGAGTCAAACAACATTTTGGTACTGACGTATATCATTTTTGAAGTAATGAATGTCATCACATATAGAGGATATACATCGATATACATATAAGACTTTTGGAGTCCTTGTCGTGACAATTTTATCTTTGTACCGATGAAGTTCATCCTATTAAGAGGTGGATTTAAAATGCATGAATTATTTCCGAAATGGTAATTTTCGATCCCTGAAGTGATAATTCGAATTTCTGAAGTGTTAATGTTCAATCTCTGAAATGATAAATTTCAATCCCTAAAGTCATGATTTTCAATCCCTGAAGTCATTATTTTTAATCCCTGAAGTGATAGTTTTCAATCCGTAAAGCGATAGTTTTCAATCCCTGAAGTTGTGATTTTATCTCTCGAAAATGATATATTTATCCTAAATATGATGTATTTAAAAAGCAAAAATCATCAATAAGATTGATGCTCGATCATCCCTAAAGAGGATGTGTATATAAGGATTATATTACCCTGTAGTATGATGGGTTTCATTCCCCGAAGCGGATGATATATTAAAAATCTCATTACTTATCCATTTTATTTATTAGCTTGTTTATTTCAGTTGCTTATTTATTTTCACGTTCTTCTATTGTGTTCTTATATTATTGAAAATTGACATTCCTTGAAGTAGATGCATACATAATATATTTGTCTAGGTATAGACAAATCCAAAATCATCCCCATAGTGATAAGGTTTATCTCTCGAAGTAGACGAAATAACTAACCCTATTACTCCTTAAGTGGATAATAATAAGAAATATCGTCTCTTGAAGAAGATGATAAAATTTATATGACAAGTATTTTCACCAAAAGCATATGTTAAAAGACATTAGAATTTATCTATTGTGGTAGGTGATAAAAGGGTTAATGGATTACGTCTTCAATTTCGAGTCACCCAAAGTTGACATTTATTTATTTATTTAGGTTACATGGTTTGTTTCTATTAGTTTCATTGATTATGTTTATTATTACATATTTTATGTACTAACAATAAAGAATAAGTATCATCTTCGTTAGTGGATGTACATATAAAATCAAAATGTCCCTGAAGTGACATGATTCCTCAAAGTGAATGAATTACGAGTTTAGTTTCTTTTACTAGTGTTAAATATCTTAAAAATATTTTGGAACAATTTTTATAATTGCAATGCCAAACTTTAAGGCTTTCCAGAATAAATCGTTTAACATTAGATTTTTAGTGTTAAATATCATTTAGCTAAACAGATTTGGGAGGAAAAAATCTAACACTTGGAAATTCATGTAGAATTGTGCTAAACTAATTATTCTATCATACCATCATGAAATGTGTAAGATTTCTAAGACTGAATATTTTTGACAATGTAGAGATCACTTTAAACTCTAGAAGAGTTACATGATCATACGTCAAATTTTGTACTCTGATAGTAGTACACATTTTAAGGCCTATTTTTATTCGAAAGTCAGATATCAAGGTAATGATTTATCTAATTTTGAGTTGATGATATCCCAAATATTAAAGAATCACCCATATGGAAATTTCAATGGTGGGAACTATTATCGATAATGTCATTATTACTTATACCATTTAGATAAACCATAAGTTTCTTTATCATCCAAGTGTGAAATATAATGTTTAAGAAGAGCGTCTCATTCATGACTCCAGAGAGGTCTATCTTGTTATTGGAAAGAACAATATATTAAATGAGTAACACTCTATGTTTACAAGTTCGGGACAAACTTGTTGATCATTTGAAAAGATATTCGACAAATTAGTTATCATGCAAAATTCATGAATGGGGAACATATCGAATATCTATCTAAAAGTTCATAGGAAATTTTGCACACTAGATATATACGACAACCCATTGAATCATATAATATTTCTAACCAGAAGTTAGTTGATGGCAAAAATACTTCTTTGTGGAAAAAATGGATTCGATCACCCAAGTAAAACAATGATGTGCAAAATCATTATAAATTCACTTAGACACCCACTATAGGACCAGAAGATCCTAGGATATGAAGTTCATGTCTTAGTGTGATCGTAAATATACAGCTTGTTTTCTTGGCAAACTTAACGCCGATTATATCAAGAGTAAATGCAGAGTCTCCATGTTTCTTGACATATTCAAGAATACATATTAGGAAAATTAACATTGTAACTAGGACTGAGCACGGGTCGGTTAAACCGAAAACCCGAACTGACCCGACCCGAAAAACCCGAACCGAACCCAAATTATTCGGGTCGGGTTTCGGTCTGATTTTATCAGGGTTCGGTTCGGGCTTTTTTCGGGTTAAACAGAATGACCTTTTTTTAACCCAACTTGTGTTTGGACTTTGGGCTGGTATAATTTTCTTGGGCCCTTGGCCCATCTCATTCTTATGTGAGTTGTGAAGTCTCAAGAGTCAAGAGACTCAAGACTCTCTTCTCAACATCACGCTGCAGGACTTGGCGACTTGCAGAACCCTAAGTCTAACACCCGCAGGCGGCAGCACATGCCTTCTCGACATCACGCTGTAGTCTGGCCACCTCCCGCCACCTTCTCGCTCCGCCTTCCGTCGCCTCCGGCCACCTTCTGGACATCATGCTGCAGTCCGGACATCACGCTGCTCTCGCTACGTCTCCGGCCTCCTTCTCGCTCCGCCTCCAGCCGGCCACCGCTCGTTCGCTACGACGTTGCTTAGCTCAGTACATGTAAGGGCTAAGGATTGTATGCTTATTTGATTTGTCTGTTCATTAATTATCTTGCCTCTGTCCAGTGGATTAACATAAGATCAGACATTTCATTCGTTCATAATTTTATATCTTAAATTGAACTATTTAGGTGCGTTTTAGGCCTTACACAATCACTATGTCTTCCATATTTGTGCAATTGCCTCTATCCACTGTAAGGGCTAAGGATTGTATACCACACATTCACAAGGGTCTTCCATATTTGTGCAATTGCCTCTATCCACTGCAACTGCCTTTATAATTATACCACACATATTTGTGCAATTGCCTCTATCCTTGTGATTCTTCACTCTCTGAGAATTTTTAATTAAGCATTATGAACTGCTAGGAGTGCTAGCTAGTTGATTCGTTGAACTGTTGAAGTCTGAGCTTTCCTTGATCTTGCTTTTTATGTGTGTACTATTTTTGCTGAGTTGCTATTTTTTTTAATCATGCTATTAGTTATTAGTTATTATCTTACTATTACTGATGAGATTCAAATACTGTCTTACACATATTTGCTGTTTTTTTAAATTAAGCATTATGCCTTTTTAGTGCAGCAGTCTTATGAGATTCAAAGATTGTTAAACACAGAAAAATGGATAGACTTTCATCAAATGTAAGTATCGTATTCATTGTTCATGTCATGGAAAAGTATGCCTTTTAGGTTTATTTTCTTCAATGTGTAAACTTATATTTGTTGTTCTTTTGTGTAGATGAAGAGCTCCCAATCCAAGAATACTCAATCCAAGAAGACTCAATCCAAAACGACTCAATTCAAAAAGAGATCTAGAGAATCGTCTAGAACAAGCACTCATCCGGAGTCTCGAGATTTGATAAGATCCATTGCTTCGGAAAATTCTCCAGAACATGAATCCATGGACCCTGATTTTGATGAGGACTTTGAGGATAATGGTCTAGATGAGGAGGATGAGAGGCAAGTCAAGGCTGTCAGGCAACCAACAAAACAACCACGAAGAGAGGTCGATGAAAACGAAGAGGCTGAAAATGAAATGATGATTGCAGATTTGTTGAAGGGGAAACAAAGTGATGTTTGGAAACATTGCACGTCGTTTGTTGACAAGAACAAAGATATAAGGGCAAAATGCAACTATTGCAAGCAAATATTTGCTGCAGCGACGAAAAGGAATGGTACCTCAACTTTGAGAAGGCACCTCGAAAAATGTGCAGAGCATCCAGAAAACAAAGGTGAAGGTACGCAATCCAAAATTGTGTTAGAAAAAATTGATCAAAGTGCCCTTTACAAGATGCAAAATTGGGTGCTAGACTTAGATGTTGTGAGGAAAAATATGATTAAGCTGGTTGTTGGAGAAGAGTTACCTTTCATGTTTGTTGAGAAGCCATTTTTTAGGGACCTTCTATTGTCTATGTGCCCTACTTTGAAGATACCTTCACGTTGGACCATTGCACGTGATTGTTATAAGCTGTTTTTGGATGAACAAGTGAAGTTGAAATTGTTTTTGAAGAATAATTGCCAAAGGGCTTGTCTGACTACAAATACATGGACATCTATTCAAAGGGTGAATTATATGAGTTCGACTGTTCATTTTATTGATACTGAATGGAATTTGCAGCGAAGAATTCTGAACTTTTGTCCAATTAGTGGTCACAAGGGTGATGATATTGCTAGAGATGTTGAGGATTGTCTGAGGCCCTGGGATTTATGTGATAAGGTTTTTACAGTGACTGTGGATAATGCAAGTGCTAATGATTCTGCTTGTAGAGAGCTGAAGCAGATGGTTATAGCAAGCGGTGGTAGCATTTAAAAGGCTAAGTATCTGCACATGAGGTGTGTTTCTCACGTTGCAGCCCGTATTGTCCAAGCTGGTTTAAAGCCTTATGTCAAATGCATTGATAAGGTTAGACTTGTTGTGAAGTTTATAAGGAACTCACTTGCTAGATTGCATATGTTCAAAGAAGAAGCTCTGAAGCTAAAAGTTGAGAGCAAACTTGCATTGCATTTTGATACGCCTACAAGGTGGAACACATGTTACACTATGTTGGATGTTGCTTTCAAGTATAGAAATGTGTTCCCTCGTTTAGAAACACCAAGAGATGAAGATGGTGTGTACTTAGGACACATAACTATAGAGGAGTGGAATAAGATTCAGATTATTGTGAATTTCTTAAAGGAGTTCTATAACTTCACAAAGAATGTTTCGGGGTCCTCTTATGTGACGGTGTGTAATGTATTTTATTACATAGGTCACCGTGTGCGCTTGTTGGATCAGTGGGTGTCTAGTAAGGACGAGGTTTGTCTTACCATGGCAAAACCTATGAAAGAAAAGTGTGAGAAGTATTGGGGGAGCATGGAGAAGATGAATATATTCATATTTGTGGCTATTATTCTTGATCTGAAGTACAAGTATGAAGGATTGGAAATAGCATTGCAAAACCTATATGGTCTTGAGGAAGGAGAGGAAATGGCAAAGACTGATAAGGAGGTCACAAGGGAGTTATTTGATTAGTATAGGAGGATTTATGCCCCATCATGTGCTAAAGAGATAAGTAGGACGAGGTCAAGGTCTGAGGTACCGAGTTTTGGTGAATCTGGAGAGGAGCCGGGGTTCTTCTTGGACATTAATTCCCAATTGAAAAGGCAGGCTGAATCTGGTGGTTCATCATTTACCAATGAATTTGATAAATATTTTCATGACTTGAGTGATGTTGATTGGGGAAAAGGCAGCTTGATGTGGTGGAAATGTAATGGGCATAGATTTCCAATTCTCGCACATTTGGCTCAGGATGTATTAGCCATTCCCATCACTACTGTGCCATCTGAGTCTGCTTTTAGCACAGGAGGTCGTACTATTGATAAATTTCGAAGCTCATTGTCTTCTAAGGTTACTTCCTTTACTCTTATAAGAGACACTTGAAACTTTATTTATATATCTTGTTAATATTTATACTAATCTTACGGTCTTACCTTATGTATGTTGTTACTTAGACGGCTCAAGCACTAATATGCACTCAAGATTGGCTTCGTGCTGATAGAAGGTCCCACGTACTTGATGAAGTAATAGAGATTCTGCAAGAGTCTGAGCAAATAGAAGAAGGTACTATTTATGCTCATTATACATTCAATTTGCTCTTATATGTGGCTGGAAAATTGATGTACATGCCAAAGTTGTGCTGGTTCTGTTTATCAGTCTGAAATCTGAATAGTTATTTTTTGCTTCACCTATTATTGTTTCTGTGGGGCTGCACTGTTTTATTTTCATCATAAAAAAGGCTTGCTGGTTGTTGGTTGGTTGCTGCAGTGTTTTTGCTTCATCTATTATTGTTGATTTGTTTCTGTGGGGCTGCACTGTTTTATTTTCATGATTGCTGAATGGTTGGTTGTTGAATGGTACCTGCTAGTGTTTTGATGGTTGCAGACTTGCCGTATGCACTGTTTCTGCTGGTTGGTTGCTGAATGGTGTAAATTACATGATTTAATCTTCCCTTGTTGAAATTCTTCTTCTTAATATATTATCAGTATGCACTATTTTCCTGCTGGTGTTTTGATGGTTGCAGTCTTGTAGTATCCACTGTTTTCCTGCACTATTTTGTGCTTAAGCCTAATTGTTACCAAATAGGCTTTGCTGGTGTTTTGACTTTTGATGGTTGTAAATAGGATGCACTGTTTTCCTACAACCTTATGTTTTACTAATGGAGAATGGGATAGGCTTGTTTTCCTGCAGTGTTTTGATTCTCTTTTATATGTTTGTTAGATGTTGAAAGAAACATGCCATCAAGTTCTTAACTAGGTTGTCAAAGCAAGATCTTCAACATTTTGGACAAATCAGAGGTTCTTTCTTAGTTACTTTAACTTGTTGACTTGTCTTTTGAATTAATTGATTCATTTTTATTCTAAAACTATTGTTTAATTGATTAATAACTATTGTTATTTGTTAACTTCATTGCAGTTGGAGTCTTGGAGACTTGAAGGATGAAATGAACTTCTCTTAGGTGTTGAATGGATAAAGAAGTGAACTTTTTGGCAATGGACTAATGATTATGAAATATTGATTTAAATTTGATGTTACTATGTTGTTTTAGTCATTTTGTGTTTCGAACTTCTTTATTTTGTAAGTCGAACTTGATAACTTCAGTTAGCTATTAATCTATATCATTTTGGTATTATATTTATTGGACTTTAAACAGGAAATTTAAAGTTTTAAACAGAAAATCCGGTAAACAAACAAATCGGGCCAGTTCGGTTTTTAGCCCGGACCGAACCGAACTGAGCAAGGCCCGAACCGAACCGAACCGCATGACTTCGGTTCGGTCTTCGGTCCCATTTTTTTGGGTTTTCGGGTTTCGGGCTTTTCGGGTCGGTTTTTGGCCCGTGCTCAGCCCTAACTGTAACACCCCTAAATTACCTTAGGAATATTACTGTTAGTGACCTCGAAACGCATATTCGAATTCACCCAAGGCTTATAGTATTGATCGAAAAATAATAATTTAAAATGAACAATAACATATATATATATATATATCGAAATCAAGATTGTATTATAAATGACGTTGCAAAAACGGCAACCCAATAATTTATATCAAAATATCATTGGAAGACTTAAATATTCAAAACACAAACAGGATCTAAACCTTGTTCAAAATAGTGTTCCTACGAATACTCGTGCTAAACTAGCATATATGTCCACACCAATGCACAACAAATCCACACCAAGTTTATCTAGCACCTTATAATATATATATATATATATATATATATATATATATGGGTGTGGATCCGGTGAGAATGAACATTATGGTGAGAAATGAGAATAGCTCATAGTCTTTGGATTTTTCAAATCCAAAAGCTATGATTAGACTATCATTTAAGTGGTCATATGCATGGAACATGACCACTTAAGTGGATAATTAACCGGTCACCAGCCGATCAACGTCGGCGGTCAACGTCGGAGCTCCGACGTTAACCGGTAATTTTTTTTTTTCGGACCAATCTTTTTTTCCCGGGGTCACTTTTTTTACTTAAGATGGCATGTGTATACATTTTAGCTTGTGTGTGCATCTATATTGTCCTATATGTGCATCAAAATTTTATAAGGCGTTGTCCGGCCTAAGTTTTTTTTTTTTCGGCCCATTTTTTTTCGGGTCCACTTTTTGCTTGTGCCGGCATGTGCACCATTTGTTACTTGTGTGTGCATCAATATTGACTTGTATGTGCATTAAAAATTTATAAGGTGTTGTCCGATCATTTTTTTTCATTGAATTTTTCGCAGCCCAACTTTTTTCCAAGACTAACTTTTTTCTTGAGATGGCATTTGCATACATTTTGGCTTCTATGTGTATAAATTTGGCTTGTATGTGTATCAATATTGACATGTATGTGCATCTAAAGATTGTAAAAAATATGCATGAGTTGTACATTGTATGTGCATAAGTTTTGACATATGTACATTCAAGCAAAAAGACGTGTGTTTCAAATGGTAATGCACATACAAGTTAAAAAGTCATGCACATATCAAGTCAAGAAAACGATGCATACAAGTAAAATTTAGATACACAAACAATTCAAAATTCATGCACTTACAAGACAAAACCTATACACATTCTGTAAAGTGTTTAAGATTTTACATGTGTGTTCATAAGTTTCCACTTACAAAAAGTCACACATATAGTCAAACCCTATGCACGTCTAGTTCAGTTTACATGCACATGCAAGCAAAAAGACACACACTTCAATGGGTATTCACATACAAGCCAAAACTCATGCACATTTTAACCCCCGAAAACAACGCACACAAGTAGAATTTAGATGCATATATAGGTCAAAATTTATGCACACACATGCCAAAACATATGCACATTCTCTTAAATGCATGCATAAGTTTTTGCATGTATGTGCATGAGTTTTCACATACACAAAGTCACACATATAATCAAAATCATATGCAAAAATTATGTAATTTAGGTGCACACAAGCCAAAACTCATGCACAATATTTCAACCCAAGAAAATAATACACACAAGTAGAATTTAGATGCAAATATATGTCAAAATCTATGCACACACAAGCTAAAACATATGCACATGCTGAGAAATGCATGAGTTTTCACAAGCTAAAACATATGCACAAAGTCACACATATAATAAAAAATCTTATAAAGATTTTATGCAATATCAATGCACATACAAGTCAATATCGATGCACATACAAGTAAAAATCAATGCACATACAGTCGCAAGCCAAAAATTGTGCATGAAAAAAAAATGGTCAATGTCGGAGCTCCGGCGTTGACCGCCGGTAACTGGTTTGACCAGTCATGTTGACCGGTCAAACTCTCAAAAATGAGGTCATGACCTTTTAATGAAAGTTAAATCCTAACCTTTGGTTTATTTGTAATCCAAATACTATGATTTATTCTCATTTCTCACCCTAATATATATTCTCACATGACACTTACCCTATATATATATATAGGTCGTTGCTAGCATAATATACAACCTAATAAATAAGGTTCATTATTTACACCAAGTTATCACACAAGTTCCCAAACAACAAATAGATTTTTTATCCTAACTTAATTAAGACAATAGATTAATTGTCAATTAAGAAAAAATATAGAATAAAATAGCAAGAGTGAACCGCCATTTGTCTTAGATCGTTTCGACGTTAAAACGATGTAACTACGGATGTCGGCTCTAACTCACGGCTTGACTTCTACTTCAATTTCGATCCAATAGAGGTTCCGAGATATACACAAAAATAAATTATCATTAGTCAATTTATTTTAATAATCTCATGAACCATTTCAACAATTTTATAAATATCATTTATAAATTCTAACTGTTGATTTTTGCTATTATAAATAACACAATATTAGTTTATTTACCAAATTAAAATAATATGAATTGTTTTACTTAATACCCTAATCATGCTTAATCTAAACTAAGCAAATATTAAACTAATAACCTAGTATGATATATATATCCTAGATACAACACTAATATAGAATCTAAGTGCCTAATATATATACGTACAGTACATGTACAGCATATATAGCACAAGTCTTGCAGCCTATTATATATACTCCATGTTCAGTAAACCACCATAGCTTTATTCTTGATTGAATTTAACCCAAATAGCTTAAACACTCCATGATTGAATTCAACCTAATATATATATCCTTGATTGAATTCAGCCTAATATATACACCATGTACCGCCTAATATATATGCTGCTAAGTTCAGTTCATCTTCATTTAACAATGAATGGAATGAATTAAACAATGAATGTATATACTCCATGTACAGTCTATATATATGCTCCTAAATTCAATTCAACTTCATTTAACAATGAATGGACTGAATTAACACTCACAACCATATAGCAGAGGCGGCAACAAGTAACAGCACGGACGAACAGCAGCACACCACCAAAACAGAGGCTTCGAAGTCGAGTATTGTGGAGGCTCGTTCGGGATCCAAACGGAGCGGGGTCGGCGGCTATGGACTCGTGGCGAAGTGGGCTATCACCGAGGATGACCGGCGGTGGCGGAGGAAGACCACCGGAGTCGGAAAATCGCCCCAAAAGTGGCTGCGGGAAAACAAAGGAGGAAGGAGCTTTGATTGGTTTTGGATGAGAAATTGACTTGTTTAGGGTCTAATTTATAGGAAAAAGGATGAAATCTTCGTTGGTTATGATTTGATAAATCTCCAAATCAATCTTATCAGATCGAATCGAATAAAAACGATCGAAATCGTCATCCGAGCGCCAAAAATGCAGATTTTTTACTTCTAACGAACCCAGACGAATTTACTAGATAATGATCTTGTTAACAACCCGGATTTTAGGGATTAGATTAACTCGAATCATACTTTTCCAATTTTTTATTTCAAAAGATAGAACCCTAACTGCGCTTAAGTGAAAGAACAGAGCAAGCTCTCGGGTTTGCTTCAATTCAATTTCCCACTATTTACACACTTGGCCCAAAGTCTAGGTAATTATACATTTCCGTCCAATCTTTCAAAAGTGTGCCAAAATGCCCTATTTAATTACAAATTTATTTTAAACTTTCCAAAATTTATTGTTCAACCATTGTTACCTATTTATTTATTTATTTAACTACTTATCATACTATTTTAATATAATCATTTTGATAACTTATACAAAAATTATTCAAGGCATAATTTTTGACTTAAGTTAAGGTTGATTTAAATTAATTTTTTCTTTGAAAGAAATAAAATAAATACCATAAATTTTATTATTATCATAAAAATAGAAATTACATTTATACCCTTATGAAAAAAGAGGGTTATTACAAACACCGTCATATGGACCATTGTTAATTATTCATACATTATACGATGTTGATAAATGTCTTAACATATTGGTAACATGAAATATAAAGTGGGAGAATGAAATCAATCAAGTAGTCTAACGATCAAGCATTGGGTAGCTCACACTATTTAATAGGACGATATAGTACAGTCGTTATTTATGTGGTCATCAATCATAGTTGGGTTAAAGCTAATACATGAAACGATCTAGAAGAATCGTTGACCATATGGGGTCATACAAAGTTGAATGTCGAGAATCAAATTTGACTTTGACTGACTATGATATATTCCCCTAATTGAAATTTATCTCCAGAAGAGAATTCAAAGTATGTCGATATGTTGTGTACGTCCCATTCTTTCCCTAAATGAACTAAATCAATGCCACAAGGAAAGATGAGATTATACGAGGGTAGGAGTCCCTATAGATTATTGAATACCTAGAGGTTATATTGGGTGATCACTCGGTATCAAGCTTAACATTTTGATGAGATAAAATCCCAACTTTAGGGGGAGCGGAAAAAGGAGACTAGTTCTTGTCAATTATGGGAAGTTGATCCTCCTCAGAATCAATACCTCTATGCGGTTCTTCTTTGGCCAATACGGCTAGCAGGGTGTGGCTAGAGGCAGTCCCATTCTTGACCTTCTCGACCTCACATGCAGCAACCTCGACTTCACTCACTAAAGATCCTTTATCCTCGTAAGTATAGTTTTGGTTAGGGCAAATGTCAGCCAAGTGGCCTCACCCTTTACACATGACACATAGGATGTCACGTGTCCTAACCCGCGGCTGTGGGCTTACTCTTTCTCTGCCCTTGGACGTGCTAAAAGATGAGTTAGGTGAGTCATAGACTCCCTTGGCCTGTACGGAAGGGTTAGACAAAGAATGGTAATAAGATTAAAAAGGAGGGATGGTTTGATACCTTGTTGGGGTGTGCCATCTTTCTTCCTCTCTATAGCCATAGTAAGGTTTGTTACCTTGGCCACGAAAATCCTTGTAGGTGCTCGTATGAGTGTTGGAGTCAGGGTAGATACGTTGTTGATCCCCCCTATATGAAGCACCATATGCCCGAAAGCAAAGGAAATCCCTTTGTGACATATGGCCCAAGCTAGACATCTCCATTCGCTCCCCTTGCAAGGTTAGCAAAGCAAGAAACCGACAACCAAGAACTGAAACAATAGAGGGCTACCTTATACAATGGTCTTTCACAACACAAGAGCCAAGTCTTAGAAGTTTACCCCAAAATTCAGAAATGCTATGCTAAAAAAATAGGGTCACGACTAGGCTTTGTGTTTTGGCAAGTGAAGAAACAACCAATTCAACTTGACCTTGTGCTCTTAAGTATTGCAAGTTTCAAACAAGGACACAAGAAGCTACTAGGCACTCAAGATCTTAAGTTTACAAAGTAGTCTAACACTTAGCCTAGCTTGGTTTCTTTTCCTCGTGGGTTCGATTTTTTCTAAGCCCCACCTCTTTTTCTTTTACTTTCGTCGGGTTTGAGTTTTTCTAAGCCCTACCACTTTTCCTCACCAAGTCCGATTTTTTTAAGGCTTAGAATTGAATTTACACCTCACAAATTGTCAACAACTTTGCTTATAATTGAGAGCAATTTTACACTTGAGTTTCAACAATTTTCTTGCGTTAAACCTGGGTGCCTTCTTGTATCTTATGTCCTATTTTTTCAACCTTACACTAAGCATAAAATACACAAAATAAAGTTGAAAACGTACGTTGCAGCAAAGAGGGTTTAGAGTCAAGTGAGGGTTGGCTATGTCAAGAGTTTTTACTAGCTCAATAGAGTTGAATACAAGCGATTAATAAAGTGAGAGTTTAATTCAATGAAGCTAGTTACTTCAATATCAGTTTAAGGCACTCCAAAAGGTCTTCCTCAACCTTGGTTCAAAGGTTCAACACGCAGCAATGGAAGGAGAAAAATCCTGATCAAGAACGAGGTCAACAAAGCAAGGAAAACTTGAGCAAAGCAAGTCCGATTTGGTCTCAACTTAGAAGGAACTTGGTTTGAATGACTTCCCTTGTGTTGCTCTGATACCACATGATAAGGATCGCGCCTCTTGATGCTCAGTTCAAGGCAAGATGGTCCAAGCTTTGCATCTCCAAGATTAGGGCTCGATTGATCCTTCTTTGAGTTGGTTTTTGGCGAAAGAAGTGGTGGCTGGATGTTGATGATGGAGGGAACTTTTGGGGTGGAGTTTCAGGAGTATTTTAATAAGGGATAGGTGATCTAGACTGGAGTGGATGTGACACATCACGCAAGGCTAGAACAAGATGAAGATGGCTCAAGATATGACACACTCGGGGCACCTTGATCACGCTTGATATAACTTACAAGCAAGCTGCATTTTTTGGAGAAAAACTAAAGTTTTCTTATTGTTTTTATTCAAGTTGAAGTGCTTACAATGGCAGGAGAAGGCCCTATAAATAGGACTAAAACCGAAACCACAAAACCAACCCTTCAAGTGCCATAGGCTAGCTGAAGAGTTTTACAATTAAACTAAGTAATTCAACTCGGAATGACTAATTTTTGACAACTCTTAAATAACAACAAAATAAAGTCCTCATTAAAATATCAGCCAAAAGACACAAGCCAATTGAAAGATAGCCTCCATTCACCACTCAAAAAAGCCACAATCAAAGTTACCGAGCCAACTTGAACTTCTCTCGGCACTCTCTGAGTCATAAGTCCCTCCATAAGTCTAGTTTGGAGTCTAGATGCTTGAGCTCGAGTGATCATACCGGGAGGTGGCTCAACATCGTGACTAGGAGATGAAACCCTAGCGGCGTTGGCAGCTCTTGAGCGAGTGAGACGAGGACCAGGCGCCGGTGCATTTCCCTCGGCACTCTTGGCTTGAGAGCTTGGTATTGGATCAATAGAGGTTGTAGATGAAGTATAGCTTGGACTAAGTGGAGTTGGGCTCGAGGAAGAAGAGGAAATGCCCTAGGTGCGGATGCGGCGGCATCGGCAACGACGAGCACTTCATGATTGACCCTAGGGATAGTCACATCAAGTACGTATAAGAGATTGCAAGGAATGAAAACTCTCGATAATTTAAGATTGTTGGATAAGCGGAAATGAACCAGAAGTTCAACGGATCATATACTTAAAGTATAACTAACATGCTATTAACTGAATTTGCTAAAAGCCAAGTAAGTGACAGAGTCACATATACCAACTGAAATACCTAGCTCATTTGGAGGTTCTTGTAGTAACTCCAGACCAATCCACTACAAGGGAGTCTTAATTACGCCAGAAGCATTGGAGACTATGTCTGAAGCTCGATTTTCCTGAAGAAGAATCACATATTGCAGCTTAACAAGTTGTTAACTATCGACAAGAGATGTTTTCTTGAGATACGTTCCTTAAGAAAATCTTATCTCAAATTACACATCGTAAACAAGGACTTTAAGGGAGAAAGTATGAAAGGTTTGTTAGAATCCATTTCGGTAGGAATCAAAATGAGATAGTCCTTGATGATGTTGTTTGAATAAGTACTTGCACTAGAAGTGACATGGGAAAATGTTAATAATTATGGATCAATAGAAACACGTTGACAATGATGATTGGTAGAGCTAAGAAAGGCGACTCAAGCAAAGTTTGATTTTGTATATTAAAAGTGATATGTTTGGACCAAATACATATGTAAATTATCAATTTGGAAATGGTTATTTGTATTGGTTTGTATTTATATTTTTTATACAGCTTTGTACATGCAAGTTCTCGAAGAACCGAGATTTATTTGCACAATGACAAATGGAGATATATGAAGGTCATGCATCACTCTGCACTCAATCAATCACGTATTTCTGACATTTCTCTCCACTCGCGAGCGTTGAGTCAAAAAGAGAATAAGTAGAACGTATTTGGTTAATCAATGAAGATAAATGCTAAATTGAGAGAGAGCTACAACTGTACTTTTTTTTCCCTTAGTCTTGGTTTTTATCCCATTGCGTTTTTCCAGACAAGGTTTTTAACGAGGTAGTTAGTGATGTACATCCAATAGGGAGTGTTATAATATTATATGCCTGGATGTACATAAGATAAAGCCTATGTAAACTCTAGAGTTGGCTTATAGGCCAAACATTATAAACCTTATATATACGCTTGTTGGAGGTCTAGTAATACACATCCTTACTCTCTCATTACTCTCTTCTCTTCTTCTCAATTTTTCTTTTCTCTTAGTTTATAACATGGATACATAAATGACACTTATCGTTTGAGTATTGTATTCGAGTATAGTATGTAAAATGACCTATAGGCTGGCTATTACACAATGTGAAAGTTGTATGGCTAAGATTATTTCGAAAAGTTCGGATAAGTTACATGATCAGTTTTGCATTTGGGAGATTAATCACATTCACCAATAAAAACAATTTCAATGTAAAATCATCCATAAAATAAGAAGTTTCACAAAACCATTCATAATAGTGAAATTACAAAAGCTATCCGTTTTAAGAAATTAAAAAGAGACCATTAAAATAATAACTATTCTATCTTATTAGTTTCAATATATATAATGACTAGGGTTCATATGTCATAGTAGCTAAGGGTAATAATAAGGAGCAACGATGACTATTAGATATAAGAGATGAAAATATATGATTAAAAACACGAAGTGACAAATTTTAAATATTGTAAAATAATATGATTTTTTTTAGAAAAAAAAAATGATATTTATTTCAGGAAAAAAAGTATTTTTTTTCTAGATTTTTTTTTGAAAAAATAAATTTGTTTTCCTTTTTTTTTCGTTGCAACAACCTATAAATTTATACTTCAAATGCATATATAAATACCAAAAGTGCATCTATAAGAACTCAAAGTGCATATGTAAGTACATTTTTAGTGCTCACATAGAGTATAAAAAGTACATCTTAAGTATGCTAAAGTGCATGTTTAATATGTAAATGTGCATGTTTAACACGTATATTAAAAGTGCATATTTTAGTTGGTCTATGTTATTTATGTTAAAGTGCATATGTTAGTATGTAAAAGTGCATGCATGTTTAATATGTTATAGTGCATATGATAAAAACACATGTTTAGTATGCTGAAAATACATGTGTAAGGATGTTAAAGTGCATGTTTAATATGTTGAATGTGCATGTTTAGTATACTAAAAGTGCATGTTTAATATGCTAAAAGTGCTTGTGTATGTATATTAAAGTGTATTTTTTTATTATATTAAAGTGCATGATACTAAAAAACATTTGGAGAAAAAATCCATGAGAAAAAATTCTTGGAAACTTCTTTGACAAAAAAAATATATTTAAAAAAATAATAGAAAAAAATAAAGTATGTTATATTTGCAATTTCGCAACTCCATGTCTTTTACTCCTGACTCTCCATTTCCTAGATCTAATGGTCATCATTACTCACTATTCACCATCTTCTACTCATATGACTCCTTATTTAATTTATATCATTGTGTTGTGATGATTTATATAGTTGAAGGTGGACTTTCCTATTACGGAGAATTCATGCTATTTAAACCTTTTGTGGTTGATTTTGTATATATATATATATATATATATATATTAATAAATTGTTAGGGGTGGGCACGGGCGGTTAACCGAGATCTTGGTTAACCGAGGTTTCGGTTAGTAGTTTTCTAATACCATTAACCATACCGTTAACCTCGGTTAACTGAATATCAGTTAACTAGAATTTCGGTACGGTTAATCGATTAACCATAAGACTAAAAGTAACCGAAAATGACTTTGAAAATACTTTAATATGTTGTTTTATTGGTAATTTCTCACTTAATTTTCTTGATTAGTGGCGTTGATTTTCTTGATTAGTGGCGTTAGTAGGTAAGAGAAAATATGAGGACTCTATAAGCGGATAAGTTAGATAATTTAAGATAATCCATGCTAAATGATTCATGACTAAACGGTTACAAATAATCCAAATTGACATTACAAGTAATACAACAATTATCATACATACAAATTGGATAAGTTATTTATTATGACTTCAGCGCGCATCAATTTACTACTTTATTACATTACACATTCTATTCTATAGATATTTTTCTACGTGTCGATGAAAGGCTACACTTCTTAGCAACATTTACAATAGATTAAGACAACTTAGTTTTATACAACTTTATAACACTGAATTTCATAATATGATGTTCAGAAGGATGGAAAAGTCCATATATAACTATGTAATTAAAAGTCATTACAAAGAACAATTGGTTATTCATAGTTTTTATTACACATAAGATATGTAGATGCATGATAGGGAGTTTTGGAATGCCTCCAAGATAATCTCTTAGTAAATATGTTAAAATGGAGTTAATCTCTTGTAAACCAAAGCCATGCATATTTAGAGAGCGAGGGAGAATTGAACTAATTAATCATTTGTCACATGCAACATCTAAATGAGTCTTCAACCACTAGACTAGCTTAATAAAGTCTTTCCATTGCTAAAAACATATTATTCATATGTTTGGTTAGTCGGTTAACCAAAGGTGAAAATACTACTAACTATAACCATACTAAAAAACCATAATTTTATTCGGTCGGTTAATTGTACCAAACTTTCGGTAAATGTTTGGTACGGTTAACCGCAAAAAGGGTCAGTTTCTCAGTTTTTTGGGACGGTTTTTCGGTTTTGGTTTTTCATGTCCACCCCTATAAATTGTAGCATAATACAGTAAGAGAGTTGTAACTTTGTTAAAGTATGCTAATCTTGCTGCACAATTTGGCGCCACATTAGGACTCTAGCTCAGTGGATCTTGGGACAATAACAATTTGGCTTCAAGCCGGAGATACACAGTGTGAGGTCATTGGAGCTAAGTTGGCGCATTCCCATTAATCGAGTTGAATAAAGTTTGTTAGATAGTGTAACACCCCCAAAACTTAACCCTTTTGGAAAGGTATTACCGCCAGTGACCCTAGTGTTCCTTACCGAGATCACCCAAGGCTTTACCAAATAAATACAATTTATGAAATGCAATTGATACACAAAGATTAAGCATTAAATTCCAAAACATAACATTGTCGAGGAAATAAGAGTTACGGGATTACAACCCAATCCCGAATAGGTCAAAACATAGTTTAAACCCAACACAACGGAAGACTAAGAAAGTAAGTTACAATCACAGTTATTGTCCAAAGGATCATAACCTGATTAAAGAAATAATTAAAACATTCAAAAACCACCGTCGACTCCATAGTCCTTCTAATCTTCTGAGCTACTTCTTAACTGATGTGCCGAATCGAACGGATGACACCAACCAACCATGCAAGGGAAAATATTGGTTGGTTAGTCTAACTAAATAGACTAGCAAGGGAACAAAGCAGACTGGTTCGAAGTAGTTGTATTAGGTTAGACTCTTCGTCCCTCGAATAATAATCGAGTACGCTTGTCAACCACCATACTCCTACTGGAATAAACAAGAGGTATGCACAAGAGAAGATTCTGGAAGACTGAATCTTCACAGAAATCGATTCGAAAGAAGACTCCAACGGAAATGAGTCTTTAAGGAAGTAATGACAAATCTGGAATATTACAGAATCATTCAACAATGATTTAAAACTGACTGAGATGCTTCGGTTCACAACCAACCTCATCGCCTACAGCGAATCCAGATTGGAAAGAGAACGTACTACATTCAAGTCAAGACGAGTTTTCCTAGCTGCACTGAACTTAGCTGCACTACTCGCCCAAGGTGTATTAATTATGTGCGTTAAGGTAGCACTTATCTGATTTATGTTTCAAAAACACACATCACGTTATAGACTTTTACATGTGTACCCCACCAGTGGGACGATACATCTTAGTATACGTTTCGTCGAGAGTGACATATACCGAAAGGTTTGTGACACCAGCTAAGTGTCCTGTCTCTACACACATGTGTAAGAGACCGATCATGATCTTAGAATGGTATTGGATGGGGACGAGCCACCCCTCTACCAGATTATAAAGAAACGACTGGACAGAGTCCGAGTAACGTTCCTATCTAACAGTGCTAACTAAACAGTTAAAGCACCACCACAGTTATAGGATAAATCCACATAAAGGCCCGAAAGGCGATCACAGATAATAGCGTTGTTCTAACAGATATACAACTTATTATATGATTTTCAAAACAGTTTATCAAAACCGTTTCCAGACAAAGAGGATATTCATTCCAAATTAATTACTCAGATAAACTATTGATAATTAATGTAAATATGGAACGAAAGAGCAAGAGCGAACCGCCACTTGCCTTACTCCGCAGAATAGTCTAAAGACGTCACTGGATTCCGGGCTCGACATGGTACAGCTCTGACAGCACAACGACCTTCGAGTCGACCCATAAAAGGAACCCTAAGTTAGATCCGACATAAACAGTACGAATCTAAACACGGCGAAAGAACACAAAAGGAAAGATGCCACGACGACAACCGACCAAGCCAAAGCCACGAAGGCGTTCTGGGCACTGGCGGCGGTCGCCGTTCTTGGCGGCGGTCGCCGTGAAGAACACGACGGTCGCCGTGAAGAACACGGCGGTCGCCGTGAAGAACACGGCGGTCGCCATGAAGAACACGGCGGTCGCCGTGAAGAACACGGCCGACTGAAACGAGAGAAAACTCACCCCAAAACACGAGCGGTTTGGCCTCCTTCGACTTGCTTTGGCTTCTAACCTCCAAGGCTAACCAAAAGCTTCACAAAGGCACTCTGGAAACACACCAAAGCAACACCGGCGAGACCTCCGACGAGCACAAGAAAACCGGCGAAAACAAAACTCCGGCGAGAGGCGAATTTGGCAGCGATTCGGGGTTGTAGATGACCCAAAACCCATGCCCAAGCTCACCTATTTATAGGCAAACCCCAAGGAATGAGCTGCAAACCCTCAGACGCGGCAACCGACGCAACGGCGTGCCTCAAACGACGCTGGTGACCATCGAGCAAAGCCCACTGGACAATCACGGCGGTCGCCGTATTTTTGCCTGCGGCGGGCACGCGGCGGTCGCCGTAAATGCGGCGGTCGCCGTTGCTAGGCCTGTCGCGGCCAGCTAGAAGCTGACACGTTGACCTCTCGGGCCCAACCACGGCGGTCGCCGTTTCTGAACGGCGGTCGCCGTTTTCCCCTTTTCCCGCCCATTCGGCTTTGAACGAGCTTGACGATAAACCGGGATAAAAATTATCGTACGCGAACGACAATTTAAAATTCAAGGCACCTTGTCTGTATATTATTTCACTGAGAAAAATATTACAGATATAGAGCACATTACAGAATGTCTCAAGCTACCTGAATTAAATCCGACGTACACAACGGGTACTCGGGAAAATTCTATAATTCCCAAAATAACCTTACAAAAAATACGGGGTATCACATCTCCTCCCCCTTACAAGAAGTTTCGACCCCGAAACTTAGGTCGAGAATAACTCGGGAAAACGCCTGAGCATATCTGACTCGGTTTCCCACGTCTCCCAAGTAACTTCTTCGGTCCCTGACTTGGACCACAGCACTCGTACCAAAGGTACGATCTTGTTGCGCAAATGCTTCTCCCGATGCTCCAAAATGCGCACGGGCAACTCTTCGTAAGTACCATTAGCTTGAATCTCGATGTCTTCATAACTAAGCACATGAGACTCATCTGGCACATACTTTCTGAGTAAAGACACGTGGAACACGTTATGCACCGGGTGAGCCGATGGTGGCAACGCCAAACGGTACGCTAGAGATCCCACTCTATCCAAAATCTCGAATGGTCCCACGTAGCGAGGGTTAAGCTTCCCACGCTTACCAAATCTGAAAACTCCTTTGGAAGGCGACACCTTGACAAAAACCTTGTCACCGACCTCGAACTCGACATTCCTGCGCTTCCGATCTGCGTAGGACTTCTGTCGACTCTGAGCGGTCAATATTCTTTGTCTGATCAAAGCAATGTCTGAAGCCGTCCTTTCGACCAACTCTGGTCCAAGCAGAATTTTGTCGGCATTATCGTCCCAACAAATCGGAGATCTGCATCTGCGACCATACAAAGCTTCAAATGGAGCCATCTTGATTGTAGCATGCCAGCTATTATTGTACGTGAACTCAATCAGACTCAAGCTGTCCTCCCAGCTAGTCGGACGATCGAGCACACAAACTCTAAGCATATCCTCCAGAGTCTGGATGGTCCTTTCAGACTGGCCATCTGTCTGAGGATGAAACGTTGTACTGAACCTCAACTCGGTTCCCATAGCCTTATGAAGTTCCTTCCAGAATCTTGACATGAAACGGCCATCTCGGTCCGATACAATGGTCTTAGGAATGCCATGTAAGCGGACAATCTCCTTCTGATAAACTTCGGCTAGCTTCTGGGTTTCCCATGTGGTCTTGATGGCTATGAAATGAGCACTCTTCGTAAGCCTATCCACAATTACTCAGATAGCATCTCTCTGACCTCGAGTCTTTGGTAGCCCAGTGACGAAGTCCATGGAAATGTCCTCCCATTTCCATTCTGGTACGGGGAGAGGTAGCATCTCACCACCTGGTCTGCGGTGTTCGATCTTGACTTTTTGGCAAGTTAAGCACTTTGCCACAAAGTCTGCTACGTCCCACTTCATGTTTGGCCACCAAAACTTCTTCCTGAGATCCTTGTACATCTTGCTAGAGCCAGGATGCACATAATAAGCAGATGAATGAGCTTCTCTCATCACCAACTGACGAAGACCTTCTGTGTCAGGCACACAGATCCGATCCTGAAACCAAAGTGATCCATCATCCTGAACCACAAAACTGGGAGCTTTCCCATCCATCACTTCACTGCTTAACTTTACCAAGATGATGTCATCGACTTGCTTTTCTTTGATTTGATCCAGCAGTGTAGCCTGAATCTCCATCATACTCAGGTACCCTCTACGCTGGTCATATAAGACTTCAATGTCGCATGACTCTTGGTTTAGCTTGGTCTGAGCAGTAAGTAGAGCAACCACAGTCTCGTGCATTGTCTTCCGGCTTAGTGCATCAGCTACTACATTAGCCTTGCCCGGATGATACAACAACTCCATGTCGTAGTCCTTGAGCAACTCTAGCCAGCGGCGTTGTCTCATATTTAACTCCTTCTGAGTAAATATATACTTGAGACTTTTGTGATCGGTGAAGACTTGGCATCTTATACCATAGAGGTAATGCCTCCAAATCTTCAGCGCAAAGACAACCGCTGCTAACTCAAGATCGTGGGTCGGATAGTTTTCTTCGTAAGTCTTGAGTTGTCTAGATGCGTAAGCAATGACTTTGCCTCTTTGCATCAAAACACAACCAAGACCACACTTGGAAGCATCACTATAGACCACATAATCGTCATTCCCCTCTGGGAGTGCTAACACGGGTGCCGAGGTCAACCGTCACTTCAACTCCTAGAAACTGACCTCGCACTTGTCATTCCAGACAAACTTCTTGTGGACTTTGCGGAGTAGATTGGTCATAGGTAGAGCGATCTTTGAAAATCCTTCTACGAACCTTCTATAATACCCGGCAAGTCCAAGAAAACTGCGCACCTCTTTTACGTTCTGAGGCTGTGTCCACTTAGCCACAGCTTCAATCTTTTGGGGATCAACCATAACCCCATTTTTATTGATCACATGGCCTAAGAAAGCCACTTCCTTCATCCAGAATTCACATTTAGACAGTTTAGCATAAAGCTGATGTTGTCTAAGGATCGACAAGGAAATCCGTAGATGTTCCTCGTGGACTTCTTCATTCGGAGAATAGATCAAGATGTCGTCTATGAAGACCACCACGAACTTATCCAAGTACTGGTGAAAACATCGGTTCATCAAATCCATAAAGACAGCTGGAGCATTTGTAAGCCCAAAAGGCATCACTACGAACTCGTAATGACCATATCTGGTCCTGAACGCAGTTCTAGGAATGTCCTGCTCCCGAATCCTGAGTTGATGATATCCAGATCTTAAGTCGATCTTGGAGAACACCTTTGCTCCTTGCAACTGGTCCAACAAGTCATCAATCCTAGGCAAAGGATACTTGTTCTTGATCGTCACCTTATTCAACTCTCGGTAGTCGATACAAAGTCGGAACGATCCGTCCTTCTTTTTGACGAATAATACCGGAACACCCCACGGCGATGCACTCGGCCTGACATAACCTTTGTCAAGAAGATCTTCAAGTTGATTCTTCAACTCTTGCATCTCAGCTGGAGCCATCCGATACGGGGATTTGGAAATCGGCGCCGTACCAGGCTCGAGATCAATTGAAAACTCTATGTCACGATTTGGGGGTAATCCTGGAATTTCTTCCGGAAAGACATGTGAAAATTCCCTAACTATAGGAATATCAAGAACCTCAGGTCCATCCTTCTCAGGCGAATCCAAGTAGCAAAGGTACCCGACACATCCTTGTCGTAGTAGCTTAAACGCAGCCATCGCATTGATCAGCTTGCCGTTATCAGCGTCATTTTGACTTTTGAACTTGCACACGAATTGGCCCCCGGATGACACCGTCACCGTTCTTGAACTGAAGTCGATCACCGCCTTGTGATGCGTCAGCCAATCCATACCGAGAATAATGTCGTATGGAGCCATGGCTATGTAGATTAAATCTGCCTCGAATTCCTTACCCTGAATGGTAATCGGAAAGTCGGACAAATGCTTGGTTCCCACCAAACGTTCTCCATTAGGAAGATTAACGACGAAAGGGTCGCACGAATCATTGCACACTAAGTCTAACTTGCTAACACAGCTATCCGAAATAAAGGAATGCGTAGCACCAGAATCAAACAGAATGCACACTGAAGTAGAGTGAAGGTATAGAGTACATTGAGCAATCGGAGCGTTGGGTCCATCTGCCTCACGCATCTCGTACAAGCGTTGGCCCTGACTTCCAGAAGCAGCTGGGGCCTTTCCCCTGTTCTGAGCAGTCGTCTGCACTGAAGGGCTAGGAGTCTCGGCAGGCTTAAACCTAGGTCGGTTGCTCTGATGAACTGACCCTTGCTGCGACTCTACTCCCTTCTGCTTCCCCTGCTTGCAGAACTTTTGCAGATGACCATCACGTCCACACCCAAAGCATGGCCTCCTCTCCTTTCGACACTCAGTGCTCTTGTGCCCAGCAGTACCGCAGTTATAACACTGAACTGAACTCCTGGTATGCCCTGACTGCTGAGTCGATCCCCCTTGCGTCATCTCCGTCTTAGCTCGGCCGGACCTGGCGAAGTTAGACGGTGGCGCAGGGCGCTTAAAACCACCTCCCTGGTTCTGATTCTGCATCAACTTCTGTCGGTTGCGCCTCTTGGTCGACGCCTCGAGAGTTACCTCCAGCTTATAGGCATAATCCACATACTGCTCCAAGGTAGAGCATGTGTGGTGCACCATTAATGGCTTGATATCCGGGTTCATCCACTCGTGGAAGTACCAGATATTTTGAGCCTCGCTGGTGATCTCGGCAGTGGCGTATTGTAGAAGATGGTTGAACTTAGATGCCAACTCAGTCACTCTCAGACCATCAGTCTGAGGGTACAAGAACTCTTTATGCTTCTCCTCTCTCATAGCACGAGAGAAAAAGCGATCAACCATCTTGGTCTTGAACATCGACCAAGTCAACACTGGGCTCTCAGCCAAACCAGTGCTCTCCCACCACTCGCTAGCCTCCTCCTTCAGCTGAAGAGACGCGATATGGACCTTCTCGGCCTCCATACACTCCACGTTCCTGAACAGCCTCTCCATATGGGAGAACCAATGAGTCACTGCCACTGGCTCCCCTTTCCCGTTATAGCAGTCGGGTCTCATGGAAGTAATGGTCTTAAGAGCGCGACCATAGCTGTTCGTCGCCCTAACGGCAGTCTCCTGAATCACAGGGTTTCTGGGTTCCACAACATCAGGAACCGTTGCATGAATAGGCACTTCTTGTGCTTGAGGCGCACTTGGTCTCAAGACATCTGTGATAGCCTGCATCACGATCCCTCGGATCGCCTCAACAGCTACAGCGTCAAACAGCATCGGTGCCTGGGTCTGATCCTGACCTTCACGCCTCTGCTGGACGTGAGACTCAGACTCGTGTTCATCCTGAACACCTCTTCCTGCTGGTCTGGGGTTTTGGCTAGTCCCAGCACCGGCTCGAGTCGAATTTCTCATGCTTCTTGGGTTCACCATCTGTTTACCGATCCAATTCCAAGCATTCAATACATTAATATTATGCAACATACTTATGCAATATATCAATGTAAATAAATCACTCAGAATAGATCAACTTGGCATTTTATAGATGAACCTTCGAATTCTTACACAAGTTACACATAAGTTTATCATTCGAGCATTAGGACAACATTGCTCAAAGATATAAGTGTTTCTCAGAGTACTTGCCGCAATACTGAAATATTACACAAAGTACAACTTGGAATACTAAGAAACGAAACTACTACGATAGGCAACGCCATTCCTCCTCAAGGCGTTCCAAAATGCCTCCCATACGCCTGGCTACTCGTGCATGGTCTCTTCGGGCTAGGCTCACCATCGAGCTCTGGCGATGGGTTTCGCACCCTGCTTGACCCTGAAGCACATAGTCCTAGCTCAGTCATGGTAAAGTATGGGTCATCCATGACTGGTCCTCCTATGGGATCCTCTTCCTCTGGATCATCCTCTATGGGATCCTCTTCCTCGGGATCATCCTCGATGGGATCCTCATCCTCGGGATCATCCTCGATGGGATCCTCATCCTCGGAATCATCCTCGATCATATCCTCGTCCTCGACAGGATCTACCTCCAACATCTCCTCTTCCTCGTCTTCGTACTCGATCTCCTCGGGAATTGGTCCCAGTAGAAAGTCATCTTGGTAAACCCCTTGTTCGTACCTTGACAACTCGTCTTCCTGCTCCCATTCCTGCACTCCCTCCACCCTTGGTGGCGGCACAGGTGCAGGTCTAGGGACTATAGCATTCTTGGCTACAAGGACAACTGACTCGGGGAGAACGTGCTTGACGTCTTCGGGTGGGCTACTCGGGCCTCCAACCTCGAAACATCGCTGAGGTAACGGAAAATCTAGCCTCGGCTGATCCGACTTGGCGTCTTCCGACCCCCTACCAATAGAAAAGCAGACACCTATCCTATCGAACAATAAGGAAGGAATTAGTCTTTCTAGACATAGAAGCAAGCTTACTATATCAGACTATAAAGAAGACATGACTATTAACGGTATTTTTAAATTCTTCTCAGGATGAAAATTCAGAGCCCTCTTTAAATCATTTTCAAAAACAGATAATTGATTTATAAAATCCCAAACCCGTTTTAAAACCTGGCTCTGATACCACAACTGTAACACCCCCAAAACTTAACCCTTTTGGAAATGTATTACCGCCAGTGACCCCAGTGTTCCTTACCGAGATCACCCAAGGCTTTACCAAATAAATACAATTTATGAAATGCAATTGATACACAAAGATTAAGCATTAAATTCCAAAACATAACATTGTCGAGGAAATAAGAGTTACGGGATTACAACCCAATCCCGAATAGGTCAAAACATAGTTTAAACCCAACACAGCGGAAGACTAAGAAAGTAAGTTACAATCGGAGTTATTGTCCAAAGGATCATAACCTGATTAAAGAAATAATTAAAACATTCAAAAACCACCGCCGACTCCATAGTCCTTCTAATCTTCTGAGCTACTTCTTAACTGATGTGCCGAATCGAACGGATGACACCAGCCAACCATACAAGAGAAAATATTGGTTGGTTAGTCTAACTGAATAGACTAGCAAGGGAACAAAGCAGACTGGTTCGAAGTAGTTGTATTAGGTTAGACTCTTCGTCCCTCGAATAATAATCGAGTATGCTTGTCAACCACCATACTCCTACTGGAATAAACAAGAGGTATGCACAAGAGAAGATTCTGGAAGACTGAATCTTCACAGAAATCGACTCGAAAGAAGACTCCAACGGAAATGAGTCTTTAAGGAAGTAATGACAAATCTGGAATATTACAGAATCATTCAACAATGATTTAAAACTGACTGAGATGCTTCGGTTCACAACCAACCTCATCGCCTACAGCGAATCCAGATTGGAAAGAGAACGTACTACATTCAAGTCAAGACGAGTTTTCCTAGCTGCACTGAACTTAGCTGCACTACTCGCCCAAGGTGTATTAATTATGTGCGTCAAGGTAGCACTTATCTGATTTATGTTTCAAAAACACACATCACGTTATAGACTTTTACATGTGTACCCCACCAGTGGGACGACACATCTTAGTATACGTTTCATCGAGAGTGACGTATACCGAAAGGTTTGTGACACCAGCTAAGTGTCCTGTCTCTACACACATGTGTAAGAGACCGATCATGATCTTAGAATGGTATTGGATGGGGACGAGCCACCCCTCTACCAGATTATAAAGAAACGACTGGACAGAGTCCGAGTAACGTTCGTATCTAACAGTGCTAACTAAATAGTTAAAGCACCACCACAGTTATAGGATAAATCCACATAAAGGCCCGAAAGGCGATCACAGATAATAGCGTTGTTCTAACAGATATACAACCTATTATATGATTTTCAAAACTGTTTATCAAAACCGTTTCCAGAAAAAGAGGATATTCATTCCAAATTAATTACTCAGATAAACTACTGATAATTAATGTAAATATGGAACGAAAGAGCAAGAGCGAACCGCCACTTGCCTTACTCCGCAGAATAGTCTAAAGACGTCACTGGATTCCGGGCTCGACACGGTACAGCTCTGACAGCACAACGACCTTCGAGTCGACCTATAAAAGGAACCCTAAGTTAGATCCGACATAAACAGTACGAATCTAAACACGGCGAAAGAACACAAAAGGAAAGACGCCACGACGACAACCGACCAAGCCAAAGCCACGAAGGCGTTCTGGGCACTGGCGGCGGTCGCCGTTCTTGGCGGCGGTCGCCGTGAAGAACACGGCGGTCGCCGTTAAGAACACGGCCGACTGAAACGAGAGAAAACTCACCCCAAAACACGAGCGGTTTGGCCTCCTTCGACTTGCTTTGGCTTCTAACCTCCAAGGCTAACCAAAAGCTTCACAAAGGCACTCTGGAAACACACCAAAGCAACACCGGCGAGACCTCCGGCGAGCACAAGAAAACCGGCGAAAACAAAACTCCGGCTAGAGGCGAATTTGGTAGCGATTCGGGGTTGTAGATGACCCAAAACCCATGCCCAAGCTCACCTATTTATAGGCAAACCCCAAGGAATGAGCTGCAAACCCTCAGACGCGGCAACCGATGCAACGGCGCGCCTCGAACGACGTCGGCGACCATCGGGCAAAGCCCACTGGACAATCACGGCGGTCGCCGTATTTTTGCCTGCGGCGGGCACGCGGCGGTCGCCGTAAATGCGGCGGGCACGCGGCGGTCGCCGTAAATGCGGCGGTCGCCGTTGCTAGGCCTGTCGCGGCCAGCTAGAAGCTGACACGTTGACCTCTCGGGCCCAACCACGGCGGTCGCCGTTTCTGAACGGCGGTCGCCGTTTTCCCCTTTTCCCGCCCATTCGGCTTTGAACGAGCTTGACGATAAACCGGGATAAAAATTATCGTACGCGAACGACAATTTAAAATTCAAGGCACCTTGTCTGTATATTATTTCACTGAGAAAAATATTACAGATATAGAGCACATTACAGAATGTCTCAAGCTACCTGAATTAAATCCGACGTACACAACGGGTACTCGGGAAAATTCCATAATTCCCAAAATAACCTTACAAAAAATACGGGGTATCACAGATAGAGTTTCAACTTAACATGTTCTTTTTATAAATATTTTATTGTGGATAATTTACAATGTAATTTTTCATTCACCTTGTTTTGTAGTGAGTTTGTTACTCATATAGCTTGAGAATTCTCTTCTACTTGTGAGATGTGTAAGATTGTATTTGTCAAGTTTTGGATCTCATAAAAATTGACTAGAGTTTGATTCGATCTCTGAAATTCCACATGGTATGAGAGAGAGAATTTGGTGTTTCTGAGAGTTTTATTGACCGTTTAACTAATTTATTTGCTTCGAGTTCTAATTTTTCTATTGTTTGATCATTTTTACTATGATTACTTCAATTTTTCTACATCGATGGAGCTTGAAGGATGAAATTTGCATGAACAGAACTTGATCGCTATGCAGAGTAGTCCTCTCATGCTCAGACACTCAGATTCTCATGGAATGATTATCTCTAATGTGACATTTGATGGAGGAAACTACCTGCTATGAAGTCGACAAATCTAGATGGAACTTGATGTAAAGATGAAGTTTTGCTTCATCGATGGATCTCTAACAAAGTTGCCTCTGGGTTCAGCAACATAAGTGCGTTGGCATAGATGTGTTCGGATGGTTGCCTGTGGGATCATGACAATGACTCGAGATCTTGCTTTTACTTTTGTTCAATTAGATGATTCTGCGAGAGGACTTTGGCTTGAAATCAACGAGCGATATCATCAAAGCAATGGTCCTCTAGTCTATCAATTGAAGTAAGAGCTTGCACATGTTATTCAAGGCAACTTAGTTGTGACTTTTTACTTTGTAAAGTTGAAACACATTTGGGATGAATTGCATAATTTGAATGGTTATCCTATATGCACTTGTGGTGGAATTGCTCAATGCAAGGCATCTTGACTCGTGTTTTGGAGATGGATAATCAGTCGAAGGTTGTAGCTTTTTAGAAAAAAACTTAATTCGGATTATGAGTCCATTAAGAGTCATATATTTTCACTCGATCCTTTGCCTCATGTGAACAAGGTCTATCACAAACAGAAGCATATTGTTGATCAGTCTACTTTTATCGTGATTTATTCATCTAAGAGTCATAATGCTAATGAGGGATCTAATACTCATGCTGGAAACAAAAAAGACTTCAGGAAAACTAGAGGTGACAAACGTGTTTGTACTCACTGTAAGGAGGAAAGACACGTCTATGAACAATGCCTTGAGTTAATTGGAAGTCTTGATTGGTACAAAGGGAAAAAGGTAAACATGAAGGCAAGGTTGTGGCTAATGTAGAGAGTAATTGATGTGACTCCGCCTGCGCCACATCAAGGTCAAGACACTACACCGCCAATGCCCACGACGCCCTTGCTAGGGCTCGGAGAATCTCTTATCGACACTTCTCCGAATCAAACCTATTTTGAGCCATAACCTAGTCATGACCAAAAGGGCCAGGTACCAAGAGCGTCGGAGAAAGTGTGTCCAGCTCCCACCCGCCGTTGACTTAATCGGGTGTTATGGCCTTAGCGCGCATCGCCAAAGGAGACCTCGACGTTGTCGAGGCCAAGGGTATGATCACAAGGGTCCAAGACAAGCAACTTATAAAGGACCTTCAAAGAGGCCTTTTGGATCAATGAGTGCTGGGTAAAGTGCATGAAGGTTCAATGATCACCTTGCTGCAACATGATGCGTCGACGCCGAGCGTCGCGCCAACACATGCTCCTCGCAACCCACTGAGCAAAACTACTCCAAATGTCTCCAAATTTCTACCATGTGATTCTCATGCTCAGGAGTGCCGAGCAAAGTGGAGGATGGCTTGGCGATGGCTCAAGAGCAAGGAATGTCCCCGACGTCGGCAATGTCACGATTTTGTTTCTAGGAGTTCTCTACATTGGATCGTGCCTTTGGGCTCATTTTTCATTTACACATGGCCCATGAATTCCAAAACAACATATCCAAAATCAACCAATTTGGACTCGGGTTGCTTTCGGATCACCGAGTCACTTCAATTAGTATTTTCTCTTAAAACTCTTGGAATTTCTCATCTTTCAAAATGTCATTTCTTGCCATTGTTTATATAATATCCCACTTAAATTAGAAGGGTAATATTGTAATTTTAAAGTGATAAAAATAAAATTTATGAAATTTATTTTATTTCTTTTAGAGAAGTAATTTAAATTTTCATTAACTTAAGGTCAAAGGTTGGGTTATGATAATTTTTGGTACAAATTATCAAGTGGGTTATAATAGTATAAGTAGAAACAAATAATTAAGTAAAACCATGAATGTGGTTTTGAGAGCTTTTAGGTTTATAATAAAGGTTATAAGAATTATTATGTTCATCCATATAGGGATAAAATAAAAACTAACCTAAGTAAGTTACCTTTTAAAGTCATTTAAATAGAATTATCAAGTTAACATAAAGTATTAAATTAAGGATAACCAAATGTTAAGTAAGATAAGGTTAAAATATGATAAAATATAACCTAAATCTTAGAATTAACTTAATATAAAACTTCACTCTTCATAAATTTGAGTTAGAATGTATATATAAAATTTGGGTAAGTTTAAATAAGTTTGGGCAAATTTCATAATTTTTGAAAAGTGAAATAAGGGAACTTTTGCGACAACTTGAAAAGTTGGGTAAAAATATGCAATTAAGGGCAAAATATGGGTGCGTCATGCCCATCTTCTTCCTCCATGGTTGCCGTGAGCTTCCAAGCTCCTTCTATGGAGTTTTGGCTCAGTTTTTCATCCCGTTTCCTTCAATTGGCACATGGGCTTTGAAGATATACTTATCCTAAATCATATCACACCAAAATCGGGATTTATAACCACCTAGATTCAATGTTCTAAAAAACGGTCAAGTCGGCCGCCTAGACGGAGCCTAGGCGCTAGGCGCGATCCCACCGACCCGATTATGCCTTAATCGGAATGAGCTAGGCGTCGGCGAGCAAATCGGGCTCTAGGCAGGCGCCTAGGCGGGCTGAGCGGACTAGGCGGCATCTGGGCGGGCTGGGCGACTAGGCGGGCGAGGCGGCATCTGGGCGGGCAGGGCGGCATCTAGGCGGGCTGGGCGGTTTGGGCGGGCTAGGTTTAATTTCAATGTAACAGCATCCAAGCCATTTTGAAGCCTCTCATCTGCCGTCTCTCTTTGCCACCGACTTCATCCCACCAGTCCACCAGCCTCCAACTCCGACCACGGCACCACCCCACGGTCCCTACCGGCTACCGCCCACCGACAACTCTCATCTCTTTGCCTCTCCTCTCTGCGCCTCTCAGCTGCCGTCTCTTTGCCACCGGCTTCATCCCACAGAAGAGTCGACTACCACCGGGCACCGGTCCACCAGCCTCCAGCTCCGTCCATCACCCCACGGTCCCTACCGCCCGCCGACGCCACTGGTTAGTCCATTTTTTCACCTGTTGTTCAGTATCTCTGTTTTGCTTCTTTTTTTCCAACTTTTCGTTCCTTTTTTTTGTGAATTTTGTGTGTGTGCTGCAGATTTGTTAGGGTACTTGCTTGATACATCCATGCTTGTGTGTGTGCTGCATATATTATGTGAAGTTTGTCTGTTAATCTTTGTATCACACGATTCATTAAATGTCTGTGCTGCAGTTTGTGTGTGTGCTGCATATTTCCAGCTTTTCATTCCGTTTTTTGTGAATTTTTATCATTGTGCTGCAGATTTGTTAGTATACACTGTACATTTGTCAAATTTGTGCACTGTCTGTGCTGCCTGTGCTGCTGAGCCTGCTGTGCAATTTGTTTGTGTGTGTGCTACTGTTGCATAGCATGTATATATATTGTGTGTGTGAATTGTGTGATGCAGGCTGCATATATTGTGTGAAAGCCTTCAATTATATAGCCTTCACCGTTAATCTATCTATTCTATTTGAATTTCTAGTTAATGTTTTTGTGTTTGCACAACTAAGTTAGTGCATTCCATGGCATCTAATTCCGACTTCTAATTCCAATATCAAAGCTTATATTTGTATGTTTATATATTTAGGAGATTTATCATGTCGCAAGAATTACCATTAAATCAAAATGCTTTATCCATGGCTTCTAATTCCGACTCAGTGACGACCTCGACCTCTTCGAAATTGAAGAGAACTAGTGTAATACCCCTTATTTTCAGTAAGGGTATTTTTGTAATTTTCCAAACACTCGTATTGAAGTCGAATTAATTTCAGAGAAGTTCAGACATTCTGTTAAATGCTTGATCTCTGTAATAATTCTCTGAGTGGAATAAAATACATTCGACGTATTTTTAGGGTTTAGAATATTTGTTCGGATACGAATATATTTAATCCGGGGTTAAGACCCATACCCATAATTCTTCCCGGACGAAAGAGGGTGAAAGAGGCAGGATTTGGCCTCCACCCGCCCGCGGTCATACCCACCGCACCCGCGGTCATACCCACCGCACCCGCGGTCATGAAGTGGCCTTCACCGCACCCCGCGGTGAGACCCACCGCACCCGCGCCGTCATGATTACCTTTTCTGCCCCGCCGAACTTCGCCTGAGCTGCTTCGCCTTTGTCGGAGCCGAGGCGGTGAGGCGGTGGGGGAGGTGCCTGCTTGACCTCCTTGCTTGACCTATATAAGGAGGAGACTTGGAGGAGGAAGCCATCTCAATCTCTCTCTCTCTCAAAAATCTCTCTCGTTCCATTGTCGCCGGATTTGCAAGCTTTCGCCGGAGTTGTCGCCGGAGCTCTCATAGGAGGAGGAGGTGCTCTCAAGGTGGTCCTTTGGAAGTCCAAGGAATCCAGAAGTCGGAGCCACCACGAGTCGAACCCCCGTCGTCTTCCCCGGTGAGTTTTCGTCGTCGTCGTCTCGCCACTATGGCTTGACCGCACCCGCGGGGTGCCTGGGCACTCGTGGTTGTGGCTTGGGCTTTGTGATCTCGTTTGGGATTTCCGTTCTTTCGATTTCGTTCGTCTTTCCTTAGATTCGTATATTTTATTATCGAATCTAACTTAGGGTTTTGTTATGGGTCGTTCCGTATGGATCTGAAATCCGAGTTCTGTCCTCGTTCCGGACCCGAAAACCCGTTGTCTTTGAGCTTCGTTGAGCTTCGTCTAATCTAAGGCAAATGGTGGTTCGCTCTTGCTTATCATTCCATATTTCTATTAATTATCAATTGCTTAATTGTTAATTAAATTGGGATTAATTACTGGTTTCGTTGGGAACAGTTTTCTTAAAATGATAAGATTAAAATGAATATTATGATAGGTTGTATATATTGCTAGAAACAACGCTATTATATATGTTATTACCGTGATGGTATTATTGTGGATTTTTATGCGAACTTGAAATATAGTTAGCAGTGGATTTTATGTGCACTTGAGATATAGTTAGCACGAGTATTCGTAGGAGCGCTGCTTACCTTGAGAGGTAGCCGTTTCTTTATAACCCGGTGGATAGGATGTTCAAGCCCTAACACCGTTTCTCTAGTCATGACTATCCCCTATCTGAGTATAAGGGAGGTGTGCTTAGCCGGCGTCAAACCTTTAGGGATTTATTCCCGACTATATATCTGTATATCCTGAGGGATGAGATGATTATGATAAAATCTTATAACGTGAATATACATTTTGGAATTAAATAAGATAAGTGTCGTTATGCACATAATTAATGAACCTTAGGGCGAGAAGTACAACTTGGAAACTCGTCCGGGACTTCGATTAGAGTAAGTCCACCTTCCAAATCTGAATTCGCATTTTGCAGTGAGGTTGGTCGTGGACCCAAATAGTCAAGTCAGTTTTAAAACGCTTGTGTGAATTATATAGTTCCCAAACATTGTCATACTTTCCGATAAGACTCAATTCGTTGGAGTTTTCTCTTCATATGTGTCCTTAAGACTCAATCTTTCAGAGTCTTCTCTTGATCATACCTTTTCGTATTTTTCAGTAGGAGTATGGTGGTTGACTATCGTCATCGACTTTTATTCGAGAAGCGATGAGTCTAACCTAATACGACTACTTAGAACCTTTCTGTTTTACCCTTGCATAGTCTTTCATTAGACTAACCAACCGGTTATATTCCCTTGCATGGTTGACTGGTGTCATCCGTCTCATACGGCACATCAGATAAACGTCTGTTCCATGAAGGCTAGAAACGACGATGAAGGCAAATGAAATTTTTGAAGTGTTTTACCAAGGTTGAGATCCTAGGCGTGTGATCGCTAGATCAAAACTTTTGTGTCATTTATTTTAAAAAGACTTCCGTTGTATTAAGCATGTCTTATGTTAAGACTACTCTGTATTTTTGTTGTTTTTGGATTATGGATGTAATTCCAAGACTTTGATTTAATACGAAATGTTATGATATTTCGTATTATAAATGTTGTTTTATGTTTTGTATAAACTGGTTAAGCCTTGGGTGGCTTCAGATGTGGAATCTGAGGTCACTGGCGGTATCGCTTTCAAGGAGATATTTGGGGGTCTACAGATCTGGTATCAGAGCCAATTTTTTTTTCGGGTTGGGTTTTAAAATGTTTTGCGGGAAACAAAACTTTTATAAACCGTTTACTCGCTTTGAAACTGAGAAATATTTTCGAAGGCTCTGAATTTCCAAATAAAATGATATTCTGCTGTTCTAGTCGTGCCTTCTTTAGTCTGATATGGAAGCGAACTTCTATATTTAGAAAGACTAAACTCTCTTCTCGTCACCCGTAGATTATGGGTGCATGCTTTTCTCTTCAGAGGGACTCGGAAGAAGCCGAGGTGGCTCCGCCATCTCCAATGAGGCTTGAGTTTCCAGTTCCGCTGCGATGCTTTGAGATCGGAGAATCTAGTAGTCCACCCGAGGAGGTGAAGACCGTACTCCCTGAGTCGGTAGTTCTAGTGTCCAATAAAACCGAGGTTCCTGTGGTAGAGCCCGAAGAGGAGCCAAGGGAGGACACTGAGGATGAGGGTTATCCGTCAGAGTACGCAAGAGGGTACTACGACGATGACTTTATGATCGAGTCGATTCCCGAAGAGGATCCTGAAGAAGATCCAGAGGAGGACCCCGAGGAGCAAGGCTATGAGTCCAATGTCCTAGAGCGCTTATTGGTGGGCAGCGAGGACCCGGGGATGGAGTTTATCTATCCAAGTCCGGAGTTGCCGCCTGAGCGAGAGTACTCGCCATTGACTCCGGCCGATTGGGAGACACTCTATGCTGAGTTTGTCATCAGAAAAAAGGAGTGATCCACAAAATGTATCTGAGGACTCACAGCCTATTCCTGCTCAGAGAAGGCTGAGGTTGAGCCCTGACTCGCGAGCGGCACTTCGCCTGAGTCAGATGATTTCCCCTGAAGAGCGCCGTCAGATGGATGAGGCGGTTGAGCATGCTCGAAGAAGGGCAAGGCCAAGGAATGATCCATGTGCTCCAGGGCCGAGCAGGGTGAGAAGTCTATCACCAGATTCCGATGGTAAACCCCGTTTGAAGAAGCCATGTATGAGGAGCTGTGATTACAGGAAATGTTTCAGGGCACCATGATTGGGCCAGTGCTGATTAGCAGTTTCTTTTCTTATAATTCAGTGTTCGTTTTGTTAAGAACCTAAGTCTCCGAGCAATTTTGTCTTGACGCTCGGGAGATCCCTTTTGTAGAACTTATTAGTTCAGTTTGAGCTTATCAATGAAAATTACCAAGTTTGATCTATTCTAAGTGATTTTATTACATTGAGTACATTTGAATGATATTAATGTTATAAAATACTTGGAATTTGATCGGTAAACAGATGGTAAACACAAGGAACACCATTCGTGCTGGTGCTGGGCCAAGCAATGACCCCAGACCAAATATGAGGAACACTGCGAACCCTATGGATGAACACAAGACTGCTTCTAATAACAAATCAGGGGGCAATGACCAACCTCCGGTCAACGCTCCAATGGTATTTGATGCAGTAGCAATAGAGGCTATTAGGGGAATTGTGATACAAGCATTCACAGACATTATGCGACCAAACGCGCCTCAAGCACAAGCTGTGCCAATTTCCCCAGCGGTTCCTAGATTTGAGGAGCCTAATATCCATGTACCCCAAGAGGAAGCGGTCAGGAATAGAGGCGACTATGGCCGAGCACTGAAGGCCATAAGCTCTATGAGGCCTGATAGCTATGATGGGAAAGGAGAGCTAGTTAGGGTGGCATATTGGTTCTCACACATGGAAAGATTATTCAGAAACGTTGAGTGCACTGAAGCTGAAAAGGTGCACATTGCTTCCCTTCAGCTAAAGGAAGTAGCTAGCGAGTGGTGGGAAGGTACCGGTCTTGCTGATCACCCTGGTTTGAACTGGGGAATGTTCAAGGCCATGACAGATCGTTTATTCTCCCGAGCTATGAGGAAAGAAAAACATGAGTTCCTCTATCCAAAGACGGATGGATTAAAAGTGACCGAGCTTGCGACCAAGTTCAATCATCTATTGCAGTATGCTAGGCCGGAGGTGTCCAGCGAAGAGCAAAAGATCTGGCATTTCCATGAGTGGATGAATCCAGACATTAAGCCACTAATGGTACGTCACGGATGCTCTACTTTGGAGCAATACGTGGACGCTGCTTACAAGTTGGAAGTGACTCTGGAGGAGTCGACAAAGAAGCGTAATCGCCAGAGGTCAATGCAGAACTAGTCTCAGGCGAGTGGATTCAAGCGTCCCGCACCACCGTCTAATTTTGCCAAGTCTGGCAAAGCAAAAACGGATATGACTCATGGAGGGTCTACACAGCAATCGGGTCAAGGCAAGAATCTGATCCAATGCTATAATTGTGGTACACCCAGACACAAGAGCAATGCGTGTCCGAAGGAGAAGAAGACGTGCTATGGTTGTGGAAAGGAGGGCCATGTACATACGTTCTGTCCGCAGAGAAGGCAGAAAGGGGCTGAATCACAACAAGGGTCTGTTAGTCAGAATAATCGATCCAGGTTTAGACCAGTGGAGGCTCCTAGTCCTTCAACGCAGACGACTGCACAAAACAAGGGGAAAGCCCCAGCTGCTTCTAGAGGTCAAGGTCAACGCCTTTACGAGATGCGTGAGGCGGATGGACCCAATGCTCCAATTGATCAAGGTACTCTATACCTTCATTCTACTTCTGTATGTATGTTGTTTGATTCGGGTGCTACTCATTCCTTTATTTCGGAGAGTTGTGTCAGTAAGTTAGGCTTAGTATGCAACGAGGTTTGTGAACCTTTCATTGTAAATCTTCGTAATGGTGAACATTTAGTGGGCACCAAGCGTCTGTCAGAATTTCCGATTACCATCCAGGGTAAGAAATTCGAAGCATATTTGATTTGTATAGCCATGGATCCATACGACATTATTCTCAGTATGGATTGACTGATGCGTCATGGGGCGATAATCGATTTTAGCTCAAGGACTGTGACGGTGTCATCTGGGGGCCAGTATGTATGCACGTTCAAGGGTCGGAATGATGCTGATAACGGCAGGCTTATCAATGCAATGGTTGCGTTTAAGCTACTTCGACAAGGATGTGTCGGGTACCTGTGCTATCTAGACAAGCCTAAGAAAGATGAACCTTCAATTCCTGATATTTTGGTCATCTGTGAATTTCCGGATGTCTTTCCGAAGGAAATTCCTGGTTTACCCCCGTATCGTGACATAGAATTTACCATTGATCTCGAGCCTGGTACCGCGCCGATCTCTAAGGCACCGTACCGAATGGCTCCTCCTGAGATGCAAGAGTTGAAGAAGCAACTCGAGGATCTTCTTGAGAAAGGATATATAAGACCGAGTGCATCACCTTGGGGCACTCCGGTTTTGTTCGTCAAGAAAAAGGATGGATCGTTTCGACTTTGTATCGACTATCGAGAGTTGAATAAAGTCACGATCAAGAATAAGTATCCGTTGTCGAGGATTGATGATCTGTTGGATCAACTGTAGGGAGCCAAAGTCTTTTCCAAAATCGATCTGAGGTCTGGTTACCATCAGCTCAGAATTCGTGAGGAGGATATTCCGAGGACTGCTTTCCGGACGAGATATGGTCACTACGAGTTCGTAGTCATGCCATTTGGACTTACAAATGCTCCAGCAGTTTTCATGGATCTAATGCATCGATGTTTCCACCAATACTTGGATAAGTTCGTAGTGGTCTTCATCGATGACATTTTGATTTATTCCCCAAGCGTGGAAGCTCACGAGGAACATCTTCGGATTACTTTGTCAGTCCTTAGACAGAATCAGTTGTACGCAAAGTTGTCTAAGTGTGACTTTTGGATAAAAGAAGTGGCTTTCTTAGGCCACGTGATTAATGAGAATGGGGTTATGGTTGATCCCAGAAGATTTAAGCGGTAGCCAATTGGAAGCGACCTCAGAATGTGAAGGAGGTGCGTAGTTTTCTAGGACTCGCTGGATATTACAGACGGTTCGTGGAGGGATTTTCTAAGATCGCTCTACCCATGACCGGTCTGCTCCGCAAAGAAGTTTGTCTGGGATGACAAGTGCGAGGCCAGTTTTCAGAAGCTAAAGCAATGTCTGACCTCCGCACCAGTATTAGCGCTACCGGAAGGGATTGATGGTTATGTGGTCTATAGTGATGCTTAGAAGAGTGGTTTGGGATGTGTGTTGATGTAACGAGGCAAGGTTATTGCATACACATCTAGACAATTGAAAATCTATGAAGCAAACTATCTGACGCATGATCTGGAATTAGCAGCGGTAGTTTTTGCACTGTAGATTTGGAGACACTATCTCTATGGTGTGAGGTTCCAAGTCTTCACCGATCATAAGAGTCTAAAGTACGTGTTCACTCAGAAGGAGCTGAATATGAGACAACGTCGTTGGTTAGAGCTACTCAAAGACTACGACATCGAATTGCTGTATCATCCGGGCAAGGCTAATGTAGTAGCCGATGCATTAAGCCCGAAGATGCCCCACGAGACTGTAGTGGCTCTACTTACTGCTCAGACCAAGTTGAACCAAGGGTTGTGCAAGATTGAAGTCTTATACGATCAGCGTCGAGGATACCCGAGTATGCTTGAAATTCAGGCTACGCTACTTGATCAGATCAGGGAGAAGCAGGTTGATGATGTAGTTATGGTGAAGCTAAGTAGTGAAGTAATGGACGGGAAAGCTCCCGGTTTCGTGATTCAGGAGGATGGATCACTCTGGTTTCAGGACCGGATTTGTGTGCCTGACGTTGATGGTCTTCACCAGTTAGTGATGAAGGAGGCCCATTCGTCAGCTTATTCTGTACATTCAGGCTCTAGCAAGATGTACAAAGACCTCAGAAAGAAATTTTGGTGGCCCAACATAAAGTGGGATGTAGTAGAGTTTGTGGCGAAATGCTTGACTTGTCAGAAGGTCAAGATAGAACACCGCAGACCAGGTGGTGAGTTGCTACCTCTTCCAGTGCCAGAATGGAAATGGGAGGATATTGCTATGGATTTCGTCACAGGGCTACCAAAGACTCAAAGTCAAAAGGATGCTATATGGGTAATCATTGACAGGCTCACGAAGAGTTCTCACTTCGTGGCTATCAAGTCAACATGGGGAACCCAGAAGCTATCTAAAGTGTTTCTACACGAGATTGTCCGTTTGCATGGTACTCCAAAGACCATTGTATCGGATCGAGATGGCCGATTCATGTCAAGATTCTAGAAAGAATTACACAAGGACATGGGAACCGAGTTGAGATTCAGTACTGCGTTTCATCCTCAGACGGATGGACAGTCTGAGAGGACCATCCAGACCTTGGAAGATATGCTAAGAGCTTGTACACTCGATCGTCCGACTAGCTGGGAGAACAGCCCGAGTCTGATTGAGTTCACGTACAACAACAGTTGGCATGCTACCATAAAGATGGCTCCATTCGAGGCTTTGTACGGTCGAAGGTGCAGATCTCCGATTTGTTGGGATGAGAATGCCGACAAGGTTCTGCTCGGACCGGAGCTAGTCGAAAGGACTGCCTCGGACATTGCTTTGATAAGACAGAGGATGTTGACAACTCAGAGTCGACAAAAGTCTTATACAGATCTGAAGCGCAGGAATGTTGAGTTTGAGGTTGGTGACAAAGTGTTTGTCAGAGTATCGCCATCAAAGGGTGTGTTTAGTTTTGGTAAGTGTGGGAAGCATAACCCTCGCTACGTGGGACCATTTGAGATCCTTGATAGAGTGGGGTCTCTAGCGTATCGTTTGGCATTGCCGCCATCGGCGCATCCAGTGCATAACGTGTTCCACGGATGAGTCTCATGTGCTGAGTTATGAAGACATCGAGATTCAGACAAATGGTACCTACGAGGAGATACCGGTGCGTATTCTCAAACATCGTGAGAAGTAGTTACGGAACAAGGTGGTACCATTGGTACGGATTTTGTGGTTCAAATCAGGAACTGAAGAGGTTACTTGGGAAACCTGGGAGACTGATGAGGATATGCTTAGACGCTTTCCCGAGCTGTTTTCGGCCTATTTTCGCGGTTGAAACCTTTTTAAGGGGGTAGTGTTGTAACACCTCGCTTTTTTTAGGTTATTCGGCCAAGTTTCGGGTCAAAACTTCTTTTAAGGGGGAAGTGATGTAATACCCCTCATTTTTAGTAAGGGCATTTTTGTAATTTTCCAAACACTCGTACTGAAGTCGAATTAATTTCAGAGAAGTTCAGACATTCTGTTAAAAGCTTGATCTCTGTAATAATTCCCTGAGTGGAATAAAATACATTCGACGTATTTTTGGGGTTTAGAATATTTGTTCGGATACGAATATATTTACTCCGGGGTTAAGACCCATACCCATAATTCTTCCCGGACGAAAGAGGGTGAAAGAGGCAGGATTTGGCCTCCACCGCGCCCGCAGTCATACCTACCGCACCCGCGGTCAGAAAGTGGCCTTCACCGCACCCCGCGGTGAGACCAACCGCACCCGCGCCGTCATGATTACCTTTTCTGCCCCGCCGAACTTCGCCTGAGCTGCTTCGCCTTTGTCGGAGCCAAGGCGGTGAGGCGGTGGGGGAGGTGCCTGCTTGACCTCCTTGCTTGGCCTATATAAGGAGGGGACTTGGAGGAGGAAGCCATCTCAATCTCTCTCTCTCTCTCTCTCTTTCTCTCTCTCTCTCTCTCTCTCTCTCTCTCTCTCTCTCTCTCTCTCTCTCTCTCTCTCTCTCTCTCAAATCTCTCTCTCTCGTTCCATTGTCGCCGGATTTGCAAGCTTTCGCCGAAGTTGTCGTCAGAGCTCTCATAGGAGGAGGAGGTGCTCTCAAGGTGGTCCTTTGGAAGTCCAAGGAATCCAGAAGTCGGAGCCACCACGAGTCGAACCCTCGTCTTCCCCGATGAGTTTTCGTCGTTGTCTCGCCACTGCGGCTTGACCGCACCCGCGGTCAAGGCCGCCGCACCCGCGGTGTGCCTGGGCACTCGTGGTTGTGGCTTGGGCTTTGTGATCTCGTTTGAGATTTCCGTTCTTTCGATTTCGTTCGTCTTTCCTTAGATTCGTATATTTTATTATCGATTTTGTTCCGTAGGGATCTGAAATCCGAGTTTTGTCCTCGTTCCGGACCCGGAAACCCATTGTCTTTGAGCTTCGTTGAGCTTCTTCTAATCTAAGGCAAGTGGCGGTTCGCTCTTGCTTATCATTCCATATTTCTATTAATTATCAATTGCTTAATTGTTAATTAAATTGGGATGAATTACTGGTTTCGTTGGGAACAATTTTCTTAAAATGATAAGATTAAAATGAATATTATGATAGGTTGTATATATTTCTAGAAACAACGCTATTATATTTGTTATTACCGTGATGGTATTGTTGTGGATTTTTATGCGAACTTGAAATATAGTTAGCAGTGGATTTTATGTGCACTTGAGATATAGTTAGCACGAGTATTCGTAGGAGCGTTGCTTACCTTGAGAGGTAGCCGTTTCTTTATAACCCGGTGGATAGGATGTTCAAGCCCTAACACCGTTTCTCTAGTCATGACTATCCCCTATCTGAGTATAGGGGAGGTGCGCTTAGCCGGCGTCAAACCTTTAGGGATTTATTCCTGACTATATATCTCTATATCTTGAGGGATGAGATGATTATGATAAAAGCTTATAACATGAATATACGTTTTGGAATTAAATAAGATAAGTGCCGTTATGCACATAATTAATGAACCTTTGGGCGAGAAGTACAACTTGGAAACTCGTCCGGGACTTCGATTAGAGTGAGTCCACCTTCCAAATCTGAATTCGTATTGTGCGGTGAGGTTGGTCGTGGACCCAAATAGTCAAGTCAGTTTTAAAACGCTTGTGTGAATTATAATGTTCCCAAACATTGTCATACTTTCCGATAAGACTCAATTCGTTGGAGTCTTCTCTTCATATGTGTCCTTAAGACTCAATCTTACAGAGTCTTCTCTTGATCATACCTTTTCGTATTTTTCAGTAGGAGTATGGTGGTTGACTATCGTCATCGACTTTTATTCGAGAAGCGATGAGTCTAACCTAATACGACTACTTAGAACCTTTCTGTTTTACCCTTACATAGTCTTTTATTAGACTAACCAACCGGTTATATTCTCTTGCATGGTTGGCTGGTGTCATCCGTCTCATATGGCACATCAGATAAAAGTCTGTTCCATGAAGGCTAGAAACGACGATGGAGGCAAATGGAATTTTTCAAGTGTTTTACCAAGGTTGAGATCCTAGGCGTGTGATCGCTAGATCAAGACTTTTGTGTCATTTGATTTAAAAAGACTTCCGCTGTATTAAGACTTCCGCTGTATTAAACATGTCTTATGTTAAGACTACTCTGTATTTCTGTTGTTTTTGGATTATGGATGTAACTCCAAGACTTTGATTTAATACGAAATGTTATGATATTTCGTATTATAAATGTTGTTTTATGTTTTGTATAAACTGGTTAAGCCTTGGGTGGCTTCAGATGTGGAATCTGAGGTTACTGGCGGTAATGCTTTCAAGGAGATATTTTGGGGTGTTACAACTAGTGGTAATGTTGGATGGGAATATGCAATACTATGTGATCCACATATTCAAGACAAGTGGAAATGCATCAAATGCGGGGGAGTATATAGTGGGGGAGTTTACCGAACCAAGCAACACATTGCCGGCATAAGGGGGAATATTGCACCATGTCCGAAATCGTCAAATGAAGACAAGACACGTTGCCTAGAAGCACTTGATGTAGCAAAAAAGAAAAAGATAGTGAAGAAACAAGACGATGCAGACCTTAGAAGTGGAGTTGATGTCATTGAGATAGAAGAGATTGAAGAAATGGAAGGTAGAGGAAGCAAAAAGTCGCCACGTACTCTTGGAGCTATGGATAGATATGTTTCAAGCATCAAGGTTGATGACAACTCTTTAAGCGAAATCAAAAGAAGAAGACAACAAAATATCAATGATGCTCTTTACAAACAACGGAGTCTTCAAGTGCACCAATACTTGGCTAGGTGGGTGTATGAGTCTGGCATTCCTTTTCATGCGGTGGACAATGATAGCTTCAAAAAATTTGTTAAAGCGGTGGGTTACCAACCACCAAGCCAATATCTTCTTAGAGAGCCGTTCTTGAAGGGGGAAGTGGAAAGAACGAAGACCTCACTCAAGGCTCAAGAGGAAGAATGGGAGAGAAATGGGTGCTCTATCATGACCGATGCTTGGAGTGATAGGAATAGGAGAAGCATTATGAACTTGTGCGTGAATTCTCGAAGTGGGACTACTTTTCTTAGCTCCAAAGAGGCTTCATTAGATGCACATACGGGTGAGTACATATTTGAGTATGTGGATGATTGTATTGAAAAGCTTGGTGAAGCAAAAAGTGGTTCAAGTGGTGACCGACAATGCTTCAAACAATATGGCGGCAGCAAACATGTTGCTTGCAAAGAGACCTCGCATCTTTTGGACTCCATGTGCTACTCACTCATTCAATCTTATGCTTGAAGCCATCGGTAAGCTCCCTCTTTTCAAGAATACAATTACAAAAGCTAAGAGTTTTACCATATTCGTCTACTCTCATCACAAGACTTTGGCATTGATAAGGAGACGTACACGAAGAAATATAATCCGACCTGGAGTGACTAGATTTGCCACGGCTTTCTTAACATTGCAAAGTTTACTTGAGAAGAAAGAGGAGTTGAGGCAAATGGTAAACTCTAAAGAGTGGGAACAAACAAAATGGTCAAAGAGCACGAAGGGGAAAATCGCTTATGCTACCATAGTCCAACCGGCCTTTTGGAATGGTGTGGTTATGTGTTTGAAGGTATTTACACCTTTGATCAAAGTGCTTAGACTTGTGGATGGAGATGTGAAGCCGGCCATGGGTTTTGTGTATGGTGAGCTGAAAAAAGCAAAAGAATAAATTAAGGAGGCTTTGAAGCATAAAAAGGAGAGGTACAAGCCTATACTTGACATAGTGGATGGAAAAGGAAAGGGGCGTATTGATACTCTACTTCACTTGACCACTTACTTGTTGAATCCATATTACTACTTCAACACCGGTTCTACATGGTCCGCCGATGAGAATGAGTATGTAATGGAAGAGGTCTTTTCATGTATAGAACGGTTCTATCCGGACTTGGATATACAAGATAAAGTGATAAATGTGGAGTTAGGCAAGTACAAGAACAAGGAAGGTGCATTTGGAAGAATTCTAGCGGCCAAAGGATGTGAGAAAAATGATGATACTTATGATCCGGGTATGATTACCTTTCTCTCTTTTATTCTTTTTATTATAGTTTTATATGTTTAATGCCTTATTAATTTTTTTGTCTTCATTTAATTTATAGTTTCATGGTGGTCTAACTACGGCATCGCCGTACCTAATCTCCAAAAGCTTGCAAAAATGATTCTTTCTTTGACAACAAGCTCATCCGGGTGTGAAAGAAATTGGAGTGTCTTTGAAGGGGTAATTGGATTCTCTTTATAAATGACTATTTAATCTCTATGATGTGATGAATGATTGTTTAGTATTCATGATTTGTTTAATTCATGATTGTAGATTCATACAAAGAAGAGGAATAGACTAGATACCGACCAGATGAATAAGCTAGTGTATGTTCAATTCAATGCAAGATTGATGAACAAGAAAAAGAAGGGTGGGAAACTTGATGTGCTTCTAGCAAATGAGGCTACTCATGCACAATCATGGATGGTTGATGGAGTAGGTGATGATGAAGATGAGGAGGTCATGTGGGATTTGGTGAGTGAAGCATTGACGGGAGTAAGGAGTGTTCGTTAGGAGGAAGTGAGAGAGCCCGATAAAGATGATTTTGTATCGATGGAACGGAGGATGAGGGAGATGATGATGATGAGATCGAGTTTGATGATTTAGGCAAGGAGCATGATGTTGAAGACTATGGAAATGAGGAGATGGAAGATTAGATTATATATCTATTTGAAAACTATGGATTTTTGTTGAAAACTATGAAGTTTATGTGGTAGACTATAGAGTTTATGGAATTTGGACGATTGATTAGTACATTATGTGCTTATATTATGAATTAAGCAAGAAAATTATGAATTAGTATAGAAATTATGAATAAATATATGTCTATATAGTTTGGACAACAAGACATGGTGTTAAAATACACGAAAATAAGCAATATTATTTTAATCTGTTGATCAGCGCTACTTTATAGGGTTTAACTGGGAGTTGTTATCGGAGTTTTAGGTACCATTTGGATGGGTTTAGAGCACAATTATGGAGAATGGAGTTGAGGAGAAGGAAGATGATTTTGGTCGTTTTGAAGAGCTAAAATGAAGGATTAAGAAGATGGAGGAGAAAACCACGAGAGAAGACGAAGAAGGAGCTGAAGAGAAGCTACAGGAGCTTTTCTGCAGTCGCGGAAGTCACCGCCGCGGTCGCGGAACAAGACGAGGCGAAGACAAGAGCAACAACGAAGAACCGCGGTCACGGGGGCCAAAGCCGCGATCGCGGCAACATCAGACGCGAGTTCAACATCGACTTTTCCGCGGTCACGGAAATCTGTCCGCGATCGCGGAAACTGTTCATCAGACGCGCGCGAGAAATTTTGTCCAAAGATCTGCTTTTTATTTTATTCCCTTTTATTTTATTTCTTTTACTCCGTTTTATTTCTTTTTGGAAAGATATCATTTCTTATCTTTAGTATTAGGTTTTGCTAGGGTTTTATAACCTATTAGTTAGCAGCCTCTTTTCATGAGTTATGATTCAGTCTAGTTTACAATTATCGTTCAGTTTTCCCTTTGAGTTTTACGTTTCCAAGACTATGAAGAACTAAGCAACTTTTGCTTAGTCCGACGATTGAAGCCTTCGTTTGTGTTTGGTTGTGAGATTATAATTCTATTTCCTTTCCCTTGATTATATCTCTTCTCTTTGTGCTTAATCCCATTGATTCTTGCTGATTTGACTAGCCTGATCAACTAGTTGATATTAGTAATTGTCTATTGCTAGGGTTTGGTTATTTCTAGTTGAAATTCCTTATCTTGTGTAGCAAGCATGATATTCTAGGACTAGTTAGACTAGTTTATTGTGAAGAGAATTGATTATGTGTTAAATGTTGACGAGTTGTCTGGTGTTGCATGTATCCTGGTTAATTCCTATGCTTACTGTTGCTATTGAATTAAATCTTGATAGTTTCTTGTGCATTTGATAGTTAGGGTTACCAGGACTAGTTGGACTGATAACTATTTCAGAATAGGGACATGAATATTCATAGGAAGGAATTGAGATAATCTAGGATCAATCAATCAAATGAATGGTGGATATTTGTTTGGCTAAGTATTTTCTCATCAATTGATTACACCCTTTACTTTGATTTACTTTGTTACATTGAAACAAACCAAAACCCCTCTTTGTTACATTTGGCACACAACCTGTTGCACTAAGAAAGATTGCTACCTCCCTATGGGATTCGACCCTTGCTTGTCTACTATACTTAGTTAGGTTTTTGAGGTTTATTTTGATTAGGCATAACGACTTTAGCCCTATCAAATTTGGCGCCGTTACCGGGGAGGCATGTTTTAATTTTTCTTTGTGTGTCAACTTTTGTGTGGACCTATCTTATGGTCCACACTCGTGCTACCGACTCTCCACTTTTAGATTGTGAAACAGAAATCGAGAGAACACTTTCTAGGAACCGCAGGATAAACAGATCATTGTGCTTTGATAACCCGTGCTTTGAGATGGTTGAAGAAGCACCGACTCTGAGGTAGTTGACTGCACCGAATCTGCAGCAGCAACCGCTTGCTGTGCACTTTCCTGAACTGGCGGATGGCGTAAATTTCGAGCTAAAATCGGGGCTGATCCATTTACTACCCCACTTCCATGGGATGAGTGGAGAAGACCCCAATAAGCATCTATCTGAATTCTACGTTGTCTGCACCAGCATGAAGCCACGAGGCGTTACTGAGGACCAGATCAAGCTGAGGGCCTTTCCTTTCTCCCTGAAGGATGCGGCCAATGATTGGTTTTACTATTTGGCCCCAGGAAGCATAGATACATGGGCTAAAATGAAGAAAGCCTTCTTAGAGAAGTACTTCCCTGCGACCAAGCTCAATAGCCTGAAGAGGAACATCAGCAATATCGAACAGCAGGCTACTGAGACGTTGTATGAGTACTACGAGAGGTTCAAGAGGTTGATTTCAAGCTGCCCTTACCATGGGTATTCAGACCAAGACCTTGTACTTTATTTGTATGGAGGGCTTCTTAAAGATGAGAGAAGGATGGTGAATGCAGCATGTGGAGGAAATATTCTGAACAAAACGCCAGCTGTAGCTTTTGAGGTATTCTTTGAGCTATCTGAGGGCTCAAGACAGTTTAGTAAGAGGGCGAGCGCCCAAACAGTAAAAGCCACAGACTCTCAGCCATCATCCTCACTAATTTCTGAGATGGCTGAGATGAAGGAGATGATGAGGAGATTTATGATGAAGGGTGGCCAGTAGCAAATCAAGTCTTGTGGGATATGCTATGACACGATGTATCCTACTGATGCATGTCCCACGCTGTAGGAGCCCACTGCTGAGGTGAATGCTATAGGAGGTTTCGGTCCTCCTAGACCGAGATATGACCCGTATTCCAACACGTACAATCCAGGGTGGAGAGATCACCCCAATTTGAGATCGGGAATCAGCAGAATCCTCCTCAGGGCCATGACAATCAAGAGTTCCACCAGAGGCCACCACAGTTCCTACCACACCCACACCAATTTCAACAGCCTGGAGGTCAACAACAACAATTTAGAGCACAATATGACCCTAGACCTCAAGGCCAAAGCTCAAGCTCATCTATGTCCGGTGATGACATGATCAGGACCCTCACCCAGAGCGTATCGACGTTGGCTAGCACTATGGCCCAACAAAATCAAGAGATGGGGTCACAAATTCAAGCGGTGGTCCAGCAACACAAGTCTCTCGCCTAGAGTGTTTCAACGTTGGCCAACACTATGGTCCAACAAAATCAAGAGATGCGGTCAAGTATTGAGAACTTGGAGAAGCAAGTGGGGCAGATCTCCATCGCAGTGAGCAGACTGGAAGCCCGGGACTCGGGAAAACTATCATCTCAAACGGTAGTAAACCCGAGGGAGAACGTATGTGCCATGACGCTAAGGAGCGGAACACAAGTGGAGGAAACTTGAGGCCAACAGAAAGAAATCCGCGACCGCGGAATTGTTCCTGAAGACAATGAGAAAATCGGCGAATTTCTGCGACCGCGGATAGATTTCCGCGATCGCGGAAAAGTTCCTGGGGAAGAGGATTTGCTCGAAGAAAATCCGCGACCGCGGACAGAAATCCGCGATCGCGGAAAAGTCACTGGAGCCCAAGAATTTCGAGATGAAGAACCGCGACCGCGGGCCCCAAACCGCGATCGCGAGTTTACCCCAGATGTCCAGGATGATTATGTGCACCCCAACTTTCCTCCGCTCAGTTCGTTGAAGCCACCCGCGCCCTTTCCTGAGGCTCTGAAGGACACCAGAAAGCTGGAGAATGACAAGGAACTCTTCGAGACCTTCAGTAATTATGAGGTAAATATTCCTTTGATCAAACTTGTTAAGAGCATCCCTCGCTATGCCAAATTCTTGAAGGACCTGTGCAAAATAAATAAGAAGAAAGTAGTGAAGGAAAAGAAGAAGGTCAAAGTCAGTGAAAATGTCTCCGCTATGCTACAAAAGCGGTTTCCCAAGAAGTGAAGTGATCCGGGCATGTTCACTGTTCCCAACAAGATAGGTGGCACCATGCTCGAAAAAGCCATGCTGGATTTAGGTGCTTCTATCAATGTTTTACCTCTCTCACTGTATGAGTCTTTAGAGGTTGGGCCATTAGAGAAGATGGGGATTGTGATCCAATTGGCGGACTATTCCTATGTGTATCCCAAGGGAGTAGTGCAGGATGTACTGGTAGAAGTTGATAAATTGATTTTCCGTTCGGACTTCTTTGTGATGGATACGAGGCAAGACAAAAACGCAACCTCTGTGATGCTGGGAAGGCCGTTCATGAACACGGCGAAGACCAAGATTGATGTAAGCAGTGGTTCGCTCACAATGGAGTTATGGTTAGGTTTTATTTTAGAGGTTTGTATTTTAAGGTTTTGTATTGTTTATGGTTTATGGTTAGGTTTTATTTTAAATTTAATTATTTGAATGTTTTTAATGTGTTTATGTTTTTTGTAGCTTTTTTAAGATTTAATCATTTAAAGAGTAATGTAGGATATAAGACTCTAGGTTAGGGTGTATAGTTTAGGATTAAGGGTTTATATTTTAAGGTTTTATATTGTTTATGGTTTATGGTTAGGTTTTATTTTAAATTTAATTATTTGAACATTTTTAATGTGTTTATGTTTTTTGTAGCTTTAATAAGATTTAATCATTTAAAGAGTAATGTAGGATATAAGACTCTAGGTTAGGGTGTATAGTTTAGGATTAAGAGTTTGTATTTTAAGGTTTTATATTGTTTATGGTTAGGTTTTATTTTAAATTTAATTATTTGAACGTTTTTAATGTGTTTATGTTTTTTGTAGCTTTTTTAAGATTTAATCATTTAAAGAGTAATGTAGGATATAAGACTCTAGGTTAGGGTGTATAGTTTAGGGTTAAGGGTTTGTACTTTAAGGTTTTGTATTGTTTATGGTTTATGGTTAGGTTTTATTTTAAATTTAATTATTTGAATATTTTTAATGTGTTTATGTTTTTTGTAGCTTTAATAAGATTTAATCATTTGATGAGTAATGTAGGATATAAGACTCTAGGTTAGGGTGTATAGTTTAGGGTTAAGGGTTTGTATTTTAAGGTTTTGTATTGTTTATGGTTTATGGTTAGATTTTATTTTAAATTCAATTATTTGAACATTTTTAATGTGTTTATATTTTTTGTAGCTTTAATAAGATTTAATCATTTAAAGAGTAACGTAGGATATAAGACTCTAGGTTAGGGTGTATAGTTTAGGGTTAAGAATTTGTATTTTAAGGTTTTGTATTGTTTATGGTTAGGTTTTATTTTAAATTTAATTATTTGAACGTTTTTAATGTGTTTATGTTTTTTTGTAGCTTTTTTAAGATTTAATCATTTAAAGAGTAATGTAGGATATAAGACTCTAGGTTAGGGTGTATAGTTTAGGGTTAATGGTTTGTATTTTAAGGTTTTATATTGTTTATGGTTTATGGTTAGGTTTTATTTTAAATTTAATTATTTGAACGTTTTTAATGTGTTTATGTTTTTTGTAGCTTTTTTAAGATTTAAAGGATAATGTAAGTATGTAACATTATATGATTTAGGTTAGGGTTTATAGTTTTAGGGTTAAGGGTTTGTATTTTAAGGTTTTGTACAACTATATGGTTAGTTTTTTTATATTTAATTATTTAAACATTTTTTTAATGTGTTTATGATTGTTTTAGCTTTTTTAAGATTTAAAAGGTAATGTAATTATGTAACATTATATGGGTTTGGGGTTTTAGTTTAGGATTTAGGATTTTAGGGGTGTTTTGGATTTTAGGGTAATGGGTATATTTTATTTTTTTATTTTTTATTTTTCGCATGAACCGTCGGTTCGTGAACCGCCTACGAACCGGTTGTTGAACCGCCGGTACTGAACCAGTTGTTGAACCACCTACGAACCGGTTGTTGAACCGCCGGTACTGAACCAGTTGTTGAACCACCTACGAACCGGTTGTTGAACCTCCGGTTCGGCGGTTCAAGTACACCTGAACCTGAACCGGCCGGGACCTTGAACCGCCGGTCCGATTCAAGTCCGGTCCGGTTCAAGGTTTGACCGGGTTTGACCCGGTCCGATTCCGGTCCGGTTCAGGATTGGCCAACTCTAGGGAGGAACACAGAGCCCACAACACGATTACATTCGGGCTCCCATTCAGTGTTCGTTAAAGGCCCGTGCAACCCTGCTTCTTTGATGTACCACTACGCCTTACAGTGGATTTATTTGGTTGCACGGTAGAGTTTGATTATGAAGACGCCGCAACACTAGAGACATGTGCTTATATTGATATACCGCCAGCCCCCACATCCACATCCAGGCCGCCTCAGCGATGGTTGTGAGTACTTTTCTGCTTTTCCTTATGCTTCATTTTTTTGTCTTTCATTACATTGAGGACAATGCAATGCTTAAGCATGGGGGAGTGATTTATACTTGCTAGTCGTTTGAGAAAGTAAAGAAAAAAAAAGTCAAAAATTGAAAAAAGACAAAAATAAAACCCTAGGATAAGTCGAAAACCCGCAAGGGCGGCTTAGGTAATAAGCAGGTGGCTTGGACCAGCATTAGGCTGGGGTAAAAGAGGTCAAGAGTGATGTGATTTTTTGTGAGCCCATGTATTGAAAAATGAAATGAGTGGCTTGGTGAAAACCCGAAAGGGCGCCTTGGTAAAATGAGTGAAAAGAAGAAGAGTGATTATTAGGATTCCTCATTTTTCCTGGCGTGGTGACATAAGAAGAGGTGATATAAGGAGGATTTGGGTAGGTCACTCTGGGAGGTATAAGAAGATAGATTGAGGCTAGGATTAGATATTTTTATTCACTCTATGGTGTTCGGGTTAAGCTTGGAGGAAGTACTCTGCTTTCCTTAAAGCTTGTATGTTGTGTTGATTGTGTTGGTACTTGGAGAATCATGTTTAGGCGCAATTCTTAGTGGAGATGGTTTTGTTGTGCTTCCTGATACCTTGGGTATTTCATTGGAGGAGTAGGTTTCTATCAGCTTACTCGAGGACGAGCAAGGTTTAAGCATGGGGGAATTTGATCAGCGCTACTTTGTAGGGTTTAACTGGGAGTTGTTACCGGAGTTTTAGGCACCATTTGGATGGGTTTAGAGCACAATTGTGGAGAATGGAGTTGAGGAGAAGGAAGATGATTTTGGTGGTTTTGAAGAGCTAAAATGAAGAATTAAGAAGATGGAGGAGAAAACCACGAGAGAAGACGAAGAATGAGCTAAAAAGAAGCTACATGAGCTTTTCCGCGGTCGCGGAAGTCACCGCTGCGGTCGCGGAACAAGACGAGGCGAAGACAAGAGCAACAACGAAGAACCGCGGTCGCGGGGCCAAAGTCGCGATCGTGGCAACATCAGACGCGAGTTTAACATCGACTTTTCCGCGGTCGCAGAAATCTGTCCGCGATCGCGGAAACTGTTCATCAGACGCGCGCGAGAAATTTTGTCCGAAGATCTGCTTTTTATTTTTATTCCCTTTTATTTTATTTCTTTTATTCCGTTTTATTTCTTTTTGGAAAGATATTATTTCTTATCTTTAGTATTAGGTTTTGCTAGGGTTTTATAACCTATTAGTTAGCAGCCTCTTTTCATGAGTTACGATTCAGTCTAGTTTACAATTATCGTTCAGTTTTTCCTTTGAGTTTTACGTTTCCAAGACTATGAAGAACTAAGCAACTTTTGCTTAGTCCGACGATTGAGCTTCGTTTGTATTTGGTTGTGAGATTATAACTCTATTTCCTTTCCCTTGATTATATTTATTCTCTTTGTGCTTAATCCCATTGATTCTTGCTGATTTGACTGGCCTGATCAACTAGTTGATATTAGTAATTGTCTATTGCTAGGGTTTGGTTATTTCTAGTTGAAATTCCTTATCTTGTGTAGCAAGCATGATATTCTAGGACTAGTTGGACTAGTTTATTGTGAAGAGAATTGATTATGTGTTAAATGCTGACGAGTTGTCTGGTGTTGCATGTATCCTGGTTAATTCTTATGCTTACTGCTGCTATTGAATTAAATCTTGATAGTTTCTTGTGCATTTGATAGTTAGGTTTACCAGGACTAGTTGGACTGATAACTATTTCAGAATAGGGACATGAATATTCATAGGAAGGAATTGAGATAATCTAGGATCAATCAATCAAATGAATGGTGGATATTTGTCTCGCTAAGTATTTTCTCATCAATTGATTACACCCTTTACTTTGATTTACTTTGTTACATTGAAACAAACCAAAACCCCCCATTTGTTACCTTTGGCACACAACCTGTTGCACTAAGAAAGATTGCTACCTCCATGTGGGATTCGACCCTTGCTTGTCTACTATACTTAGTTAGGTTTTTTAGGTTTATTTTGATTAGGCATAACGACTTTAGCCCTATCAAATTTGATGAGGCTAAAGTCAAAAATAAACCTAGGCCCCCGCCTAGCCGCCTAGGCGCTAGCCCCCTCCCCCCCACCCACCGCCCAGCACCCGCCTAGCGATTTTTAGAACATTGCCTAGATTGATAGAATTTTATCCCCAAAGGTAAAAGCCCGGTAACTTTAAAAATTCGCTAAAATCCAAAATTCGATCTCGTTTAGATCGGTTTGGGCCAAAACTTGCAGGGTTGGAAAGCTATCTCTTCGAGTTTTAGGGTTTTAGCAATCCACATAATTTTTGGGAACTTTCAGAAGGAAATTCTCCTTCGATAGGGTACCTCTAGTTACGATTCAAGTACCAAAATCTTCGTTTTGAAGTCTAGAATATAGAGACACCAACCACGAGCCATTTGGAGGTTGGACAAAGGAGAATCGAACCAATCTTCGACGGGGTGTTTGCACGCGGGTTCGGTAACGACTCAAGTCCGATTTTTTTTGTTTAGTTTCAGTTTTGTGCAATTAATCATGATTATGTATGCTAATTGGGGTTAATTAGATACATATTAAGTTAATTTAATTTTAGAAGTATTAAAATTAAATTAAACATAGTTTAGGATATTATCTTAGATTATATTTTGTTAAGGTATAACATTATAATTGGATAATGTGTTTGGTTATATGAGGTGATAAATAAATTGAGTAATTTATTTATCTATGCTATGATTATTTAGAATATACGACTAATTAATTTTTAGTATCGTATAGATAATCGTTATGTTGAAAAGCCTTGAAATTAATTTCTTTAGAGTGAAGTAAATTCAACTAAAAATCGAGACTTGTATCCTTCAAATATCGTTATTGAATAAATTATCTAATCATAACTTATTTATGTTGTGTGATTTGGGTACATCTCGGAATCGCTTTTGGAACGGAAATAAAGCAGGGAACCAATTTGCTTTTCGAAAGCAACCGGCCATCTCCATTACACCGTTTAAGCTCTTCGTAATTCAAGGCAAGTGACAATTCGCTCTTGCAATTTATTCCATATTCATCTTAATTGACAATGAATCGATTCTGCTATTAAGTTGGGATAAATATTCTTAATTTTCGTTTGTGAACTTGTGTGTTAAATTGGTGTGTAAATGACCTTATTTATTTGTATATTTGCTAGAAACGACCCTTATATATATATATATTATTATTGTAGGGTGCTAGATGAACTTTGGTGTAGATTTTGTGTTGACTTTTATGCTAGTTAGCACGAGTATACGTACGAACGATAATTACCTTGCGAGGTTTAAATGTTTCTATATAACTTGGTATTAGGAGGATTATTGCCCTAATACTTTTGGTCATGACCTACCCTTATTCGAATATAAGTGTGGTGCACTTAGATAGTGCCGGTACTCGGGATTCGTCCCATAATATATCGTATTGCGAGATTGGTGTGGACTAAAAAAACTTTAACATAAATGCATGTTTTGGAATTAAATAAGATAAGTGTCGTTTTGCACATAATTAATATACCTTCGAGCGAGAAGTACAATGTGGAACCCGTCCGGACTCTTGTCTAAAGTAAGTCTCCTTTTCAATCTGGATTCGCACTATGCGGTGAGGTTAGTCGAGGACCCAAATATTCAAGTAGTCGTTTTCAAAACTTTGTGTGATAATATAAGCGTTCCCAAACAAATTCATTTAATTCTCATAAGACTCATTTCCGTTGGAGTCTTCTCTTGATGCATACCTTTTCTTTCGTTTTTGTAGGAGTATATTAGTCATATACCGTTTATCGAGTTTTGTTCGAGAAACAAGGATAGTGACTATATACGGCTACAAGAACCATTCTGTTTGCACCCTTGCGTAGTTTTTCATTAGATTGACCAACATTTCTCTTTCCTTGCATGGTTGGCTGATGTCATCCGTCCTATACGACACATTAGTGGTTGGTCTCAAACGCCTTGAAATAACAAATCGAAGACGAAGGCTTGCAGTTAAAGATTGTGATTTAGAGTAGTATTATTTTTAAAGTTGTCTAGTATTGATTTAATCTTCTTAAATAAAAGTAATACTTAGATAAGTAATTAGTCATGTATTTAGGATTTATTTAAAAAGCCTTCCGATGTATTATAATTTCGAGTTGTAAAACTTATCTCCTCAATTTACGAGGATAGATTTAATAAAGGTTAAGTATTTCTTTTAAAAAGTATTCCGCTATTTACTCTTTTATTTAATGTTTATTTATTTATTGAAGCATAATTGTTCCGATTAAAGTCTTGGGTGACTTTGGACTTTACAGTCTGAGCTCACTAGCGTGTGGCACTACCGACGTAAGTCGGGGGTGTTACAGTTTAGGCACGTTGAACTTGAACAAATCTCTTGAGTTTTCTCAGAAAGAAAACCCTCAAGAACTCGGTTTTGGCGTCCATCTCCTTCGTGAGTTTATCCAAGTATTGTAGTTGCGAGAGTGGTGCGAACATCCACGATCAAACCTACATTTTCTCTATATATTTTTTGTGCGTATATCCTATAATATTTAGTGACCTATCCACTCAAATCATCACCTCAAATCCCATCATTCACTCGATCAAATCCCCATCAACAATCACCATACGTCGCCGGCGCCAAAGAGGAATCTGAGGGCTTTGGTGGCAACCTCTCCTTGACTAGCTTCGAAGATCCTTAGCCAAGGGCTATCAATAATGCAAATGTGGTTCAAGACAGTCATCTTCTCTTGTTGGACCTGAGCAGCTTTGCTTTAATCACAATTTTGTTGTTGTAGTTAGCAGCCTCACTTCGGCATGCCAACAAGTTATGAAAGCTTTCAAGCGAGAGACTAGTGCCATGACTGTTACTCGCCCTAGTACATCTTATATGGATTATTCAAGTATGTTTTCTTTGCAATCTGTTATTTCTCCAAGAGTATATGATTTGTGGATCATAGACAGTGGAGCACTGATCACATGACCTCACATTTTCATTTTCTTTCCAAGTATTCAAAGTTGCATTATCCAATTCACATCATCCTACCAGCTGGTACCTCCAAGTCAGCTCAAATAACTGGTTTTGTCTACTTGGACAATGGCCTGATATTGGTGATGTTTTGTTGGTTCAAGAGTTCCAATATAACTTGCTCTCTGTTAGCAAATTAAGCAGGACACAAGGTGTTTGTGCATTGTTTTATAAGGATAGTTGCTTATTGCAAGACCTTGCAACTAAGAGAGATAAAGAGCTCGATTGTATACATTGAAAGCAAGATTATGTTAAACTGAGAGTGCTACTGGAGCTTTTTGTGAAGTATTTGTGGATGAGAGTTCCGAACAAGCTATATAATGGATGACTAAGTTTTACTTCTTCATAAATGAATGGACCATATGTCTCATTCCAAACCGATACATTTTCCAAAGTGCAAAGCATGAGTGGGTGCTCGTTTGGCTTTTGACATTTATGCTACAACTAAGTTTCATAGACTACCTTTCTTCACATTGAAAGTGTACGTTACTTCTAATTGCTTTGATTTGTTGCATATTGACCTATGGGGTCCCTATAAGACTGTTGCTTTTAATGGTGCATCTTATTTCCTTACTATTTTAGATGATCACATTTGATCCACTTGGACCTTTTTGGTACACAACAAGCAATAGATTTGACAAATTCTAAAGGATAAGTTTGCATACGAGAAGAATCAGTTTGGTGTTGCTCTAAAAAGGATCATTTCAGACAATGGGACATAAATTGTCAACTAGGAGTGTCATAGACTCTTCACAAACCTTGGCATCATTTGTTAACGTAGTACGGTATATACACCGCAACAAAATGGGATTGTTGAGAGAAAACATCGCCATTTGCTTGATACTGCATGAGCTCTCAAGTTGCAGTCTAATTTCCCTCTGAATTTTGGGGGGATCGTCTATTAATAGCTAGCCACCTACTTGATCAATCGAATGCCAGTGTCTAAGTTGAATTGGAAAAGTCCGTATGAGATCTTGTTCAAGACTTCTCCTTCTAATGATAATTTAAGGAGCCTAGGTTGTGTTTGTTATACTGGGATTCCAGCTGCTAAATGGAATGAGATGCGTATTCATTGGTTATCCACCACATCAAAAGTTTATGTTCTTGCTACCAAAAGGGTGGAGTTTCATGAGTTGGATTTCCCATTCCACAACACCCCAACTATATCTCACATTGAGCCTCCTCCTTCCAGGTTTGTTCCTGTTTTAGATTTTTCTTCTGATGAGGATCTTTTCTCTTCTCTTTTGTCACCTCACATTCAAGAGAATTCTTGTCCTTTACTATACAGTTCTTCTTCAATCGAGTCTACTTATTTTGAGCCAAAGCGATCTACTAGAGCTAGATGTGAGGCTGTGTGGATAGTAGACCTATGTGGTGAATCATGTTAGAACATATTTGTTTGCTTCACTTGCTCATATTATGACAGCCATTGAACCTTAATGTTTCACTGGTGCTCAAAAGGATCCGCAGTGGGTCGAGGCCATGGATAAGGAGCTCCTTGCTCTTGAGACAAATGAGACCTGGGAACTAACTGCCCTGCCTCCAAGCCAGAAAACTATCAGTTCAAAATGGGTTTATAAGATCAAATTCAGCAGTGATGGCTCTATTGAGCATTATAAGGGCGATTGGTTGTTAAAGGGTTCAGTCAAAACCTTGGTAAGGATTACAAGCATATTTTTTTTGCCAATGGCAATATTACCTATTGTACGCATTTTTATTGCCGTTTTTGCCGCCAAGAGTTGCCCTATTTTCCAACTCGATATGAATAATGTGTTTTAACATGGGCATATTGATGAGGACATTTACATGACACCACTTGAGGGTTATGAAAAAGCTAAACCTGGTGAAGTTTGCAAGCTTAAGCGCTCTCTGTATAGGCTCAAATAGGCGTCTCACTAGTGGAATCTTGAGCTATGTCAGTTTCTTATTAATCATGGTTTTGTTCAGTCACAAAATAATTACTCTTTGTTCATTCGAGTGTGTGGTTCTTTGTTTACTTCTCTTTTGGTCTATGTTGATGATATTTTGATCACATGAACAAATCCTCTTTCCATTCACAACATCAAGGCTGCACTTCATGCCAAATTTACAATCAAAGATTTAGGATTGACTCGTTATTTCTTCGGCATGGAACTTTATCGTTATTCTTATGGAATTAATCTTAGCCATCAGAAGTATAATACATATATCCTTAAGTATTTTGGAATGATATCCAATAAACCTGTAGCTTTTCCTGTTCCTGATGGTTTGAAGCTTAGTGTCGATGTTGGTCCTTTGCTTGATCATCATGAGTGTTATCGTCATGTTGTTGGGCGCCTCTATACCTTTCTTTGACGAGGCCTGACTTGTCTTACTCCAATCAACACCTTAGTCAGTTTGTCTCTTCGCCACACCTTCCTCATTGGCAAGTTGTTCAGCACTTGCTCCGCTACTTAGTTGGCACACCCACACGTGGTCTTTTTTATCCTCTTCAGTTTTCTTTGAAGATGGTTGGTTTTATTAATGAAGATTGGGGTTCTTGTTTGACCACCAAGAGCTCTCTTACCGGCTAGTGTGTTTTCCTTGGACATGCCTTGGTCTCTTAGAAAACCAAGAAACATGCCACCATATCTAGGTCTTATGCGGTGCCAGAATACATGAGTATGGTTTCCACTAGTACTGCTTATGTGGGTGATCTATGTGCTCCAGAATTTTCGTCGTCAAGTCCCTTTACCCATTACTATGTTATGTGATAACCGTGTGGTTCAATAAATGGTTGTTAATCCTTGTTATCACGAATGCATTAAACATCCGGACATTGAGTGTCATTTTACTCGTGATTAGGTGCAATCTGGATCCCTTCAAACCTCCTACGTTCATTCTTCCCTTCAGTTCGCCGATTTGATGACTAAGGGTCTTCCTAAGGCTCAACATGATTTTCATTTTTTCAAGATGTATCTTCAATGCATTCTATCTTACCCCCCCTCCCCCTAGGGTGGAGAGGTGTTAGAGTATGCTAACCTACTACACAATTTGGCGTCACATTAGGACTCTAGCACAGTGGACCTTGGGATATCAACAATTTGACTTCAAACCAGAGCTACAACAACATAGGATCATTGGAGCTGAGTTGGCGTATACCCATTGGTCAAGTTGAATAAAGTTTGTTAGATAGAGTTTAATCTAATCGTGTTATGTGTATAAACAGTTTATTACATATATTTTACAATGTAATTTTTCATTCTCCTTCTTTTGCAGTGAGTTTGCTACTCACATAGTTGGAGAATTCTAGCTTTTACTTGTGAGATTGTATATGTCAAAGTGTTAGATCTCATAAACAAATCAATCGGAGTTTGATTCGATCTGTGGAATTCCACAAAACTTAAAATTTAAACTTAGATAAATACGTGTACCTTAAATTTGAAAAGAAATGGAGAAAGAGGGGAAAAGAAGTGAGACAAAAAAAAGCAAGTAGAAACGGACAAAGACGTTCAAGGCATGATATATATGATTGATATCTTCTCTTTCTCTGTCCTCATCACTCCACTCCCTCTCTGTAAAGCGTAAACGCCTCCTTCCTTCCTTCCTTCCTTCCTTCTACTTGCACTCTACTCTCCTTTCTCTCTCTTATTGTTCAACCTAAACAAAACAACTGTTCAAAAGGTAAGCCATTGGACATTGTGAGTTTCTGGGTGTACTCTTTTGTTTCCCGTTTGGGGATCAGTAATTGTGTATGGGGGCTGAATTGTGTCTTGGATCTGTTGTTCTCTGCAAGCTTCTATGCTTTCTTACTGTAGACGGTCTGATAATTCGGTGAAATCTGTCAATTTTGTGCTGAGATTAGCATATTCAAAGGGTTTTTCTTATGCGAATTTCGATTGAACTGTACTAGTTTTAGATGGGTTCTTTGAGTTGATGTTCGAGCTTCAGCTATTTGTTTCTTCCTATTGACTAATATAGTGTGCTTGTGAAGCGATGGAATGCAACAACGGCGCAGCCCTGGAGGATGGAAATGGAGCGGTTGTGGAAGATTCATCTGTGGAATTGAAAAATGAGAGTCCAAATGTTGACAATGGTGATAAGGTTTTGGAATCAAATGGAGTCTCAAACAATGGGGGGAAGAAGAAATCGGGCACCCGCAATCCCGAGAGTCGAGTGCTAAGGCCTTCCAAGGTAGATAGAGGCATTATGCAAGGCCAAGGCCTTATCTCTAATCTAATGTTTACTTGGTTTGGATTTAGGGATCCAGCGCCAAAGTGGGCAGTGATGACAAGGCCAAGAAGACAACAAAGGGAGTAGCCAATTCAAAGGTGACGCCCTCCTCATTGCCTCGCGCCGCCCAAAAGCCAAGCCTGAGCCAGAGCCTTTCCTTCCCATCCAAGGGTCTCAGTGGAAGCATGCTAAAGAAGAGTTCCAGGGTCTCAACTTGGCGTGATTCTGCTCATCTGAATTGCTCTGGTGGGCAAACGGCCAACGGAGTGACTTCAGCAGAAGCTATTGTGAAGGACGCTTCCTCTGAGGTAAGGATCTGTCTTGTGGCTTCTTCTCTTATCCTCGGTGTGCTGCCTCCATCATGTTCTCTCGTCCTTTGCTGCTGCAGTCTGTCAAATCTGATTCAAAGAATAATGCCAGCGGCACTGGGTTTGATGCACCTCTGTATGTATTCATTCTGTTTCTGCACTTGTCAAAACTGTACATCTTAATGTCCAAGTAACCAAGTAACATTTCAATTTTAGCTCGACTGAGGAACCCTTGAAGGACGTGAATTTGAAGCCTGCCAAAGGACCAACACCTACGGATAGCAATGAGACTAAATCCACATCTCCGTATTCATCTACTCTTACCTAGTCGTTCCTTCTTTGATTCCTGTTCTGTCTTAATCAGAGTTATATGGATTAAGCTACCATAATTTTTTCATTCCTGACAGAACCCACAGTCACAGTTCAGCAAGGAGGAGCAGTTGTTCCGGCTTTGCATTCAGGCTGGATGAACGTGCAGAGAAACGGAAACAAGTAGGCGATAAGACTTTTTTCTTGTATAACAAACTCTTCTTCTAGAAATTCTAATCAGAATGGTTTTGCTGACCAGTTTAATATGAAGATAGAAGAGAAGATCAGTGCAAAGGAGGCAGAAAAGAACAACATGCAGGCTCAGTCAAAGGTGAACTTCTAAGTCATATCTTCCATCATTGAATACCAATTCTACATTTTGCTTGCCCCTTCATATAAGTTTATTTGCTTCTTTGTTTGGATGGGTCAGTTTAATAGTTCCATCTGACTTGTTGATTTCCTACAATTGGTGTCAACTTCTGATCTCAAAGTTGACATTGCTTTTCTGGCGTGTGTTTAGGAGCACCAGGAGGCAGAGATCAAGCAACTCAGGAAAAAGTTGACATTCAAAGCAACGCCCATGCCGAATTTCTACAAAGAACCTCCTTCAAAAGTTGAATTAAAGAAGGTAAATCAGTGCTTCCTTGGCATACACCGTGTGGATTGTGGAGCACCTTCCCTTGATCAAATCATTAAATTCCAGTTATGATGTGTCTAATGTGCCAAAGAAAAGCCATATAATGTAAATGTATGTTTACCAAACAAGCCCTTAGTCTACATTCTCTTGTCATAGATACCAACAACTCGTCCAATATCTCCAAAGCTTGGAAGGAACAAGAGTTGTGTTAACACACCACCTGTTGGCAACGCAAGCCAGCTCCATCCCGAAAAAAGTGTTGATGCTTTCACGAAGCCAATGAAGAAAGCACAGCCCAAGACTCAACCTCGAGAGCTTGGCAGTGGAAAGGGCAGAACCCAAGGAAAGCCTGTGAAATCAAGACCAAAGGAGGAAGAAGCCCAAGTGACGGAGCCTCCTGTTGAGAAGTGTCCTCAGCAGATGGCTAATGAAATTATGGTCGGAGGTTGAAGATGCGAGTGTATCCAGTCCTCTGAAGCCTTTATCTCTGTAATCATGCTGTTTGGTTTGGTATGCCGAGAGCAGACTTGGAAGAGATGGAATAGTCTGTTTCATTAATCCTAAGGTTTTGGAATGTGCTGTTCATATGTAAATTTCCTTGCCCGTGTTATTCCACTTTATCTCACTTGTGTTCTACTATGCTACTAATTAAAAGCGGCGGCTTGCTATAAGGAGCTAGGATCATATTCACATTAACTTAACTAATGGATCTGAAATTGCATGTCGATCATATACACGCATTGTATGTCCACCTGCAATTCACATTAGGAGACTATTTCCATTTTTATTTTAAACAAGTAGGCCTTCTAGATTCCCTCATCAGGGGACAGCTGAGCTAAGCTGCACACAGCCTTTTTCCTGTGATGGGGGTGATAGAAATGCCAAACTGCATGTGCATTCATGATACGCTTGTCCCAGAGGAGCCAAACACAATAGCTGATATAAACAATAATAAAAGTGGCAGCCAAACATGGGCACACCTAAACCGTAACAAGATTATAGCTGTTGCAAACTCACAGCTAAAGCTATTATTCGACCCCGTTGTTGCTGTCACCTCATGTGCGTTGCTGATTCCTTGTTTGCGGGCTTCAACAATGGACGATGAGATGACTAATTGACCATGCCCACATTCCAAATTCAGCTTATCATTTCCTGGACTTGCCTGTGGATACTTTAAATGTCCGAACAAACTCCAGTTTAATTCTCTAAATAGCATGCCAACATTCTACTTAAATATCCAAATTTGCAAGCTAATGGAATAATACATTATTGGATGTTAGGTCATTTTAGTGTCATCAAAAGATTGTTTCCATATAAGAAACAATGCCATTTAATGTGATCGGGATTCATTCGACACTATAAGATCTCACTTGGCTATATCACGGATTTGGAGGCGTGTGGAGTACACACTCGTGTAAGCATACTTGAGATTTAGAGAGAAACATTAAGGATGTTTTACGTTCCATATACGGGAACAGTGTCTCTGAGAGGTTATTGTGTCTCTAAGACAAATCAGCGTTAAGGTTGAACGAGTGGTCATTCCCTATAAGGAACAACCGTTCCCTAGGTGTGAACAATAATTCCCTGCAACATGGTCAAACTTTTAGCACGTGTTGAATGTATGATAACCGCCATGTTCACCTTCGTTATAACTACCTTGTAACTACCTTAAATCTTTTGGTGACTGGTGGAAGTCGTTGGACATCCATGGAAACCGTTGGTGGCAGTTGGAACAGTTGGCAAACTGCTTGTAATTGCCATAACCGTTCCATGTAGCCGTTGGTGACAGTACAAAAAGGGGAGCCGGATCGCCGTTTTTTTATGAATCAGACCGTAGTTTCTAAAGTATGGTTGTTCTTGGCGCGGTAAAGGGGTCGGACCGCGTATGATTGTTACCGCGGTAAGAATTCGGACTGCGGTTCTTTGTTTCAACCGCGGTAAAGTCGGACCACGGTTCTTTAAGGAACCGTGGTGCACTTTAGTTTTTTTTTAAAAAAAAAAAAAAAAACGGGACAACGGTTCTGGAAAATAACCGCTGTTCGGTTTCCTTTTTTAAAAAAATGAAACTGGACAGCAGTTCTAAAAAATAACCGTTGTCCGGTTAAAAAAATTTAAAAAAAAAAATTGCTCTTATTAGCAATGCCAGCAGCAGCACAAACAATAGCATCCAGGGAAATCCAAGACAGAGAAAGGTCCAAAGAAAGTATGTTGATCACATACACATAAGTTGCATCTTCAGAAGTGAAAATCCAATTGATCATATACTCTTGTCTATACATACAGGGGCGGACGCAAGAATTTAATCCAGTGGGGGTTAAAATCTTGAAGAGTAAAATATTACCGTCTACCTTACACAAAACCCTAAACCGTAATTTTTAATTCTATAATCTGTTTTCCACAAACAATCTCAATTTCAAACAACAAAATCTATCAACAAACTTCAAATGAAATTTTACTCAAAATTGACAAAAAATTACACAAATTTTATCATTACAAACTACTTTTACTGCGTAATTTCAACAAATTTGTATAAAAATTAATTTGTAAAATTTACAAATCCATAAACCCTAAATTTTAAAAGTTTTAACACAAATAAAGATAAATATAGTGAAAATATTACATATTTTATTGAAAAATTGTATGCAAATTTGGATAAATTTTAGTAATTTTGAGAATTATGCATAATAAATCCTATGTAAAAAATATTTTTAAAATTAAAAAATACAAAAAATAGTTTGAACTTTTTTGGGGAAAAAAATTTCAAAAACTTTGGGTGAGGGGAAAAAATCTCATATAAATTTAAATTTTTTTTTTTTTTTAAATTCCAATGGGGCTACAAGCCCCCACTGGGCCCCACCTGCGTCCGCCATTGTATACATAAGTTGCATCTTCCGTGTCGACAAAAAAAATATACATTTTTTTAAAAAACCGTTCGTTACTCTCCTTGTGAATGAGCATACATTTTAGAAAAAGCCAATGGCTAAATACACGCGAAATACTGTATATATCAACGCTATTTTACACGCTTAACTTAGGCGTGTGGTTTTACACGCTTAACATAGGCCCGTAGGAGTATAGTGGGAATTTTGAAAAGACAGATCACGGATGCTTCGAAGGAGAGGAAAACGACACGCTTAACTTAGGCGCATCGGCACACGCTTAAGTTAAGCGTGTGGTTTTTATACGCTTAAATTACGCGTGTAAAATTATAGTCGTTGGAAAGTTCCGTTAGAATAATATCGTTTGTGCGCTTAAGTTAAGCGTACTAACAGATCTATTTCTTTCTATTAATAGTCGAAGGTCTTGCCATTCCATATCCAAGAAATCGAAATTGTTCTTCTCCTAATTTTAAAGATGTATCATAGTGGTGAGGATAGTAGTGACGAAGAAAATGATTGGGTTCAAAATGAAGAAGAAGAGGAGGAGGACGACAAATGGATGGAGTCGAATTTTTTCTTAGATGTGGAAGACGACGAAGCGACTGGCGATTGGGACCCTAGCGGCGTATTTGTGGTTAGTGTTAAAATAGTTTTGCTCTTTCCTTCATCGGTATTTTAATACGTAATTAGTATCTTAAATATTGCACTTAATTAGGTAGCCAATATTTATCATGAATTTGTAGTTATATAATTGGAAATCATATGTAGTGTAACTTAGTGATGTAGTTATGATGACTTATAGTTAACATAAACCGCTACATTTATAAGGGAAAGACTATACAGAGCATTTTATTACCGACCTAGTATGGGATAGTAAGGAAGAATTGTACAAATGGGCGAAAGAAATAGGAAAGGAGCTTGTGATAGCTTTGGTGAAGCGTAACTCAAGTCCATACCAAATTAGTATAGTGTGCGATAGGTTTGGGCCTTGGAAATCGGGGAGGCCGAAGGTGAACGAAGAGAATCCAGAGTTGTCGGTTGTTAAAATCCAAAAGTCGAGATCCAAAAAGTGTGGGTGTAAGTTTGAGATAATGGGTGTTCGCATGAAGAAAGAGGCATGGATGGATGGTGAAAAGTGGGTCTTGGGTGTGATTGAAGGTCGGCACAACCATAAGCTACGAACTAGCTTTAAAGGCCATGCATTCATGGGTCGAATGACCGAGGCGGAGCAGCTGTGCGCTAGGAGGTGGGGAGACAGTCGCAAGACGCCAGATCAAATTGTTTCAGAATTGAGGCAAAACTTCCCGGGAAATGTGACTTCCAGGAAGCAAGTGGCCAACTTCTTGCAGAAGCTGCAGTACGAGGATCGGGGAGAGTTAACGGTTACGCAGTGGTCCCTAAGATTTATGGTTAAGAAGAAATATATAGTTCATCCTTTGAGGGATGCGAAGACTGATGAGGTTGCAATCTTATTTTTTGCTAATCCGGAGTCGATGCGGTTGTTGAAGAAGTTCCCGTACGTGATAATCATTGACGCGACATACAAGACAAACAAGTAAGTCCTAAATTGTAATAATGTGTAGTTTATGACATAAATTGTTAAAGTATTTCATTTAAAAATGTGTTTGGTATTATGAAATGTTTTCCATAGATATGGAATGCCACTTGTGGAGATTGTTGGTTTCACCAACACTCATAAGACGTTCAACATTGCTTATGCATTCACCCGGGCGGAAAGGATTTACCATTACACGTGGATAATGAGAAAAGTTCGGGCATTGTGTTTGGATTTGGGAGTGATGTCGATTGTAATAATGACAGATTGTGAGAAGGCCCTCATAACTGCTATCCAGAGTGTTTTCGACACCGAAGTTCAACACCTCCTGTGCTAGGTGCATATAAAGCACAACATCGAGGCACGTGCCTCGTCCATCTTGAAGAATAAGGAAAGTGTGGATGCCTTTGCAAACCAATGTTGGGCACTTTTTTGCTCAACCAGTGAAGAAAGATATGAAGAGAGGCTTGTCGTATTACGGACATCGTGGAAGAGAGGCCTTGTCGGATACGTGGAGGACACATGGCTTACTCCGTACAAGACGAGCATAGTAGGGGCATGGACGGATCATCATCTTCACTTCTTCACGAAGACTTCAAACAGGTATGACGTTCACAATATGTTATTTTTTGTACTCATAGTTGTTAATGTTGTACTAACGTCATGTGATTTGACAGGGTTGAGGGGATGCACAAGGTTTTGAAAGATATTATTGGCTCTAGTAGAGGGGGCTTCAACAGAGTGATCGTGAGGATCCACCATGTCATCATCCTTCAAATAGATCAGATTAGGGGGAGCATGAACCTTTCACTTTCCAAACGACCAACGGATTTCGATGATGTATCGATGCCTCCAGTTGTACGAGCTACTTTTTCTAGGCTCTTCTACCAAGTGTCGGATAGGTGCTTTGATATGTTGTTGGGCTATTACGATATCTTGAAGAATGGAGAGTTCTCAGAAGAATGCACCGACCATTGGGTGAGAGATTGCCTTGGGTTGCCTTGCGTGCACAACATTGCAAGAGCCATCGTTTCAAGAACACCTCTCATTCCGTTAGACGTTCACGAGTTCTGGAGGGACTTGGAATGGGAAGAGACTCCAACAACAACTCCTGGCCCTTCTGCCTACGTTCGAATGGACATTACAGAGATGAGACTTCGTGAAATGTTTGCCAGGTTGGAGGTTGGGACATTGAAGAAAGGCACGGCATTCCTACTAGGTGAGTTGTACCACGACTTGGAGCATCCAGAAGAGAGTACTTTGTTGGAGCCGACGGGGGACAAGTCAAAAGGAAGGCCAAGTGGTGCTAGAAACAAGGAGAAGGTGGATGAGAAGGCGGAGAAGAGGGATAAGTGCTTGTTTGAGCATAGACGGGATGAGCTCCACGAGAATGAGAAGAAGGTGGGGCCGAAGACAAAGGCGAATGGGAAGGCAAGTGCGAGCACTGGTAGAGGCCCAGGTCATCCTAAAAATCAAGCAAGTGCATCTACTGCAGTGGTGATGTACTTTGACGACTTGCAATCCCAACCCATACTAGAAGAATCACAACCAGAAGATTTACAGCGGCTTGAAGAACCTAGTATTCCCATTGTTCATATGGGGGTGAACTTTGGGATTGACAATGTGGATGACTTTTGGATTCCGTACATCAAGAATGTTAGAGATGTACGCCCCGACGGACATTGTGGATATCGATCGATGGCTGTATTGTTGGGGAGGCAAGAGAAGGAATATCCCAACATCCGACGCGAGATGGTAGCGGAGTTGCTTGACAATCGAGAGCTATACGAGCCGATACGTTGCCGTATTCGAGAAGGGTCCTGAGATGATCTTATCTTTCAAGTGAACCATTGCAGAAGCCCTTGCTCAAAAGTATACTGGCTTCACATGTCATTGATGGATTTAGTGTTTGCCACACTATATCGGGTTGGTCTCGTCTTATTAACGTGGGAAGTTCCGGCGTTTTGCTTACCGTTGAGGAATAGGACATCAAGCATAGGACCTCCAGATAAGATTCTTGCCATGGCACACGTAGGCAATCATTATCACTTCATACCGGTAAAGGTTTTTTCTAATAAAGTATTTATGAAATTAGGTTACATTGTTTTCACTACTCAAATAGTTTGTGTGTGTATATGTAGGTGATGCTTAAGGAAGGGTCGCCAATACCGCACACTCCTGGTTCGTGGCGCAGAAACCCAGATCGAAACATTTTGTGGTGGACAACAAAGTTTGAGTGGAATTTGAAGATGTATCGAGATTACCGCATTGCAAATGGTCGGGCACTAGATCCTTTTATGTATGTGGGAGACGGATCCGTTCATGTACTTGATTGATGTGTTTTACATTACGTGCTTTGATGTATTTTACATTACATCTACGTTCGAAGTAGTACAAACTCGCTTTTTATCTCGATTTAATGGGCCTATACTGGCGCGAAGTAGTACAAAACATAACAAATCACATCCCTTCTTTCGCTAATTCCGCTTGATTTCTTTTCGATGTCCCTCTTTCGCTAATTTCGCTTGATTCCTACAAAACATAACAAATGGTTACTTCTATCTTTCTAACACCTATGATGTTTATTTGTTATTTCCCTTAAACAATACCTACAAAGACCCTCATTCTGCTTTAGAAGTTGGTTTTTTTCCTTCCATAGCCCCATAATGACCTCGTGTGCCCTCTCGTCGTATGGTGGATTGAACCACGCAAAGAAATCACATCCCCCTTTATTACCAGGTTTGTGGACATTGTACCTGCCCAATTCAGGGCATCCCCAATACCTTCTTCCGTACTGCCACTGTTGGTCACAAGTGTGTAAGACCGCCTTCAAATTACAAAAGCAAAATCTCTCTCCCGTAGTTGAACTCGAACTCGACGAAGAGGCCATACTAACTTTTGGAGAATTAAAAAACAATTAGATAAAGAGAAGGCTGCATAAGGTATAGGATGACATTGTTTGTATTTGTAGGGTGAAATAGAGTTGTTGGAAAAATGACCGTTACAAAAATACACGCTTAATATAAGCGTGTGCTTACACGCTTAACTTAAGCGTGTGCTTACACGCTTAACTTAAGCTTGCCGTTTATAGCGGTCACTTTGTAACGGTCATACGCGTAACACAAGTGTGCAGTTTGTAACGGTCATTTTTCTAACGACTCTATTTCACCCTATAAATACGAACAATATCATCCTAAACCTTATACAACCTTCTCCTTATCTAATTGTGTTTTAATTCTCCAAAAGTTAGTATGGCCTCTTCGTCGAGAAATGTGATAGTAATCAGCGACGACTCAAATTCCTCTAATGTCGAAGAAGACAGCAGCTACACCTCTGATGATGATGATGGAGATGTTAGAGATGTTGGAAATTCAGCATTAGAAAGAGCTGAAGCTATGCGACGTGATCCTCGGAAGATTTTCATTGTTGTATTAAATCAAACGAATGTCTACCCAGAATTTCGGCTGGTAGGCACCAAATCCTTCATAATGTAAATTTATGATTCGGATTACTTCGTAATATCAACTTTAAATGCACTTACTGATATGCAGAGTGTCCCGATGGAGCATAGATTGAAATTCTTAAGTTCTGCAAGCACCACTGAAGTCACCCTGAATTGTGGTAATATTACTTTGCTTGTGTCTATCGCAACGAGTGGGGATCGCTACAGATTTGGCAACGGCTGGCGGAATTTTGTTCAATTCCATGGATTGGAAATCAATGATGCATTAGTGTTTGAAATAATATGTCGGCGTCTCCAAGTTATATATGTAGTAACCATATTCAAAGCTTAGGGATATTATGTTTATTTTGTTATGTATGTATTTTTCGGATGACATGTACTAGTACGCATTCAATGAAATAGCCAAACTCGTTACAAAAAATGCATAATGGGCCCAATCTAGGCCCAATAGTACCAAAAATACAAAAAAAAGGCCCAAATTAGGCCCAATAGTACAAAAAATGCATATTGGGCCCAAACTAGGCCCAATAGTACAAAAAATGCATAATGAGCCCAAACTAGGCCCAATAGTAGAAAAAATGCATAATGGACCCAAACTAGGTCCAATAGTGAAAACAACATGAAATGGTCAAAAAAAAATCATAATGGGCCCAAACTAGGCCCAATAATACAAAAAAAACAAAGAATAATGGGCCCAAACTAGGCCCAATAATACAAAAAATGTATATTGGGCCCAAACTAGGCCCCAACGAGTTCATATTACTTTCTCGTATTACATAAGTATGCTAATATGTAACGAGTTCATATTACTTTCTCGTATTACATAAGTATAGTAACATGTAACGAGTTCATATTACTTTCTCGTATTACATAAGTATACTAACATGTAACGAGTTCATATTACTTTCTCATATTACATAAGTATAGTAACATGTAACAAGTTCATATTACTTTCTCGTATTACATAAGTATGCTAACATGTAACGAGTTCATATTACTTTCTCGTATTACATAAGTATAGTAACATGTAACGAGTTCATATTACTTTCTCGTATTACATAAATATGCTAACATGTAACGAGTTCATATTACTTTATCGTATTACATAAGTATAGGCAGTAACATGTAAAGGATATACACCAGACGCTTAACGTTAGCGTGTATTATTACACGCTTATGTTAAGCGCATAACTACACGCTTAAGAAAAGCGTGTAGGTATGCGCTTAACATAAACGTCAAATCATGCATATACTCCATTATTTGTCTACACATATTAGCTAGAAACATATTCATTCCAAGGATTTTAAAGCTCTAGACAGATACTTTGAAAACTTGTACTGAACAACTGTTTATGTTAAGCACATAACTACTGTACGTGAATGAGAATTTTGAGGATACTATAAATCTTCTTCTACTCCTCCATCATTCTACTAGACGAAGAACCAAGTTCATATTACTTTCTTCTTCTACTCCTCCAAGGTCACACACATGGTTGTTGTTTTGACTCGGGCTAGTACGGACTCTAAGTCCTAACCCAACCTAGCTACATGATTGTTGTCCATCCATCACCAAAAAAGCTAAGAAAATGAGTACGCTCTTGCTTTTTTACTTTGCAGGAATCACATGGGACTAGTATTTCTCATATACTCATATTAACTTTTCATTTTGTACTTATTTGTTTTTCGATGTTAATCGTTTCGTACTTTGTCGATTTTTTTATAGTTGTTCATACATCTTGTTATGGCTTGGTAAAGTTATGTTGTTATTTCGTACTTTGAGGTAAGTATCAAACGACATAATAAACATGAACAAACATACTAAACCAAATAAGATAAAATAGATAACATTTACAGAAACACTCCCTACATATGAATCGTGTCTAATCCAAACATAAAAACTAATGTGGCTGCGAGCCACTACCTTCGCCAGGTTCTGTGACAGAATCACGAAACATCTGGGACTGGCGAGGTGGAGGTGGGGCCATGGGTGGAGGCTGCCCAATCAGCATATCAAGCCATAATCTCGCAAGTCCCTCGAATGTCTGTGTCGCCGCCTCGGGTATGCGTAAGTAAGTGCGGATATCAGCAACAACCACCTGTAAAGTCAAAAAGACAAAGTCAATACATATTTTTGGAATTAAAGACTAAGATATCGAAAAAAACCTAAACTATTCTACATCCTCATATCTCATGGCGTCCAGTATGCGACGTATAGCGATCAAATGGCCGTTGTCTCTACTGTTAGGCACCTCCAAGGCACCAAGAACATCTACTCCAAAAGCATGTGGGTTGGTAACATATTGTTCCCGAAAATGTGGGAAATATGCTCAAACCCAACACTGTAAATGAAGAAAGGTCATATATAGCCCGATCAATGTGTGTCTCATAGCTAAGGAGAAGAACCAGACACCTTGAGCCTCCAGGCATCTAAAGATGGTAAGTATGTACAATAGATGGACCGACAGGAGGTGGACAAGAAGGACCGGCATAAAGTGGATAAGAAGGACCGACAGGAGGTGCAGAAGGACCGACAGGAGATGGAGAGGGGACATGAGTGGGGACCGACCCAAAAAAAATAGGAGAATGGAAAAATGGAATGTTGTCCGTACTCAAATCCCGTGTCGGTAATGTAGGCTCTAAAGACTCCACATAATCTGCCTCATCATCCCGATACGGCTCCTCTACAGCTTGATCATCAACCGCTATATGTTGAGCTGACATGTCCTCGGCGTCCTCCATATACTCATCATCAGCAATCATAGGCGGATGAGAAGATATCCCACTAGTCGACAATATATCGGCACTGACAAGACCGGCGCGACGACGAATAGAATCAGAAACACCAACACGCCGTGCGATCCGCCACTACCGGTGTCGGCTCTGTACGCCCCGTAGGGGTGAGGGCCGCCAGTATACTCTATTTTTTTTGGATACTTATTAGATTATGGCATTATATGATTCATTTTAGAATTTACTATACTTATACATTTCGGTATATCACTTTTGCATTTGTGTTAGATGTCATTTAACTTTTTTAATTTTATTTTATATATTGTATAAATAGTTTTTATAATGGTTTAGGTACTAGTTAATTTCTAAATAAAATGTAAATATACGAGCCAATAATTCTAATCCATAACTAATCCGTAAATAATACGAAGTAATTAATAATATTAAACTCTAAATATATGTTAACTAATACAAAAATTAAGGCATAATTAATTCTAATCCATAACTAATCCATAACTATATTATTCTAATCCGAATTAATTTTAAATTTAAATGATAATGCATTCTAATCCAAATTATTAATTAATAACATAAGTATGCTAAATATATGTTCACTAATACAAAAATTAAGGCATAACTAATTCTAATCCATAACTAGCCTAACTAAATTATTTTATTCCAAATTAAATCAAAACATAACAAATACATTTACGAAAACAATTACGAAAATAATGATAAGTTTAATAATTAAAAAAATACCGCTCGGAGACCGATCGGACTCGATACAGGCGCCATCGGAGTTGTTTCCGCCTCAATCAGAGTCGCCCTCAGTTGCGCTTGGGTCCTAGCTCGACCTCCACTTCCACCTCGGGTCCGAGCTCCACCGGAAACCACCATGGCCACCTCCTCCTCGCTTTCCACCTCCAGCTCTACCGCCAGCCACGGGCTCCTCCCGCCACCACTCGCACCGCCAGCCGTTGCCGCGCCGGACGCCGTTGTCGCTCCACCCGCCGTTGTCGCGCTAGTTGCCGTTCCCGCACAGTCGCCGGTTTCGCCCGCCGCTCCGCCGCCGGTTTCGGCCCTTTCTCCGCCGCCAATCCGGTCGCCCAACCCACCAAAACCCAAATCCGTCGCTAATGGGAACAATCGAAGGAAAGGGAAGAGAGATTTGACGAATCGATTTCGATTTTTTTTTAGGTTTCAGAGCTCGGCGGGAGAAAGAAGACGAGCCGTCTTCTTAAGCATGTAGCTACACGCTTAAGCTAAGCGTATAGCTACACGCTTAAGCTAAGCGTGTAGTCACGCTAGGGCATGAGCTAGTTTTTTAGGCCGGCCCAAATAACTAGTCCATGCCACTACACGCTTAACTTAAACGTGCATCTACACGCTTACCTTAAGCGTGTAATTCTTTCATGTATTTTCAAAATGGCCACAATACCCCTGCACGCGTAGCTTAAGCGTGTAAAACCGTCCGCTTACCTTAAGCGTATATAATAGCGTCCATTTAGACATACATTCGCGTGCATTTAGCTTTTTCGTAGAAAAATAAGTGAAACAAGTGAATCTAAAGACACCTATGATGAAAATCTGTGTTTGTACCTTCTCACTTTCAAGCTCCTTCCTCATTCTCCGAATTTCAACCTCGAGTTCTTCCACTCTCTATTCCAATATATCATACTTGGGTTAACAAGATATTCAATCCATGCGATCTAAGCAGGAAATACAATTAAGTAAATAAATCAATGTAACAAATTTCAGAAACATGCTTACTCTTTTTCTAGAAGCAGATTCCTGCTGCTCTTCCAAAACATTGGTTTCAAGCTTCCAAAACAGTGATCTCCATATGTTGAAACATCTGTAAGTCCAATTCTTGCAAAAATCAATGTAACTCCATAAGTCATTACAAGATAAGAGGATCTTCTCTATGATCTTCAACTCATTGACACACTTATTAAGTTAGCTCACTAATAACTTTATGAATAAAACATAAGCTATGATTATGACTTGACAGTAATAATAATCCTTATCCCCCATTAAAAATCCAGTGACTCATATAGGACCAAGTCATGAAAAAAAACATTTCTTTACGTCTGGTACTCAGTGAAAGCTCAAGTTGAAAAATCATTTGCTTTTCAGGAATTCCAACAATTGGATTATACAAGAACATAATTACACAATAATAATTAGTGATTAGTGATTACTGTCAATACATAAACGGAGAGGATAAAAGACACTAACCTTCCTCAACCTCTTCTTCTTCATCTCCCTCATCTTCGCATAAAGCACTTTCATATCCTTAATAAATCTCGACCGACAACTGATTTCTATTGCTCGTCTGGTATGATCTGCCATAAGTTGGAAATCAAATGTAATATTGAGTCTCAACTTCCACCAAACATAACAGGACAACTAAATCACTAGGAAAAAAATTTGGTCCACAACCAAAAAAGAAAACCAAGTTTTCATGCATTCCATCAATTGGTTAAGCATTATCAAGTGTAAGACATGCAACTCTTGGATTGGACTGGATTGGGTCACATACAGTAGAGAAGCGCAAGTGTTTTCAGCTGCCAGACTTTCATCTTTTTTCTTGTCATCAGTTGAATGGTCACCACCATTACTTATTGGAATTTTTGAATCAGTTACAAAGAACCAAGTCATATTTTATGTTCCGGTAAAATAAGCCCCAAAGAACTAGCCCCTGAATTCCCGGTGGCATTGCCATACCATCTCCGGCGGCAACCTGCAATATTTTGTCCACAAATAGGAAGGTGTAAATCCTATGAGAATTAAATACATTTCAGTTGCAGAGTGTAGGATAATTACTTATCTCCTCGTTTTAAATACATTTCAGTTGCAGAGTGTAAACTAATCAATGGAATGATAAAGTCAGTGAGGGTTGTAAGTATGGAATGATGCCAAGTTCTACTGCAACACAAGAAAGAGGAATCGGTACCCTTCGTAACTTGATTAGAATACATTAATCTCATACTTTGGTGAGTTCTAGAGGCTCTCAAGAGTTTAATAAACAAAAGTTGTTCTCACTAGGTATCTTTCTACTTAAGATCTTCTGCCAGCATGTGTTATGGTTCTAAAATCTAGGCTAGTATGAAAAGATGAAACAGTCCCCTACAAGAACATATAATTTTCAACTAGCATGCTATTGCTATATACATAATATGATTAAGGCACCTCTCATTCAAGTAAGCCAAGGTCATATGTCCAAAATTGACTTTTATAGCAAGCAAGACACTTACCTTTCTGAAATATTCAAGGGCATCTTCGTTGACTTTACATAACTCTGTACACAGCTGAACTCCAGTTATCAGTACTCCATGATGCTTTCCTTGAGCAAAGCAGCAGTAGGATTTACAAAGTCTCCGCCAGGTCAGGAACTTTCTTTATGATCCTTGTGGAGCATAGAGCTGCCTATTTCACAGACGTCATAAACCAACTGATAGTTTGTGATATGCTACATCTAAACAAGTAATTTAATAAAAAATATCGGATAAAATTGTATCAATTATCCCTAAAATCGAAGTACAAAAATGTTTTTCTATGAAGTTAATAGGTTTACAATTCTGAACAAGACTGCGTCATTGGACAATCTCGTAGCTTCAAGGACAGTAAGAATTTCTTGCAATACTTCGACACATCCCAAAACAGGACTATGATCCTCTCCCTGGCATGGTGTGCTACAAAGAAGCCTTCAGAACAATCTAAATTCCAAAGGTTAAGTTTCATCTATTTTATATAATCAATTGCCCATAAATAAACAAGAAAAAAAACAGAAGTAGTTGATGTAAAAGACAATTTTAATCAACAGGAAAATATAAAAATTATATAAATGAATTAAGTTTTTTTATCAACCTAAGATATCAGCTCATTGCATAATCTTAAAAACCCTTGGACAGAAATGGATAATTCAGACATTGGATTATCCCTAAGGCCTCCTCCTTGACTCCCCATGCCATGAAGAGGGTTCTGCCTCCCTACCCATTTCCCCCCCTCCTAGAATGATGAGAAATGTAAAGCTTTACACAAGTGAGACTTGAAAAAAAAAATAGCAAGAGTATTGTATAGATCTTAAATTGTTTTCCCCATTAAATGAAACGACATGCAAAATTGCAACATTCACAGATTTTTTTTTTACCTGAAAACAACATAAAGGACTATTTTATTGATATTAAGCAACTCCAATATATAAAGATCTAACATAATGACAAGAACATGAATCCATTTAGCTTCCCCAATTCCACAGGTAAACTGAAAAGTTATTAGCCAAGATTGATTACATGGCACCAAGGGTAATAATTTTACCACATCTATCGTTGTTCAACTAGTCCCCAAGGACGTAATATCTACTTAAATTTCTCATCCTTAACCCACAAAACAGATTTTGTTAAGTATCACATACTTTTTCCTCAGTAAACAATGTAATTATCTTGAATCCTAGCAATCTCTGTAACAAAAATATATAATCCAAAAAGAATCATAGGGTATGGATATTGCTTCAAGAAATTCGTAACCAACATTAGAACTTCAAGGAAACAGAGAGGATCACCTTGATTCCGCTACCTTGAAGACAGAGGACTAGCTAAGGATTTTGGAGCACCGCCAAGCAAACACCGGCGAGGAGAAGAAAACAAAAGATTCAGTTAGGGTTTGGTGCTCAGGGACGAAGATGCCCAAATAGTCGAACTTCTCAAGTATCCAAAGAAGCCCTTACTTTTTTTTCTTCAATTTTCCCTGTAGACGAAATCCACCTTCAATTGTTCTTTACAATTCCACCTTCAATTTTTCATACACAAACAGATTAAATCAAAAAAGGAGAAAGAAAAACCTAAAGGACGAAGAATACATACGAAATCCATTCAAGAGCCCAATTTAAAGCTCGACACCGGAGGAAACCAATATGATTTCTCGGTAATGAAGTTACCTCGAGCAATTGGAGAATGCTTGGAATAGTTTTGCGGGAGCTGACGCTTCAGTGCCGGAAGAATTGGCGGAGGATTGGGGTGTTACAGGATTGAGGTTTTAACAGAATTTCCATATGTAAACCCGGTTTCGTTTATTACCGGTTCGTTATTTCCCGCTTTATCGTTAAACCCGACTCAACTTTTAAACCTGTGTTCACGCTATATGTACTTCAGTTATGCCCATTTGGGAAATTAATCAAAATTTGCAGTATCATCTTCAACCCTCAAACTCTCTCAATTTGTTCCTCGCTTCCATTGTCTTCGAGTTACCTCTTCTCTTCGAAGGTAATTTCTAGACCTAGGGTTACAATTCTCGAGTTCTCTGTTGAGCTTCTGGATTGGGTTTACTTATCTGTCTCATTGGTATCAGAGCATAATTCTTACGACCTGTGAACATGGCCGAAACACGCAATCAGTCGTTGATTGAGTTGAATTGCCAACTGGAGGAGATGTGACTCAGCCATGCTCAGCAGTTGGAAGAGAATTGTCGTCAGTTTGAGGAGCAGAATCAGAGGAATCAAGAGATGAATCAGGACCTCGCGGCTATGAAGACGCTGCTAGTGGAAATCTCGACGCGTCATCGACCAACGCCATCTCCGTTGAATGAGCATACTCCTGGTGGTACCACGTCACCGGTAATGAATCGGGCATCCCCGTCGCTAGACCCACCAGATCCAGTCAGATCCGGTCATCTCTCGCAGCTTCGACCAACTTTGGTACCACAGGGAGCACAACTACTTCCTGGGGGTTATCATCTCGCATCGCTAAGGTCGAATTTCCTAAATTCGACGGCTCGTTGCTACGTGAGTGGATATATCGTTGTGAACAGTTCTTTTTGTTGGACAACACAACTCCAGAGTTGAAAGTGCGACTGGCCTCGCTCCACATGGAAGGTAAAGCTCTCCAATGGCATCACAATTATATCCGTAACAGATTTGAAGAATATCCTTCGTGGACTGAGTATGTAGTAGATGTATCTACTCGATTTGGCAAGACTTTTGATGATCCATTAGCTGAACTGGTGAGCCTCAAACAATCTGAATCTGTTGACAAATACTTGGATAAATTCGAGTGTGCCCTCACCCGGATGAACCTGCCTGTGGCTCATGCCCTTAGTATTTTTCTCGCCAACATGTATCCCCATCTACAGCTGCACGTTAGATAATTTAACCCAGCTACCTTGGGAGAAGCTGCTCGGCTTGCTAAGTTACATGAATCAACCCTTCAACTCACACCCCAACGCTACAACCGACCTTCACAAAACACTTATACCCCTTTCCAACGATCTATACCTTCAAACCACCACAAAACGAGCCCCTTACTATCTACTCCAGACCATCCAAAACCACCACAAAACAAACCCATATTCCCTGGTCCCAAGCTGCTCACTAATAAGCCTGCCAAGAAATACACTTATGAGGAAATGCAGGAAAGGAAAAATAAAGGGTTGTGCAAGTTTTGTGATGAGGCTTATTCTCATGGGCACCACTTGAAGCACAAGAGATCGCAGATCTTTGTCATGGAGTGTGATGATGAATTAATTGACGACACACTCGACCATCCGAAACCTGTCATTAAGGATCCTGCACCAGATGGGTTAGAGCAGCCTCTGATTTCCCTCCATGCCTTGAATGGCTCATCTCATTTCAATTGCATGAGGATGGTTGGTCAGGTTGGTAAAACCAAGCTTCATATCCTCATTGACCCCGGTAGTACTCACAATTTTGTGAACCTAGATGTGGCCAAAGCACTTGGTTGCTTCTTGGAAACAGTCAAACCATTGACAGTAGCTGCAATGGGCCATAAACTGTCATCTGAGTACAAATGCAGTAAGTTTGCTTGATGCCTCCAAGGGTATGATTTCTGCACCGAGGTTAGAACATTACCTCTTGATTGCTGTGATTTGGTTTTGGGAATACAGTGGCTGACTACGGTAGGACCAGTTTGGTGGGATTTCGTCAATATGCGGAAGGAGTTTGTCATCAATGGTGTGAAGCATGTCCTTAGGCGTGTCAACCCTGGTTGCAAGGTGATCAAGGGCAGTAGCCTCAACCGAATTATGCTATCCAACCCGCAGATTGCATTGCTCCAACTGTGTGAACCTACTGCATAGGAAGCTTCCATTAAACCCGCTCAATTTTGTCACATCAATACCACTGGTGTCGATGCTACTCACGATGATGCCATTCAACATCTCCTCACCTCTTTTGTTGATGTTTTTTGCTGAGCCACATGGGTTACCTCCTTTCAGGGACAGTTTCAACCATCAAATACCCCTGGAAGCTAATGCCAACCCCATTAGCAAGAGGCCATATAGGTACTCTGCACTACAGAAGAATGTGATTGAAGAGTTAGTGCAGGATATGCTAGACAAATGCATTATCCAAAGTTCCTCCAGCCCCTATGCTTCCCCGGTGGTGCTAGTAAAGAAGAAAGATGGCTCATGGAGGCTATGTGTGGACTAAAGAGGGCTCAGCAATCAAACCATCAAAGACAAATACCCTATCCCTTTGCTAGAGGATCTGCTGGATGAATTAGGGGGCTCACAGTATTTTTCCAAACTCGACTTGAGGGCTGGATTCCATCAACTGTGAATGGAATCGAGGGATGTCTTTAAAACAGCTTTTAAAACCCACTCTGGCCATTATGAATACCTTGTGATGCCTTTTGGCCTCACTAACGCTCCCTGTACCTTTCAAGGCCTCATGAACCATGTCTTTCGCGAGGTGGCAAGGAAGTTTGTCCTCGTCTTCTTTGACGACATACTTATCTACAACAAGACATGGCCTGAGCACTTACTACATCTACAGTCCGTACTGTCCATTCTCAGGGAACAACAATTGTACCTCAATCCCTCTAAATGTACCTTTGGCGCCACTGTAAGTGAATACTTGGGGCATTTTATCTCTGCTAAAGGAGTCAGTACTGACCCTAACAAAATATCTGCAATTTCCAGTTGGCCAACCCCAACTACCTAGAAAAAACTTCGCAGCTTCCTCGGCTTGGCTAACTACTACAGGCGATTTGTGCAGAATTACAGTTTGATTGCTAAACCCTTGTCGATTTTACTCAAGAAAGAGGGTTTCACTTGGAATGAAGAAGCTGCACAAGCTTTCCAAGCACTTAAATTCGCTCTCACCAGTACACATGTTCTTGCTTTACCTGACTTTAACAAGGTGTTTGTGGTGGAAACTGACGCGTCCAATCTAGGCATTGGAGCAGTGCTTATGTTGGACCACCACCTTATCTGTTTTATTAGCCGTGCTCTTGGCCCTAAGCACCAGGCTCTCTCCGTTTATGAGAAGGAATTAATGGATGTCGTCCACACAGTTCAAAGCTGGAGCTCTTATTTGACTCACAAGCCTTTTATCATCCGCACATATCAGAAAAGCCTTAAGTACCTCATAGAGCAAAGAGTGTCCACACTCTTTCAACATATGTGGCTCTCCAAGCTTATGGGGTATTCGTTTGAGATTCACTACAAACAGGGCAAAGAGAATGTTGCAGCTGATGCACTCTCGCGCATTACTGGGCTCAGCTACTTCAACTCACATTGACCCAAGCTCACGATGGCTTCTATGACTCTATTACACAATTATGGCATACTGATCATGTCTTACAAAAATTGATTTCTGATTTGCAGGCGAATGCTCACTCTCACCCCGAATATACTTTCACTGATGGTGAACTCCGAAGGCATGACAAGCTTGTGATTGGCAATGATCCTCCCGTGAAGCTCCACATTTTCCAGTGGCTTCATGACTCTGCAGTGGGGGGCCACTCTGGCCGCGATGCCACCCTCAAACGTATTAAATCCCTCTTTTACTGGATCGGGATGAACAAAGAGGTGCAGAACTATATCAGAATCTGCTCTATTTGCCAGATGAACAAGTACGATTTGTTGGCCAAACCGGGCCTACTCCAACCTCTACCTATTCCCGAAGGCATATGGCAGTCCATCAGCATGGACTTCATTGAAGGGATTCCCACATCATTCAACAAACACTCCATTCTAGTGGTGGTCGATAGACTAAGCAAGAATGCTCATTTCCTTGCTCTGTCTCATCCATATACGGCACTTGATGTTGCACAACAGTTTCTTGAACATGTTTTCAAGCTACATGGGATGTCGCAATCTATTATCAGTGGCCGTGATCCCATCTTCTTGAGTGAAGTATGGAAAGAGCTTTTCAGGATTCATGGTGTAGGCCTCAACCTCTCTACGGCCTACCACCCACAATCCGACGGACAAACTGAAGCTACCAACAAGACTCTGGAGACATACCTGTGTTGCATGACATCTGAAGCTTCACATACCTTGAGCAAATGGCTCCCACTTGCTGAATGATGGTATAATACCACATTTCACTCCGCTATTCAGGCTACGCCGTACGAGATTGTATATGTAATATCCCTCATTTTATAAGGATAGTTTGGAATTTTTCCAACTCCCGTATTACAAGTTGGATTAATTTCAGAGAAGTTCGGACATTCGGTAATATGTTTGATCTCTGTAATATTTTTTCCGAGTAATATAAAATACAGTTAACATGTGTTCAAGGTTAAATAATCGTTCGTGTACGAATATATTTAACCCGGGGTTAAGAAGATTAACCCAAAGTCAAAACGGACAAAAGGGTGAAAAATGGCCTTGACCGCACCTCGCGGTCAAGTGGCCGCACCCGCGGCGAAGGCCGATCTGTGAGGCGGTCTGTGGAGGCCACCGTACCCTACCGCACCCCGCGGTGGGATATTTTTCTTCTGCAGCGTGATCGTCTTCTACTGCAAGTGGCGCCGGTTGTCATCAAGTGGCTACCTCCCTTGGTCGAGGGCTTGTCCCCTGCTTGTTCCCCTCTTAGTTGGGCCTATAAAAGGGAGAGAAAGCTGAAGAGGAGAGTGCTGAACGTCTTCTTCCTCCTCCTCTGTCTTCTTTCTCCTCTGTTTTCTCCATTGCCGCCTGAGCTTCCAAGCTTTCGCCGGAGCTTCGCCGGAGTTTCCCTTGAGTGGAGAAAGTACTCCCAAGTGGTGTTGGAAGGTTTAAGGTGTTTGGAGAGTGAACCATAATCGAATCGAAAGCAAACAACTCGATTTGGGTGAGTTTTCTGGATTTTCGCTGAAGCCCCTCTGCCTCTGTTAGCTCGCCGCACCCGCGACAAGGACCCCACCGCACCCGCGGTGAGTTGGGTTCGTGTTGTGGCTCGTGGGTGTGTGGTATTGGGCGAGGCTTGACTCCCTCGATTGTTTTCGTATTCTTTTAGATTCATATACGTGGATATTGAATCTAACTTAGGGTTTCATTTTGGGTCGATCCGAAGGAATCTGTGGTCTCAAATCTGTCCCTGTTTCGGACCTAGGAACTCGTCGTCTCTAAGCTTTGCTTAAGCTTCTGCGGATCTAAGGCAAGTGGCGGTTCGCTCTTGCTCATCATTCCATATTTCAATTAATTATCAATTATTTAGTTGTTAATTAATTTGGGATGATTTACTGATTTATTGTTCATTGGGAACAACTTTGTTAATAATTGATTAAAACATGATATTATAATAGGTTGTATATCTGTTAGAACAACGCTATTATATATATTTATATGATTAAAAACATATATTATAATAGGTTGTATATCTGTTAGAACAACGCTATTATATCTGTTATTGGCCGCGATGGCTTTGATGTGGATTATTACTGTGTTGAACTGTTTAGTTAGCACGAGTATTCGTAGGAACGCTATGTACCTTGTGGGGGTTTAGCTGTTTCTTTATAACTAGTAATTGGTGGATTCTTCCCCAGTACTCTCTCAGGTCATGACCATGCCCTTACTCAGGGTGGTGCACTTCGCTAGTGCCAAATCTTTCGGGATTTATTCCCTCTGAGATCTCTTGTGAGGAGATCTGATATCTCTTGTGAGGAGATCCGATATCTCTTGTGGGGAGATTTAAAAGCTTATAACGTGATGTGGATTTTGGAATTAAATAAGATAAGTGCCGTTGTCGCACATAATTAATATACCCTTGGGCGAGTAGTGCAGCTAGGCGATAGTGCAGCTAGGAAAACTCGTCTTAACTTTTAAATCGCTCGTATGCGATATTGTGATTCTGTGATTATTAATGTTTCCCAACATTTGTCATATTTCCGATAATACTCATTTCGTTGGAGTCTCCTTTTGGGATTGATTGTTGGAAGACTTGGTCTTCCAGAATCTTCTCTTGATCATGTCTTTTCATATATTCTAGTAGGAGTATGGTGGTTGACTATCGTCATCGGTTTTGATTCGAGAAGCGATGAGTCTAACCTAATACGACTACTTTGAACCATTCTGCTTTGTACCCTTGCTTAGTCTTTCATTAGACTAACCAACCGTAATTGTTCTCTGCATGGTTGGATGGTGTCATCCGTTCGATTCGGCACATCATATAAGTTGTCATCCCGTGAAGGCTAGAACGACTATAGAAGCGAACGGTGTTTTGACAAGTGATCCAGGTTAAGATCCTTGGCGGGTGATCATTGCGATCAAGACTCTTTTGTTGGTTATTTAAAGACTTCCGCTGTGTTAAGAAAATGTTGTGTGTAAAGACTTCCGCTGTATTTCTGATGTATTTTGTCATACTTGGAATTGTGTTGTAATTCCGTGACTATGGTTTAAATGAAAGTTATGATATTTTGTATCATAATTGTTGTGTGATGGTTTATATCAACTGGTAAAGCCTTGGGTGACATCGGACAGTACGTCTGAGGTCACTGGCGATAATACTTTCAAGAGGTTATTTGGGGGTGTTACAGTATATGGCCAATCACCTCTTATTCATCTTCCTTATCTCCCTGGAGAAAGCAAATCCCTTCTGGTTGATATAAGTTTACAAAAGAGGGAAGAAGTGATCAATATGCTCAAATTTCACCTCCTTCGAGCTTAGAATCGAATGAAGCAGAGTGCCGATTCACATCGCTCCGACCGAGCTCTCTCCATTGGTGACTATGTCTATCTTAAGTTGCAGCCATATCGCCAGCATAGCCTCAAGACTCGGGCGCCTCACAAGCTCTCCTCTCGCTTCTACGGCACTTTTCAAGTGATAGACAAAGTTGGTGATGTAGCTTACAAGCTCCAACTTCCACCTACAACAGCTATACACAACGTCTTCCATGTCAGTCAACTCAAGTTGTGTGTCAATCCTACTTCTGGAAGCTCAACTCTCCCACGATATTTGCTGGATATCGACACTTGCAAGGAGCCAGAGGCCATTTTAGAAAGGAAGACGGTCCGACGCCGCAACGAAACCGCCGCCAAAGTCCTTGTCAAATGGAAGGGACACACTGAGGATCAGGCCACGTGGGAATACTATCACAACTTCGTTGCTTGCTACCCACATTTTGATCCTTGAGGACAAGGATCCTCTGAACAAGGGAGTACTATTATAGGATTGAGGTTTTAACAAATTTCCATATGTAAACCCAATTTCGTTTATTACCGGTTCGTTATTTCCCGCTTTATCGTTAAACCTGACTCAACTTTTAAAATACGGTTTACACTGTGTTCACGCTATATGTAATTCAGTTATGCCCATTTGGGAAATTAATCAAAATTTGCAGTATCATCTTCAACCCTCAAACTCTCTCAATTTGTTCCTCGCTTCCATCATCTTCGAGTTACCTCTTCTCTTCGAAGGTAATTTCTAGACCTGGGGTTCCAATTCTCGAGTTCTCTATTGAGATTCTGGATTGGGTTTACTTATCTGTCTCATAGGGTGTTAAGGGGACACGCCGACAACGACGAAGGAGGAGGGGGAGTGGCGATGACGAAAGAGGGGGAATGGCAAGGGGTTTCGCCGATATGGTGAACAACCTGAAAGAAGGAGGCATATAGCAACGAGTGGAGTCGTGGAGAGGGGTTTCAGCGCTATAGGTGGAGCAGGTTTAGGAAGGAGGCCGAAAACGGCGCAAGACCCTTAAAAATATACAAAACTATACCTCTGTTATATTAAAACCGTGGTCCGTATATATTTTTAACAACGGTTAAAATTATAAACCACGGTTAGAGTTTAATAAATTGAAGAAAAAAAACTTTACACCGTGTTTATAAGAGTAACCGCGGTTCGTATATTTTTGTAACCGCGGTTCGAGTTTAATTAAATTTTGAAAAAACACTATACACCGCGTTTAAGATATAACTGTGGTCCGTATATCTTCTTTACCACGATTGTATAAACCCACTCCAATATTAGTGCGGTTAATCCCCTTTTTTGTACTAGTGGAAAACCTATTTAAGGCAATTCGGTGATAGTGTTGTGATTACTAGATTTTACATGAGTTGTCTATCTGAGTAAAAGTCATACTCCATAAATGTATTGGACATAGTTTAGTTCCAATCAGAATCTTTGAAGGGAACTAGATGGTTTGTCGTATCTTACTTCATATTTTGCGGAGTCCCTAAGGATTTAGTAAGATGCAAAATTCTGATTTTAGAAAGTGTTATCATGACTAGAATCTTATCCAAGTTACAACGTTCAATGATTGTTCCCTTTGGAAGCTGAATTCTACATCAACTCCCAAGAGAAGACACAAACTTGCAAGGAACAGTCTCCTGAACATACATTGTTCTTGTTTTCAGCATACATTGTTCCTACAATCGAAATCATAATTTTCGAATCAATGATGAATGTTCGAGATATGACAACTAAGTTCCAAAAGTTGGAAAAATTCGAAGGAATGGACTTCACAGTTGGCAAAAAAAATGCATTTTCTTTTGGCCACCCTCGAGGTGGTGTACGTTCATTGATTGTTCCCTTTGGAAGCTGAATTCTACATCAACTCCCAAGAGAAGACACAAACTTGCAAGACAGTCTCTTGAACATACATTGTTCCTGTTTTCAGCATACATTGTTCCTACAATCGAAATCAAAATTTTTGGATCAATGACAACTATTCGAAAGATGACAACTAAGTTTCAAAAGTTGGGAAAATTCGAAGGAATGGACTTCCACCGTTGGAAAAAGAACATGCATTTCCTTTTGGCCACCCTCCTGGTGGTGTATGTTCTATCCAATCTCATACCAGAGATAGTTGATGATGAACCAATTGAAGTCGTGCGGAGAAGGGGCAAGTGGGAGAATGATGACTACATCTGCATGGGCCACATACACTACAAGAAAACCCATTTTTTGTAACGGCTAAAGTCATTGCGATACATAGCAAGTCGTTGCGAATAATATTTTTTGCAACGACATTTGTCGTTGCAAGGTCGTTGCCCGTAACCCCGTAGTGAAAGGCTTTTGCAACGACACTTTTTGTTGCAAAAAATAGCCTTTTCACAACGACATGATTTGTTGCAAAATATCTGTCGTTGCAAAAAAAGTATCAAATGATAGCATACGTTGGTAACATTTACAATAATTTATGTCGTTGCACATTGACAATATTTTGCAACAACCTTTTTCGTTGCAAAGAAAGATAACATTTACAACAACTTATGTCGTTGCAATACATTGATAATATTTTGCAACAACATTTTCCGTTGCAAAAAAAAGTTATTAATTGGTAGCATAGTTTGTTTTTTGCAACAAACTATGTCGTTGCAATACATAAACTTAAACTGGTAATACATTTTTTGTTTTGCAACGACTTGTGGGTGCTGTACCAAACAGTTATTTTCCGATGACCTGTTATAACAATTCTTATGACTCATTTCAGTCCATACAACCTGTATCCAAGATCATAACAATAATAACTTCGACTATATAACCTTTAGAAATTTGTTCAAAATACAAAATATATCCATAATTATCAAAAAGATGTCTAACATCCAAATTATCATCTCCCAACCTGCATCAAATATCATACGACAAGTATCCAAAATCACTTCATAATAATCCCTTCGACAATATCCAAAAAAGGTCAACCTTCAAAGCTTCGACATCCAAAAGCCTTTGTTGTTCCATCTAGTGCTTTCCTTTGGTATAACCGCGTAAAGTAGTCCTTTTCCATGAACATACCCAGACCTTGGCTCCAGAACTTGTGTCAATATTTCCTCTTGTGTCATTGAATCACCAGCTGATCGATGAGGACCCAAAACATTATAAAGAATTAACAAGTATAAAGTATTCAGCTGATCGATGAGGACCCAAAACATTATAAAGTATAAACAATTACAAAGCAAGACTACTATTAACACCAACGGAAGATATTTCTAATAGGTTAACAATAACTTATGTCCTGGAGTTAAGCTATTACTATCAGCAAACACCCCAGGAAACACAAAGGACTTGAACTCTAAAGCCTAACACTATCAATAACTAATGTCCTGGAGTTAATCTAATCCTATCAGTAACTAATGTCCACTCTAAAGTCTAAAGTAATTACAATAGTCACTAGGAAGAAGAGATTGTCAGAAGCAAAATGTAAGAACTAGGAAATAAACTTTTTTAGCTAAAAAGTGTTTATAAATAATAAAATTCAGACAACATTACATCTTTTACTACAACATTTCACTGTGAAATACGATTAAAGAACCTATACACTACAACAATCAAGAGCAGTCCATAAAAATATATAAGCTGAATCCAGAGTTTTGATAATTTTCCTCACTAAGTGTCCAAAAACATGAAGGCATATTAAACAACTAATTCATCAAATGTCCCTTGTGGGTTGTGTTGTATATATAAGTCAATTTATTACAAGACAAAGGATTCATCGAAAGAAAAAGTACACTTGATTGTGGATTTATTTGGTGCTTAACAAATTTGTTGTTGAAGCTTTGGTATGGGTGAAAAATTCTCGCGCTTGGCACAAACATATCCAGTCATGATTTGACTTTGAACCTTTGAAGTTATATATAGCTCTGATTTAACAAGGGAATGGAAGTTCCACAAACTACACTTAATACCTAAACAAAGCATTCATCTAAACCTAATTAGAAACCTAGTAAAGAGAAAGAAAGATTGAATAGATTACCTATTGCGAAGTGCGAATTGGCTCGATTGGAACAAAGCATTCTACTAATGTCTGCATTTCTGGCCTCTTTTTGCCCGGTAACTTCCTCAATGAGAAGTCATTTCCTCTCAGTAACAGAACTTCTGATGGCGCAAGAGGTAGCACGATACGAGAAAACTTGTTAAGCGACAGCTCGAGTATATCTCTAGGGAGCAGGTTACGCTTCACCGCCACAGCTGTACCGACCATCTTGCGGATCTGTTCAAGAGTAATGATCAAGTAATTTTGTTAATAACCCAATATTAGATAGTTCTGAAATGGAATGAGATAGTATATCCCACTCTGATGAGTGATGACTGATGACCCATTAAAAAGTCATAAATTATATGCTAGATATGGAAAAAGATAAATTGAACACTTGCTGAACATAAATAATGGTAACTTACTTGGTGCAGCATGAAGGACTTGCCAGATATAGAAATCTCAACAAAACCCAGCCCAAGTGACATATCTAGCTTCCCACAAGAGCGACAATATATTCTTCACCAATGCGCAACACTTAGTCATGAAAATGATAATACAACTAACACAGATACATCAGGCTGTGGACTAAGGCAAAGCTATTCTGTCCAACAAACAAGCAGGGAAACAATATAGGTTTTAGTTGGCTGATTTTAGTGCCCTCTCTTTTGGTTTTGGCTTCTAGAGAATATACACATACATGAGTACTATTTCTGTAAATGATTTTTTTTTTCAAACCTAAGGGTCACCATAGACACCACACTCAACTAAAAGGGGCATGTTGTGTTAACTTCTTTAACCTTAGGCTTAGGGTAATCACAGACATCACCGTTGAATAGAGTTCATTGCTAATTACTTCAAACCTGCTATTTGCTATAAAGCAGATAGGGCAATACCAAAACTGAAGAATGGACCTTAGTATCCAGGATACATGAGTTACTATAAACATTAAAGTTGAAGCGATTGGCCAGGTCTCAAATAAGAAACAAAGGTTGACCAGTATAGGATCTTTCTTTTCCTAACCTACACAAACGAAATGGAGTTTTAAATTAAGAAGTAACATATTTTTTGGTAGAAAAGAACATTGAGACAAGTATGAGTGTTGACGCTAAAAATCAACAGCTAAAATCAGCAGCTAAAAAGTATAGTTCAGATCCACCAAAGCAGCTAAAATCAGCAAGTAAAAATCAGCAGCTGAATTTAAATGATACACCAATTTACTCAACACATAGATCTACATTTTCATGATACACCAATTCACTCAACACACAAAGCAGTTTTCAGTCCAAAAATATACAAGAAAAGCCTCATTGCAAAATAAAGTTCACATGTTTAACCAAATGGCAATCCATTTCAATCATTTGACATAAGATTTTAACTACATTTCAGTTAATAAACTCCAGATTCAGCAAACTATTAAAACATTGTAGCAAGCTTCATAGAAATCCCAATAAAAACTCAAAACACTTCCACTCAATACAATAACATCAAAGTTTAGCAATGCAACATAGACTGAATTAGAACAATGTAGTTAATACAAATTATAGATTAAGAACATTAACAAGTATAAAACAAAGCTTACTTGGTGCTTTGTAAGACGACGAATGCAATACACCCAAAAAAAGACGGCAATCCAATTAAAAGCAAATACCTGATTCTCGAGGGTGATCATGGAAATCAGAGTGCAAAAAGATATCCACACAGAAAAAAGAGCATACATGAAAAACTGGGTGTTGTAGTGCTTCTTCTGCACTAGGCCGTTTAAGTGGATCCCAGGAGCAAAGTCTCTGTCCAGTCAAGAAGGGCACAGAAAATTATTATAACCAATAAAACAGAAGCACAATGTTGGTGTTAGTTATAAATCCAAGGAATAACTACACAAATAATTCCTACCGTAATCAAATCAATAGCTTCCAAGCTTGCACTCAGAATCATCTCCGACATATTAGCCGCAAAGAACTACAAGGAAAAGCAAAACAAATGATTAGCAGCACAAGGGAATCCAGGATAGGCAAGAAACACGCAACATAATTCCATTAACAAGCAGCCACCTCACCTCTGAATGACTAATATTAATCAAGAGTGGGAAGTTCTTTGCTTCAGGAAATGTGGTCCAATCTGGTGCACCAAGAACACAACATATTTTGTACAGTTGATCTGCTTCACTGCCCAATAAATAACATATCATATCAGAAGCCGCCATACATTTTGCATCTAGAATAGCATAAACTATATCACCGTTAGACCAAAAAAGTTAGTTTGACAGATATAAACACAAGTTATGCTGTTAGAGATAAAAGAAGTATAAAATAACAGGCATAAATGCAGAGCTATAGTTCTGTTTCTCTTGAAAACATTTTAGATTTAAGGATAACTGGTGAGTAAGAATACTAGCACAATGAAGTTTTTCCACCAAGAACAATGTACTATGGATGGATTTTTTTTATACCTTTCCCCAGGAAAAAAGAGGGCACAAGGTGAAAAGCTCAGCAAGTATTGCACCAACTGCCCACATATCTGCATATATTGGATTTTTTTCAGTTAGCAATCCAAAATATATGTTAACTTAATGTGTGCGAACCCTACAGGATTTGGTATAACAAAAAGAGAAAAAAAATACATAGCCTCAACAAGACCACTCCTCGGAATTTTGAAACTAAAAATACCTAAACGATCCTGACAGAAAATAGGCTTTACAACACCAAGAGGAGAACCTAGTCGACCAGTTTTCAACATGGGTGTGAGGTTGTTGAATTTAACTTGTAAGCCATAGTACAGAAGTTTATTATGTTCAAAAATAAAAAATTTAGTTGAAAACGAAATAAAAGTTTGGATTCTTACCATGTATTCAAAAATGAAGAACAACTCATTATTCTCCCTCGTGACTTCTTTCAGCTTTATAATATTCGGATGACTAAGTTTGTGAATAGACTGCATAATTAGTAAATTCGAATTAGGTTAGTCTGTTGTAGCATCATAGCCATAATTTCTCATACTGCACACCATTTCAAAAATGTTGTGATTACCTTAATTTCCCGCAAATTCATGAATTCCTCCCAAAAGTAGAACTTCCTCTTCATTTTTTTGACAGCAACCTTCGAGAGATGAACAAATTTTATTTCCACAAAACCAAGAACTAAAATTGGTATAAAGTACAAGATGGAAAAGGGCAAATTCCAGAACAAATTGGTAAAAGAGGCAAATGCACTTGAACAGATGGAAGAGTAACAAAAAGCTTCAGTAAGCCGCTTTGCTCAATAGATCACTTACAGTCTCGTATGTTTGTTTATTGACAGCTTTATATACAGTTCCACAGGTTCCATCTCCAAGCTCTTTCAAAAGTTTATATCTGCAGCCACAAAGCAGAATGATATAAAATGCAATCACAATGCGATAAAGATCTTAGAACATTTACACCGAGCGGGTGAAGATTGGGGAGTACATCTGTGCAATTTCCAATTCAAAGCAGCAGACAATGGGTGGCCCTAATTCAATTCAGGGCACGCGCTAATTCAATTCAGTGAAATAGCAACTCTATCGATTCCTCTATATGACAACAATTCAACAATTCAGAGAGAGTAAATAGCAGCTTCATACCTTGGGTGAATGAGACAAGATGAAGGGAGAGTGAGATTAGGGCGTGGTGGCTGGCGGCGCTGGCGAAGACGTTGAGAAAGACGATTAAGAGAGAGAGAGATTAGGGCAGAAGCGGAAGAAGCGCGGCGGCTTGCGGGGGCGACGAAGAAGCAGCGGTGGCTGGTGGCGTCGTTAGGAGTGCGGAGGGAGACGAAGGAGAAGAGGCGGAGTACGTATAGGAGATCGAGTAGGAGACGATCGAATTGAAGGGGATAAGCCAAGGGGAATTAAAGTTAGGTTATGTTTTTTTAGTGTCTTTTGCAATGACACTTCGTTGCCAAATTGCAAAATATTAATCGCAACGACAACTGTCGTTGCAACACATACATAACTTTTAATTGCAACGACAAAGTCGTTGCGATATAAATTTTCCAATTTTTACCACCAACCCGCGCCAAATTTGGGTGGAGGGAAGATAAAAAATTATATATAGCAACAACATTGGCAACGCTTGTCAGTTGTCGTTGCGAAAAATATTATTAGCAACGACAAAATTTAGGTCGTTGCAAAAGCTCGTTGCTATAAATGGTTTTTCTTGTAGTGGAACTTAAACGGTATGTTCGACTCCCTCTTCGACGTATACCAAAATGTTGAATCTGCCAAGGAACTTTGGGACTCCTTGGAGTCCAAGTACATGGTTGAAGAAGCTTCAAGTGTATAGTTCCTAGTGAGTAACTTCAGTACCTATAAAATGGTTGACTCACAGCCGATGATGGAGCAATTTAATGAGATACTCTATATCTTGGGGCAATTTGCCCAACATAAATTGAGCATGGACAAGTCCATTTCTGTGTCAATCATTATTGAAAAATTGCCTCCATCGTGGAAGGACTTCCATCACATGTTGAAGCACAAGAAGGTAGATATTTCCCTTGTGGAACTTGGAAGCCACTTGCATATCGAAGAGGGCCTTCGTTCGCAAGAGAAAATAAAAGGAGAAAGAGACTCCCAATTCTTTCACCGTCACATTATCAAAGAAGGTTCCCATCAGGGTAACAACAAAAAGGGCAAGAAAAGGCCGTTCAACAACACAAACTCTGATCCCAACAAGAAGCATTCTCTAAAGGGAGATGGATGTTGGAATTGTGGAAAGCCTGGACATCTTAAGAAGGATTGTCGGGCTGGAAAGGGGAAGAAGGGCAACGTTCCCAACCAGTCTACTCAAAGTTCTAAGGACCAAGGGTAGAAAACTCAACAAGGTAAAAAAGGAACGTTTCCTCAAATGGAATTGTTCACTCTTTAATAACATTTCCAAGTTTGGACTTTGTTCCTAATATTTATATTTTGGGTACATACTACTTTGATACCTATCCACCGGTTTCTAGAATAACAACCATTAGGCAATTGATTGCCTTGGCTGCTATTCACAAGTTGGATAACCACCAAATGAATGTGAAGACATCGTTCCTTAATGGGGAACTAGAAGAGGAAGTTTATATGAAACAACCTGAAGGGTTTTGTAATGCCCGAACAAGACAATGGCATCAAAAGTTTGATGAGGTTGTTATGTCCAATGGATCTAATTGGAATCAATTGGACAAGTGTATATGTAGCAAATTTGATAGTTATGGGAACGGAGTTATAATTTGCTTGTACGTGGATGACATGTTGATCTTTGGTACGGATCAGAGACAAGTAGACCTTACAAAGGCATTTTGTCATCACAATTCTCCATGAAGGACATGGGAGAGGCTGATGTTATCCTAGGGATTAGGATAAGGCGGGGAACGGAGGGATTATCATTGTCACGATCTCACTACATTGAGAAAGTGTTAGAGAAATTCAATTGTGATAAGTACACTCCTTTGAAAACTCCATATGATCCAAGTGTTAAACAATTCCCTAACAATGGAACATAAATTTTGCAACTTGAGGACTTAAGGTTTATTGGGTTCTTGATGTATGCAATGACAAGTACTAGGCCAGATATATCTTTTACAGTAGGGAAACATAGTCGTTATACTAGTAATCCAAGTGCATATCATTACCAAGCGGTTTGACGAATACTCTAGTACCTTGAGGGAACAGTGGACTTTTGTCCTACTTATATTGGACCACCCTCAGTGTTAGAGGGATATTCAGATGCATGTTGGATCACAAATGAAGAGGATCATTCTTTCACTAGTGGGTGGGTGTTCCTTCTTGGTGGGGGTGTCATTTTATGAGCATCTAAAAAACAAACTTGCATCACAAGTTCTACCATGGAATATGAGTTTGTTGCCTTAGTCGCTGCTGGGAAAGAGGCGGAATGACTAAGGAACTTGATTTATGAAATTCCCTTGTGGGAAAAGAAAATTTCGCTTATATCAATCCATTGTGATAGCGTTGTAACATTGGATAAGGAATATATCCTTGTATACAATGGGAAATCACGCCATTTGGGTGTGAGGCATAGTGCGATAAGAGAGCTCATTATGCATAGGGTAATTTGTGTGGATTTTGTTAGGTCACGACGAAATATGGCTGACCACTTGATGAAGGGGTTGTGTAGGGACTTGGTTTCCAAGTCGGCTACGGAGATGGGATAAAACCCGTATAAAGTTTTTTAGCGGTGGGATACCGAATTCCTTTCTAATTAACTTTGGAACGAATTCAATGTGGAAAGCCTACACCTAGAAACTGAAGAGCACAAAGGAACAATCCCTTGGTATGTGCTATGCTCCTACAAGTTTAGAGGTTGAAAGCAATTTGTTAATAGTTTATTTGAAAAAGTGCAGATTGTAGGTGCATGATTGAGAACACGTTTCCTTAAAGGATCTACCTACATGGGCGTGAAGTTTGGCCGCTTCATAAAGTTTGGGTTGACTTCAAAACGCTCAATAATGGATAAGGACTCAAGGCCATTAACAGAGTAAAGTTAGACTATGGAATTATATAGTAATTCATGTATGTGTGTTGTCTTCACGCATCCAATGCGGTTGATTGGTTCAATCCTTAGGACACCATGATTCTCAGGTGTTTGAAATGTGTAATTACACCAAGATATAAATTCATTCATTTTGATATTTGTGTTTATGCATGAGTTTGGGATGAAGGCTTGCTTATTTATGAATAAGGAATACACTAAAATGGGGGAGGATTGCTTGTGATTTTAGTGTGATAAAAAAAGACTTTTCTCATATAGAGAATAATGCCATTTAGCGTGATCGGGGGTTCATACGAAACTATAAGATCTCCACTTAGCTCTATCATGGGTTTGGAGGTGTGGAGTACACACTCATGTAAGCATACTTGAGATTTAGATGGAAACATTAAGGATATGTTATGTTTCCTATAAGGGAACAATGTCTCTTAGAGGTTATTGTGTCTCTAAGACAAATCGGCGTTAAGGTTTAACAAGTGGTCGTTCCCTGGAGAGAACAACAGTTTCATGCGACATGGTTAAACTTTAGCACGTGTACAATGTGTGATAACCGCCATGTTAACCGTCGTTATAACTACATTGTAACTACCTTAAATCTATTGGTAATTGATGGAAGTCATTGTACATCCATGGAAACCTTGGGTGGCAGTTAAAATAGTTGGTAATTGCTAGTAACCGCTTGTAACTTAACCGTTCCTTGTAACCTCCTGAAAACCATATTTAAGGCAATTCGGTGATAGTGTTGTTACACGAGTTGTCTATCTGAGTAAAAGTCATACTTATAAATATATTGAACATAGTTTAGTTCCTATCATAAGCCTTGAAGGGAACTAGAGGGTTTGTCTTATCTCACTTTAGATGTTGCGGATTCCATAAGGCTTTAGTGAAGGGCAAAATTATGATTTCGGAAAGTGTTCCAATGATTCAAATCTTATTCAAGTTACAACGTTTATTGGTCGCTCCCTTTAGAACCCGAAGTGTACATCAACTCCCCAGAGAAGATAAAGACTTGCGAGGAATATTCTCCTGAACATACATTGTTCCTGTTTTTAGCATACAATGTTCCTACATTGGAGTAACAATGTGCCCCTCTGAGTTATCTCCACAAGCATAGCAAATAGAGTTTTCTACAACAGAACAACTCTCGATTCATATAAAGATTAAAAACTCTACATATTATGGCTATAAATTATATTTGATCCATACTTAGAAGGAATAGCACAAATCTACAGGCATGCACTCATTGTTCTTCAATTTCTCAATGGTAATGGCTTGCAAGGAATAGTACATGCTCAATGTTGTACCCAAGGCTTGGATCATTGGGAAGTGTTAGTAGTCTGATCCAAGCAGTTCCCAACTGCAATATTAATGGTTTCACCAAAGATCCCATCGCAATATGGGCAACATAGTGATTTACTGCAACAATGGGCTTCTTCCACAGATGGGAAAGAACCTAACATAACAACAATGGGGGAAACCTATAGTTGAGCTCTCTCCCATCCCATGACCTTTTATGTAACAGAGGCAATCAATATCATCTGGAGTTCTCTGGGCAGTCTCCAAAGCATATTTCACTAGTGCTAGAATGTGTTGGAGATGATGATTTGCGGTTTCTTTTGAAAGGAATCCTTGTCCTGGAAGGGTACCAATCTTGCTAGCTGAACCCTCAAATCCTTGGCTTATCATTCTCCTCATATTTAAGATATCGAATTAAAAAACCCTACAATCATAATCACAACACGAAAGAATTTGTTGAATCAATACTGCGTATAGTTAGGAGACCGTTCCATGGACAGCGGAAATACATAAAACAATTTTGGTAAAAATGAGATTATCACACAATTCCTTAGAGAGTAAAACTCAATCAACCAAGAAGTTGACTAAGAAAAACCTATACCTCTAGGTGGTTAACCTAATAGGTTTTCAAACGTAAACTTGTGTTATTAATTCAGTTACAAACAATCAAGCGAGTAATGACATCAAACATAATCACAAAAAAAATCCTAGATCACGTAAACTTCTTAAGCAAGTGATTATAGCCAAATAACTCTAGTAAACACAACCAAGATCAATATACTCACTGTCTTCATAGGCTGAATGCTATGAATTGCGTACTAAACTTAATGTTATCAATTATGTATATATAGACCTAGAACAAGATCTTTTAACACTTATCTTTTAGTCTTTCCACGTGTCACATACAAAATAATGCTTCTATGTAATCCTATTTTCATAAATACAATCATATAGCAAAAGATATTATTCTCACGACTAAAACTTAGTCAAAATCCTATCTTCTTTTAATCCTTGCGGCCAAGTCTTCAAATATCATCTTTTCATAATTGACAAAGTCTATGACCGAATTCCCAACACCTCTCCTTTTCGTTTTTCACTTAATTCCTTAATGTTGTTCTTTCGCTTCATAACACAAATAGCGTGATCTCAGTTCTCTCATTCCTCAGTTTTGCTCCTTCGCTTCACAACACAGATAACATGTGATCTTAGTTCTTTCGTTCCTTTGCTCATCACATTTGTTCCTTTGTTTACTCTATGTTCTTTTACTTCTATGTTTTCTTCTCTTGATTTTCACTATTCTCAGACTCATTATGTAACCTGAAACTCATAGGAGCAAGTAAACCTAATGGTGTTTATCATCATCAGAACCAGATCGAACAACACTTTTCCAACAATTTTCCCCTTTTACTCATCTCAAAATTATCCATAAAATATATAAGTATAGCGTCAATCAACATCAGTCAATATGTAGTCAGAATATAACTCAAAGTTCCCAAAAACGTTCCTCCTTAGATGGATATCACAATACTTACCTCAAGTTGTAAGCAAATTCCCCCTTAGCAATAGCATCGTTCAAAAAATTTAAAGAATGGAACAACGAGACTATCACATGCCTTGAATCGAGATTATCTCACAAAACGGATGTTACGGTACAATGAGTGGACAATTTTGGAGTGTTGGATTGGGGTTGATGAATGACTGGATTAATTATGAGAGAAAAATGAGGGTGTAGTAGGGCGTGAATCAGGGAAACGAATATTACAAAGCATTGTGTGAAATTTGTTAATTAACACCTCCAAAATAAGAAGTTAAGAGGAGAGAGAAACCGAAATGGGATACAATTAAGGTAGTTACAATATATTAGCAATATCTTACCTATTTAAATTTATTTAAGGATATAATTGGATGAGAGAGAAACCAATATCTTTTTCAGCCAATTCGTTCTCATCGTTCAACCGTTTTCACGACGTTCATGAATATCGATAATGTGTTTATGAATATCGATGAATTGTGTCTTGATGCTGTACATTTGAAGATCTGTAGTTTGTTTTTTTAAATATCATTCATGTTTTTATGAATATCTCTCTTTAATATGTGAATATTTAATTTCTTAAAGACATGAATATCACCACTTATTACATGAATATCACTACTTGATATTATGAATATCATACTCAGTTACATGTATATCACTCAATTACATGAATATCACATTCAGATTCCTGAATATCACACTCAATTACATGAATATCACACTCAATTACATGAATATCACATTCAATTACATGAATATCATCATCCTATACATGAATATCACTACTTGATAATATGAATATCATACTCAGTTACATGTTTTTGGAGACATTTTTTCCCAATTCAACAACTCGCGAACCATCCACAAACCTGAAAATCAAAACAACATCAACCATAAAATCAAAACAACAACAACCTAGATAAATGAAACCGAACAAAATAAAAAACACATTCTTAAGTTAACGTACATTTGCTTCATAAAACAATTTCAAAACCCCCAGATCTGAATAGAAAATCACGTAACTAAACAAAATTTTCAAAACCCTTAAATATTATATAAAATTCTATAACTCAACAAAGAAATTCCAAACATATAAACAACGACAACTAATACACCACACTTTTGCACATTAAAGTCTTAATTATCACAAAAAAATCACTAATTGAAACCTATAGTAGAACCGATCAAAATACCTAGAATACTATTCACTTGGTTCAACCTTAGTCTTTTCTTTCTCTTTCTTCTTTGTAGACAATAATTTACATAACAATGGAGGATGTTGAATTTCGTTCAATAAAATCTCAAACAAAGGCCTTTCGAAATTGAGAGGAAAATATAGAGAAGATGATACGAGAGAAGAAGAGAGAATATCAAAACATAGAGAAAATTGGGGATTTTTTAAAAATACTTTCCTTTTTTTATCAATCATATATGTGGAGAGAAAAAAATCCAATCTCAAATCCTATCTAAAATTATACTATGGTGAAATAATTCGGTGAATCACACACAATTAAACCACCTACACCCTATTTTCTTTAAATCTTGTCCCTTTACTATCCAATGGTTTAAAATTGTATATCCGTCTTACCATACACCCAGTTTTATCAAAACATCTATTTTAAACAAAAAATAGTATACAATGTCGTAAATTATTATCAAAAAAACAATTCATTAGAGACGCATGGAATTGATTAAACTAATGGTAGGGGAACATCGCAAAATAACAGAGAAAGGTACAAAAAACATTGAGAAAAAAACACAAACATGAAAATCACAAAAAATGGAAGAGTACGGCTAGGGAACAAAAAAGGGAATTCCACTCAGGCTTGTGGAGTAGGCAATGTTCTAAAAATCCTCGTCTCGGCCTCGCCTGGGCGCTAGGCGGTCATCCCCCGCCTAGGGCCGCCTAGGCGAGAAGAAGCTTCAGATGTTGTGAAGCAGCATGACGGGGCTAGAAATGCGCAATGCAAATATCGTTGATTAGCCTAGTCAAAGTAAATGTCCTAACAGACCTACTAAACAGATGTATAGTAAGCAAGTAATGGTCGAACCCACAGAAAAGATCTGATGCAGTATGCAATTGTGATTGACAAGTAACAATAAAGGGGGGGTTTAGTAATCAAGTAGAGCAAAGCAAACAAGTTTAGTTGATGAGAAAATATGATTGGGAAAGTAGTCCTACTAGAACGAGATCCACAATACAGAGATATAATTTGATCACATAAATCTATTCAATCCAAGTTCTTTTATTATTCTTATAGTTGTTCCCACCCTGATCTTAAGTACTACCAATTCTCACAATTGTTGATAGACTTATTACTATATCAATGGAAAAGTACTACCAATTCTCACAGTTGTTGATAGACTTTACCACTAACAAAGCAATAGCAATGCACACAAGGATATAGGATACATGCAAATAGAAGGTGCTTCCTTACTACTTAACATGCAAATGATTCTCACTCACGATTGCGCGCTCGTATTCCACTATACACAACAATCGTGTATGCTACTATATATGCACTCGTATTCCACTATATGCAAATCCTAGCAATTGATAAAAATTATTCAACCTAGTTGATCAGGCTATGAAGAATAACAATAAATCAGTATTCAATATTACCAAGAGAATCAAACCAACACTTATAAGAATAAGAACAAGGAATAGAAATCTCATAAACACATCAACTGTATTGCTTCAAACGTCTAGTAGAACAAATGGGAAGTTAGTTCTCCATTCAGATGAGAATGAAAACCTAATGAAAAGTAAAACTGCGTACGAAGTAAAGTGAAAAGTAGTCTCTGCCTCTTAACCTAGAAAGAGGACTTAAATAGGTTTTGGAAAATAAAGTTAACCTAATGCCAAATAACAAAGGAAACAAAATAATAAAATAACAAAGTCCGAAATTAAATAAAGGAAATAAATGTCTTCTGGACGCGCGGCATTTAACACGGCCACCGCGGGGCGGTGAGATCCACCGCGGGGCGTCAGGCTCCCACCGCGGGGCGGTGGCTTCCTCTTGGCGTGACCCTCAATCTTCTCTGAGAACCACCGCCGGGTCGCGGTGGCTTCGGCGCGGGGTGGTGAAATCACCCACTCCTTCAGCTCCTCTTCTCTTCTGTTGCTCTTCATTACTACCAAGTGTTGGTAGTCTTCTCCAGTTAAACTCCAGCAGATCCTTCTCCATCCTCATCATCTCATCTAAGCTGTAATGAGAAATCCTAGAATCACTCTTCTTCTTTTACGCTCATCTTGCCTAGGCGCCCTCTCGGGTTTTCACCTAGCCACTGATTTCATTTTGCTAGATATCTCACATATACTCGCATCACTCCAGTCCATTTTTGCACCGGTCTATACCAGTCGGACTACCTGCTTTTTACCTAAACCGCCCTTTCGGGTTTTCAGCTCATTTCAGGATTTTGATTGCCTTTTTTCACATTTTTTGGCTTTTTTTTTTAGAAATAAAATACTCGAACGGAAATTACAGAATACAAAACAACGCTATATACACTAGCTAGATAGATAGCAAGTCTAAATCCCTCCCCCATACTTAAACCGAACATTGTCCTCAATATAGAAAAGAGAACAAGCAAATGAAATAGGGGAAGGAGAAATAAACTCACTGTGGGCCTGGTGGCGGTGGTGGTGGGAACCTCCCAAATTAGTCCCTCATATGAGCGTCCACAGCGTCCAGACGCTCATCTACATCAGCACAGAACTAGGTCTGCCAAGTCTGCAGACCAGTCTCTACTCGGGTGTTCCAGTGAGTCTGCTGCACTGAGAATGCATCAAATCTTGCATACAACTCCTGCCAAGGTGTGTCAGGACCGTACGAAGATGAAGGCGCATCAAACTGGGTAGGCATAGGGTCATCCCCACCCACAGAATCAGCAGCAGCAGCCTCAAAACCAGCACTAGGGCCCTCTCCAAACGGACCCGAAGGAGCCGCAGCAGGGGTAGCGTCGGCCATAACTCTGCTATCACTGGGAATCCACCAATCCGGAAATGAAGGAGAATAAGTGAAAACCCGGGGAAGAATCAGAATGTGACCGTCGTATGAAGACCAAACTAAATAACCATCCCTGCCTACTGGCTTCAGCATTGAGCACACCTTCATGTGCGCCATATCATACACCGCGTGAGCAACAGGTCGAGGAATCCGATCGGTAGCTATAATGTCAGCACAAAGAAGAGTGATCAAACCACGCCCACAAATATCACGTGGCTCACCATCACGAATCCTCTTCAGGGAACCCAGAAAGAGGGTAGTCTAACACGGTGTGTACAAAACAATCTCCAAGATGCTCATAAACCACTGGAAGTCCTTCAGAGGAACCTTACCATCATCAGCATGGCCAAAGAAATCTCTTTCATCACCTTGTGGATCAACCTAAGACAAGGGTTCACCAGCTTTGAGTTCACCTCCTGACCCTTCCTGAACGTCCTATGTGTGGCAGCCTTCCAGAACTACAACATATCAGACTCAATAATTCCACCAGACCATCCATCCGTTGGTACCTTTGTAATGCCCAGGGCATCACGAATCTCAGCAGCAGACAAAGCATAATCACGCCTATTGTAGGTGAACGTGACCTTCATCAACCTCTTGTTGTCTGAACCATCAGAATACCTCTTGAAAGAGGCGATGAACTGGTAACAAAGCTCGGGATAAGCATCAACGGCCTTGTTCAAGAAGGTCCCCAGACCACACTCTGCTAAACACATGGATACACACTCTAACATACCAAACTCAGCCAATGTCTGTTTGTCAAAGAATTTAGTAGCCAAAACCTTCCTCTCCTTCACAACATTGTACACCTCATTCTCATCCCTCGTAGATACTTGCTTCCTACCTCTAGGTACCATAAGTAATGAATGGAGAAACTCAAAACAAAGGGCAGCCAAGAGGACACTTACAAACGAGCGAAAACACAGCCTGGGCAGTCTCGACGTGGGGCGGTGGACGAGTCGCCGGGTCGCGGTGAGACAACTGGGGGTTCTGGCCGGGTCGCGGTGGGGTTGCCGCAGGGCGGTGGCTGCAATGACGCGGGGCAGAGCGGCGCGAGGCGGAGCGACAACGAGGTGGGACGACAACGATGCGGTGGGGCTGTGTTTGGCTAGTTTGTGAGGCTAGACTCCAAATTGGGCAAGGAAACTCAAGGTGTAAGCAATTTGGGGCTAGATTCGGACCAAGGACGAGGGAAATAGGGGAGAATGGGGGATTTGGCTTTGGGAGCTTGAGAGGTGTGTTGGGAATGGAGGGTTTTTGTGAGAGTGGGGGCTAGGTTAGGGAAAGGGAAAAGGAAGCAAAGGGGATGATGGGGCCGGCTGGTACAATGGCCTATAGAGAAGTCTCGGCCCAAAAAGGGGGCCCAAACCGTCAAATCCATAGTTACCACTCAAGAAATAAAAATTTTACTCACCGTTTAAGATTTTTTCGGGGCCCTTTATTCTTGCTCTTTTTTTTAGGGGAGAGGATATACCAGACATCCACCGCGGGGCGGTGAGGATCGCCGCGGGGCGGTGGGGAAACTGGGAAACTGTCTCCTCTCCATTAACTTTCGTACCTGAAATGTTAGTGACAGGCGAACGAAACAAAGCAAAAGAAATTATGAAATTAATCTAAGGGAAAGGAAAAATCAAAGAAAAACTACCTCGGGTTGCCTCCCGGACAGCGCCTTAGTTAACGTCGTTGGCTCGACGTACTGCAGGTCAACTATCACCTGGAATAGGATCCCCTCGGAATCCTCCTACTCGTCTCTTCCTGTCGAGACTTCCCATGGAAAGGTTGAAACCTTAGACCATGTTCCCTCTTGGCCAATGACTCCATGATTACTTCCTTTGGAGCATCTCCCCCATACTTAGAGCGATGTGGGGGCCGATATGGCTCAACCTGAATATGCTGCACATTACTAGATAAAGGCTTACAGCCTTGTATGATTAGTGCAGGGGGGCAAGTGCCCAAAATAGAGGGAATGGAATCTCCTATGTCATCCAGCAAGACATCATCAACATGCAATTCATGCAACTCAATAGGTCCATCAATAGTAGAACACTCAACTACGGTCTCTACTGCACCAGTTTTAATATTTTCATGCACATGATCATCAATATCACTAATGCAGCAAGGGGAAGGCAATTCAATGGAGTTGGCTTTATGAATATTATGTTCAAAAATTATTCCATCGAATTCCATAGTTAAAGTTCCACTATCTACATCAATCTTTGTCATGGATGTTTTCATAAAAGGTCGACCTAACATAACAGGAGCAACCTGCTCATCATAGTCCATATCCATAACAAAGAAATCAACAGGGAAAATCAAATGACCTATCCTCACAAGAACATCCTCCACAATACCCTTAGGGGGCACACAAGAACCATCAGCAAGTTGTATCACAATGTTAGAATCATGCAAGGGTCCTATTCCTAAATCCTCAATCAAAGAATAAGGCAACACATTAATAGAGGCACCCAAGTCTAACAAGGCTTTCTCAAATCGATGCTCACCTATAGTAATAAGAATAGTAAATGTACCTGGATCCTTGCACTTCTCAGGCAGACGCCTCTGAAACACCGCCGATGCATGTTCACCCACTGGAACCTTCTTTTGGACCTTCAGCTTCTGTGTCCTCTTCACGGTGCACAGCTCCTTCAAGAACTTGGCATATCGAGGGACAGCCTTGATAAGCTTGATCAGGGGAATGTTCACCTCACAGTTCTGGAAAGTCTCGAACAAATCGTTGTTGTCGGCTACTCTTCTAGCCTTTAGCGCCTCAGGAAAAGGTGTTGGTGGCTTCTCAGAACCGAGAGGAGGGAAGACCGGATGAACGTAGTCATCAACACAGGCTTCATCTACAGAGCTGGGACTTAAGAGATCGGGTCGCGGTAGGCTCACCGCGGGGCGGTGGTCATCGCCGCGGGGTGGTGGGGTCTCGGTAGGATTACTGAGATCTGCCGCCGGGTCGCGGTGAGGGTTGCCGCGGGGCGGTGGTAACAGCGTTTCCTTCCTGGCCTCAGCCTTAACTTTTCGTCGGGTCGCGGTGGGGTCCACCGCGGGGCGGTGCGTGATTTCTGCCTTCTCGACTTCGTTCTCCTCTTTAGCAATAGGGGCAACGACCAGCTTCTTACCACTTCTGAGAGTAATGGCACTCACATTCTCTTTTGGGTTCACAGTAGTCCGAGAGGGCATGGAGTTGGATGTCCTCTGGTCTATCTTGGTCACAACATCAGCCAGTTGGCCAATCTGCCTCTCCATATTCTTTATGCTTGAGTCAGTATCCTGAACATGAGTGGCGAAATGCTGAGTCAGAGTCTTCAGCATCTCTTCAGTAGAAGCACCAGAGGTTTGGCCTTGATCCCTCTGTTGGTACGGGACTCGCTGCTGGTACTGTTGTTGTGCAGGCTGTTGACCACCTTGTGGGTCACTCCATCGGAAACCTGGGTGGTCCCGCCCTCTCTGATTGTAGTTGGGCTGTCCACCATACTGCGGTCTAGGGGGTCCGTAACCTCCTACAAGATTTACTTCAGCAGTACCTTCCTCCTGCAACTGAGGACAAGTATCGGTAGGGTGGAACTGATCAGAGCAAAGTCCACATGCTTTGACTTGTTGAGGAGTGTTTTGATTTGCCATTCTCTTCACCATCTCCTTCAACTCAGCTAGCTCATTCAGCACTGGGCTAGGTCCTGCAGGGGTCACAGCATTGACCGCCTTTCTCTGGTAAGTCTTTCCAAAGCTCCTGATACTCTCACTCATCTCCTGGAACCTCTTCATGGCTGCGTCCGGTGTCAGATTCAGAATGCTTCCACCATATGCAGCGTCAACCATCCTCCTCTCTTGATCTAGCAGACCATTGTGTAAGTAGAGAACAAGGTCCTGCTTGGCGTATCCATGGAATGGGCAGCTGGAGCAAAGCCTCTTGTACCTCTCGAGATAAGCATACAGCGTCTCATCACCAGCTTGCTCAATGTTAGCAATTGCCTTTTTCAAAGCATTCGCCTTATTTGTTGGGAAGTACTTGTCAAGAAACGCCTTGTGTAGTTTATTCCATGTATCTATGGTTCTTGGCGGCAAGTGATAATACCAGTCGCTAGCAGAGTCTAGCAAGGATAAACCAAAAGCTCTCATCTTGATTTGATCCTCCGCCACATTCCTGGGCTTCATAGTCATGCAGACATTGTGGAACTTGCCCAGGTGAGAGATCGGGTCCTCTCCACTCAAACCATGGAACTTCGGGAGATAGGCAACAACTCCAGACTTCAGCTCAAAGTTCACCCCTTCGCCAAGTGCAGGGATGATGACAGCCAGGGGTTGTGCTCCAATATTCGGTTCAGTCAGCTCTCTCAGAGTTCCAGCCATTGCAAAAGCAGGGATGTCAACTGGCTCAGTCGGCTCAACGATCTCAACCTCTACTTCTTCTTCTCCTTGATCGCGTAGGTTCGCACGGAACAATCTGTCGACTTCTGGATCAAAAGCAGCTAGAGGGGAGTCAGTACTATGGGTGTCGACCATAAGATAGGTCTCCACCAAAAATCAATCACAAAAACACACAACAAAACAGAAAACTTCCCCGGCAACGGCGCCAAATTTGACGGGGCTAGAAATGCGCAATGCAAATATCGTTGATTAGCCTAGTCAAAGTAAATGTCCTAACAGACCTACTAAACAGATGTATAGTAAGCAAGTAAGGGTCGAACCCACAAGGAATATCTAATGTAGTATGCAATTGTGATTGACAAGTAACAATAAAGGGGGGTTTTAGTAATCAAGCAGAGCAAAACAAACAAGTTTAGTTGATGAGAAAATATGATTGGGAAAGTAGTCCTACTAGAATGAGATCCACAATACAGAGATATAATTTGATCACAGAAATCTATTCAATCCAAGTTCTTTTATTATTCTTATAGTTGTTTCCATCCTGATCTTAAGTACTACCAATTCTCACAGTTGTTGATAGACTTATTACTATATCAATGGAAAAGTACTATCAATTCTCACAGTTATTGATAGACTTTACCACTAACAAAGCAATAGCAATGCACACAAGGATATAGGATACATACAAATAGAAGGTGCTTCCTTACTACTTAACATGCAAATGATTCTCACTCACGATTGCGCGCTCGTATTCCACTATACGCAACAATCGTGTATGCTACTAGATATGCACTCGTATTCCACTATATGCAAATCCTAGCAATTGATAAAAAGTATTCAACCTAGTTGATCAGGCTATGAAGAATAACAATAAATCAGTATTCAATATTACCAAGAGAATCAAACCAACACTTATAAGAATAAGAACAAGGAATATAAATCTCACAAACACATCAACTGTATTGCTTCAAACGTCTAGTAGAACAAATGGGAAGTTAGTTCTCCATTCAGATGAGAATGAAAACCTAATGAAAAGTAAAACTGTGTACAAAGTAAAGTGAAAAGTAGTCTCTGCCTCTTAACCTAGAAAGAGGGCTTAAATAAGTTTTGGAAAATAAAGTTAACCTAATGCCAAATAACAAAGGAAACAAAATAATAAAATAACAAAGTCTGAAATTAAATAAAGGAAATAAATGTCTTCTGGACGCGCGGCATGTAACACGGCCACCGCGGGGCGTCAGGCTCCCACCGCGGGGCGGTGGCTTCCTCTTGGCGCGACCCTCAATCTTCTCTGAGAACCACCGCCGGGTCACGGTGGCTTCGGCGCGGGGTGGTGAAATCGCCCACTCCTTCAGCTCCTCTTCTTCTCTTATGCTGCTCTTCATTACTACCAAGTGTTGGTAGTCTTCTCCAGTTAAACTCCAGCAGATCCTTCTCCATCCTCATCATCTCATCTAAGCTGTAAATCCTGGGATATCTTCACTTTTCTCCACAAATTCTGGATTACAGACTTAGCCTCAAAACTAATCATAAACTCTTCCAAATCATGCTAATAATTGCTAGTAAAGGTGCATGAAATGACACCTATCACAGCAACATCTTAGAAAATGATGAATGCATAGAACATAGTTTTAGGTTATGCTTTTTAAAATAACGCCCATAATAAAATATCAAATCCTATCCCAACATAGTTTTATAAACATTAATGGATTTGAGAGAACATAGTAAAATAATCATATGGATTAGGCATTAATTTTTAATCCGCTTAGGCCCACGCCTAGCCGCTAGCCCTCCCCTCCCCCCCCCCGCCCAGCTCCCGCCTAGCGACTTTTAGAACACCGAGCATGGTCCTTGGTAATGTGATCCTATTTGCCATAAGGCCCAAGAAAACCCCAGTGTTGTTTCCAAGAAAGAGTTTGTGAGTAGGAAGAAGACAAAACCATATAATTTGACCATCTGAAACCTGCTCAGTGTTTTGGCTTGTTTGGGAGCTATAAAAGTCCAGTGGTGGCCCATGAGTAGTCATGAGAAAGATAGAAAAAGGGCTACGACTTCCATGACACATTCTTTCTTTAAATCATCCAGAAATACGTCCGAAACTACCAATCTGTCCTAAAGTCTAAATCTACATGGGAAGAGTCACCGCCAAATTCAAGTCAAGGAATGCCAAACAACTTTACAACCTCCAAGGACCTAATTTGAACGTCATACATTAATCTTGTATGATTATGTCATAAATTAAGTGCATTTCATGCAAGTAATAATACTCTAACTCCTCCTCTACTTTGGCTATAAACATATACATTGCAAGAGTTTCGAAGATGTCACCCATGAATGCTAGTCCACGAAGATTCACCTCTTGCTCTTGTTTTTCTTCCCATTTATTGTCGATCTTTTTTCCACTTGTTAAGCACATCTTTGATCAATAAAAACTCAGATTTAAGAGATTCCTTTCTTAAGTAAGATTCCAATTATTTGTTTGTTTCGTTCTTGTGTGTTTATCAAGAACATCGATCTCTTGCGCGAGATGCGTTCATCCCTTCATGGTTGATCTCGTTCAAGGATGATTGTCGAGTTTATCCAATTAGTTTTGTTTTCTTATCCCTATAAAAAAATCCATAAAAAATAGAGCTTGTTTCAAACATTCGAGTACTAGATCGATTAAAAAAATAGAGCTTTGTTTGATTGGTTGGAAAAGAACTTCCTTGGTACTGAATGATATCATACGAGGATGGGAATATATCACTTTGGCTCATCTATATTGAGGAAGAATTTAAGCAACACATTTTCTGATGCGACCTTGCCCTCAATGACCGCCCTTGAGGAGGAAGACGCCATGACATTGCGCTCCAATGGCCCCATGACTAGGGCACATGCCAAGGCCATCGCTCAAGCCACACTGTCCTTCGTCGCCCGCTCCATCGTCTGTGCCGGCTCCTCTTCGACACCGCCACCGCCCATGCTCCTTGTGATACTTGATGCCTCAGCGTCGCCCCCATGGATTAGATGCCTGGCGCGCCAGTGCTAGAGACCTCATTGGCATAGCGCCACAGCGCTCGCCGCCTGCCTTTATAGCGCCCGCCTCTGCGACACTTGCCTTGGGGACCGGCTATGCATGCAACGATGCCTATCCTAGTACTTTTGCTATTTTGAGGTTATTTTGTTATTTGTGGAACTTTCTATTTTTACTTGAGTTATTTTTAGCACTTTCCATTTTTAGCAACCTTTTATTTTGGGCGTGTGTCCTCTTATGCTTAAGAGGCCGACCCATTAGGCTAGTTTTGCTTGCGGCCCATGGTCGAGACCGATTGGCTATAAAAGCCAAACCCTTGTATTGTTTTGCTTACGTTGAATATTATTGCTTAAGCTTGTCGTTGAGATTCATCTCCGCCCTTAGGCCTTCGACGTCACCCTTCCGATCGATCCTCGTCATGGATCACACCCAAACAACATCTGATCAATTTTCCAAACCCTCTCGTCTCCTCTCGATTCCCTTTGAGCGCAAGAGTGTCGTCAACCTCCATCTCGGTGAAGGTCGATATTTATCCGTTCGTTTGTCGAAGAGAAGGACTCAAAGACTCATCTCCTACCATGATCTGTCATCTACGCATAGTCGAGGGCATCGTTACACATCAATTGATATATGTTTCCAGCGGTACAAGGTGTTGTCTTTCCATCTCTTCAACCCGTTCTCACGTTTCTTTCGTTTCGATCCATCCATTTTATTTTTCTTGCTTTCGCCATTCTTGTTTTTGTTTCTCTTGCCGTCAAACCCTAAACCTAGGATAGATCTCTTCTTTCCTTGAAGAGGAGATCTCAACCGAGTGGTTAAAAAAAGGAAAGTGAGAGATTCTCTTCCCTTAACTTTCGGCAATATCTTTGACTTGCAACCGCTTGATATTTCGCATATTTGGTTAGTTATTTATTTATTTGTTTGTTTAGTATAAAATATCTTGCATATCATTTTTGTTTCTTTCCTTGTTGCATTTCTCTCTCCTATCTCCACACATACAATCTTGCGTTTCTTGCTTCAACATTCACTTGTGCCAATTTATATACAAAAATAGTCATCCATTTCCAAAAAAACTATTGTGAAGGCCGAGCAAAAAGCACGCCATAGGCAAAGGGCAAAGCCCTATCACCATCGGCACAAGTCCATTAAGCCAACCTCCCATCGTCTATTGCAACTTCACTTTAACGGAACTTGGACGTGCATGTTCTTGACTTACTACTCGCATATATCAACTTGTGACTCCCATTTGCGTGATTTGTGTGGTTTGTTTGTCATTGCCATTACTTGAATTTGTCACGGCCTCCCTCACAGACTGCGAAACGTAGTTACCCCCGTGAGATTGAATTGTTGGGATGTTTAGACTTCTTTTTGTTCATTGTGATTTGATCGTTTTGGATTGTTTTGATCCTTGCATGTTGATATGGTGACTATAGTAATGAGTGCGACGAGGCCTACGCTGCACTTCAAGCCGAGAACAAAGCCGCATCTAAAGCAAGGGCCGGTCTTGAGGTCGGGAATGCCAACCTTCGTCGCCAACTGGCGCTTGTAGCGAGCTCCCAAGGCCCACCCCCTGGACCCTCAAACGTGGCGCTAGGTGTTGATCTAGCCCTTCAACAGCCGCCTCCGGCTGACATATCCCGCCGCCAGGACAAGGGTAAAGGCCTCATGCCTTCGGCTTCGCAGCACCAACCACTTCACCGGCTCAATTCCATCATTGAGATCCGCCATGACACTGACATTTGGGATCGCTATGAGCCCCGCTTGCGGTCTCACTATGACTCCTAATAGGAAGACGAGTATTCCGACAAGCATGAGTTCCCCGTGACTGATTTTGGTCCCTACCCATTGGTCGACACCAGCAACATACGTGTTCACTATGACCGCATGCAGCGCACCGAACAGTGCCACGCTGAGACTGAGCGCCGCCGTGATGCAGAGCGCGGTCACACCAGTGACCGTGACCGACACACCCACTCAGCGCGCCACGGCCACAGCCGTGACCACCATACACATGTTGAGTCCGCACGCTGCCATCGACACCCTTCCTCAGTGGCATTTCAAGAGTTTGATGATGAGGACTACGACGACGCCGACAACCTCAACCTCGTCAATTTCCAACCTCTGCTGGACGATCCGATTGAGAGCCGGCAATTTCCACAAATTACATCCCACCATAGGTTGACACCGAATGCTAAAGTCGCGACCCTTTTGCGGCCCATGATGTTCACGACCAGCAACCCGCTCCCGCGGCTCTAGGTTATGCTCACGGCGAGGCCGAAGGACGCCATCACCAATGGCACCCTCTCCCACAGCAGGACGACCATGACGCCTATGACCAGCTGCATCGAGACTATGACGATGACCGACTCTATGCTGAGCGCGCCCTAGATGCCAGACGCTATGAGGCCCGCCGCCCCGTGGCTCCCACCTATGTTGGTCGCCACAACATTAAGGTAACAATTGAACATTTTTTGGTGAATATGATCCCTCTACTTTTCTTGATTGGGTGCAGGCTACCGAGTATGCCCTCCAGCATTGTCAGTATGAGGAGCACGAGAAGGTGGAGATCGCTATGCTTCACTTCCGAGGTGCGGCGCGCACTTGGTGGCATCGGTTTGTTACCGATCACATTAGGCGCAATCTCCCTCCCATTGAGCAATGGCACCAACTAGTGTTCGTAATGACTCAGAAATATGTGCTTGAAGACTACAAGACCCGAATGCGCATGGACATTGCCATATCTCGCCAAGGGACCATGACTCCTCTCGAGTTTTTCTCCAAGCTCGAGGACATCTACTACAAGGCGGGCGTGAGTGCCTCTCCTTCCTCTCTATGCACTAAACTTTTGAGTGGACTCTACACTCCAATCTGGGATCAACTCAAGATCTTGCCCAACAAGGACCTCAACTCCCTCACACACACGGCTATATGCGTCATAACCAATATTGTGTCGGAAGCGCAAGCCCTGGTCCAACACCGAGCCAAAGAGGTATGAGTCTAGACCCTTCAATTCGGCTTTGCCTATTGATATGCGTTCATCTTTATAGGCTCCCAAGAGTCGCGCCTGCGACCAGGTGTGCTTCAAGTGTGGTGGGCGGGGCCACATGTAGCATGACTGCCCCAACTCCAAGAAGGTCTTGTTCTCCTATGCCAGCAGCTACGAGTCCTACGATGATGAGCTATACCTGGCGCAAACACTACCGCCACAACGCCCATTGATCCATCACGATGTGCCCCACCCCTTCACGGCGACATTCCACCAGACTCTATGGCCCCCACGGCCCCCGCGCCACACTTGGCCAAGAGCGCTCCCATATCCGCTCCCAAAACTCAGAGCCACACAACCACGGCCAAGCACGCACCCCACACCGCCCCTGACGCGCCTGCCATCCAAGGCCTCTGGGAGAGCCGGCTACTCTTGGCGCGCCACAGTGACTTGACCCCAGTACTTAAGGGACGTTCTCCTTGCTTCTTTTTAATTCCAAAATTTTGCCATTCTATTGAAAAAGAGCTTATTGATCTTCCTGATAGTGTTGTGTCTCTTTTGTAGGAGTTTGAGGATGTCATGTCGGATGACTTGCCTCAAGGCCTACCCCCACTATGTGGAATTGAGCATCAAATTAACCTTATGCCCGGTGCCTCTCTGCCCAACTGCGCTGCCTACCGCACCAGCCTCGAAGAAGCGAAGGAATTACAACGCCAAGTCCAAGAGCTACTTGAACGCGGCTACATGCGAGAAAGCTTTACCTTGCATTATGCCGGTCATTTTGGTGCCCAAGAGGGACTGATCTTGGAGGATGTGCGTAGACTGTCGCGCCGTCAACCAAATCACCATCAAATACCGCCACCCCATTCCGCGCCTTGATGATATGCTAGACGAGCTGCATGGAGCCACACTTTTCTCCAAGATTGACTTGAAAAGTGGATACCACCAGATTCGCATGAAGAAAGGCGACGAGTGGAAGACGATGTTTAAGACCAAGTATGGTCTTTGTGAGTGGCTTGTCATGCCATTCAGGCTTACCAATGCCCCAACACATTCATGCGCCTCATGAACCACGTTTTGAGGCAATTTTTCGGCAAATTTGTTGTTGTGTATTTTTACGACATTTTGGTTTATAGCCGCTGTTTAGATGAGCATGTTGGGCATCTTAGGCAAGTGTTAGAATGTCTTTGGAAGGAAAAATTGTATGCCAATCCTGGTATGTGTCAGTTTTGCGCCGACTCCACTATCTTTCTAGGCTTTGTGGTGTCTAAGGATGTCATGCGCATGGACGAGGAGAAGGTCCGCGCCATTCGTGAGTGGCCGACACCCACGACCCCCACCATGGTTTTCTTGGGATTGGCGGGTTTCTACCGGCACTTCGTGCGCGATTTTAGCACCATCGCCGTGCCACTTCACGAGCTCACAAAGAAGGGAGTCACAATTTAGTGGCTCGACATTCATGAGAGCGCCTTCAACGCACTCAAGGAGGCGCTATGCAACGCGCCATTGCTTCAACTCCTGGACTTTACCAAAATGTTTGAGGTGGAGTGTGACACATCCAACTTCGACATTGGATGCGTTTTGCTACAAGACAAGAAGCCAATTACTTACTTTAGCGAGAAGCTTACAGGAGATGCCCTCAATTACCCCACCTGCGACAAGGTGCTCTATGCTATCATTCGGGTTTTAAAGACATGGCGGCACTACTTGTGGCCGAAGGAGTTTGTGATCCACTCCGATCACGTGACGCTCGCCTACTTGAAGAGCCAAGGCAATCTTGGTCGGCGACATGCACGGTGGGTCGAGTTCATGGAGACTTTCCCGTACATGGTTGTGCACAAGAAAGGTAAGGAGAATGTGGTCGCTGATGCCCTTTCTCGGAGGTACTTGCTTCTCACTCATCTTGATGCTAAGGTTATAGGCTTTGCTTTGATTAAAGACTTGTACTTGCTTGATGATTATTTTAAGCCTATTTTTTACGCTTGCCTTACCAAGGGTGAGTTCGAGAGTTTCTTTATTGATGAGGGTTACCTATACAAGGCCGGGAAACTTTGCATCCCTAGTTCCTCCATTAGGCACCTCCTCATCAAGGAAGTGCATGATGGCCGTGGCCATTTTGGGGTAGCCAAGACCATAGCCACCCTTCGGGAACATTTCTTTTGGCCCCATATGACTCGGTAAGTCACTTGGTTTTGCAAGAGTTGTGTGACTTGCCAACGTGCTAAGGCTAGATCGAGTCCTAATGGTCTTTACACCCCTTTGCTTATACCCGAGCATCGCTGGGAAGATTTGTCCATGGATTTTATTACAAGGTTTCCTACATCTAAGAAGGGGAGAGATTCGATCTTCGTGGTTGTGGATAGGTTTTCCATGATGGCACACTTTATTACGTGTAGGTCCACCAACAATGCTATGGACATAGCCAACCTTTTCTTTGAGCATGTGGTGCGCTTACATGGGATTCCATGTACCATAGTGAGTGATCGGGATGTGAAGTTTGTGAGCCATTTTTGGAGGACATTTGGAGTAAGCTAGGCACTAACCTTCTATTTTCCACTAGCTACCACCCTCAGACCGAGGTGACCAATCGGACCCGAGGAGCACTACTTAGACCATAGCCACCCTTTGGGAACATTTCTTTTGGCCCCATATGACTCGGCAAGTCACTCGGTTTTGCAAGAGTTGTGTGACTTGCCAACGTGCCAAGGCTAGATCGAGTCCTAATGGTCTTTACACCCCTTTGCTCATACCCGAGCATCGCTGGGAAGATTTGTCCATGGATTTTATTACAAGGTTGCCTACGTCTAAGAAGGGGAGAGATTCGATCTTTGTGGTTGTGGATAGGTTTTCCAAGATGGCACACTTTATTACGTGTAGGTCCACCAACAATGCTATGGACATAGCCAACCTTTTCTTTGAGCATGTGGTGTGCATACATGGGATTCCACGTACCATAGTGAGTGATCAGGATATGAAGTTTATGAGCCATTTTTGGAGGACATTTGGAGTAAGCTAGGCACTAACCTTCTATTTTCCACTAGCTACCACCCTCAGACCGATGGCCAGACTGAGGTGACCAATCGGACCCGAGGAGCACTATTTAGAACCATGCTTAGGTCCAACCCTTGCCGTTGGAAAGACTTACTACCTTTTGTAGAGTTTTCTTACAATAGGTCTAGGCACTCGGCAATGAATCTCACACCATTCGAGGGTATGGCCGCAATCCCTTGACGCCCTTGGAATTGGTGTCATGCCCGATGCGCGACCAAGACAACCTCAAAGCTACCAAGCGCGCCGAGTATGTCCAGGAGTTACACCGTAGGACACGCAGCCAGCTGGAGCGCCGTGCAGCGTAGTATGCGGCGCAACACAAAAAAGGCTGGCGCCGTATTATCTTTGCCCCGGGAGATCTCGTATGGGTTCATTTGCGCCGAGAGTGCATTCTTGCCAAGCGCAAGTCCAAGCTGGATCAATGCGGCGACGAACCCTTCAAGATTCTCAAGGCGTGTGGAGACAACGCCTACCATGTGGAGCTCTCGGATGAGTATGGTGTGCACCCCACCTTAAATGTGGCTGATCTTTTGCCATATGTTGCACCGGAGTTTGAAGAGGGTGAAGTGGGGACGCTTCACAACCAAGAAGGGGAGTGTGATGCGACCTTGCCCTCGATGATCGCCCTTGAGGAGGAAGACGTCATGAGCTTGCGCTCCCATGACCCCATGACTAAGGCCCGTGCCCAGGCCATCGCTCAAGCCACACAGCCATTCGTCGACCGCTCAATCGCCTGTGTCGGCTACTCTTCGACACCGCCACCGCCCATGCTCCTTGTGACACTCGATGCCTCAACATCGCCCCCCATGGATTTGATGCATGGCACACCAGCGCCAGAGGCCTCATCGCCATAGCGCCACAACACTCGTCGACTGCCTTCATAGCGCCCGCCTCTGCGTCACTCGCCTTGGCGCCCGACTATGCATACAGCGAGCCTATCCTAGTACTTTTGCTATATTGAAGTTATTTTTCTATTTGTGGAAGTTTCTAATTTTACTTGAGTTATTTTTAGCATTTTCCATTTTTAGCAACCTTATATTTTTAGGCATGTGTCCTCTTATGCTTAAGAGGCCAGCCCATTAGGCAAGTTTTGCTTTGGGCCTATGGCCGAGACCGATTGGCTATAAAAGCCAAACCCTTGTATTTTTTTGCTTATGTTGAATATTAATGGTTAAGCTTGTCGTTGAGATTCATCTCCGCCCTTATGCCTTCGACGTCACCCTTCTGATCGATCCTCGCCATGAATTACACCCAAACAACATCCGAGCATTTGTTCGAACCCACTCGTCCCCTCTCGATTCCCTTCGAGCGAAAGAGTGCCGTCAACCTCCATCTCGATGTAGGTCAATATTTATCCGTGCATTTGTCGAAGAGAAGGACTCAAAGACTCATCTCCTACCACGATCCGTCATCTACGCGTAGTCGAGGGCATCGTTACGCATCATTTTATTTATGATTCAACTTCTTCAACTCCTCAAGAATGCTTTGGTTCAAATAACCACCCTTCGACGATTATTCCTCTATATCCTTTATCAAAGAAGCAAGTTTGGTCGTTGTTCCCTTGTCATCTCCTTGATACTTCATCTTGGAGGTATTCACCAATTCTAAGTCTGATCCCAAAACAACCTCATGCTTAGCCTTGAATACTTGTTCCCATTCCAGAAAAAAACCTCACTATCTCCGGATAAGTCAGTGAGTGATACTTGTTAGTACACTTTCGCATATGTTGGATTATTACCTTAGGGAGATATATCTTCTCCATGTTCATGAAGTGATCAAGAAGCAAAATGTCGATACATGTGATGGTGTCCCTCTTCTCTTATCGACGAACAAAGGCCTTGATGATATACTTGTGAACAAGGCGCCCAACCAAAGTGAGGTCCTAAGTGGAGTAAACAGACAACTCCTCGCTAAACACCTGCTTGACGCTCTCAAACTTATGCTCCTTGGGAATAGTCCATGTTGGCAGATCATAGAACCCTTATGAGGGGATGGATAACATCCTTGTTGTTGTGTCGCTAGTAAACAACATTAAAACCATTCGAATATTTGTCATTACCATTGGAGAACTCGCCTTGGTGGCCTCGAATTGCTGGTAAAACTCACGGACCAACTCCACACTGACAACCAACTTGAACTCACATAGTTGTTCTCAGCCTTGGAGCTTGATCAATTCCCACAGTTCATCAAGCCCTTGATCCTACAAGATTTTTTTAGAAATTACCAAAAGTGGCAACACCCTCTTGTCGTCATTGGAAGGTGGCGCAAAGGATCCTTCTCCAAGCTTGGTCATCTTCTTGTCCGGTTTGGACGTTAATCTCAATCGTCCCTTCAATGGAGCAGTTTCTCTAGCAATTGAGTGACTCAGAGTAGAGCTCAACAGACACCCTTGTTTCCTTGATTATTCGACACTCATCACCATATTTTCATCATCATCTCCTTCACCTTCATCATCCTTACAGATTTCATGAGCTTTTCTTTTGTGGCTCTCTGTAGGAACGGTGGACAATAACATTTTGCCTAGTTCTACTTCCAGGTCGGCCATTTGATGTCCCTCTTCCAGATTTGAGGAACGGAGTGGGAATGAGCTTCTTGATCGGCTTCCTTAGGCGTCGACCTCTTCTCCTCAAACTCTGCCACCGCTTCTTCCACTAGTGACAGTGACTTCTTCTCCGGTGCGACTTCTACCGATGTCACTACCTAATTGGCAATGGCGACGACAACAAGTGTCGTGGATTGGCTTTTGGAGGGATTGGGGGAACAGTGAGTTGAGCATGCTTTGCCTAAGCCTTGGCGATGAGCTCGGCGAGTTGGGTCTCAGTCAGGTTTTCAATGGAGGCATCGGTGTTGGATTTGGAAAGATTGGTATTTGATGAGGAGGCCTTTGTTTTCTGGTAATAAGCATGGTTGTAATAACCCTCATTTCTACATAAGGGTATAAAGGTAAATATTTTTTTATATTAAAGGATATGGTATTGATTATATTATTCCAAGTGGGAATAAATTAATCAATTTCTTAACATAAGTATGTTATATCTTATAGTTATGATTCATTTAAATTTATTTTAACATTATATTAATTTTAATTATATAAACTTATCATTTTAACATAAATTATTTAAGTTGAGATTAAAAATATGTTAATTAAGATTTAAATATGGTTAAATTTATAGGAAAATGTGACTTAAGCTTAGAACTAACCTAATTTAATTTCTCTTTCATCTAAAATTTGGGTTAAAATGAATAAATAAACTAATAATAACATTATAAATAAGTTTGGGTAATTTTTGTAATTTAAAATAATGGTACTTTTGCCAAAAAAAAAGTCAAAATAGGGGGGCGATCGTGCGAAATGCATCAACTTTCCTCAACCTTCAGCAAACATGCGTTTCAAGCTCATTTCCGTGGTGATTTTGACCCGATTTTTGGTACGATTCTTCAAATTAACCCACAGGCGATAAAGAGAAGGATCTTACACATTAAATCCCTCAATCAATTGGCGGGATTATGGGAGAAAAAGTCGGAATTTTGTCAGGGAGCACTTGTGTCGTTTTGGATTAATTAAAATCAATTTCTAAAAATTTGTCCATATCCGAATTATTTGGGAGGCGATTCTTGCAAGATTGTGTCAAGCACATTCCAAGCTTCAATAACCCTATAAATACCCCTTCAACCATCCATCCATTTCATCCAATTTCAAGCACTAGGGTTTGACCAATTTCAGAGATTTTCGTGAGTTCTTGGGCTAATTTCTCCCACCTTAGAGCATCTACACCTACGATTCTGGTGTCCAAATGTTTGTCTTGAAGTCACGGATCCAACGCCGCCAACCACGAGCCATATGGTTCCTAATCGAGCATGAATCCAACCGATTTGTCCCATCATGTTTCGTTCACTGTTTCGGTAATTACCGAATTCGTATTTTTTGTATTTTTTAAGTTTAATCTTGATTAATTATATGGACAATTAAGATTACTTAGTAATAATTTTGGTTAATTTAATTTTATTGATATTAAAAGTAAATTACACTTAGTTTATATGGAATTATCTTAAGTTGTAAAATGATAATATTTAAAATTACAAGTATATAATATATATGGTTAAGTAATTAATTAGTGTTATAAATAAATTAAATAAATAAATTTATTTGTAATATGATTATTTAGAATATACGACTAAAGGATTTTTGGTATCGTATAACTAATCGTTATAATTAGTAACCTCGACAGTTGATTTATTGGACTTAAATCAATCCAATCACAACTCGATACGAATAACATTCAATTTCCGTTTTTATATAAATTATGTAATTATAATTTATGTTTTGTGTAAATTGGATACGTCTCGAAATTGGTATTAGAAACGAGAACGAACCAGAAATCCATTTCGTTGGTCAAAGCAACTTTCTTACGAACGACATTACGCCGTTCAATCAATATCTTAATTCGAGGGAAGTGGCGGTTCGCTCTTGCATTTATTCAATATATTCCTTAATTGACAATTAATTAATTATTCTATTTAAGTTGATATAAATATTGTCATATTGTGTTTGGGAACTTGTGTGATATAATGGTGTGGAAAATATGAATTATATACTATGTTGTATATATTTCTAGTGATGACCCTTGTATATAATATTATTATCATAAGGTGCTAGTTGGACTTTGGTGTGAAATTAGTGTGGACTTGTATTCTTAATTAGCACGAGTATTCGTAAGAACGCTATATACCTCGCGAGGTTTAGTTGTTTCTTTATAAATTTGTATTAGGAGGATTATTGCGCTAATACTTTTGGTCATGACCGTACCTTTATTCGAATATAAGTGGTGGTGCACTTAGCTAGTTCTGTTATACGATATTCGTCGCATGATATTCACATATCTAGATGGTGTGGATTAAAAGTTTTAACGTAATTTCACGTTTTGAAAGTAAATAAGAAAATTGCTTTTATGCACATAATTAATATACTTTGGGCGAGAAGTACAACGTGGAAACCGCTCGGGCTCCTGTATAAGCAAGTCCTCTTTCCAATCTGATTTTTCACAACACGCATGCGATGAGGTTGGTTGAGGACCCAATTAAATGAGTCATTTTAGAAAACTTGGTGTGCTATATTTGTAAAAGTTCCCAAACAAATACATTTAATTCCCTTAAGAGTCAGTTTCACTGGAATCTTCTCTTAAATCATGTCTATTCTATGTTCATTGAAAGTATCGTAGTTATATACCGTTTATTGAGTATTATTCGATAAACAAGGGTAGTAACTATATATGACTACACAGATTCTCACATAAATACCGTTGCATAGTCTTTCATTGGACTAACCAACCTTTCGTTTTCCTTGCATAATTGGCTGGTGTCATCCTTCTCATACGGCACATTAATCGTTTGTCTTAGGCTATCTTGAAGAAACGAATCGAAAAAGAAGGCGTGTAGTTGAAGTTGTGTTTCAAAGTAATATTCTGAAGTTGTTTAGTATTGACTTAATATTTGTAATAATCTTTAATATCTATATGATCTAGACATGTACTTAGGGTTTATATGAAGTCTTCCACTATAATTTCATATTATTTTGTAAAACTAGCCTTCTCAACTTATGGGAGGAATTTAATAAAGATTAATTATTTGTTTCATAAGTCTTATGTTGTCAACTCTTTTGTTATCAATGTATTTAAGCATAAAGTGTTCAGATTAAAGCCTGGGATGACTTTGGACTTTAAAGTCTGAGGTCACTGGAGTGTGTCACTACTGACATAAGTCGAGGGTCTTACAATGGGAGAGTTTGAGATTTGGTGAGAGGATGAAAGATTCAAAGCATGTAAGCAAGAAAATAGAGATTGAGATACAACGAGAGAGTGAAGAATGCATGGAGGGATTAAGGTTGAGGTGGTTAGGTATTTATAGAGAGCATTAGGATTAAGGTAAGTCGTTATAAAATCTTCCCAAGATCCACTTACCAAAAAAATTATTGCGTCTTCCGAATTCTTCTCCGTTAAGATTTCTCTCTCTCTCTTGGTAACGATCACTTTTTCTCTCTTTTATTGCACCTGTCATTCCGTTTACAGAGACGTCAAATCACAACTCATTTTTCCCTAGTCGTTAAGCAATATTCACCTGCTTGCTTCTTTTAATGTTCTCATATCACTATTCCACACATATGTTCCCCCTGAGCTCAATAGATTTTGTCCCCTACTCCCTTTACCATGACTGGAATAAAATAGCCTATTTAGATAGCATAGGGTTTATAAACATATCTTATCATATTCAAACAAATTATTCATGGTAGGAAATTCAAAGATCCGGATAACTAAAACCCGATAAACATTGGTAACCAATTAGAAAGATCATAAGGAACGTTTACCTGGATCATAATTTTTGGGTATGCATGACAACCAACTATCATTTCGGCATATAACGAGGGTTCAAAAGATCAAGTTGGGTGTATAGGGCACAAATAAGATGTTCGCATGCTTTGCTAGAGAACCTAAATATCATTAAAGTCACCTTGCAAGATTTCAAGATAGAGTGAAACACAAAACACATTACAAATCTTCACGAATGAAAATTTATCAAGTAATAAGCGACTAATGTATTGTTCTTTGTTTAAATATGATCAAAGTAGCAGTCATCGAGGGAATAGTAGATGGGGAATTGCTCAATTTGAGGAGATCCTACCTAGAAGCATCCTAAGATGTCCACAAGGCTTTCTATCCAATGCTTTGGTGAAAATGTTAGCAACTTGATCTTCAGTCCTACAATGATCCATCTTGATAATACCTTTATCAAAATTATCACGAAGAAAGAGGTGACGAGGATCAATATGCTTGGTATGAGAATGATGCAGTAGATTTCCAGAGATGTTAATAGCACTAGGGTTATCATACATGAGGGGGACAATGCTAAGAGATATACCATAATCATACAGTTGTTGCTTAAGCCATAATACATGGGCACACCATGTGGAAGAGGTCACATATTTAGCTTCAGTGGCTAAGAGATAAATTGAATTTTGCTTCTTTGATCCCCAAGAGACTAACCAAGGGCCTAGAAAATGTGTCATCCCATAAGTGTTTTTTTGGTCCACTTAGTGGCTAGCAAAATAAGCATTTGTTAAGCCAACAAGTTCAAAGGCATTGTTTCTTAGATACCAAAGACACAGGTGGTCGTCCTCTTTCAAGTACCCCAATATTCTCTTCACTTTCTTCAAGTGTGATTCTCTTGAATTTGCATGGAACTTGCACAAAGGCACACACTGAACGTAATAGCTAGCCTACTTGTAGTGAGATAGAGAAGAGATTCGTTCTTTCCTCTATGCATGATTTGATTCACATCTATGCCATTTAAGTCTACATCCAAGTGAGTGTGAGGAGAAATAAGAGTATCAATGGGTTTAGAACTCTTCATACCATACTTCTTCACCAACTCCTTGATGTATTTTTGTGAAGGACATTTGTTCCCTCTTCATTCTGTGAGACTTACAATCACAAGAAGAGTGATAGTTCCCCAATCACATCTCAAACTCACTACTCATCAGATTCTTAAAACTTTCAACAAGTGAAGAGTTAGTGGAATAAAAAACAATATCATCAATATAGACTTGAACAGCTAGAATAATATCATCAAGTAGGGATTGTGTAAACATGTCATACCAAGCTTGTGGAGCTTGCTTTAGGTTTTACAATGTCTTTAACAAAATGTACACAAGGTATGAACATTTGGCATCTTCAAATCCGGGTGATTGTTGCACATAGACTTCTTCTTGAAGGTACCCATTCAACAAGGTGGTCTTGACATCCATTTGATAGATCTGGAACCCTTTGTGGATGGCATATATTTTGAGTAGATGAATGGCTTCAATCCTTGCAACTGAAGCATAAGTTTCATCATAGTCAATTCTCTCTTGTTGATTATAGACCTTTGAAACCAATCTAGCTTTGTTCCTTGTCACTGCTCTTGTATCATCCATCTTGTTCTTAAACACCCAGCAAGTTCCAATCGCTTGCTTGTGCTTTGAATTAGGAACCAGTCGCCACACCTTGTTCTCTCAAATTGATGTAGCTCTTCTTGCATAGACACAATCCAGTCGTGGTCCTTAAGAGCTTCCACTAACGTCTTTTGTTCTACAAAAGAAATAATTGCATTGAAAGCACAAAAAATGATAGTGGATCGAGTACCTCTTTAGTCAAATGGTGTGAGAATGTTGTCAACCGGATGGTCCTTCTTTCCATGATAATTCCTAGACTGTAGAATTTGAGGGGCAAGCATCCCAGCTTCTTGAACGAGCACGTGAATGGTTGCTTTTTCATGGATTGCTCCTCCAACCACTATTGTCTTTTCTGCCCCATCAACTGTTGCTTCGTATTTGCTATTTGAGCTAGTGGGATCAAAAAGTAGAAGATCTAGCGCTCCAACTTAATCATTTGAAGTTTTAGATGATGAGGGAACATCATTATTTAAATCTTCAGTGGTATCATCATTATCGTTGGGGTTTGGTGTCCATAGGGAATTAGTAGTGCCACAACCATCATTGGGGGCAGCGTTCCCGATACGTGGGTCACAGAGGGATTCATCATCATCACTATCACCATCCGAGTTCTCTCTTTGCATTTTGAGCAAAGTCATAATCAGGGAACGATTATATTGTTCCATCATCAGTATCCCTTGAATTTTCATCCAAAACCACATGAACCCTCTCTTTAATTTTCTTCGTCCTTTTGTTAAAAACTGATATACTTTGCTATTGGCGGAGTATCCTAAAAAAATGCATTCATCACTCATTGGGTAAAACTTGCCTAAGTTGTCCTTCAAATTGTTGTAAATAAAGCACTTGCAACCAAAAGCTCGCAAGTGGATATGTTGGACTTACGTCCTCTGATTAGTTTATATAAAGTTTTATTGAGTGAGGGAAGAATCATAGCTCGATTAAGGATATAACAAGTTGTGTTAATTGCCTTAACATAGAAAAAGTGTGGAAGATTGCTACCAATGATCATTGTTCAAGACATGTCTTCCAAGCTGCAATTTGTTGTTTCAATAACACCATTTTGTTGGGGAGTCCTAGGAGTGGAGAAATTGTGAGAAATGGCATGTTCCCTACAATAGTCATGAAACCTGGAATTCTAAAACTCCGTTCAATGGTCGGTTCGCATCGCTTTTAGCTTGTGTCCAGTACTTGTTTCTAACTTCTTGATGAAATACTCGAACTCGACGAAGGCTTCATCCTTAGAGGAAAGAAAATTTGACCAAGTGAATCTGGTATAATCATAGACAATCACAAAAACAAACTTATTCAGCATAGCTTCTCACTCTCATGGGACCCTAGAGATCCATATGGATTAATTCCAGAGGTTAAGAGGTAATAACATCTTTCTTGCTCCTAAAAGAAGTATGAGTATGTTTTCCTCTTATGCAAGCCTTGCAAACTCCATCTTTTTCGGGTTGTACTCTTGGGAGCCCTGGAACTAGCTCTTGTTGATGAAGCTTGTGATTGAGTTAAAGGATAGCATGTCAAAGCCTTTTTATACCATCGTTTTGTCTCATCAGCAAGAGACGCAAATAATAGTTTCCTATTATGCTTGAAGCTAGTGTCAACAATGTAAACATTGTTGAATCTAGTTCCTTTCAACATAATTTCATTGGTTTTTCAGTCCTTCACAAAGCATTCCCCATTGGAAAGTAGTCGTGTTGTCTCTTTGATCACACAGTTATGCTACAGCCAACAAGCTAAAACCATGTTCATTAATCAAACTGAGATCACTTACCTTGACATGATCATTCAAATTGTCTTCTTCAGTTCCTACTATCGATCTCTCGTTGTCTCTTATCTCCATAGGAAATGTTTCCTTTAGAGCCCATATGAAGTGAGGCGATTTAGGCATTGTTCCATGTCATATGGCACTAACATCCTTGTCATATGGCTTCTCCAATATGAAAAAGGGACAAGTTGGTATTGTCCCTTTCTTTGTACTTCTTAATTATACCAAACACCTCTTGAGAGAGTTTAAGTAAGAGTAGGAGGATTCTCCTTCATTAGACCTTGAGTAAGCTTGTGTTTGGGACTAAAATCTTCAATAATGACAAGGACCTTTTCTGTTGGGAGTACCTTCTCATTAGTAACACCAAGAGCCAAGAGACGAATACAAATCCCCTCAAAACAAGATTGATATGCAAAAACAGTTTCCCTATCAATCATGGGTTGAAGTCATGTTTGGCTTGAAAGCATGACCTTCCTTGAGATCTACACTTTCATGTGCACTTGTTCCAAATCTTTCCACTTTGCCTGAGCAATCGTGCAAGAGATGAGATTTGTCACATCTTCTTGGCAGAGGGAGTTGTTGATGAGCATGGATGCCTTGGTGTTCTTCTCCATACCCTTGTATTCATTTGGACCCAAGGAGTAGTCTCATTTGTGACTTCTTAAGAGACTTTGAAGTCACCCTTTTCAAAGACCAATCAAGCCTAGTAGTCATTGCTTCTCATCCAGTCTTCTAGTTGTTGTATTCTCCACAACCAAGGAGAGGAGGATTGTCATATGCCACATATTGACTCATATTTACCCCATTTTGTGTATAAAAGAGATACTTCCTTAGGCATTTTGTAGGAACTTTGCTTGCTTTGCTCGGATCTCTTCCTTTTTGTCATTTTGGTCATGTAGGAGCACTTTTGAGAGCTATGGGGACATGATGGAATCAACTTGGAATTAGCTCAAGCTTGGACAAGACACAAGGAGAATTAATTCGAAGATTTGGTGAAGAAAAATGCACTTCAAGAGGATCACAACCTATCGGTGTCGGACAACACACTCATGTGTCATCACAAGCTGAAAAATACACATGTTGTCACCACCATGACCAGCCCGTGGTGATCACCACGGCCGTGTTACCCACTGAGAATACTTAAATGCGTCTTATCCTCTCCTTTTTGTGGCCCATATAAATAGGGCATGTAAGGGCAACTTGGAGACTTATGCCCCAACTTTACATCTTTCTTTAGCCTTCATTTCTAGGGTTAGCATTTACTTCGATTCTTTCCTTTTTCCAACTCTAGATTTCTTTTCCCACTTAATTTAGTAGTTAGACTTACTGTTTTGTGAGATTCTAGTGTCACTTTTTGGGTTGTTGAGCTCCTTTGTGGCTCAAGACTTGGAAAAGGAGAAAATTCCATCTTTTCTCTCATGGTTCAATGAAAATGCAAGGATTTGGTTGAATGTTAAGTATTTCTTACCCATTCTCTCTATTTGGTTGAATGCTAAGTGTATCTTGTTCGTTCTCTCTATTTCTTGTTTTGTTTATTATGGTACCCATGTTTATGATGGTTGGATTGATGTTTTATGCCATGTTCTTGCAAATCATGAGTGAGTAATTTGTTATTTCGGGATTGGGAGTAGCCCAATGGTGATTATGTGATGATTTGGTAAAGTTTTCTCTTGGTTGGATGAGTTTTGGTCTACTACTCAAATATTGCACACCCAGTATTTGTGAAAATGCCTAGCTAGTATTTTTACATGTATTAAATATTGGATATGCATTGAATGGTGATATTTGACATTAGAACCTCAAGATTATTAGTTTGTGTAAAATTGGTGATCAACAAGTGCTCCCTTGGATTCGATATCTTTCATACTACTCAATAGTACCATGCACTTGCGAGCCTATCAAGTTTTTGGCGCCGTTGCCGGGTAGCACGGATGACATTGATTAAGCATTAGCTACAAAAGACTAGATCTTTTCTTTTTGTCATTTTATTTATATAAAAAAACTTCTAATCACTCTCTTGTTCTTGTTCTTCTTGTAGTGATTTCTCCGTTGCATGCCCGCAACTCAAAGTCTTAGGGTGCATCTTGAAGAAGGAGACCCCGAGATTGTAAAATCGTTTCGTGTAAGGAGAAATCTACAAAAGAGTCAAGGAGTACAAAAAGAAACTCACTCATCTTCAAACATGGACGAAGATGGAAGAACCGTTGAGGACTACATTGCGCCGAACAACTATGGCATTCATTCCAGAATCACAAGGCCAAATGTGGAAGCCAACAACTTTGAGTTGAAACCAGCCCTTCTTACCATGGTACAACACCATCAATTTTCGGGATCACCATCGAAAGACCAAAATCTTCATCTCTCGGTCTTCTTGGAGATTTGTGACACGGTGAAGTACAATGGAGTTACTCAAGATGCCATTTGCCTAAGGCTTTTCCCATTCTCACTAAGGGATCAAGCAAGGGCTTGGGTCTACACCATTCCAGAAAATTCAATCACTACTTCGGAGCAACTCTCCGCCGCTTTCATGGCTGAATACTTTCCACCAAGCAAGACTACCGCTCTAAGGAATGAGATCTCCTCTTTCCACCAAAAGGAAGAGGAATCTTTCTATGAAGCTTGGAAAAGATTCAAGGAGCTTTTGAGGAAGTGCCCACATCATGGATTTGAGAAGTGGTTCCTAGTTCAAGGACACTACAATGGGCTAATCATCGCATCAAAGATGGGAATTGATAGTGTCGCCGGAATGGCTCTCATGAGAAAAAGGATAACCGAGGCTTGGACGTTGATTGAAGAGACTGCAATGAACCACCCAAAGTGGTCAAACCCAAAGTTTGAGCCCAAGAAATCACCCGAAAGGTATGACATCGACACTCTTGATCTTTTAGCGGCTAAGAACGATGCCTTGTCGGCTAAGTTGGATGCCCTCAACAAGAAATTTGATGCTATGAATGTGCATGCCAAGGTGAACAATGTTGGTTCAAATGGCCCTTGTGAAATTTGTGGTATGGTTGGCCATCTTGGGTTGAATTGTCAATATGTGACTTCCCCTTCTTCATCTTCTCAAGAACCACCCATTAAGCATGTTGACTTCCTCAACCACCCAAGACCAAGACCTCAAAATGACCCGTATTCCAATACCTATAATCCCGGTTGGAGGAACCATCCCAATTTCTCATACCGGAACAACCAAAATACCATTCATCAACCCCTTTCGAAGCAACCTCCCGGTTTTAACCAAGGTCTGATCCTTACCAGCCCCAACTTCCTCAAAAGTCCAACCTTGAAGTCATGATGGAGAGCTTCATTACCACTCAAGCAAAACAAAATGATGAGTTTAGAAACCAATTTAGGCAACTTACATTCAAGTTTGATGCTTGGACCACTCATAACAAGATGCTAGAAACCCAAATCTCTCAAATTGCCCAACAAGTTGCTAGCTCCTCTTCTAGATCTCAAGGTAGACTTTCCGATCAATCTGAGCCTAATCCAAGAGAATGTATGGCGGTGAAACTTAGGAGTGGGAAGAAATTGGAAGAACCCAAGAGGATGGATGTCGTAGAGGTTGAGAATCTTGACATGGAACAACCGTTGGGAGATGAAAGTGAAAAGCAAGAGAGGGGAGAAGAACCAAAAAACAATAAAATTAGGAAGGAAGGTGAGAAAGAACCAAAGTATGTGGCACCACCACCCTACAAACCACCTATCCCATTCCCTCAAAGACGCCAAAAGGCCAAGTTAGACAAGCAATTTGGGAAGTTTCTTGAAGTATTGAAGAAGTTGTACATCCCTTTCACCGATGCTCTTTCCCAAATGCCCACATATGCCAAGTTCTTGAAATATATCTTGTCCAACAAAAGAAGCCTTGAAGAATATGGAACCGTGGCCTTGACCGAGGAGTGTAGTGCAATTCTCCGAAATAAGTTACCTCCAAAGCTCAAGGATCCCGATAACTTCTCTATTCCATGTGTGATAGGAAACACTAGCTTTAAAAGTGTTTTGTGTAATCTTGGTGCTAGTGTTAGTTTAATGCTTTTATCAATTTGTGAGAGGTTGGAGATGGGTGAATTGAAACCCACCCATATGTCCTTGGTTTTAGCGGATCACTCTATCTGATACCCTAGGGGTATCCTTGAGGACGTTCCTATCAAAGTCGGAAATTTCTTTATTCTGGCTGATTTTGCTCTTGAAATGGAGGAAGATTCTCAAGTCCCTATCATTCTTGGAAGGCCTTTCCTTGCTACGGCGGGCACCGTCATTGATGTTAAAAAGGGAAAGCTCTCCTTGAATATTGGGGAAAAAAGAGTTGAATTTAATTTGCCTAATGCTATTAAACATCCTTCTTTTGAGCATTCCTTGTGTAGAGTTGACCTTGTTGAGCACCTAGTGAAGAAAGATTTTATGAGACAAAGCTTGAAGGATCCCCTTGAAAGATGTTTGGTGAGCTCCGGAGGCCTTGATGATGAAGACTTAGAAGTCGCTTCTTGTGCTCAATTTCTTGAAGCAAATCTGGAACTCCCACACCGATTGGCTAAGGTGGAGAAGCTTGAGAAGGATTCAAAGACCACCACCTTTGAGGAGAAATATGCACCTAAGGTAGAATTGAAACCTCTCCCTTCCACCCTAAGGTATGATTTTCTTGGACCTAACTCTACTTACCTGGTGATAATCAATGTTAACCTAAGTAAGTGTGAAACCGATATATTGCTTAGAGAACTTAGGTTGCATAGAAAAGTCATGAGGTATACAATTGATGATTTGAAAGGCATTAGTCCATCCACTTGCATGCATAGAATTTTGCTAGAAGATGATCATAAACCCTCCATTGAGCATCAACGAAGGCTTAACCTTAACATGGAGGAAGTAGTGAAAAAAGAAGTGCTTAAATTGCTAGATGTTGGCATAATCTATCCTATTTCCGATAGTGAGTGGGTTAGCCCGGTTTGAGTGGTACCTAAAAACGGGTGCATGACCATTGAACGAAATGTGAAAAATGAATTGATTCCCACTAGAACGGTCATGGGTTAGAGAATGTGCATTAATTATAGAAAGTTGAACAAAGCAACCCAAAAAGATCACTTCCCCTATCTTTTCATTGATCAAATGCTTGAGAGGCTAGCTAGACATTCCCACTTTTGTTACTTAGATGGTTATAGTGGATTTTTCCAAATTCCTATTCATCCTAGTGACCAAGAAAAGACCACTTTTACATGCCCTTATGGCACCTTTGCCTATAGGAGAATGCCTTTTGATCTTTGTAATGCTCCTGCTACCTTTCAACGTTGCATGATGGCCATTTTTTCCGATTTGATTGAAAATATCATGGAAGTTTTTATGGATGACTTCTCCGTTTATGACAATACTTTTGATAATTGTCCAGCTAATCTTTCCCGAGTGTTGCATAGATGTGAAGAAGTTAACCTTGTTTTGAATTGGGAGAAGTGCCACTTCATGGTAAGAAAAGGTATAGTCCTAGGGCACTTGGTGTCCGAACATGGGATTAAGGTGGATCGATCCAAGATTGCCGTCATTGAGAAGATGCCACCACCCACATCCCTCAAAGGAGTCTGAAGCTTATTGCGTTATACCAGTTTCTACCGGCGGTTCAGTAAGGATTTCTCCAAGATTGCTAAACCTTTGACTGATTTGCTCATGAAAGATGCCCCTTTCGACTTTAATGATGAGTGTCTTTCTTCATTTTGTAGGTTGAAGGATGCACCAATTTCCGCTCCAATAATGCAAGCCCCGGATTGGGATCTCTCATTCGAGGTGATGTGCGATGCTAGTGATTTTGTGGTTGGAGCCATTTTGGTGCAAAGAAAGGACAAAAAAGTGCATGCAATCTACTGTGCAAGTAGAACTTTGGATGATGCTCAAGTGAACTATGCCATAACCAAGAAATATCTTCTTGCAGTTGTCTTTGCTTTTCAGAAATTTTGGTCGTACTTGGTGGGCTCACAAGTGATTGTCTACACCGACCATGCCACCATTAAGTACCTCTTGAGCAAGAAAGATGCCAAACCAAGATTGGTCTGGTGGATACTTTTGCTTCAAGAGTTTGACTTGGAGATTCGAGATAAGAAAGGTACCGAGAATGTTGTGGCCGATCATCTTTCAAGATTGAGGTAAGAGTCCAAAGAAAATATTGAAGATCAAAGACTTATTGATGATTCCTTCCCCGATGACCAATTGTTTGCCATTTCCGAGGTTATTGCTCCATGGTTCGCGGATTTTGTCAACTATCTTGTTTGTGGAATAATGCCTCCGGAATTGAGCTACCAACAAAGGAAAAAGTTCCTTTCGGATGTCAAGTACTACTTTTGGGATGACACTTGCCTCTACAAGCATTGTGTCGATGGGATGTTTAGAAGATGTGTATCCGAGCCGGAAATGATGAGTGTCCTCTATCATTGTCATTCTTCTTCTTATGGTGGGCATGCTAGTTTCTTAAAGACTGCCACCAAGGTACTTCAATCCGGGTTCTATTGGCCCTCTCTCTTCAAAGATGATCAGAGCTATATTCTTGCATGTGACCAATGCCAAAGGATCGGGAATGTCTCAAAGAGACATGAGATGCCATTGAACGATATCTTGAAAGTTGAGATTTTTGATGTATAGGGAGTTGACTTCATGGGACCTTTTCCACCGTCCGACAACTATTGGTACATCTTGGTAGAGGTGGATTACGTCTCCAAGTGGGTTGAAGCCATAGCAACCCCCATGTGTGACTCCAAGTAAGTAATAAAGCTTTTTACAAAGACTATATTCCCGAGGTTTAGCACTCCAAGAGCCGTGATTAGTTATGGTAGCTCACATTTCATTGAGCGACAATTTGAGGCTCTCTTTAGGAAATACGGGGTCACTTACAAAGTTACAACCCCTTTCACCCTCAAACAAGTGGTCAAGTGGAGATCTCAAATCGAGAAATCAAAAGCATTCTTGAGAAGATGGTTTCTCGTTCAAGGAAAGATCGGTCTTCAAAGTTGGATGAAGCACTTTGGGCATATAGGACCGCATTCAAGACGCCAATTGGTACTACTCCATTTCGGTTGATCTATGGGAAATCTTGTCACCTACTGGTTGAGCTTGAGCACAAGGCATATTGGGCTATCAAGACCATGAATTTTGATTTAAAGGTAGCCGGTGAAAAGAGGATGTTTCAACTCAATCAGCTTGAGGAATTGTGTTTGAGTGCATATGAGAATGCAAGGATCTACAAGGAACGGGTCAAACGTTGGCATAACAAGCACATTGTCCGTAGAGAATTTCATGAAGAAGATATGGTTCTTCTCTTTAAGTCCCGCTTGATGCTATTTCCGGGCAAACTTAAGTTAAGATGGAGTGGACCGTTCCAAGTGAAGAAGGTGTACTCTCATGGTGCCATTGAGATATGGAGTGATAGCGCTTCTTGGGAGGCAACCCAAGCATTTCTAACCCTTTTTCTCTTTCTTTACTTGATCCATACATGCATATCTTTTCTTGCTTTTTAGTTTAATTTTTCTTGATTAGTTTTAGTTGAGTAGACATAGGTGTTGCAATTTCTTTGTTAGTGTGTGTCTTACATGTGAATTTGCTTAGATGTCATAAATAGGGCTCGTAATTAGGGATTAGATGCATATTATACTAGGGTAAAATGCATGCATTAATTTATTAATTTTTTTTAGTCATGTAAAAAAACTAAAGGGCTTTTGTTGTGGTAACCTACTGGAATAACCACGGCAATCATCACGGTCGTGGCCATAACAGCTAAAAAAAAGTTTTGATGTCATGTGGCAAACTCTCTAGAATGGCCACGGTCCAACTGTGGTATTTACCACGATTGTGGCTTTCTAGATTTTAAAAAAAAAAGTGGTTTTGTTTCACTTTCACCCCCGACCCTTATCACTCCCTCTACCCTTCCAAGCACAGTTGCCTGCTGTTGGTCGCCCAACCTTTGATCGCGCCGGAGCTCCACCAGGTACGTCGGTCCTCCCTCTTCTCCTCCCACTCCCTCCTCCTTCCCTCCCTCACACTTGACCTACGCACAGCCCGCACCGCCATGCCTAACCTCCAACTCTCTATTCCCAACACCGGTCAGCTACACCCAAGCCGTGGTTCGCTACTCCGAGCCAGCCTCCGCCAGCGCCAACCAACCTTCGTACCACCTCGTCCTAGCTCTACCACAATCTGCACCACAACTGCTTCGCCCCACCAGAACCTCCGCCCAACCCCTGTCTGCCTCGCACCATCTGTGATACCCCGTATTTCTGTAAGGATATTTTGGAATTTTGGGATTTTTCCGGAAAGCCCATTTTGTACGTCGGATTTATTTCAGAGAGTTTAAGACATTCTGTAATGTGCTCTATCTCTGTAATATTTTTCTCAGTGAAATAATATACAGTCGATGTATTTTGGGAGTTAATATTCATTCGTGTACGAGTATATTTAACCCGGGGTTAAGATTATTACCCAAAAGGTTATTATCCAAGAGGCAACAAAGGAAAAAGGAAGTTTCCTACCACCTTCTTCCATTAGGGTTTGCCTATAAAAGGAGGCATGGGAGGAGAGAGAGAGCTCACTCTCAAGACTCTCAAAGCTCTCAAACTCTCAAAAACGCTCTCTCCGGGAAAACTCAAGCCGATCGTCGGAGCTCGTTTGGTGTCGTTTCCGGTGGCCAAGAGAAGCTTGGGAGGCCCTTAGAAGCCTAGAAACCAAGCAAGGCGAAAGACGAGAAAAGTCGATCGTCGCGGGTAAGTTTTCTTCTCGCGTATTTCGGTTTCTGTTACCGGCGGCGACCGCCGGCTTGAAGGCGGCGACCGCCGGCTTGAAGGCGGCGACCGCCGGCTTGAAGGCGGCGACCGCCGGCTTGAAGGCGGCGACCGCCGGCTTGAAGGCGGCGACCGCCGGCTTGAAGGCGGCGACCGCCGGCTTGAAGGCGGCGACCGCCGGCTTGACGACGGCGACCGCCGGCTTGAAGGCGGCGACCGCCGGCTTGAAGGCGGCGACCGCCGGCTAGAACACGGCGCCCGCCGTGAGGAACCGGCGACCGCCGGCTAGAAGCGGCACCTGCCGTGAAGAGCCCAGCGACCGCCGTGAAGAAGCCACATCCGCCGTGAAGAGTTGCCTTTGGGCGGCGCCCGCCGCATGGGAGGCGGCGCCCGCCGCATGGGAGGCGGCGCCCGCCGCGGTGAAGGTGGCGCCCTCCGTAGTGAGGTGGCGCCCGCCGCAGCTGAGGCGGCGCCCGCCGCAAGTGGGGCGGCGCCCGCCGCAAGTTTGGTTGTTGGCCTGTTGTTGTCGTGGCTTCCGTGGCCTTCGTTCGGGTTTCGTTTCCTTCGATTCCTTTCGTTCTTTCTTAGATCTGTATTGTTGTTTGTCGAATCTAACTTAGGGTTTCTTTGTGGGTCGATCCGAAGGAATCTGTGCTCCAGATCTGTCCCTGTGTCGAGCCCGGGATCCCGTCGTTAGACTTTATTCAAACTCTGCGGATTCAGGCAAGTGGCGGTTCGTTCTTGCTCATCGTTCCATATTTACATTAGTTATCAGTAGTTTATCTGAGTAATTAATTTGGAATGATTATTCTGTTTGTCTTGAAAAGGTTTTATAAACTGTTTTGGAAAATCATATAATAGGTTGTATATCTGTTAGAACGACGCTATTATTTATGATCGCCTTGCGGGCATTTATGTGGATTTATCCGTACTATGGTTATGCTTGAACTGTTAGTTAGCATGAGTATTCGTAGGAACGCCTGGATTCTGAGAGGTCCATTCATTTCTTTATAACTGTTAAGGGCGAGCAAGACCCTGCGATAGTAGAAGCTTGGACTTTGTGAGGTTCATTATTTCGATATAGATGAGGTTTGGACTCTGTGAGGTTCATTCCTTAGATATGTGTTATGCGTGACAGGGCATATATCTTTAAAAGCTTATAACGTGTTGTTCGTTTTGGAATTAAATAAGATAAGTGCCCGAGCGCACATAATTAATAAACCTTCGGCGAGTAGTGCAGCTAGGTAATAGTGCAACTAGGAAAGCTCGTCTCGACTTTGATCATAGTACGTTCTCTTTCCAATCTGGATTCGCTGTAACCGGTGAGGTTGGTCGTGAACCGAAGCATCTCAGTCAGTTTTTAAATCATCGTTATATGGTTCTATAAAGTTCTAGACTTTGATCATAGTACGTTTTCCTTCCAATCTGGATTCGCTATAAGCGGTGAGGTTGGTCGTGAACCGAAGCATCTCAGTCAGCTTTTAAATCACTGTTGTCTGATTCTTAAAACTTTCCAGATTTGTCATATTTCCTTAAAGACTCAATCTCTTGGAGTCTCTTTTCGAGTCGATCTCTGTGAAGATTCAGTCTTCCAGAGTCTTCTCTAGTGCATACCTTTTGTCATATTCCAGTAGAAGTATGGTGGTTGACTATCGTACTCGGTTATTATTCGAGGGATGATGAGTCTAACCTAATATGACTACTTCGAACCTTCTGTTTTGTTCCATTGCTAGTCTATTTAGTAGACTAACCCATGAAAATTGTTCTCTGCATGTGGGCTGGTGTCATCCGTTCGATTCGGCACATCAGATAGAGTGTAGTTGAGAATACTAGAATGACTATGAAGACGGTGGTATTTTTGGTTGTTTTAATAATTTCTTTTAATCAGGTTGAGATCCTTGGGAGATGACCATTGTCGTCAAGATCCTTGTTTATTTATATTTAAAAGACTTCCGTTGTACTCTGTTTAGATTTAAAAGACTTCTTTTGTACTCTGTATAGTGTTGTGTTTTATTTAAAGTCTTCCGCTGTATTTGTTTAAACTCTGTGTTTGGCTTATTCGGGATTGGGTTGTAATCTCGTAACTCATGTTTCATTTGATTGATGTTTTGATTTGAATACTTTGATCTATGTATCAATTGTATTCCATGAATTGTATTTAAACCGGTAAAGCCTTGGGTGACCTTGGTAAGGAACATTGGGGTCACTGGCGGTAATACATTTCCAAATGGGTTAAGATTTGGGGGTGTTACACCATCTTCGTTGCGCATCCAACCTCCTCCTCGCGCCACCTCATCCCAACCCTCCATACTCTCCGCCGGTCTCTTCCTGCCCTCCGACCACCCCCACAACCTAGCAAAACCATCACAGCCCCCACACCACATGACTACCCCCCTATTCCTCAAAATCCCCAATTTCCAACCCTATTTTTTTTAGATAAAATTTCATGAGTTTTTGTTGAAATTGTTGTGGTAAATTTGCAATTGGGTGGTATTTGAGCTTATTTAGATGAATCATAATGTCATGTTGTTGAGAATTTGAAGAATTGATGCCTTGGGTCTTTATGCTTCTTGTGAATATTTGAAGGACTTGTGACATTGACATTGCACAATTATACTTGTTATGGTGATTCTTATGTTAATTTGTGTGATATTGATACAATTGTGTGCCATATCATGGGGAATATTTAGGGATTTCTTGACAAAAATGATTTTGGAGGAAAGGATCGATGATACTAGTGAAACCTGACCCATAGGCTTTTAAGTATAAATCATTGAGAACTTGATTGAAAAGCTTGATTTGAGTGTGATTGTTTGTACTCAAACATGTTTGTTCATGACATTGATTCAATTGTGGATATTTGCATTGCTCTCTTGTCAAAATTATTTGATTGAGATTTGTTGTGTGTACTTTTGGCCTTTTTGCTTGCAAAATCTTTGAAGTATGACACTAATCTATTACTTTTTATAGGAGATTCGCAACTCATGGCTCCCACTAAAAGGAAGAGCACAACTGCTTCTACTAATCGCGCATCATGGCTCCACCGCTTGACGTCCTCGGCCACCCTCACCGGAACAAAGTGATCATGGATTTCACTTCGAGCCCTCGAACAAAAGGATAAATATTTAGCACTCAAGGCTCGAGGAATGGAGAGCACAAGATATTTTGATGAGCATAGCCTCCGCACTCTTTGTATTTATGAAGATATCATATGGATATGCTCACTCGGGTCGGATGGCAAGAGTTCATTCACATTAAACATCCCACCCACCCGAGACTCGTGTTGGAATTCCTTAGCTCGTACAACCTTGAAGATGGTTCATTCCGCCTCTTTGATAAGCGACATCATCTTCGCTCTTAGGACTTTTCCTCCATCTTCCACCTTCCTTCCAAGGGCCTAACAAGAGTTTCACACGACTTCAACCTAGAATCCTTTTGGAAGGCGATCACCCTTAGCAACACTACATATAATCCAAGCTCATATAAATCTAGCCTCATAAGGAATCCCATTTTCAAGTACATCCATCGCTTAATGGCTCTCACCATCTTTGGACGGCATGATAATGGAGTGGTTCGAGAAATCGAGCTCTATACCTTGTGGTGCATGGTTGAAGGAACATCACTAAACGCGGCATGGTGTCTCTACACCCAAATCATGAAGGTCGTCAAGGCTAAATCGGGTATCATAATGTTGTGTGGGCTCATCACCCAAATTGCCCATCATTTTAAATACAACACCCATGATCTACCAACCACACCCGAGCTAACACTCATTGACATATCCAAATGCATCAAGGTGGACTTCATTTCCATGAAGTGTGTCGATTACTATTGGCGCTTCAACAATGGTGACACTTCTCTAAAGCTCCCCAACCGGGCCCGCACTACCATCCTAGACAATGATGATCAAATATGCACACGCAATTGGAGAATGGTGTGGGATGATGAAGAACAGGGCAATTTTGAGCAAGGTAGTCCCACCGAATCACCACTATCCGAGGAGCATGTGGATGAGGATATGGAACATGACGAGGCCCAATATACTCAAGGGACAATGCATCAATCCATTCTTCGCATTGAGAAGGAGCAACGTGCCCAACGCGTACTTTTGGAGCAAATGATTACAACTCTTCAAGCACTCCACAACATGCATCTCACACATGGATATCCACCTCCACCACCACAATGATTCGGTAGTTTCCACTCTCCCTCTAATTTTGTTTTTCATTGAGGACAATGCATATTTTAAGCTTAGGGGAGGGAGTGAAAATTATCATGCATTGCATTTTCCATCTCTTTAGCATTAGTTGCATTGGTCCATGACATGACATTTACATTAGTTATATTTGCATTAACTTAGACTATCATAACATTTGCATTGCATATAGCTTTAGGTATTTTGATGAACTCCTCATGTTATTCCATTTGAAGTGTCTTGGTTGTAAAAATTGCAATTGATCATGAAACAAAAACTTTGAATTATGAATATGTGTGAATGATTGAATTAGGAAATTACATGTGATTATCTCTTGAGATTGGCTAGGATTAAAATTCATGACAAAAACCGTGAGTTATTTTTAGACCTTAGGACTTACACTTCATTAGTCCTCTCTTTTCACGTGTGAATTCTCCCTTGAATTTTTATCTTTAGAACTTGCATTTATAACTATTTTTCGAGATCACATTATAACCATTGCACATGCATAAAAATGATACATGCAATTTCTTCTTTTTATAACTCATTTTACCCATGACTATCCTTTGTACTTCATCCTTTTTGTTTATCCCCTTTGAGCCTATATTAGCCAATCATTTTCTTAAGCACCACAAAAGCAAACCAAGCTTTAATTATTAGCCTTTTGTCCCTTCGAGGAATAATGAAAATTCTATTGTGACTTGTTTGTGTGCTTGGAAGCTAAGCTAGGGGGAGTTCGATGTACATGTTGTCATTGTAAAGTTCTTGGGTTAAAGTTTCAAACAAAAATTCCGCATTACCTAGTAATCGAGCGCATTCACAAATGTTTGTATCTCGATAAAACATTGATGTGGAATTTGAAAAACAAAAAAGAAAAGAAGAAACGCAAGTACGAAGAAGAACAATATGTTTCATATTCCTTGTAGTAATTGGGAAATTTTTCAAGATTTAGTAGATTCTTTTTGTCTAGTCAAGATAGAAATTTTCCAATATTCCTCGGACTAGCACCACATGGCCAAATATGATTCATACATTTCTTCCATTACCTCGGCCCCATTACAACCAAATAAAAGATCTCTTGATTTGTGTTATGTGCATGGTTTCTAGTGGTGGAGAATTAAAACATTGATGCAAGCTTATGGTAGATGATTTTCTAGGGATGAAAATGAGTGAAACACAATCCTTTTAAACACATGAGAGTGAGTGGGCCATATTTTCCTCCCGAGAGGTCTATGAATTTGGATGTCAGCCTAATCTCTTGAATAACCACTTGTTTCCTATGACTTCACTATTTACATATTCAATATTTTAAAGATTTGTTTGAATTTCTTTTGCATGGAGACAACCTTTGCATTTCTCTTGGATTATCAATCTTTGTGTAGAAATTATTTCTTGAGGACAAGCAAGATATAATCTTTGGGGAGTTTGATAACATGATTATATGCTATATATTGACTCATATTAACCTCATTTTGTGCATAAAAGACACACTTCCTTAGGCATTTTGTAGGAACTTTGCTTGCTTTGCTCGGATCTCTTCCTTTTTGTCGTTTTGGTCTTATAGGAGCACTTTTGGGAGATATAGGGACATGATGGAATCAACTTGGAACTAGCTCAAGCTTGGACAAGACAAAAGGAGCATTAACTCAAAGATTTGGTGAAGAAAAATGCACTTCAAGAGAATAAAAACATATCGGTGTCGGACAACACACTCATGTGTCATCACAATCGTTGTCACCACCACAACCAGCCCGTGGTGATCACCACGGCCGTGTTACCCATCAAGAACACTTAAATGCATCTTATCCTCTCCTTTTTGTGGCTCATATAAATAGGGCATGAAATGGCAACTTGGGAGACTTATGCCCTAACTTTACATATTTCTTTAGCCTCCATTTCTAGGGTTAGCATTATCTTTGATTCTCTCCTATTTCCAACTCTAGATTTCTTTTCCCACTTAATTTAGTAGTTAGACTTACTCTTTTGTGAGATTCTAGTGTCACTTTTTGGGTTGTTGAACTCCTTTGTGGTTCAAGACTTGGAAAATGAGCAAAATTCCATCTTTTCTCTCATGGTTCAATGAAAATGCAAGGATTTGGTTGAATGTTAAGTATTTCTTACCCATTCTCTCTATTTGGTTGAATGCTATGTATATCTTGTTCATTCTTTCTATTTCTTGTTTTGTTTATTATTGTACCCATGTTTATGATGGTTGGATTGATGTGTTCTTGCAAATCATGAGTGAGTAATTTGTTATTTCAAGATTGGGAGTAACCTAATGGTGATTATGTGATGATTTGGTAAAGTTTTCTCTTGGTTGGATGAGTTTTGGTCTACTACTCAAATCATGCACACCAAGTGTTTGTGAAAAAGCCTAGCTAGTATTTTTACATGTATTAAATGTTGGATATGCATTGAAAGGTGATATTTCACATTGGAACCTCAAGACTTGAGCTAGGAATTATAGGATCACAAAAGTAGACCTATTTTTCTAGTGGTTGTGTGAATTGTCATTATGCTTAATTAATCTAATCTTGCGTTAAATACCACGAAAGTAGGAATTAAGTAGGATTGGACTAGTTTTTTATACCTTGAAAGAGGATAAGAGATATGTTAGGACATTTGACCATTGGAGACCATTACTTGCAACCTTAGAGATTTATTTACTTGTCATTACATGATCTCATTTGTAGTGAACCTCAATCATAGCTTTCTATCATTCAATTAACCCAAATCTACCTTTTATCGTTTTAGTTAGCTGTAGACTTAGCTTTTCTTGTTAGTTCTATGAAATCAAAACCAAAAACTCCACAACACTTGTTTGATCTAGATTATTAGTTTGTATAAAATTGGTGATCAACGAGTGCTCCCTTGGATTCGATATCTTTTATATTACTCAATAGTATCGTGCACTTGCGGAAGAGTGGGCGGCGCCGGTCGCCGGCTAGCCCCAAGGAGGAAGTCCAGTCGTAGAATGAAAAAGAGGGTGGGAGCGGCGGCAGGCAAATCAAGCGCAACTGGAGAAAGAGAGGAGACTATCATGATTAATTCGTGAACCATAATACAAAAGTGAAGAATTTGGCGCGTTTAATTTGGGAGAAAAAAATAATAATAGAAGCTACTCGGTCCGAGCAAATACGGGCCGGCCCGCCCGGATCGTTCGTATAAAAGGGCAGATATGGACAATATATTTATCCCATCATGGCCGTTGAGTCCATCCCTACGTTTATATGGATGGGGCGCGGACAATAGTACTGGCATCGAAAGCTCGCCCAGAAGCTCGAGTTAATTTTTAAATATATGAATGAAATTATATATATTAATAAATATAAATACACATGTACTAACTTAACCTTAATTATATATAGGAAGTGCATCTGATGAGAATAAGGCTATGTTCGGTAACTAATACTTATGCTTATGCTGATGTTGATGCTTATGCTTATGCTGATGCTGAAATTGTGTACTTATTTTCTTATGTATGTTCGGCAAATAAATACTTATTAATTATAATTTTTAGGGTCAAAGTTACCAAAATATCCTTCAATATAATTTAGAAAGATGCACGTGATAAGCATGAGCGACTTCATTTTCTTCATGTTATGAGTTGCACGTGAGCTGTACGTGTTCTTGGCTTGCGTCTTTCACCATTAGAAACCCGATGCCCCTCTTCCTCTCTAGCAGAACCTTGTGCAACTTCAACCCTAGCAAGGAAGCAACCCTCCTTCTCGGCGTATTCTTCATCCACCGTGGGCTGGCTTTAGGAGGCTGTCGTCGTCCTCGTCGCTGGAGAGTGGAGGCTTTGTTCGTGGTCATCTTTGCTGAATAGTGGTGTCGCCTGTCGTCGTCCTTTGCTTCCGAACAATCCTCCAGGTATTTTTTCATCCATTGTTAGATTTCTTCGAATTTAGGGCTTTTCTGGTTAGTGTTGTTAGAATTTAAGGCTTCGAACTTAGGCTCTGTTCGTGGTCACCTTAGTGCTTTTTTTTGGTTTAGTGCTTGCTGATTTTTTGGTTTAGTGCTTGGGATAATTTCAATTTTTTTGATTCTACAGTTCGTGGTCACCTTAGTGCTTAGAAAAATTCTACATGCTTATGCTGTAGAATGAACAGAGGTTATGTTTAAACTTGGGCTAATTTCAATTTTACATGGTTTAGTGCTTGGGCTAATTTCAATTTTTTATGACAGAAACCATATTAAAACACCCTGATTTGTATTGCTCAATTACCCCAGTCAAGTGTCATATGCATTTTCTTGAAGATACCGTATCATCATCTAAGATCTATTGATGCAATTCTGAATGTCTACTAAAAAACTTATATTGATAAGTAGTACGGCATATTTGACATTAGTTTCCCACAACTTGTCTATCACTGATTCTTCCATATCCAGGATATTATCAGTAGTAGGATTGACTGCTGCATTTGAAACAAGAACATCTATCTTTCCATATTTCTGCATATAAGCAAGCCATTGTTTTGTTTTTTTCTATTATCATGTACACTAAGTAATAAATAAGAGAAATGATAAATCAAGAATGGGAACACAAAGTAACCAGAAACTAACTTCCCTATTATGTAATATGATGTTACACATGCATTTTTCATCTTCACAAAGGTTATGTTTAAACTTCAAGCACTCAGTAATGTCAAGCAATTACTACTTGAACCTTAGAGCAGATTAAAATCATTAAATAATGTTCACTAAGAGCTGAACTTCTTCAGACAATGCGATTAGCCAGAGACAAATATTAACCATAAGTCCCCAACAGTATAATAAAGAGTTTAACAGGATTTGTATGAAATTTCCTAACAATCCAAGTTTAACTGATTATGATTGCTTTTGTATACATGTTATCTATTAGTAGTTCAATGCAACTTTAAAGTTATTATGATTGCTTCTGTATACATGTTTACTTTATGTTTCTTTTAAGGTTCTGGGTTTTAAGGATTGTTAATGTGTGTGCAAATAATATTAGGACATGGCTGAACAAAGTATAGATACCCAAATTGTGAAAGGGAAAGGGAAAGTAACGGGAAAGGGGAAGGCCATAGCAAAGGAAAAACCATTCCATTGGATTGAGCCCCTTACTCTTACTTTTTTGGAAGTCCTAAGAATTCAGAAAAGAAAAAATGGTTATGGTGTGGCCTTCAGTTGGCCTACGATATGTTCAGAATTTGAGGAGAAAGCAAAGATGCCTATAACCGCTAAAGCTGCCCAAAACAAATACTTCACTCAAAAGAAATTATGGAGCAACTGGGGAAAAATAAGGCACATGGAGACTGGTGTAGGATGGGATGAATCAACTGGTCGTATTATGGCGGATGAGGAATGGTGGTAGAAGAAAAAAGAGGTACAGTATCCTTCAATATTTCATTGACAACATGTTTGCTCTCCTATCTTTTCTACATACCATACATGTTTGCTTTAAATTTTATAACAAATCGGTTCAATGTATTTGTTCAGGAGTTAGGTGATGCGTATACGACATTCAGAAGGAAAGGGGTGAAGGCAGAGATTAGTGACATCTGGGACGACATCTATACTGAACTGGTGGCGTCTGGGAAGCATGTTGTTGCTCCATCGATGGAACCGGATTCGGTTCCTCTATGTGTTGATGATGCGGTTATTATCCACTCTGAGGATGACGATCTTCTTGATATTCAATTGGAAAAATACACTGAAGAGGACACTGATGACATTATGCAAACCTTGGTTACTCAACCGGGCACAGATGGGACAATACGAACGTTGCAATCACAGTCAAAAGGCAAATCCCATAGCATTACAACTGAAAGGGCTATCCAGAAAAAGAGGAAAAGGCAATCCCCTTTAGCCGCCATGTATAACCAACAACGTGCTTCTGTGGAAGAGACTGGTAAACAAATGTTGACGTTGATGAAGAGTGATTTTGAGGCGAGCACCACAAGGGAAGACAACAAATACGATGAGGTTGTTGGGGTGCTCGACCGACTTGTTGAGAATGATCTCGTTGAAGGGGGTTCTAGCCTTTGGTGTTTTGCCATGACTCAGTTGGAGAAGGAAAGTAGACGTCGAACTTTTATGAAGATAAAGAGTGATGACTTCAGGGTCAAGTGGTTGGCTCACAAGTACATGAACAGTGGCAAAGCGTAGATGCACTCGTTGCTTTTTATTTGCAGAAGTGTTATGACTTGCATGTTTGATGTGCCTTTATTTGGGTTTAATGAGATTTCTTTAATTTGGATCTTTGTTAAATGGTTGTTAAAACAGATGTTTATGTATGCTTTGCTAATTATCAGTTGGATGTTTGTTTAAGGTTTATATTATGGTGCAATATGTTCATTTAAGGTTTATATTATGCTTTAATATGGATTACTTGCTCAACTGTTACAGGGTGTTACAGACCCTAAAGCTATGGGTGACCATCTCAACAAAGTTGAGCGCAAACTTTCCAAAAGAGAGTTCCGAAAGAAGTGGTATCCTCATTGCAAGTTGTGGTTGGACATGAATGTGGAACTTCTAACAGCTTACCAACGAAGGTACATCATTAAGGTCCCTTGTTTTGATTCGGAATTGACTGGGATCATGTGGATGAGAGAAGTCTTAGACTCAAAATCAGATGTGCGCTGCATGTTTGCATTTAGAATGGAACGACATGTCGTCCTGAACTTATGCAAGGAGTTAGAGAAATTCGGGTTAAAATCTTCTCGAAATATGACAGTGTTAGAAAAAGTGGGAGTGTTTATTTACATAATTGCTCAAGGACAGTCCAATAGATCTACATGTGAACATTTTCAGAGATCAAGAGACACAGTTAGTCGAGTAGTTCATCAAGTATTGGATGCATTAGTTGGTCGGAAATTTGGATTCCGGGGTCTCGTTCGAAAACTGATACAACCTCGTGACCGAAACTTCACTATAGTTCCTAACAAAATTCAATTGCAAGACAGATATGGCATTTTTAAGGTATTTGTTTAGGGTCTTGCTTTAGTTGTTAGGGTTATTAATAAACAAGTAGTAATTGATGGGACTCTAGGGTCTTGCTTTAGCTATTTTATAATCAACCCATCAATGGACGTTTGTAGGGGGCGATTGGCTGCATTGATGGGACTCACATAACTGCTTCTATACCATTGCACGAGCAATATCCATACTTTGGACGGAAAAAATATTGCTCGTTTAATGTCATGGCCGTGTGCGATTTTGACATGTATTTCACGTTCATTTCGACCGGGTGGGAAGGGAGTGCGCATGATGCGCGAGTGTTCGATCATGCTGTAAAAACGCCAAGTCTTAACTTCCCAAACCCACCGGCATCTAACTTCTTTGAAAACCTAGCTTTTTTAACATTGTTACTGTCATTTAGCTCAATCGTGGAATGCAAAGCAAGTAGTTAAAATAAACACAGAGAATATTATTTGTCCCTGTTTTTTATTTAAATGACGGATATGCCCTCCTGGATGCACGATAGCCCGCTTGCATTTAAGGGCATAGTAGTCAATTCCACCCATGTTGAGAAGTTGCTATCTGCTGCAAATTTGCGGTGTGTGTGATGGCAAAGTTTGTCTGCCCCCTTTCTGTTGGACCTGTTATACAGAGCGAGTGTTAATCATGTGTCTCTGCAAAGTTAGATAAACATAAATGCATATCTCCTTTTTTAGTTATTTAAAATTCGATTCTTCATCTAACACAAATTCGTTTAAAATTCGATTCTTCAGGTCGTTATTATCTACTGGAAAAGGGATACCCGGATAGAGAAGCGTACATGGTGCCATATTCTAAAGTGAAATACCATAAATCACAATTCAAGAGGGAGATTCCAAAAAATGTTGAAGAAGGATTCAACCGCATTCATTCTTCGTTGCGAACAACCATTGAGCGATGTTTCGGGGTCCTAAAAAAGAGATGGAAGATTTTAAATGCTATGCCTAGCTACAATATTCCAACACAGAATGACTTTATTCTAGCTTGTTTTGGCCTCCATAATTTCATTCTACAGCACAAGCACCACGATTCACTATTTGAAGACGACGAGGAATTTGAAGAAGTTTTTCAAGGGCTAGAAGATGAAGGTACTGGCGAACTTCCTGGAGGCATGGGCAAATTAAGAGCAGAAATTGCACGTGAAATTTGGAACAACAAAGCAAGGTTTTTTTGATGATTAGTGGTATGAAAATCTATGGGAAATCATTTCGGAGCATCTAGTGTTGATGTTTATTTAGGGTAAACCAGTAGAAAACACTCTTATGGTTTTCTAGGGTATTTTTGTTTTGATAAATCCCTAGATAATATATTTCATGTTTATTTAGGTTAAACCCAAACAAATCCCACTATAGGGGTGGTAAACTCGACGAGGAATATATTTAATGTTTATTTAGGTCAAACCCAACGAGGAATTATATATTTGTGTAAGGGTGGTGATTTTTTGTGAGTATGAACTTGTGATAATTTTGCTTCGGCAATGAAGACTTCTCAAGGCTATATGGCTAGCCATTGCCAATTAGAAGACAAATACAATAAACACCATATTTAAAATTTCCCACAAAAGAGCAATTAGAACTACTTCACTGCATTGCTATATCATTCTCCCCATAGATGAGTAATGACAAATACAAGCTAAGAGTTTTCAATTAGACGAACCTCGGTTCTTCATGTGAACAAAGACTCCAATTTCCAGAGTTGACCCAAAAGTGTAGATCAATATGATACATGTAACCTTGCTCCCCTATTCCGGAGAATTCTTCAGTCATATAGAACTTGTTGTGGATGTTTGAGCGAATGGTCATCGTATACTGCAAAATGTCCGATTGTATCTCCCAAGATTCGATGACCATTCGGTAATACAAGTTTGTTTTCATCCTCAAACTTCCAAAACAAGTTCTATACGACCGAAGACCTCGGGTCTTGTGGAAATTAGATTACGAAAACAAACTTGTATTACCGAATGGTCATCGAAACTTGGAAGATACAATCGGACATTTCCAGTATACGATGACCTATAGAAAAATTCAATAACACCCTCTTAGAAGATGCAAGAAACAAAAAACTCATAAGATTCACAAAAATCCCTAATAATAAATGAATAACACTACTATCACTAACCTCAATCTATTGATAATTGATCAGCATGTTGAACAACATGATGAAGTTCTTCCGCTTAGAACCAATTGAAATTATATATCTGCAAGGATGTGAGCCAAAAGTTGTGAGTTATGCAAGTGAACACTTACGTATATATAAAGGAAGTGTAATGCTCCGCTTGATTTTTTTCCACCCAACTCCATTATTGGTGACATATAGCTGGATGTCATAGCTCACATTAAGCAATTATTACATCTGTCAAATATTTCACCCATGGTTAGTAGACGTTTGGCTTCTAGTGTCAATTATTTCACCAAGTTTGAATTATTTGTTTGCAGTCATTTGGCTTGTTACCACAACCATATATCCCACCCATGCAGTACAATTGGACTACATAAATACCCCTGTGATTGCTTCATTTAAAGCCTAGAACCTTATGTTTGACATGGTAGCTTCAGTATAAAATTATAGACACCTTTTATGATTTAAATTTACCACTAAGACATGGTAGCAAAGTCATATCTGTTGCCACCACAAATGCAAAGGATATAAGGACTACATTGCCATATGTAACACAGTTTAAAGTTTTAACCACTAATAGGTTAGCACCTTACATATGACTGATATGGATAAGAAAACTAATAGGTTAGCACCTTACAATTACAAAATGGCATCCACTTAAAATATTGTCCTACAATACCTAGTGTTTATGCCAACTAGAAGATAACCCTAAGTTAAGAGTAACAAGTTTTATATAAAATGGCAAACTTACATGCCAAAACACCCTAACTTAGCATAAAGTTCCAAAATGGAGTACACCAACATGACTCCTAACCAAGAGAATTTCTGCAGTCCGCACCCTACGGATGTAGAATGCGTTGAACATAAACTAGAAAACCAAGCAATAACACCATCGCAAGGACAACAATGACGTAAATCGCAATCATCCTAAACCTTCTTAAGCCGTCGCATTCCAAGCAAACAAGGACATGTACAGTGGTAATACCAGCTAGTCTATCCGCCAAAGCGCTGTTAGTATTCTCCGCAACTGTCTGATGTTGACTATAAGCTGCAATGTCTAGCTCGGCTTCTTCGTAACGGTCTCATTGTTTATTAGCAATGGCATGTAGGCGCGCAGCCCGCGCACTTCCTGGGGATTCACTGAGCAATGCAAGTTCCTCCTTAAATTCGTCCTCATATGCCTGTATTTAAGAATACGTTAGTGCTTTGGGCAATACAACTTATACCATATGCTAGTAAACAAAGAGTAATAAACAACAATTGGATAACTAGAAAGGGTATTGTTACCCGGAGGTCGTCCGAAAGCATCCCTGGAGAGGACACACTGTAATCAGACATCGTTTCCAAGATAAAACTAGACAATCCTTGGTATGACTGTTGAGATGAGATTTCAAGGTCATTCATGTCACTCCAATTCTGTATGTCTCCAGATTCTGACATTCCTAAAAAAATATGTACAAAGTACCAAAAAATTTTAACATGAATCTCGAATGTACAAAGATTTAGGAGATAAGTATTGGTGTATATGTAATAGGGTTAACTATATAGTTCACAAGAAAGTATAAAGACAACAAAAATGGATTATGAACAAGAAGACGCTTAGGACTGTCACCAGAATTTATGTACTTGCCTCTCACTTTCTAGATAAATGGAAGATTCATGAGATGAATTAAAGGAATAATTTGCTCACTCATAAGATAAATTCTAAATAACAAGTATCATCTGATGTAAAACTGATGGGACAAGCCTAAAACATTACAGCACAGGTGAAAACACAGTCATTACAGCATAGGTGAAAACCAAGTCCAATAACAAGAAGATAATAGCTTGCTTTCTAGATTAGAAAGAACCCAGTTCTGCAAATTGCCCAAACATGGGGTTCATATAACAAATTTGAACTTCTACATTTAGCCTTTAGTAAACAAAAGGGTGGAAGAATTTAAAATGTTGTACGGTGCCTTTTTTGTGTTCTGGAGCTCATAAAGTTGGGCGTGAAGAGATTTGCTTTGCCTTTTTCACTAGGCATTATAAATTCTAATTATGCCATTGCTCTTTTTCTTCTTCTTCTTATTCTATTATATGCCTTCTTTACTCCATTGGAGATTTCTGGATTTTGAATCTTGCTTTTCGTAGACCAATTCAATGATCACTTTTTTTGTGGGTAAAAAAGAGTATCCAGTTATCCTTGCCTTTAGTGGGATACCTTTTGAGACTGAGGATATATGCCAATTCAATGATTGCACTAAGTTCTACATGTTTTTGATTACCTTTTAAATGAATAATTCTCGATACCTTTTGAGACTGAGGATATATACCAAGAATCTAGAGAAGCTATGTGGGTTTCTCTATAAAATTTGTGTTACTATCATCAATTTGATAGTTCAGTTGTGAGTAGTAGATTTTGACTCTCCTTAGCGGGTATAGTTGAATCCACAAGGTGGATAGAGTGATGAAGAACAGAAGTTAGAAATTACATAAGTTGCAAGATTTCATCACTTAGTAAAAAAGGAAAGCTTAGCTCAAAACAATGAAAGGCTTGACCTTGAACTGATGACATCAATTTAGAGCATTAATACTAGTTTTTTGTAAATGTCACCTGAGGTGTTCAAGGACTAAAAAAATGCAATGATTAGAAACTCAATGATGTTTCTAAATGAGGTTCCTGCCAAATACAGAGAATATAGACCTATGTATGGAAGCTTTTAAAGAGCAGGATTACTAGGAAGGGAGAGTAGTTGTGTGCAAGGGAAGACAAGATATATTATATTCTCATTTGTTGAACAGGAGAAAGCAGCTTGGTGTCAAATTGATAGCTAAATTATTATGTCCATTATATTGCAGCCCTAATTAAGCTATATTACTACAAATCTGTGTTTTGTCTTTCAAGCTATGAATTGATTTCCACCATGTGCAATAACTAAGGAGATTTGTCTCCATGCAGATAGAGATCGGTAGGGCATTGAGGTAGTTCGAACAAAAGGTGTGTGTTGTGCTTTATTTGCATATGGTGAATTTCTTCCACTTATTTTCCTAAAAGAATTTTGCACTTGAGAAACCTCATTGAGAATTAGGTGCTCTTCTTCAGAATTATACATTTCTGTGAAGGATTTTCTCCATTGCTAGGGACTCAATATATACCAATTCAGACATTTGTTGAACAACTTGAACTTTGGCTCAATGGAAAGAAAGTCTGGACACTGTCACCAAAAGAGGGAAAATTAAAAAAGAGTCACAGAAGATTAAACCCTAAAATCAAAAGCCCTACAACTCTAAATCGAAATCAATCAAAATGAAACCCTAAAATGAAAAGCCCTAACCTAAAATCATAGCCCTGAAATCGAAAACCCTAAAAATCAAAACGATCAAATCCCTAAAATCGATATCGATTGAGCCCAAAATGGATTCAATCCAATCGAAATCTGGGACTCACGAAACCCTAAATCAAAGGTGAAGATAGAGACGATAATACATACAGCGAGCGAGCTTCGGATATGAAATTTGAGAGCAAGCTTCACGAAACCCTAAATCAACAAAAGAGAGGAACAAGATTGAGAGCGAGCTGGGGAGGAGAGGAAGGTGAAGAGTGAGGGGAGAGAAGAGAGAGCTCATGAGCATACCTGCAGCGAGCGATGCTGATGTTGATGAACAACCGCGAGCTCGTGAAGGAAACAACCAGTAAAAATGTCGGGGAACAATCGCCAGAAGAGACAAGGGGAAATGTCGGGGGCAACAAGGGAAGGATCAAAAGTAAGGATCTTCATAAGTAGGGAAGAAGTACCAAAAGTAAGGCTCTCCAACTTTTTTTTTGGCCCAGAAATGAGCAGATGGAAGTGATTTGAAGCACTTTGAAGCTTTTGGAGTGTCTTCATTCCGAACAGACCACGGGGACTTTTTTTCTGGGAAATGGGCATCTCAAAGGAGATGAAGTAAAAAAAAAAGGTTACCGAACGGAGCCTAAATCTCCAAACGAGAATGCCTTTAACGGCAGAATCAAATGGTAAATGCCACACGATGGCATATATGTAATTTTGTCAACTTTTAATAACATGTCAAATAAGTAAACTAATCATGTTTTAAACCCAAAATAGAGTTGGTCCAGCATGTTAGGTGGTGTGTCTCAACCCGAGTTCAAATCTCATCCACTCCTTCTTTTTTCATTTCACATTTATTATTTCTTTAATTATCCAAGTGGATGTAATTGTGCATTAATTGTAGTTTTCAACCTAAATATTTTTATTTTCACACGAAATAATTACATATTAGGTTATAAATTTCAAATATAATTGTTTTGACCTTAAATTACGTATTAGTTTATACACATACATAATAAATTCAAAATGTGCTTATTGTATCATCCAAATGCACATAGTGTACAATCAAAATGCATGTACAGTTCAATCGAGACTCTCCCCACCCCCTCCCCCCGCCCAACTCATGTTTGTCTTAGAAATTATAAATGCACATATTGTACACTCCAAATGCACATAGTGTACAATCCAAATGCATATTGAAGACTCACGACCTCCTTATGATTTGTGGGACTTGGAGATGGTGATTTGAGGGCCTTTGAAGGTCAAGAGAACCGTGACATTCTTGGAGGATCCACCATAATTGCATTCTTCTCACCCACATGTAAGGGATGTTGCATGCTTATCATTAGTTAAAGTTTCCGAACTTACTATTTTAGGCATATGTGAGACTGAAAGTTTCTGCTCTAAATATTTTTAGTAGTTTCAAGTTTTACTTTAATCTTTATGTTATTTCCTTATCTTAGACTTACAATTAGTTTTAGGAAGAGTTAAGGCCGGCCATATCTTGGGCATTGCATCTCTTATTTGGGTTTTGAACTTTGTCTACTTAAACACTACTCTTTGCTAATGAAAAAACATATTGAAACTTAGGAGCAACTTGGTATAGTTTTTCTTAAGTTATTTCAGTCCCAAAACTCTCTTATTGTTCTTGCAATCAAACACTCATCTCTTTCGTACTCAACCACAACAATAATCAAACTCACAATTTCTCGCAAACCCTAATTGACGGAAGTTTGCATCCTAATTTTGAGCACTGAACCATAATTTGTCTCAGTCGTGAGTTTTGGCTCATGTTTGAAGGAGTCAAACTAGACTAGTTGAACTTCATACTAGCTTTGGAATCACCTCAATTGTACTTTTGCATAAGGAGAACGACTTTGCCAAAGACGGGACCAAATCCATAATCCATTCGATGCTTTGAAGGGTGGTCTTTTTCGTGTCTTCTTCACCAAGCAAGTGGATTCACATCTCCGATTTCTAGGTTGAGGCAAGTTGTTGTTGTTTATGCATGTTCAACTCTTCAATTATTTCAGCGTTTTCCATGTTCTTGTTCGATCCTACACCAAATAGTCATTAGTTCTTGATTTTCTTGATCGTTTCTTGCGTTTCTTGAACTAACCACCACCACCAAACCCTTCCTCCACCAACTCGACGCACCACAAGTTCAAGGCATCCCCTTTGTCGCGCCGATCACACAACTACCGCCAAAACCCTTGGAGTCCCTTAGCTTGTCTTGGGCCACAATTCTTTACTTTAGGAGATAGTTTGGAATTTTGATTGCATATTAATCTAGTTCTTGCTACAAATTGATGTGTTTTCATGAACTTTTCTATGTTTTGTCAATTCTTGCGTGCTAGTTTTGATAACTTGTTCTTGAATGTTCTTGCTTCTACAACTTGCACTTGAACCTTGTTTTCTCTTCTTTTTTAGCTGATTCCCCTTTGTTATTTGCTTGTTTGATTTCTCTTTTATTCACCTAGATTGTGTTTAAGGTAAAAAAAAACAATCAGATTGCTTGCTTGATCACTTTCTTGCTTAACAATCTACAAAAAAAAAAAAAAAAAAAAAGATCCATCAAGAATTCGGCCAAAGGCCAAGAAAAATTCAAGACAAGACTTATAATCCACGAGCTTATTAAGGGTGATTGAGTTTTCTTCTTGCAAATATCTTGTCCATTGATTTTGTGAATTTCAAGCAAGACAAAGAATTGAACTTCCACACATATCCCTTCTTGATCTAGTCATGCATATAGGGTTTCTTTGCTGAAAATTGTATTCCTTGTTGCACATTTTATCCTTGCGTGATACTTGTTGCATACATCACGCCTCCTTCTCTTGATTTGCCTTGCATTGTAGGTTGTTTTCGTTTGATTTTTCTAGATTAAGTAATTCTTTACTTGCTTTGCATAGTTGATCATACTTAAGAATTTTCAGCATTTCTTTTCTTGTCTCTTGAACTGTATTTTCTTGCATTGATTCCTAACTATCTGATAGGTATCATTTCATACACCTTAACTAGTAAGTATTAGCATTACTTAGATTTAGGGTTAAGTCTGTAATCTAGAAGATGTGGAGAGAATTGAAGATATCAAGGGATTTACAGCTTATTTGAAGAAGATGAAGATGGATGAGGATCTGCTGAAGATTAATTGGAGAAGACTACCAACACTTGGTAGTAATGAAGAGCAGAAGAGAAGGAGTGAAGAGTTGAAGGAAGGACAGGGCAGAAGTTGATGCCCCACGCCAGAAGCCACCGCGACCCAGCGGTGGACCTCAGAGAAGAACTGGTCGCGCCAGAGGATAGCCACCGCCCCACGGTGGGAGTCACCGCCCCGCGGTGGACTTGTTAAGCGCCTCGCGGCCCGCGAAGACATTATTTCCTAATTTGCATTTCCGGATTTCCTATTTTTATTTTCTTATTTCCTTTAGTATTATTTCTAGGTTTAGCTTATTTTCCCTAGCCTATTTAAGACATTTTCCAGGTCTTGAGTAAGGAGACACTTTTATCATCGTAGTTTTTCTCAATTAGGGTTTCATTTGCATCTCAATGGAGCACTAATTTCCCCTTGTTCTACTAGACGTTTGAAGCAATACAGTTGATTCGTTTGTGAGATTTCTATTCCTTGTTCTTATTCTTATATGTGTTGGTTTAATTCTCTTGGTTATATTGAGTATTGATTTATTGTTATTCTTCATAGCCTGGCCAATTAGGTTGAGTAATATTTATCAATTGCTAGGATTGCATATAGTGGAATACGAGTGCATATCTAGTAGCATACATGATTAAACATATAGTGGAATACGAGTGTTTAATTGTGAGTGAGAATTATTTGCATGTTGAGTAGTAAGGTTTTCTTCTATTCGCATGTATCATATATCCTTGCATACATTGCTATTGCTTTATTAGTGGTAAGGTTTTCTTCCATTGATACTGTAGTAAGTAATATCAACAACTTTCTGAATTGGTAGTTAATAACGATCAGGGTGGGAACAACCATAAGAATAGTAAAAGAACTTGGATTTATAAGATTTCAGTGATCGACTTATATCTCTGTATTGTGGATCTCGTTCTAGTGGAACTACTTTCCCCAATCATATTCTCAAATCAACCAAAGCTATTTACTTTACTGTGTTTGATAATCAAAACCCCCCTTGTTACGTTGCATGCTTATAAACACATAGATTGATTACTTCCTCCCTGTGGGTTAGACTCTTGCTTGCTTGCTATACATCTGTTTAGTAGGTTTGTTAGGACTTTTACTTTGATTAGGTTATTCAACGATATTTACATTGCATATTTTAGCCACGTCAAATTTGGCGCCGTTGCCGGGGAGGCAAGTTTTGATCTTTCCGTGTGTTTGTTTGTGTGCATGTTACTTTGGTATGGACCTATCTTACGGTCCACACCAGTGCTACTGATTTCCGTGTGTTTTTCTTTTTGCTTTTGATACAAATATGGATTTCTGGGGAGAACCGCGCGATAACCCATACCCCTACTCATTTCCGCCAGAGAGGGGATACTACCCAACTTCCAGTGTAGCAAGGTCAGTTAGAGCCTGCAGACTCTGTCATGATCTGCTGCACTCCACTGAAGATTGCCCAAGACTTCCTGAACATGCAGCTGTAGTAAACGCTGTAAGAGGTTTTGATCCGCAGAGGCCGAGATGTGTCCCATACTCCTACACATACAACTCAGGGTGGAGGAATCACCCCAATTCGAGTTATGGGGGCCATCAATACCCTCCATATGGCCTTGACTGCCAGGAGTTCTACCCAGAGCCACAGTCATTCTATCAGCAGGGTACTCCGCACCAGTACTATCCAGCATACGAGCATAGCCCACCAGTGTCCAATCCAAGTTCCTCCATGTCAACTGAAGAGATGCTCAGGACCTTGACTCAGCACTTCGCCGCTCGTGTTCAAACTAGGGAGTCAAGCATCAAGAATATAGAAAGGCAGGTGGACCAAATGGTGGAGTCGATTACACAGATCGATGCAAGGATTTCGGGGAATCTACCATCTCAAACGGTAGTAAACCCGAGGGAAAATGTGAGTGCCATTACCCTCCAAAGTGGAAAGCAACTGGTCGTTCCTCCTAGTGCTGAAAAGGAGAGCGAATATGAGATGGAGAAAATCACCGACCGCCCCGCGTCACCTCTCACCGCGACCCGGCGGTATGATGGATCTGAGGCCAGTAAAGAAGCATGCATGTCACCGCCCCGCGGCGACACTGACCGCGACCCGGCGGTGAGCCTCAGTTATCCCTCCTCACACCCACCGCCCCGCGGCGATGACCATCTCCCCCGCGGTGACGGAGTTCTTCAAAGTGAGATTTCGCCGCGCCCCGCGGTGAGACCAGCGCGACCCGACGTCCAAAATTCCAGTTATGCTGATGAGGTTTGGGTTGATACTTATGTTCATCCGGTCTTTCACCCTCTTGACTCCTAGAAGCCAACCGCCCCATTCCCAGAGGTGCTTTCGGAAGAGGAGTACTTTTTGAGCCTGGAGGATTTCAGCGACAATGAGGAGGAGTGTCGCGATCACGGAAATACTCCAGAGACAACCGTTTCTCTCGAAAATGTCCCGGCAGTCCCCGACCCTCTGGAGGCTGCCTATGATGAGTTTGTGCATCTCAACTCCTTCCCGCTCGTCGCGCTACAACCCGGCGCACCCTTCCTTGAGGCTTCCCGAGATACTCAAAGGCTAAAAAAACAACGAGGATATATATGAGGCCTTCAGTGACTGCATAAAAACCGTTCCCTTGGTCACACTGGCAGACAGCACCCCTCACTGCAAGGAAATGTTAAAGGTGCTGGGCATGATCAAGAAGAAACTGAAGGGGAAGCATAAGAAGGAGAACTTGATGCAGGTGGCGAATCTTTACATACTGGATACGAGGCAAGATAAGCATGCAGGCCCTGGGATGTTGGGTAGGCCATTTCTGAAGATGGAAAGTGCGTTCATGGGTATGCACAACGGTCCACCCATAAAGAAGTGCAGGAGATTGGGGGTCACGCTCAACATAGAGCATACAAAGAGGCACCCCCCAGATCCAGATCCCAAGTGTTCAGTTGCTATGAGCAACCCAAGTTGAGAGGATGAGTAGGATGTCGAGCCAACGACGTTAACTAAGGCGTTGTCCGGGAGGCAACCCGAGATATGTAATTATTTTCCCTTGTTTTTCTTTCTTTGTTTTTGCATTTGATTTCGATGTGTTTTGTTTTTGTTTTTGTTTCCGACTAACCTACAGGGAAGAAACCCATGCCTATTGAAGAAGGTGTTTTCCACACCAATGTAAGTCTTCTTTCCCTGCACTAAGTCACTCCCCGAAAAAACCTTAAACGGGGAGAAGAAAAAAAAGAAAAAAAAAAGTGGTACCGAAGGCTAGCTGTCCAGATTTCCCCATGGAGATGGTGTGCATCATGTTGTCAAGGAGGATATATTGCCCTACACTTGATTTGACAACGATATTGGCCCTACAATTGGCAGCTGAGGAGGAGGAACACTAGAGCCCCCATCAAGATCATATCTGGGCTCCACCATGTGTTCCTAGAAGGCCGTGCAATCCTAATATCATTGTTTTACCACTACTCACCAAAGTGGTTCCCTTTGATTGCACGGTAGAAGAAGATGATGACGTGATGAAGACACCCGCCCAACACTAGAGACCTGGGCGTATATTGAGATTACCGCCAGCAAACCGGAAGTGTCCAAGCCAACTCAGCGGCGTTTGTGAGTTATTTTTTGCTTTTCCCTATGCTTCTATTCTTTTGTCTTTCATTACATTGAGGACAATGCAATGTTTAAGCATGGGAGAGAGTTCTCTACTTGCTACGTTGTTGAGGAGAAAAAAGCCAAAAATTAAAAAAAAAGGCATACATGAAATCCTGGGATAGGTCGAAACCCCGAAAGGGCGGCCTAGGTAATAAGCAGGTGGTTTGGACCAGCATTAGGCTGTGGTAATATGTGGTCAAGAGTGACGTGAGCTTATGTGAGTACATCTATTGGAAAATGAAATGAGTGGCTTGGTGAAAACCCGAAAGGGCGCCTTGGCAAAATGAGCGAAAAAGAACAAGAGTGATTTTAGGATTTCTCATTATTCTTTGCGAGGCGTCATAAGAAGAGGAGATATAAGGAGGTTTCGGGTAGGTCACTCTGGAGAGATAAGAAGATAGATGGGAGGCTAGGATTAGTATTGTCGCTCTATGGTGTTGTGTTGTATTGTGTTGTTGTGTTGTGTTGTGCGTATTGTTTTGGTTATCTGGAGTTGATTGTTGAGATGTTGTAATTGCTGGTGTCATATTTTCTTGTACTTCCTGAGACCTTGGTGTTTGATTGAGGGAGTAGGTTTATCATTAGCTTACTCGGGACGAGTAAAGGTCTAAGTATGGGGGAATTTGATAGGTGTCATTTCATACACCTTAACTAGCAAGTATTAGCATTACTTAGAGGAGTTTATGACTAGATTTAGGGTTAAGTCGGTAATCCAGAAGATGTAGAGAGAATTGAAGATATCAAGGGATTTACATCTTATTTGAAGAAGATGAAGATGGATGAGGATCTGTTGGAGATTAATTGGAGAAGACTACCAACACTTGGTAGTAATGAAGAGTAGAAGAGAAGAAGTGAAGAGTTGAAGGAAGGAGAGGGCAGAAGTTGACACCCCGCGCCAGAAGCCACCGCGACTCGGCGGTGGACCTCAGAGAAGAACTGGTCGCGCCAGAGGATAGCCACCGCCCCGCGGTGGGAGTCACCGCCCCACGGTGGACTTGTTAAGCGCCTCGCGGCCAGCGAAGACATTATTTCCTAATTTGCATTTCCGGATTTCCTATTTTTATTTTCTTATTTCCTTTAGTATTATTTCTAGGTTTAGCTTATTTTCCATAGCCTATTTAAGACCTTTTCCAGGTCTTGAGTAAGGAGACACTTTTATCATCGTAGTTTTTCTCAATTAGGGTTTCATTTGCATCTCAATGGAGCACTAATTTCCCCTTGTTCTACTAGACGTTTGAAGCAATATAGTTGATTCGTTTGTGAGATTTCTATTCCTTGTTCTTATTCTCATATGTGTTGGTTTAATTCTCTTGGTTATATTGAGTATTGATTTATTGTTATTCTTCATAGCCTGGCCAATTAGGTTGAGTAATATTTATCAATTGCTAGGATTACATATAGTGGAATACGAGTGCATATCTAGTAGCATACATGATTAAACATATAGTGGAATACGAGTGTTTATTTGTGAGTGAGAATTATTTGCATGTTGAGTAGTAAGGTTTTCTTCTATTCGCATGTATCCTATATCCTTGCATGCATTGCTATTGCTTTATTAGTGGTAAGGTTTTCTTCCATTGATACTATAGTAAGTAATATCAACAACTTTCTGAATTGGTAGTTAATAATGATCAGGGTGGGAACAACCATAAGAATAGTAAAAGAACTTGGATTTATAAGATTTCAGTGATCGACTTATATCTCTGTATTGTGGATCTCGTTCTAGTGGAACTACTTTCCCCAATCATATTCTCAAATCAACCAAAGTTGTTTACTTTATTGTGTTTGATAATCAAAAACCCCCTTGTTACTTTGCATGCTTATAAACACATAGATTGATTACTTCCTCCATGTGGGTTCGACCCTTGCTTTCTTGCTATACATCTGTTTAGTAGGTTTGTTAGGACTTTTACTTTGATTAGGCTATTCAACGATATTTACATTGCATATTTTAGCCACGTCACTATCTTAGTTACCTCTTGTGCCATTCATTGCCCTAGTTAACTCACCTTTCCTTGCTGAAATTTTTGAGGTTATGGGCATGCTAACAAGGCCCTTCTTTTGACACTTAAGACATTCTACTTGGAATTTATTTGCTTTCCTTGTCCATGGCAGACCCATAAGACAAAGGAGATCGCACTTTTCCTTTAGCACCACACTCTCGCAACATGATGGAGAAAGGTCAGACATCGACCTTAAGATTGTCGAGGCCATATGCAAGAACATCCCCAACGTGGTCTCGGTGGTGCACACGGATATCAAGAAGGAATGGGCGTTTATAGACACGACCCTGGAGGAGATCACACTTAATCTTGACCTTGTGTATGCTCATTTTGGATATGAGGGACCGAGATCTTCAAGGGCTAAGCGAGGTACCTCCTCTCACACCAATGATGTTAATGACGATTTGGTTGGCTTCACCGAGTCACAAGGCAAGCAGCACGCCGTGCCACAACCTCCACTTGTTATGAGATGCAACACTGCACACCACAACGCATCCAATGCAACCAACACTCGAGACAATGCCGCCTATGAGATCAACCTCGACGATGAGGACTATTATGAAGAGTATGAGCTTGTATTTCTCACCTATATGAATTTTACGATGAGGAGCAGTCCGTGGATGATCCACCACCTCCTCGAGCCGTTTGCCAACCCCAACGTCGCCAAAACAAAGGTATGAATGCTAGACATGACATTAAGGTTAAAATTGATAACCTTGCAGGGGGAACGGCACGGATAAGTACTTGGAGTGATGATGTGACCTTGTCCGATGGAAAGACCACAATTCGTCGTCAAGGATCCGTTGAATGCGTAGTAGGGCGAAGCAACTCTTCGGAAAAAGGAAATGGAGGTGTTCGGTGGACTAGGGGTGTTCGGAAAACACTGTGAACTGGAGGCGAAAGATGGTGGTGATCGGAGATGCGGCGGAAGACGGGTGGTGATGGTGGAGAAGCGGCGAAAGAGGAGGTGGTGCGTGCGGCGGCTGTCTAGGGTTTGTGAGGAGACAAGAACTAGGGTTAGTTCTTGTTGCGGGATTACGGATAAGTGACTGGATAGTTCGGTAACCGAATTAACGTGCCAGGATAGTTCGACTAGGAACGCGTTAATTTTGTAATGTCAGGGCCCGGGTTTTCTGGAGATTACTCGACTGGAAAGCAAAGCTCTATTTAGACGTAGGGAATAATGAATACAATGAAGGCTATTTAAAGCCATAAGGCTCGACCAAGAACCCTAATGGGCTTGGGCCGAAAACATACTAATGGGCTAGCCTTCTCTAGCAAGAGAAAGGCACACGCCCGAAATAAAAAGTACGGAAATGGAAATACTAAAAAGGAAATATGCTAAAACGGGAAATAACATAAAATAGACTAAACTAGACTAAGTCTTGAACCAAGGAGGACGCCACGGTCTTAGTCGTCTTGGGCTCGTCACTATCCGGCTTGAGTCGAGCCCGGAACACATCAAGTGAGAACAAACAACCGAGTACATCCTTGATCATTTTGGCTATGAAGAGCATAAGGGAGTTGAAGTTGTGACGATCCACTTCCAAGGAACAGAACGGTCTTGGTGGTTTCGGTTGCGGCTAAAAGAAGGCGCAAAGGACTGAGGCCTATTGCTACTTGGCATCAATTAAAGTTTATAATGAGGAAGAAGTATGTACCAGACTAGCACTTTGAGCATTTGCAACAAAGAGTGCACATGTGCAAGCAAGGAAATTCCCACCCCCCTCGTTGAGTTCTTCAATGAGCTTGAGGACTTGATGCACAAGTCGGGAATTCATATGGGTCCACGTTCCATGAGGCAAAGGTTCTTAATTGGCTTGAACTGCCCCATTTGTGATGTTCTAGAGCTTCAATGCATCAAGGATGTCAATGAGATGGTCTATACAACCACCGTGGCCTACAACCAACAAAAACGAAACAAGGACAAGTCTGTGTATTCTAATGGACAAAAGAGGTACAATTCTAACTCTTCTTCAAATCCTTCTTGGAATTCTTCCTCTAACTCTTCCATGTAGTAAAAGGGAGTTTCTGACTCACCTAATATCCCAATTGAGGCGCACAAGAAGAGTGAGACCGAGGCTACGCATCCCTGGGATAGAGCTCGTGATACTAGGTGTTTCAAGTATCAAGGAATAGGGAATTTGGCGAGAGATTGCTCTAACCAAAAGCAAGTGCTCATGACACACAATGAGGGCTATGTGTTGGAGGAGGAGGAGGAGGAGGAGGAGGATATACAAGCCTTAGTGGAGATTGGAGAGTCTAAAGAGGGGGAGGACTCGGATCACAACGAGGTAAAGCCACACAATGGACCACTTTTGCTAGTCACTAGGAGAGTGCTCATGGTCTAAGAGGCATCGGCCCAAGATTAGTGGGAGACACTATTCCACAGTCGTTGTGATGTGAATGATACCACTATTTGCATCATTATTGATGGAGGGAGCACCTGCAATTTAATCAGCAAACGAGTGGTGATCACCTCCAATTGAAGACAATGCCACATCCACAACCTTACTCCCTCCAATGGATTACACAAGCCAAGGAGTCAACATGGTTAATAGGCAATGTTTAGTACATTTTAGTATAGGACATTACAATGAAAAAGTTATTTTGTGATGTTGTTTCTATGGATTGTACTCACATGTTTTTAGGTAGACCATGGCAATTTGATAGAAGGGCAATCCATGATGGTTACTTGAATCATTATTGCTTTGTGCAAAATGGTAGGAACGTGACACTACTTCCCTTGTCCCCATAAGAGGTGATGCAGGACCAAGTGGCAAGGGATCAAGCTAGGGCCGAGCTTGAGGCTAAAGCGAAGGCTAAGCTGCGTAACCCACACCGAGCGGCGTCCCACCCGCCAACACACGCCAAACCGGCCACAACACTGCACCCGCCTCCAAAGGGGCAAAACATGATGTGTTTAGTCTTCAGGGTCCTCCAAAGGCTGCCAATTGGGACCCAAAACAACCCATGGAACTCCCCCTCAAGGAAGGATGTGAGAAGAGGTCTAGCACCAAGGCTCTTGCCTTTGAAGGGAGTAAATTCTGTCTTTTTATATCTTCTACCTCTTATTTACACATTAATGGTGTCTTTTATTCCTTACTTTGTCACCTTAAGCTTTGGGAGTCTTGCTTGTCTTTGATGCATCTCTATAGGTTCATTGAGAAGGACCGTAGGATTCTACCTTTGATGTTGGCACCGGATCTTCGAACTCAGCCATAGGACGCCACTTTGGACTAGGAGAAAAGGCTTCATAACTTTGGAGCCACACCATGTGTTGGTCGCCACGCCAACATACCCACCGATGTCAGCTCCAACACTTGTTCAAGAAGTTGGCATCATTAGGGAGACACCTTGGTTTTGTTTGCCAAGATCGGTGAAGAGGTTGTTGCATTGACCCCATAAGAGTCTTGAGGATGGCTCTACACCGCCGGACATGGTGCCTCTACTCTCTTTGCCACCAACGCCGCTGCATATCAACGCCCTCACCCACTCGCTTGTGGCCATACCGACGCCTTGGCATCCATCACAACCAACTCTCACCATACCTATGCCATCACTTTGGCATGAGGTTTTGGGGGATTCGCAGTCCCATATCATTGACCACCGAGAAGACTTGGAGCATTGCGCCTTGCATCGCCAACCGAACGCTCCACCGGACCGGCCTCACCTACCTTAGCGCACACTTGAGGTTCCTCAGTGTCTATTCAGGGTGGGCAATCATGTAGTTGGTTCCTTGCTTGTGACAACAAGGATTAGAGCCTTTGATTACCACCTCATAGTGTTCTACACCATTGAGGTTGCTTCTTCACCATTTACAGCGTCTTCTTCCATCACTCTTGCTTATGAGGGACTTGTCGAATCGGGGATGATTCAAGGCCAAGTGGGGGACAATGATGACTCATGGTTTGCTTATGATTTGAGGAAGTTGGAGATGGTGATTCGAGGGCCTTTGGAGGTCAAGAGAACCATGCCATTCTTGGAGGAGCCACCATAGTTGCATTCTACTCACCCACATGCAAGAGATGTTGCATGCTATCATTAGTTTAAAGTTTTTAAACATACTATTTCAGGTAATCTGTGAGACTGAAAGTTTCTGCTTTTACTATTTTGAGTAGTTTCATGTTATACTTTAATTGTTATGTTATTTCCTTATCTTAGACTAAGGATAAGTTTAAGGGAGAGCTAGGGCCGGCCATAGCTTGGGTGTGTCATCTCTCTTTTAAGTTTTGAACTTGTACTTAAACAATTCTCTTTATTAATAAAAAATCAGATTGAAACATATAAGCAACTTGGGATAGTTGTTCTTAAGTTATTTAAGTCCAAAAACCCTCTTATTGTTCTTGCAATCAAACTCTCAAACTCTCATTTCTTTCATACTCAACCACAACAACTATTGAACTCACAATTTCTCAAAAACCCTAATTGATGGACGCATGCGTCCTGATTTTTGAGCACAAGACCAAAATCTGTCTCACTCGTGATTTCTGGCTAAATTTTGGAGGAGTCAAACTAGACTCTTTGAACCTCATACTGTATTTGGAATCACATCAATTGGACTTCTGCATAAGGAGAACAACTTCGCCAAAGACGGGACCAAATCCAGAATCTATTCATTGCGTTGAGGGGCAATCTTCTTTTTATCTTCTTCACCAAGCAAGTGGATTCACATCACATATTGTTCAATCGATCGAGAATCTCCCTCCCCCCTTCCCAACTTGTGTTTGTATTTGAAGTTCAAAATGCACATACGGTACACTCCAAATGCACATAGTGTATAATACAAAAGAATAGATAGTTCAACCAATACTTTTAACCCCGACCAACTTATTTTTGTCTTAGAATGCACATGGTTTACGCTCCAAATGCTCATTGTGTACACTCCAAATGCATATAGTATTTCATACAAAAGCACATATAGTTCAACCGAGACTTTTACCTTAAACCAATTTGTGTTGTCTTAGAAATGTATATTTCAAATGCACATAGTGTACATTACAAAAGCACACTTGAGTTATATGTGCATTTTAGTTATGCTAGATGTGCATTTTTAACTATATGTGCCATTAAAGTTATTGTGTATGTATATTTTGTTAATTGGTTATAATGTGATGTGCACTTGTATTCAAAAGATGTGCAAGTTGATATAATTGGATGTGCATTTGTATATAACAATATGTGCATTTAAATTGGATTGGGTGTGCATTTGGATATAACTTGATGTGTTTTTATGAACTATATGTGCATTTGAGCGATACTAGATATGTTTTTGAACTGTATGTGCATTTAAACATAATTGTATTTGCATTTAGAAATGACATGATGTGTATTTTTACATTTTGGATTTGCATTTCACAATAAAATGTAATCTATGTGCATTTCACAATATGGTGTATGCGCATTCCAAATATATAAGGTAAACTAAAATCGGTCGAACAAAAGAACTAAACTTCTCACCATTCTCGTGTGGGGAAGCGTTCTCACCTCAATGCTCTCTTATATACTGCTTCCTTATATATATAATTATGTCTTTTATGTGTATTGTACACTTTTTTTTATAGTTTGTGTACTATCTTACAAGTTTTTTTAAAACACACAGATTGTTCAAATTCGTGTGTCCAAACGAATCCTAACACCCTCCATGACTTTACTTTTGGCCAAAACTCATTCTGTATCCGAGTATAACAAAAGTAATGTCCAACATTCAACACTTGAAATCAGGCGCAAGGTCCAAACTACAACCCATAATTATGGTGTATAATTATGTGTAGTCTATATTTTAAACCCATCTATATATAATGTAAAATACAATCATAGGTTATTAATGACCATCTCATTTATTATAGATTTAAAATATTAACAAAATTACACAAAAATTAAACATCTATATATCTATATATAAACATATATACTAAAGTAGCACTTCTCTCAATAAGTTTTGTATAATTTGATTTAATTTACAATTCTAAAATATATTATATATTCTATAAATTACAAATTTACAATGTAGTTCAATATATAACATTTTATTCTAATATGTGTTGATTATATATAATATCTATTTATATATCTATATATAATGTAAAATGAGTTCTTGATAAATAATGTCTATTCCGTTTATTATAGATTTCGAGTAATTTTGTTTATCAAACTATATTATAGTTTCGAAAAATTAATGGCCCGTCCTATTTATTATTACATGGAGTAATAATTTCCTAGACGTATTTTCTTTCTATCAAAATTCCTTTAATTTGTGAGTTTGTTGTTGTTCTACTTTTGAATTACTAAATTTGTTTTTGTCAATTTTAAATTTTAAATTATTACTATTCAATAACAATTCCTACTTCTCAATCTCACCAATTAAAAAATACCCAATAGTAAAGCCATCGTGTAAAACGCATTGTGCGATATAATGTCAATTAATATTCTCAATTGCTCTCATTAATTATTAATTTGACCCAAATAAGACACATATATTGAAAATATATCATTCAACCTTTGTTAACATTCCCATTTGCTAACCATACTTTTCTACTTCTTTTTATTTCCATAATCTTTTCTCATCAACTTTTTTAGTGTTCCTTACAAAACAATGAATATTATTTCAATATATTACACTATAAATATATCATATTTTAAGGAGCTAATAAGTGAGATTGACTCATATAAATCTCAGCATATTACAAAATAATGAATATGCATGCCATGAAGTTTAATTATTATAATCATAATGTGAATATTACTGAATAGTCACTTCTCAATCACCCTTAAAAAAAATGAAGTAGAAACGATTATTTGCTTTGATTTTAGGGTTTAGGGTTGATGTTATTACACGATCTCATCAAGTTGTGTCAATCGTTTTTTCTTTTCATTTCTTTTTGTCTAATTATTTGCTTTGATTTTAGGGTTTTGCTATATTAGTCTTGAGATTGCAAGTGTTTGTAATCTAAAATAATAATTTTGAGCTTCAATTATTATTTTCATTTGAGGGTTTTATGAGATGAGTTTGTTAGTATAAGGTATTTCAATTTGTTTGTGATTATGAGATCTTTTTATTTGATGGTTTTGTAATAGTGGAGCATTGTAATTTAAACGTCAAAGATATAGTCATACTATGCATTCTTTCTGTATTGTAAGATAAAAAAGACTTAACGCCACAAACAATATATTTATATAAAAATATATTTATATAAAGAGTTCTTTAAAAAATCTCCCATTCTTAATAGCAATTTTAAAGAGTTGAAAATTTTAAGAATGTCACTTCAAGATTTAAGTAGGTAAAAAAAAACTTATACCTAAGAAGAAAAACATTTACAGATTGTAAGTAAAACCTATATTTAGATAAACATTTTCTTTTATGTAATTTTATTGACTTATATTTCCTTTTTTGCACGTTTTAAAATTTTAACAAAATAAATTCATTGTCTAAATAGACGGTGAATCGGTGATATATTTATAGAAGAGTTAACAATACGTTCATATTACAATATCCAATAAATAAGTTAACAATACGTTCATATTTCAATACTTATTAAAAAGTGCTAAAATTTAAAAAGTGCTAAAAATACTGAGATATGTAGCTTATTGTGTCTTTTTCAATTATAAATTAAGCTATAGTATCATATTAATCACCTAAAATTTGGATTACATAAATAATTACAAAAGAAATTGAACCTTATAATATTTAACGTTCGAACTCATATAAAATATTTTAAAGAGCAAAGAAAAACCTCCTAAGGTAAAAATGAAAAATTGAATGTAATTAATAATGTAGATTTATGCAAAGATAACATGTAACATTTAGATTTTTCATTACATAATACATAAAAACATATATGATTATGACATCTTGCTAACTTCTTATTTATCCATACTTTTGTTTAAAATATAAATACTATGAAATTTTATTTCATAGCCATTATATATAGGCCGATATGGTAAGTATTCAGTTATCAATTCATGTTGTTATCCGAGTCATTTTTTGTTTGAAATATGCAATGTATGTCTAATTTGAAAACTTTCATTGAAAAATTAACCCTACTAGCTCCTTTTGTAATTAATTCAAACAATTATATATTGAATCATGAAGTTTCAAACTTAATATGATATAAATAATAAGTTTGCATTATTGTGTATTTGCTTTTTTGTTTCATAAGAGGCCGTCTGTTTTTTGCGCACGATTTAGGGTCTATTCTATTAAAAATTTGTGATTGAATATTAAGTTTGTATGTGACGAATATTGAATAGAATATTTAATTTTGTTTGTTAAAGATTGGTTTAACTATATATCGATGGTTTTCTAATAATTTTACTAAAGTATTTATGTTGCGTACTTCAAATAAGGAGTAATTTTATTTTATTGTACAATAAAAAAATTAGGAGTTGAACGTTTTATAATATCAAATTAGCAAACTAAAATTTATAAATTTGACAATAGTTTATTTTATGACAAAAACTTAAATAAAAATATGATAATATATGATCATTTTTTAAAAAATGTATGAAAATGCATTTTTTTCTACTGAATATAAACATTTATTAGAATAAATCATATATCGTTTTAATTATACTATCATAAAAAGTAATTTATCATATTTTCTATTTTAATACAACCTAATATTTTGTTACTGTATGGGATGTTCTTTCATATATATAATAAATTTCCACATAAAATAAGTTCAATATAATTTAATAAAGCTCATGCGTAGCATGGGCATATACTACTAGTAATTTAGGAAATTAATATAATTCACCGGCATAACTCATAAGCATTTCTTTTCTTCACCCTTTACTTTCCACATTTCCAGACCCAAAATAACTTTTCAAGGCATGTATACTTTAAGCATATAAAAACTATAACAGAAATAACATAAATATAGTCCACTTTAATTATTATTATAATATTTTGGATATTAGAGGGCTCTAACATTTTTTTGTCAAGAGAAGGGAGAAAAGAAATAGTTTTATTAATGGAATAAGTCTATCATAGTAGACCACTAAGGCCATTTTTGTACAGAAAATAAGGATCCCAAGTGAAGGCCATTTTCATTTCGTTTTCGTTAAATTTTTCATAAGTTCAAACCAGACGGAAGCTTAGTGTGTGCCCAAAAAGTCAATGTTTAATAAATATGTTAATTATTTGTTTTTTTACAGGTTGATCTATTTCAATTTATTTTTCATAAGTTCAAATCAGACGGAAGCTTAGTAAGGTCATATGTCAAGTCTTCCCAACTTAGTTGGCAAGCATAACACTCGTGACCATTAGGTTGTGACGTGGCCTAAGGTCCTTATGCCAAATCAAAGTAAACATCAACTTCCAAACTAGTATAGTAAGCAAGCAAGGGTCGAAATCCCAAGAGAATCACAAGCGTCTATATTCCTGTCACAAATTGAATACCAATCGAACAATAGTAACAAAATGGGGGGGTTTTGAGGTTTTAATCAAGTAGAAAATAAAACAGAATAAATAGTATGCAATCAAATGTGAGAAAACACTTAGCCAGACAATTTCCACTTAAGTTTTGGTTGGTTGATCCTAGATTACTTTCAATTCCTTCCTATGATTATTCCTGTCCCGATCTTGTGTAGATTAATAAGGAAACCATCCCTAAGAACCCTTACCAATGAATAACCCTAGCACCACTAGTGATTCAACCCAAAGGCAGCAATGAACATAAGAATTAACCAGGATACACATAACACCTCAACCAGAAGCATTCAACATGTAATTAAATCTCTACATAGATAAAATCCACCAAAGCAAATAAAACCTATGCCTGCCACTCCAGACCAGGACGTTAGCCCAACAGTTTCCTAGTCATAGCAATATGAGTAACAATCAATAAACCTAGATGGCCTGTCTAGACAAATCAATAATTATTCAATGATATTCTGCTTAAGAGAAAGGATATAGATCAATAGGAATTAAGAAAGGAAACATAACCTCACAACCAATAATCAAAACTTAAGCTTCCATTGCCAGACTAAGCAAAAGTGCTTAGCCTTCCATAGTCTTGAGAAAACAACGATGATGTAAAACTAAAACCTGATATGAGAGTCTTTCTAGAATGAGTTCTCTTCCTAGGTTAAATAGAAAAGAGAACTAATATGGGCCTAACAAGTTCCTAAGCCCAATAAGAAAAGAAACGAAATAAAATGGAAAAATAAGAAAAGAAATTAGAAAAGATAGACTCGGAAAAAGTCAGAACTTCCAGCGTCGACGACCCGCGATCGCGGCCCATTTACCGCGATCGCGGCCTCTTGTGGCTCCGCGCTCTTCACATTCCTCTACGCCTGCGGAAAACTCTCGACTTGCCCGAGGAACCGCGATCGCGGCACCCTTGCCCGCGGTCACGGTTAATGCTCGGCCTTCACTCCTTGGCTTCGCCTCCTAACCTCTCGTCTTCACTTCCTTGGCGTCTTCTTTTGGTGGCTTTCTTCCTCAGTGTCTCCTATGATATCCAAAATAGCTCATACACCTCCAAAAATACCAGACTTCGCCCCCAAACGCCATGCACAAGAATGTGTCTAAATCTATCTGAATGGCACCAATAAAACCCTCTAATAACTCTTAGTTAAGCCCTACAAAGTAGTGCTTATCAAACTCCCCCATGCTTAGACCTTTGCTCGTCCTCGAGTAAACTAATAAAGAGTCTACTCCTCCAATGCAACACCCAAGGCCTCAGGAAGCATCTCTCCAAACACAATGTACTAAGAGTTGCGCTTAACCCATGCCAAAAGCTCCTGGCACCAATCTCATTCACAACACATCCTCCATCAACAAGCTTAAGGGGCAAGCAGAGTACTTCCTCCAAGCTTAGCCCGGACATCCAATAGTGTAAAGTGACCTCTAATCCTAGCCTCCATCTATGACTCCTTATGCCTCCCAGAGTGACCTATCCGACAATCCTTCTTTGTCTCCTCTTCTTATGTCGCCCCTCCAGGTAAAATGAGATCCTAAAATCACTCCTCTTCTTTTCACTCATTTTGCCTAGGAGCCCTTTCGGGTTTTCATCCTAGCCACTCGTATTTTTTTCATAGAGGTGCTCACATATGCTCACGTCACTCAGACACCTTTTTACCCCAGCCTAGCGCTGGTCCGGGCCACCTGCTTATTACCCAAGCCATCTTTTCGGGTTTTTGACTTGTCCCAGGATTTCCATGTATGTCTTTTTTGCTTTTTTGACTTTTTCTAAATTTTTTTTTTAAAAGGGAATGCGAACAATGGACAATGCTGAATGGAAATAACAATGCTGAAATCGAAACTAATTTACAAGATTTATAGCAAGTACTTTCTACTCCCCCATGCTTGAATCATGCATTGTCCTCAATGTATGAAAGACAAAGAAAAATATGAGGGGGAGAAAGGAAGAACTCACTGAGCGTACGCCGGGGTGGTAGTCTTCGTCAATAACGCCAGGAAGGTACTCAGGGATGTAGGGATCCCCATAAACTTCATCACCACTTCAACAGTCAAACTTCCAAAGAGCTAGATCATGGAATGCTGGAACTCCGAACACAGTATGCACAGGTGGTGACGCACAGGTGAAGACGTACCGCAGGCGACAACAACAATGGATGGATCAAGGGTACACCAGTTGTTGCACGCGAACATGATGAAGAAAGACCGCCTCAGAACCGCCATGAATGAACCGTCGTGGAAATAACCGCCATAAAGGAGGGAACCGTCGTGGAAGAATCACCATGGAAGGAACGCCGTGGAGGAACCGCGATTGCGGCAGTGAAGGCCGCGATCGCGGGTAACATATGATTTTTTATTTTTTTTATTTTGTCAGACTAAACCCTAATTCGCGGCGCGCCATGGGGCCGTGATCGCGGGTTTTATGCCGCGATCGCGGTTTTTGCTCGACTTTCTCCGACCGCGATCGCGGATTTTATACCGCGGTCGCGGGTTCTTCTCAATTTTTCTGCGTGGTTTAGTCGAACAAAAACAGAGCAAAAATTTCGAAAACAAGGGAAAACTAAGCTTCTGAAAGAAAAACTAAGTTGAAAGTCTTACCTCGGGTTGCCTCCCGAGCAGCGCCTTGGTTACTGTCGTGGCTCAACATGGTGCTCTCTATTCATCTCGGGTCGCTTACAGTTACCACCCTTCTTGGTTCCAAATCTGGGGGGTGCCTCTTCAAGTACGACTGTACCCCCTTCCTTTTGCCTTTCATTGTGAGCGGATCACCCTTCGTATCCATGACCACAGTTTTCATCTTCAAGAATTCTCTTCCCAGCATTGCAGAGGTTGTACGCCTATCCTGCCCCGTGTCTAGTATGAGGTAATCCGACATCTGGCCTGCAACCTCACTCTTTTGCTTCACCTTCGGCTTCTTTCCTATCTTCCGCCTCGCCTTCACAGAATCTGCACAACGAGGGATGCTGTTGGCCAGTGTGACCAAAGGAGCTTCTGGCTTGCTTCCATTGAGAGCCTCAGGGGGAGGTGTGATGGGAATCTGGGACTCCAGCAAGGGCCATTCATGTTGAGTGTAGTTTTGAGGCTCATAGTCCCTGTCCTCGTCCATCTCCTCTTCAATTTCAGGAGAACATACCGCGTCAGGTAGCATACTGTTCTTGAAGCTTTTGATTTCCTCTTCGAGGTCCTTCTCAACCTCATCATCAAATTCAGCACAATGCCCTATTTCACCCAGCATACCGTGGTTGCAGCACTCCTCCCGGGGTCGCGATTTCTCTTCTGCGGGGAGCTCTCCAAATTATGCCTTCTCCTCAACATGCCGCTGGGCAGCATTGCCCTTGGGTTGAGATTCTGCTATAGTAGGTATCCATTGCGTCAGCCGCTCCATTGATGCACCCAAGCTTAACAAAGTTTGATGAGATGATTGGTGTTGAATATGATTTTGCTGAGAGAGCTCACATTTGCTGAAGATGTCAAAGATCTCTTGGTTAGTCTTTGGCCTTCTTTTCTCCTTCAATGCCTCGGGAAATGGTACAAGTGGCTTTTCAGGGTTGAGAGAGGGAAATTCTGGCTAGATATAATCTGTGTAATCCTTCGTGTTCAACCCGCGATCGCGGTTTTCACCCCGCGGTCGCGGTTCGCTGACGACATATTCTGATTCTCGATCTTCCGCCTCGCGATCGCGGTTTTCGACCCACGATCGCGGTTCCTCCTCGTTGTTTCTCGCCTTTTCCGTGATATAACCGCGATCGCGGTTTTCACCCCGTGGTCGCGGTTCTTCCCAGCGTGCAACCCTTATTGGCGCTTCATCCTTTTCCACGGCATAGGGGTCATTCGCCCTTTTTCCACTTCTCAAGGTGACTGCATTGGCTTCCTGCTGATGTTCACAGTCCTTGCTTTGAGTTTCCGCCATTGCAGGTGGCCAATGCCCTGGCTGTCCCAGTGATGCACCCAAGCTTAATATAGATTGCTGAGAGGATTGGTGCAGAGTATAATTTTGTTGGGACAGCTGAGAGAATCCCTCTTTCATTACTTGTGTGTTGTTTGCACCGGCTTGAATCACCGCTTGTGTTAATGCTTGAAGTGTCTGGGTGAGTACCAGTAGTGTGTTCTCACCATAGCTAGAGTTCTCCAACAATGTCATGCTTTCTTGCGCCATAGCTAGAGTTCTCCAACAGAATTATCTACTCTGAATTGCACTTCGTCAATGAAAAGTTAGTAATGTTAGAGGGAACCGTAAGATAGGTTCCCTAGAGAGATCAATATTCAATTTATTTACAAGAAAACAGACAGTGATTCCCCGGCAACGGCGCCAAATTTGACGTGGCCTAAGGTCGTTATGCCAAATCAAAGTAAACCTCAACTTCCAAACTAGTATAGTAAGCAAGCAAGGGTCGAAATCCCAAGAGAATCACAAGCGTCTATATTCCTGTCACAAATTGAATACCAATCGAACAATAGTAACAAAATGGGGGGGTTTTGAGGTTTTAATCAAGTAGAAAATAAAACAGAATAAATAGTATGCAATCAAATGTGAGAAAACACTTAGCCAGGCAATTTCCACTTAAGTTTTGGTTGGTTGATCCTAGATTACTTCCAATTCCTTCCTATGATTATTCCTGTCCTGATCTTGTGTAGATTAATAAGGAAATCATCCCTAAGAACCCTTACCAATGAATAACCCTAGCACCACTAGTGATTCAACCCAAAGGTAGCAATGAACATAAGAATTAACCAGGATACACATAACACCTCAACCAGAAGCATTCAACATGTAATCAAATCTCTACATAGATAAAATCCACCAAAGCAAATAAAACCTATGCTTGCCACTCCAGACCAAGACGTTAGCCCAACAGTTTCCTAGTCATAGCAATATGAGTAACAATCAATAAACCTAGATGGCCTGTCTAGACAAATCAATAATTATTCAATGATATTCTGCTTAAGAGAAGAGATATAGATCAATAGGAATTAACAAAGGGAACATAACCTCACAACCAATAATCAAAACTTAAGCTTCCATTGCCAGAAAAGTGCTTAGCCTTCCATAGTCATGAGAAAACAACGATGATGTAAAACTAAAACCTGATATGAGAGTCTTTCTAGAATGAGCTCTCTTCCTAGGTTAAATAGAAAAGAGAACTAATATGGGCCTAACAAGTTCCTAAGCCCAATAAGAAAAGAAACAAAATAAAATAAAATGGAAAAATAAGAAAAGAAATTAGAAAAGATAGACTCGGGAAAAGTCAGAACTTCCAGCATCGACGACCCGCGATCGCGGCCCATTTACCGCGATCGCGGCCTCTTGTGGCTTCGCGCTCTTCACATTCCTCCGCGCCTGTGGAAAACTCTCGACTTGCCCGAGAAACCGCGATCGCGGCACCCTTGCCCGCGGTCGCGGTTAATGCTCGGCCTTCACTCCTTGGCTTCGCCTCCTAACCTCTCGTCTTCACTTCCTTGGCGTCTTCTTTTGGTGGCTTCCTTCCTCAGTGTCTCCTATGATATCCAAAATAGCTCATACACCTCCAAAAACACCAGACTTCGCCCCCAACGTCATGCACAAGAATGTGTCTAAATCTACCCGAATGGCACCAATAAAACCCTCTAATAACTCTTAGTTAAGCCCTACAAAGTAGTGCTTATCAAACTCCCCCATGCTTAGACCTTTGCTCGTCCTTGAGTAAACTAATAAAGAGTCTACTCCTCCAATGCAACACCCAAGGCCTCAGGAAGCATCTCTCCAAACACAATGTACTAAGAGTTGCGCTTAACCCATGCCAAAGCTCCTGGCACCAATCTCATTCACAACACATCCTCCATCAACAAGATTAAGGGGCAAGCAGAGTATTTCCCCCAAGCTTAGCCCGGACATCCAATAGTGTAAAGTGACCTCTAATCCTAGCCTCCATCTATGACTCCTTATGCCTCCCAGAGTGACCTACCCGACAATCCTTATTTGTCTCCTCTTCTTATGTCGCCCCTCCAGGTAAAATGAGATCCTAAAATTACTCCTCTTCTTTTCACTCATTTTGCCTAGGAGCCCTTTCGGGTTTTCATCCTAGCCACTCGTATTTTTTTCATAGAGGTGCTCACATATGCTCACGTCACTCAGACACCTTTTTACCCCAGCCTAGCGCTGGTCCGGGCTACCTGCTTATTACCCAAGCCGTTCTTTCGGGTTTTCGACTTGTCACAGGATTTCCATATATGTCTTTTTTGCTTTTTTGACTTTTTCTAATTTTTTTTTTTAAAGGGAATGCGAACAATGGACAATGCTGAATGGAAATAACAATGCTGAAATCGAAACTAATTTACAAGATAGATAGCAAGTACTTTCTACTCCCCCATGCGTGAATCATGCATTGTCCTCAATGTATGAAAGACAAAGAAAAATATGAGAGGAAGAAAGGAAGAACTCACTGAGCGTACGCCGGGGTGGTAGTCTTCGTCAATAACGCCAGGAAGGTACTCAGGGATGTAGGGATCCCCATAAACTTCATCACCACTTCAACAGTCGAACTTCCCAAGAGCTAGATCATGGAATGCTGGAACTCCGAACTCAGTATGCACAGGTGGTGACGCACAGGTGAAGACGTACCGCAGGGGACAACAACAATGGATGGATCAAGGGTACACCGGTTGTTGCACGCGAACATGATGAAGAAAGACCGCCTCAGAACCGCCATGAATGAACCATCGTGGAAATAACCGCCATAAAGGAGGGAACCGTCGTGGAAGAATCACCATGGAAGGAACACCGTGGAGGAACCCCAATTGCGGCAGTGAAGGCCGCGATCGCGGGTAACATACGATTTTTTATTTTTTTATTTTGTCAGACTAAACCCTAATTCGCGGCGCGCCATGGGGCCGCGATCGCGGGTTTTATGCCGCGATCGCGGTTTTTGCTCGACTTTCTCCGACCGTGATCGCGGATTTTATACCGCGGTTGCGGGTTCTTCTCGATTTTTCTGTGTGGTTTAGTCAAACAAAAACAGAGCAAAAATTTCGAAAACAAGGGAAAACTAAGCTTCTGAAAGAAAAACTAAGTTGAAAGTCTTACCTCGGGTTGCCTCCCGAGCAGCGCCTTGGTTACTATCGTGGCTCAACATGGTGCTCTCTATTCATCTCGGGTCGCTTACAGCTACCACCCTTCTTGGTTCCAAATCTGGGGGGTGCCTCTTCAGGTACGACTGTACCCCCTTCCTTCTGCCTTTCATTGTGAGTGGATCACCCTTTGTATCCATGACCACAGTTGTCATCTTCAAGAATTCTCTTCCCAGCATTGCAGAGGTTGTACGCCTATCTTGCCCCGTGTCTAGTATGAGGTAATCCGACATCTGGCCTACAACCTCACTCTTTTGCTTCACCTTCGGCTTCTTTCCTATCTTCCGCCTCGCCTTCACAGAATCTGCACAACGAGGGATGCTGTTGGCAAGTGTGACCAAAGGAGCTTCTGGCTTGCTTCCATTGAGAGCCTCAAGGGGAGGTGTGATGGGAATCTGGGACTCCAGCAAGGGCCATTCATGTTGAGTGTAGTTTTGAGGCTCATAGTCCCTGTCCTCGTCCATCTCCTCTTCAATTTCAGGAGAACATACTGCGTCAGGTAGCATACTGTTCTTGAAGCTTTTGATTTCCTCTTCGAGGTCCTTCTCAACCTCATCATCAAATTCAGCACAATGCCCTATTTCACCCAGCATACCGTGGTTGCAGCACTCCTCCCGCGGTCGCGATTTCTATTCTGCGGGGAGCTCTCCAAATTATGCCTTCTCCTCAACATGCCGTTGGGCAGCATTGCCCTTGGGTTGAGATTCTGCTATAGCAGGTATCCATTGCGTTAGCCGCTCCATTGATGCACCCAAGCTTAACAAAGTTTGATGAGATGATTGGTGTTGAATATGATTTTGCTGAGAGAGATCACATTTGCTGAAGATGTCAAAGATCTCTTGGTTAGTCTTTGGCCTTCTTTTCTTCTTCAATGCCTCGGGAAATGGTGCAGGTGGCTTTTCAGGGTTGAGCGAGGGAAATTCTGGCTGGATATAATCTGTGTAATCCTCCGTGTTCAACCCGCGATCGCGGTTTTCACCCCGCGGTCGCGGTTCACTGACGACATATTCTGATTCTCGATCTTCCGCCTCGCGATCGCGGTTTTCGACCCACGATCGCGGTTCCTCCTCGCTGTTTCTCGCCTTTTCCGTGATATAACCGCGATCGCGGTTTTCACCCCGTGGTCGCGGTTCTTCCCAGCGTGCAACCCTTATTGGCGCTTCATCCTTTTCCACAGCATAGGGGTCATTCGCCCTTTTTCCACTTCTCAAGGTGACTGCATTGGCTTCCTGCTGATATTCACAGTCCTTGCTTTGAGTTTCCGCCATTGCAGGTGGCCAATGCCCTGGCTGTCCCAGTGATGCACCCAAGCTTAATATAGATTGCTGAGAGGATTGGTGCAGAGTATAATTTTGCTGGGAGAGCTGAGAGAATCCCTCTTTCATTACTTGTGCGTTGTTTGCACCGGCTTGAATCACCGCTTGTGTTAATGCTTGAAGTGTCTGGGTGAGTACCAGTAGTGTGTTCTCACCATAGCTAGAGTTCTCCAACAATGTCATGCTTTCTTGCGCCATAGCTAGAGTTCTCCAACAGAATTATCTACTCTGAATTGCACTTCGTCAATGAAAAGTTAGTAATGTTAGAGGGAACCGTAAGATAGGTTCCCTAGAGAGATCAATATTCAATTTATTTACAAGAAAACAGACAGTGATTCCCCGGCAACGGCGCCAAATTTGACGTGGCCTAAGGTCGTTATGCCAAATCAAAGTAAACCTCAACTTCCAAACTAGTATAGTAAGCAAGCAAGGGTCGAAATCCCAAGAGAATCACAAGCGTCTATATTCCTGTCACAAATTGAATACCAATCGAACAATAGTAACAAAATGGGGGGGGGGTTTGAGGTTTTAATCAAGTAGAAAATAAAACAGAATAAATAGTATGCAATCAAATGTGAGAAAACACTTAGCCATGCAATTTCCACTTAAGTTTTGGTTGGTTGATCCTAGATTACTTCCAATTCCTTCCTATGATTATTCCTGTCCCGATCTTGTGTAGATTAATAAGGAAACCATCCCTAAGAACCCTTACCAATGAATAACCCTAGCACCACTAGTGATTCAACCCAAAGGCAGCAATGAACATAAGAATTAACCAGGATACACATAACACCTCAACCAGAAGCATTCAACATGTAATCAAATCTCTACATAGATAAAATCCACCAAAGCAAATAAAACCTATGCTTGCCACTCCAGACCAAGACGTTAGCCCAACAGTTTCCTAGTCATAGCAATATGAGTAACAATCAATAAACCTAGATGGCCTGTCTAGACAAATCAATAATTATTCAATGATATTCTGCTTAAGAGAAGAGATATAGATCAATAGGAATTAACAAAGGGAACATAACCTCACAACCAATAATCAAAACTTAAGCTTCCATTGCCAGAAAAGTGCTTAGCCTTCCATAGTCTTGAGAAAACAACGATGATGTAAAACTAAAACCTGATATGAGAGTCTTTCTAGAATGAGCTCTCTTCCTAGGTTAAATAGAAAAGAGAACTAATATGGGCCTAACAAGTTCCTAAGCCCAATAAGAAAAGAAACAAAATAAAATAAAATGGAAAAATAAGAAAAGAAATTAGAAAAGATAGACTCGGGAAAAGTCAGAACTTCCAGCGTCGACGACCCGCGATCGCGGCCCATTTACCGCGATCGCGGCCTCTTGTGGCTTCGCGCTCTTCACATTCCTCCGCGCCTGTGGAAAACTCTCGACTTGCCCGAGAAACCGCGATCGCGGCACCCTTGCCTGCGGTCGCGGTTAATGCTCGGCCTTCACTCCTTGGCTTCGCCTCCTAACCTCTCGTCTTCACTTCCTTGGCGTCTTCTTTTGGTGGCTTCCTTCCTCAGTGTCTCCTATGATATCCAAAATAGCTCATACACCTCCAAAAACACCAGACTTCGCCCCCAAACGTCATGCACAAGAATGTGTCTAAATCTACCCGAATGGCACCAATAAAACCCTCTAATAACTCTTAGTTAAGCCCTACAAAGTAGTGCTTATCAGGTTGCAAGTTCGAAAAACCCCTCCCATGTTATAATGACCATGTGCCTCCTATGAACCAAAAAAATATTGTTACGTGTCCATCCTATGTCACGTCACATGTCGTCATCTTCTTATTTTTGTTTTTTATTATTATGTTTAATATCTTTGATATGATTTGGTTTTCTTTTTCAGTATAGATTTTCCTATTTAAGTATTTAACATCTCTAAGTTGATTTGATTCCATTTTCAGTATATATATATAAATAATAATAAATAATTTTGTGTCAAACTATAATAGACCTGTCAAAACATGACTCGAATAGAACCCGATGAGCTCATTAACTTTTGGGTTTTGTTGACCCAACCTGCCCGATTGACTCGATCTGTTGTTTCACGTGTCAAATTCATTTATATTGAATATTATTATATATATTCTATAGTTATAATATTATATAATAATATGTTATTACTAATAATATAATATTAAAATATTAATATATTAAAATATTATTATATATATTCTATAGCTTCAAAATATTAATAACAATATCAATGGCTCAAGAAAAAAATGGAACTAAAAACCGCACAACTTTAACAAATTTGTGCCTCTGCCAATGCGCAACCACTCTATCTCCCACTTGTCTCCATCTCCCAGACTCCCACTCGTCTCCATTTTCAAGCTCTTTCTACAGTTCTAGCCATCTCCATCTCGCCAACTCAGTGACTCGAATCGTTAGCAAGCCATCTCCTCCTCGACGTAGATTCAAACGTCACTCGAATCATCGGCAACTCCAAACACCACTCGAACCACCGGCAACTCTGAATGCCACTGGCCCCTCCGGCCTTCCCAGACGCAGATTTAGTCCATCTTTCGCGCAGCGGCACCGGTATTCACTATCCTCTTCATGCAGCACCGCATCGTTATGGCTCGCTCCTCCACGTAGTTGTAACACCCTTGAGTTACGTCGGTAGTGCCACACGTCAGTGACCTCAGAGTTTAATGTACAAAGTCACCCAAGGCCTTAATCGGGATAATATTGCTTAAATAAATATATAAACATTGAATAATAAAAGAGTAAATAGCGGAAGACTTTTGAAACAAATACTTAACCTTTTTTAAATCTGTTCTCGTAAATTGAGGAGATAAGTTGTACAACTCGAAATTACAACACAGTGGAAGACTTTTAATTAAACCCTAAATACATGACTAACTTATATATCTACGTCTTACATTTATTTAAGAAGATTAAATCAACACTAGACAACTTTTAAATAATATTACTTTAAATCACAATCTTGAACTGCAAGCCTTTGTCTTCGATTTGTTACTTCAAGGCGTCTAAGACCAACCACTAATGTGCTGTATAGGACGGATGACACCAGCCAACCATTCAAGGAAAGAGAAAGGTTTGTCAATCTAATGAAAGACTACGCAAGGGTGCAAACAGAGTGGTTCTTGTAGTCGTATGTAGTCACTACCCTTGTTTCTCGAATAAAACTCGGTAAACGGTATATGACTACAATACTCCTACTGAAACGAAAGGAAAGTTATGCTTCAAGAGAAGACTTCAACCGAAATGAGTCTTATAGGAATTAAATGAATTTGTTTGGGAACATTTTATTTATCACACAAAGTTTTGAAAACGACTTCTTTGAATAATCGGGTCCTCAACCAACCTCACCTCATACGTGTTGTGAAAATTCAGATTGGTAAGAGGACCTTCATAGATAGAAGTCTGAGCGGGTTCCATGTTGTACTTCTTGTATGATGTATATTAATTATGTGCAAAACGACACTTGTCTTATTTAGTTCCAAAACGTGCATTTACGTTAAAGTTTTTAATCTACTCCAATCTCGCAATAAGATATAGATCATGGGACAAATCCCGAATTTCGACACTAGCTAAATGCACCACCACTTATATTCGAATAAGGGTAGGTCATGACCAAAGAGTATTAGGGCAATAATCCTCCTAATACCAAGTTATAAAGAAACAGCTAAACCTCACAAGGTAAATAGCGTTCCAACGAATACTCGCGCTAACTAGCATATAAGTTCACACCAATGCACAACAATCCACACCAAAGTTCATCTAGCACCATATAGTAATAATATGTAGGGGTTTTTGCAGGAAACCACCTGTTATATGTCACTATTTGCACGAAACTACCCGTTATATCGATATTTATTTTAAACCACCCAATTATCTATCTCCGTTAACGCAAAACCACCCAGAGCCAGCTTTCATCCAACTATCCGTTAAAATGTGTGAAATGACCATAATGCCCTCACTTTTTAAAAAAACTCAGGGGCAAAATTGTCTTTACATACCCAATTGATAACCGCCGGTTTTCTCATTTTTCTGGATCGGTTTGGCATTTAATTTATTACCAAACCGGTTCATCTAAAACCCAAAATCTTCTTCTTCAACCTTTGAACAGACCAAAATCAATTCACATGAATCATCTTCTCCCACAACCAAAATCATATCCTCTGCCATTAAAGCCCTCCTCGAGCTCCAAACCGATTCTGACACCATCCTTTCCTCCGACCCCAACCTCTCCCGCCTCTCCCTCTACCTCTCCTCCCTCAAATCCCTCGTCGACAACCTCCGCCACTATCCCCTCCCTCGCGGCGGCCGAATCCGCTCCTTCCTTTGCCGCCGCACCTCCACTCACCAGCTCTCCCGCATCGTCGGCCATATCGAGTCCGAGATCCAGGCCTGGATTGACCGCGAGAGCCTCGATAATCTCGTCAGAGCACTCGATTCCTCCTCTGAGAGTTGTTGAAGTCGTCCCCTTCCTCTGCGAGAGCAAAGCTTTGTTCGTCGATCCGAGCGATACTCATTTGAGGATCGATGTACTGAGCATGCTGGATTTGATTAGCCAAGAGATTGTTCCCCAAATCGAATTCTAAACAAGAACCCTAATTTTTTTTCCCAAATCATTTTTTTCCCCAAAACAAGAACCCTAATTTATAAATTCCAAATGAAATCGAAAACAAGAACCCTAATCAATTCTGAACTAATATTCTTCATCTTAGTGATTTTGGATTTTAGATGAACCGGTTTGGTAATAAATTAAATGCCAAACCGGTCCAGAAAAATGAGAAAACCGACGGTTATCAATTGGGTGTGTAAAGACAATTTTGCCCCTGAGTTTTTTTTAAAAAGTGAGGGCATTATGGTCATTTCACACATTTTAATGGATAGTTGGACGGAAGCTGGCTCTGGGTGGTTTTGCGTTAACGAATATAGATAATTAGGTGGTTTAAAATAAATATCGGTATAACGGGTGGTTTCGTGTAAATAGTGACATATAACGGGTGGTTTCCTGCAAAAACTCCTAATATATATATAAGGATTGTGATGTGGCTAAAACCTACCCGCAAGTATACGAGATCAGTTGTAGTAGTCAAGTGTCGATCCCTCAGAGACCAATGTAATATCAATTGCAACGCTACCAGTGAACTAAGCCATGAAAATAAGGAACTGGGAAAAGTTATACCTAAACTATGAAATAATAATAAAGAACAAATGAAAATCTATGGAATAAATGTGTCTAAGGTTAAGGATCACCACAACGATATAACAATAAATAAAATTACACTTCACATGAATCTAGTCCAAATTATTTAAAGGTAATCTAAAACTCCCCATAAAGTCTACGTAATTCCCCTATATATATCATGCGTCCCCTCTTTTCAATGTCAAAACCAATCTCATATAATAGGCCGTCTCCTATTAAGGAATTTCTGTCCAACATGCGATATCCACAGGGGGAGACCAACAACGATGTCCAACAATTGATCCTGCAGGCCCAAAAATCTAATGGCAGCCCATTAACGTCTTTGCATTCATTTTTCAAAGACAGCCCACAATCCTCTTGTATTAATCCGTTCCAAGTTAAGTCTCCAATTACCTCCATTTTACGCCAAAATATCTGAAATATATAAAAAAAAACAATAGTATAGACTCTGAATACAAAATAATGGAAAATTAATTATAAAATATATACAATATGCATGAAAATGATCTAATCTAATATGTAACTAGACTCCTAAAATATGTATAAATTTGTACCATGAAGATTAATGAAACCAACGACGATAGATTTTCCCAAGAAGTTGATGAATGAACAAATCTGCACCAAAAAACGAGTCAATAGGAGGGTCAGCTCTCCCCTAAGGTCCCTCTGACGCTCAAGTTAGATATGTACCCCTTAGGTTTCCATGGAGGCAGTCAATTGATTGTAGAGGATAATCATTAGAATAGAAAGCTAGGTTTTATTAGGACCTTAAATACCTATTTAATTAGGGTAAGCTCGTTAATGGGCTCATGATCTCTATTCGCTTATTTAATCATTCTTCTTTTATTATTTATTAGGCTGAAATTGATTATTTATGGGAATAAATAGTTTACCTCATCATTTTGCCCCTCGGGCTTTGAAGGCTCGTAGAAGCTTGAGAAGCCGAATATAACTCAGTCCCGATAAGGCCCAAAATCCTCAACCCATTTTCCCAAAAACAATTGGCGCAACTTTTGTCGAGGCTACCGCACTGCCCGTGTGGAAAAACGCACTGTCGTGAGGTTGGAGATTTTTTCAGAGTTTTTTTGCCTTTTTGTCGAGGCTATCGCACGTCCCGTGCAGTAAAACTTATGTCGGTGCGGTCAGAGATTTTCCCGAAGAATCTTTTTGCCTTTTATAGAGGCTTCACGAGCCTTTCATTGACGCTTTGCTTTCTTACATCCATAAACTAGACCATAGGTCCGTCTTTCGTATTCGCTTGGTTGGGTTTATGTCTTCTTTCATTTAAAACCCAACAACCCGTGCTTTTTTAAGCGTGGCAACTAGCCTGATAGTTAGTGCAACCTTTGTTTCCTAGTAGCTTGTGTTTCTCATAGCGTTGTAGCTAGCGTGAAAACTAGTGCATTTTTTTGTTTTTAAGCAGCTTGTGCTTCTCATAGCGTTACAGCTAGCGTGGAAGCTAGTGCAATTTTTGTTTCTAAGCGGTGTGTGCCTCTCATAGCGTTGCAGCTAACGTGGAATCTAGTAAAAATTTTGTATCTAAACAGCTTTTGCTTCTCATAGCATTGCAGCTAGCGTGGAAGCTTGTACAATTTTTTATTCTAAGCATCTTGTGCTTCTCATAGCATTGCAACTAGCGTGGAAGCTAGTACAATTTTGTTTCTAAACAGCTTGTGCTTCTCATAGCGTTGCATCTAGCATGGAAGCTAGTACAAATTTTTTTTGAAGCAGTTTGAGCTTCTCATACCGTTGCATCTAGCGTGAAAGGTAGTACAATTTTTGTTTCTAAGCAACTTGTGCTTCTCACAATGTTGCAGCTAGTGTGAAAGCTAGTGCAATTTTTGTTTCTAAACTGGTCTTGCGCAACCTAAGTTTGTAAGATCAACATAAATTGCAAAGAACAGATAGTGCATCATTGGTGATACTAAATATCATCAAAATTGACAATATTCAAAATGGAAAAAACGGCGGTTAATGGCAGCTTGTGCCCCTATGGCATGTGCCCCTATGGCATGTTGCTTCAAATATCATGTGCCATGCTTTCAATATACTCATAAAGAAATCAAATTGATAGTTTAATGGCCGCACTTAGTGTAAGTATGAATAACAAAAGAAAATGATGATGAAAATATGGAGATTGAAAACATAGCTAGCGACGATGTTCTTTCACGATGCCCGTAGGCTATTTTGGGGTATGTTCTTGCACAATGCTCGTAGGCTATTATGTGACTCAGAACCCTACAGCTTGTGTTGGGTGGCCATTGACTGACATTAACTCAGACCCATGTGGGTTGTGTTGGATGATCATCAAACTGTCCTTTGTTATCCATATAACTCGTTTGTGCTTGAATTGAAATCATCTATTTTCCTCTCTGTGCAAAGTTTCTTGAGCAAACTCTGTAGGTCTTGTTGTGTCCCCCCATATGCACTCAGTTGGCTCGTGTCGCAGTCGTGCTCCGTTGAGTGGTGCCCTAGCCGCGCTCCGCTATGCTCCCTTCGAGTTTCGCTATGCTTCGCGCTCCGTGCGTGCTCTGATTGCGCTCTGACTGCGTTCCGCTGTGCTCCGGCCGTGCTCCGTTCGCCCTGGTGCCCCAGCCGGTCCAAACCGGGCTCGCCGGCCTCACTGTCCACTTCCATCAGATCGGAGGTCCCAGGGCTTCGTTTGTCGCCGCCATCGTTTCCCACATATGGTGCCAAATATGGTAGCATAAATTTCTACCATGAAGATTAAGTACTGTTGTTAGGGGGAGTTGAACCCAAGACCTCATAACCCCTCCCCCTCCCCCCCCCCCCCCCCCCCCCCCCCACTCCACAACCAACTGAGCTACACACTTCTCTTGATTTATAGGGAAAGGGAATTGTATTTGTTATTTTTTCAAGCAGAAAGGGTGCAGGCGAACCGTCAGATAAAGGGGAACGGATGACTACGATTGTGTTGCATTTTGCACGGGAAATACGCATTTCACACAAACCCAAATTTGAGATATAATTTACGCAATGTAAATTAATAACATCTTTTTTTTGTATGGTAGGATTTGCTTTTCGAAGGAGTTTCGTATATCGATCTTGGATGAAAAATGTTAAAGGTTGAATACTTGTATTGTGATTGTTTTGTGAACTTGATTTTCTAGGGTGATTGGTTGAATCTTTTGGATTCATCCCTCTCGACTCGTGTGGTTGTATTTGGTGTATAAGATATCTTAGTGCTAACTTTCCTTAATTTACATTAATATTATGTTCTTTTATTGTGATCCCAACCAAGATTTTTTAGGTAAAAATTATCATGTGAAAAAACCACCCGAAAGATCACCCGATCACCCGATGAGTTTCGGGTAGTTGGGTTCGGGTGTTATGATCATTGGGTGTAGGTCGGGTTGAGTGACCCGATTTTAAGGTCAGGTCAGGTGGTGGAAGTTGTGGAGGGCAGACCTATGTGGGGCCTAGTGGGGGGTTTAAAATTTTGTTAAAGATTTTTTCAAGCATTTAAAATTCTTTTCTTAAAAATTATTCTTCAAAAATTTTCCATATAATTTTTGTATTTTTCATTTGTTTAAAAAATAAGTATATACGATGTGTTATGCATAATTATCAAAAATACTAAAAAATTACAACTTCACCCAAATTTGTACACCACTCTTTCAATAAAAATACAATATTTTCTCTATATTTATCCTTATTTGTGTTAAAAAATTTAAAATTTAGGGTTTATGGATTTGTATATTTTAAAATCAATTTTTTATACAAATTTGTTGAAATTACACGGTGAAAGTAAGAAAGAAATGATGAAAGTTGTGCAAAATGTGTAATTTTTTTGATCAATTTTGATTAAAATTCCATTTGGGGTTCGGATATAAGGTTTGTTGTTTAAAATTGGGGTTATTTGTAAACGGTAGGCGGTAGACTTAAATAGACTACATACTTTGAAATTAGAGTTTTGTGTAAGGTAGACGATAGACTTTTCCTCTTTAGGATTTTAGCCCCTACTAGACTAAAATTTTGTGTCTGTTCCTGGAAGTGTTCCTCACCCATCACCCGACCCATTGACATCCGTAGGTGGAACTCACATTCAATAAAAATAATTTATCCTTAGACTTATGTGTGTTTCGATATGACTATTAATATTGCAACATTAAGTTTGTCTTTCTGACGTTTTTTTCATGATGAGTGTGATATCGATCGAAATATCAAAATATATAAGTAAGGGCTATAAATCTTAATATACGATAATAATACCAAAAATATAATACTATAGATAAGTCCCATACAAACTAGACACACGAGATCTACACTAATTTAAAAAATAATTTTAGATTTTAACTTCTTAACATATACAGAGTGGACATCCTTACTATACTAAAAGCTAATGTTGGATAAATGAACAGTACATTTATGATCCTTGATCTTGCTTATTTATTACCATTTTACCCTAAATGCCCATTCACACTTACTGCCCTTATTTCATTCCACGTGTTACCATTTTACCCTAAATGCCCATTCACACTCTCTGTGTGTCTCTTTGATCCAACTCATCTTCGCCTGCTCCTCCCTTCCTCATCGGACGCCTTTCAAAACCTCACCCGCTATGCCTCCAATTCGTCCTCCCGTTGCAGCTGCATGTGGCTAGGAGCCTCACCGTTTTCCCCGCCGACGACTACCAAACATTGAAGCACCGACCTTCTACATGTGACACTTTCCGTCAATTTGAAGCCTCTCTCATCTCCTCCCAGCTCAAATCCTCTTGATCCATCGGTGCCGACTCCACCCCCGATGCCTCATATGCCATCTCCCAATGCTACGACAACCTATCCCTCGTCGATTGCTAGCTCTGCTTCTCGGACGATTGTTTCCCTGATCCATCGCCTTTCTCTGATCGGTTTCCAGATAGCTTACTCTCTAAGAATTGGGATCTGCTTATTGAGAGCGTTATTCATCCGCCATTGAGGTGCCCTCTCTCCTTATTCTTTCCCAATAAAACAATAAAAAGGCCTAAACAATCTAGGGAGAGAAGAGAGTAAAGCACTATGAAAGCGCCACCGAAAACTAGGTCAGACAGATCAGTGCAGATTGGACCACTGTAACGTTTCCCTCACCTAAATGAGGGATCTTCAGGAGTCTCGACCACTTTGATGTTGCCCCCACAAAAGATGGATCTTCAAGAGTCGTGTATACGACCACAACACGTCCGGAAACTCGGTCTCCACACTAGATTAGCACCACAATCGAGCCTCGCACACGACCTAAATGAGGGATTTTCATTGATATATTTGAGTTCCTCTGCAATCGAGCTCTATTTTCCTCCACTTTTCCTTTTTCATAAAGAGACATATTCTTTAACTATTCTCTTTTCTTTCTTTTTTTTCTTTTTTTTTTTTTGTTATCTTGTGCAGCAAGCCAAACTAGTAAGAGGGCAAATTGTGAGTGTTTTGATTTGGGTGTTAGGTGGCTCTTGCGCTAGGTTGGGAGGGTTGCGGTTGAGGTCAGACAAGGGCAACACAACCCTGGGTGAGAGACGAGTTTGTGATCGATGTCGGTTTTGGTTTTGCACGATGGGGTTCGGTGTTACTGGTTTCAACAGGCCTGGTCAAGAGATGAGATCTCTAGTTGGTTTGGCTCAATTCGAGATCACGGACCAGATCTAGATGAAAGGCATCTAATTTCATCTGTCACAGGCTGAAAAGAGCACGCCTTTATTCCTTCGTTGCATAAATCTAAACTCATTTTGATTTTTCTTCTTAGTCCTTCTCGTTCATTCCTTTCATGCGATTGTAATCTAAGGGCCCATTTGTTTTCACTAAAATAAGCCCATGAAAGGGTATTATTGAGGTCCATTAAATGAGTGGGTGTTTGTTTGCATCTGGGGAGTAACCCAATCCGTTTCAAATCCGTAAGGTTAAGCCATTTGTTACTTTTCCATTTTTCCCCAGAAATAACCTATCTTTCATCTGATTTTCTGTCTCCCCGATGACTTTTTCTCTCCCCGACTCGCAACCACACAAGCGGCCATGGCATATCTGAAACTCACCATTGAAGCCAAGGCTTTTCTTCTCCCTCCTCCCCCCCCCCCCCCCCCCAATCTTAACTATTCCTCTCTGTGCAATCTCCCCCAACTTTTCTCCTCTCTCTTTCGCTACAGTAGATCCGCTCCGCACCTTCAACGCCAATTTGCTCGGTGCTATTTCAGGTAAAAAAAATTCTAGGCAATCTCAAATTTCTCTTTGGTTGTTATTTGTAATTGTCTTTTGTTTGGTTTGTTGTGTAGTTGTTGAAGAAAATGCAGCAGGGTTGACTTCTTTTTCCACTTCCAATTTCAATCTCACTTAGGTAACCTGCCATCACATTTCATTGTGTTAGCACACCAAGTGTTTGTCAATTTGCCTGATTCAGATTTGATCTCAAATTATCTTTTTCTTATGGATTTTGTAAGCCTTAAAAACTTCAAAAGCATGTGCTACTGTTTTGGTAAGGATGACACGAAGGTGGCCGAAAACTTGAATTTTGTGAACCCTAGAATTGAATTATGTGAGCCCTAGAATTTTTTGCCCATATCATGTTCTGCTGAACCATATATAATGGCAGCTAGGAAAAGAGTCCTCCCATCACCATGTTTACTGATTTCTACATAAGTTCATAGATCTTACATTTTTTGGAATTAATTCGGTTTGAAGATGGTTTAATTTTGCTTAATAGTTCTTATGAGGTAGTCAGTTCTATTACATAAGTGACATTATTGTATAATTCTGTGAGGCCTATTTTCAAGGCTTTTTAACTGCAAAACTCTGGGTTATTTATCTCCAAAAAATTACACCAATTAGGGTTCTATTTAGTGCTACACTTACCTAAAACCAGCAAAATCAGGACTTGAGTAGACAGAGAAGAATCTGTTGAGATCATCAACAAACATAGGGGCATAGACTCCATTGTATCCCACATGTCTTAATGTAGGATTATGTAGAATGGGGCCTTTACTATAGCTTACTGGCTTTGAAACAAGCCCAAAAACCTTGGTATTAGAATCAATGTTCTTAACTGTATAATGTTGTTGTAAACTTCTCTTTCTTGTTGTGTCAGTCACTCACCTTTTGTGTTGTCCTTGTGGATAGATGATTCCCATTTTGCCCTTGTAAGTATAGTATCTGGCACATGGTTGGTGCAACTAGCCAGTCTAGGCAGAAGCACTAATGGGGTTATTCACGTGACTGATCATCCTACTTGTGATGATTTGTCATCTTGCTTGTTATTTCCAATACAGATTTTTGGTGTGTGGCGTTTGTACTGTATATTTTTTGCCTTCTTCAATTCCTGTAGTGGGTGGGTAAAAAAGATTTGTAGATCTCAGCTGCTATGTGGAATTATCATGATCTAAGGCGTGATTGTTGTGTGTGACGTTATATGAAGTTCAGACTTTTGTTCATTGGCTAATTACAAGAGGTTTGGTGGTGACCTAGGAAAATGTCCAATGTGCAAGCTTGGTCATAAATTAGAATCACAGTGTGATGCGAAAAGAAGCTGAAACTTTTGCAAAGCTGCTATTTTTGAGTAGAAAGCAAAGCAACACCTCAAAGAGGATCCAGTACAATTATGGAGTAGTGGTTGATTAGAGTAATAACATGGGCTGGAGAAAAGCATGGGTACTCTATATTTAACTTATGTTGTTAGGTGGATCCAGAATGGAAAAGGAAATGCATGTTATGTTACAAAATATTGGAGGAAGTGGTGAAATTGGATATACTTTCTCATTCTGATTCTTTAGAGGTAATCTCATGATTATTTTAATGATTTGTCTAATTACTTGATTAATATATGTTACAAATATGTGATTCATCTTGATGTCTTTGTGAAATTGTTAGGTAGCAACAATTCTAATGGCCGAGGAGCACAAGCTTCGAGTGTTCTATCAAGCAACTACATCATTGAAAAAACAATACGTGTCTAATCTGCTCAGAAAAAAGTGATATGCTAAGCTTTTGAGTTCCAGCTTCTTACTTGTTTGGTTTTCAGTGTCAGTTGAACTTATTGACTTAAACATTCACATTTTGGAATATTTTTTGTCTACTATGACATATCTTAAAGCATTGTACTCATCTTTATGAGAATCAAAAACAATGTGTAAGAATGGAAGTTAGTTTCACTGTCTATCAAACTAGTTTAGATTACAGATGTTGATTATTTATCTCATATATGATTTTAGAGCCTTGTGGGGATTACAAGTGGTGGTAATTTTGTGCATGTTATAATTGTCCAGATATTAGTTGGTACAATGTTATTATAAGGGAATTTTAATTTTGATGTAGAACTTTGAGTTTTCCTTTCCCTAAATAAACCAAACTTAAATGAAGAGTAACTGTTTCCATTCTTTCCATTCCCTAAATAAACCAAACATAAATAGTGTATAACCATTTCCATTTCCTTTCTCTCATCTTAACAATTACCTTTCCATTTCCATTCCATACCTCATAACCAAATGCCACCTAAGTCTAAAATATGAACTCCTCAATTGACCATGGATCTGAATAAATATGTCAAGTTGTCAAGATCAAAGAAGCTTCTCGCTTCCAGAGTTTAATGTTTATTCTCTTATAACTCGAGTGTCTCGCTCAAGAGCTTATGGCTCAGACATGTAAGAAGGAGCTTCTTGCTCGTAGTTTAGAAGGAGCTTCTCGCTCATAGGTTAGAAGGAGCTTCTCGCTAATAAGTTAGAAGGAATTTCTCTCTTTCAGAGTCAAGAAGGAACTCTTGTGTCGCCATCCCTCTCCAATTTTGTTTCACTATGTTAAGAGTA